>OX359246.1:56610255-57810255 GCA_947179485.1 Allacma fusca | reverse complement strand
TTTTTCCATTGGATTTGTTTCCACTAAAGGTCTCCCCAAAGCCTTTTGTAGCAGCACTGTTGGAGTTTGATCCACATGAAGAATAATTTCTGCTGAAGCTGGAAATGTTTTGTCTGTTTCAAGTGGCTGCTTATTTTCAATTGAGAGACTCTCAGGTGTTTTCTGTGAAGAGTCTTTGGGGGACATTGAAAAGGGCTTGGCGGAGCATTTTTCAACTTGAATTGCCTCCAAAATTTTATCAACTTGGAAAAGTACTTTTTCAGAAGGAAGTTTGATCGGTTCTACAGGTTTTTCAAGCAGATTCGGAAGTTTAGGGCTTTGAATTTTCGGCTCAGTTAAATGTACTACTTCACTGACAGTACTTGCTCGAAGGGATAGAGTTTCAACTTTTGCTGGCCCCAAAGGAATTTGAATTTTATCCGCTTCCTTTTGCAAGCTACCACTTGGTTCTAGGGCTGGAATTTTCCCTGCGTGGCTCTGCACATTTCCAGGCTCTTCTTGCGTGAGCATTTTTCCAGCGGATTTGTAGGGAGTTTCAGGTTGGATTTTCCCAGCCTCCTTTTGAATCGGAACAATACTTGAGGTTTTATCCCCGTGAACTTTCCCAGCTTCTTTATCCATTTGAATTTTGACTAGTTCTTTGTCACTTTTAATGGTTCCGGGTTCACAGGCTTTATTGAAATTTGGTTCGAGGATTGGGGCGGGGAATTTCCCTGCTTTATCCATTATTTTCTCTCTTGCAGCCTTCTCCTGAAGTTCTTTCTTGAAGAGGAGCTTCTCCGCAGCTTCCCTCTGATTCTTCTCTTTCTCCGCTTCCCTCAAAGCATGGGCCCTTTCGCCTTCTCTCTGAGCCAAGAGTTTCTCCGCTTCCTTCTGAGCTTGGATCCGCTCAAAGGGGATTTTACGGAGCTCCTCTAAAATCTTCTCCATGTCGGAAATAGGCTCTCGTTCCTTCGCACTCTTCCCTAATTCTTGGAGCATTTCCTTTTTTTCCTGGACAATTTTCTCAATTTTACCGATCTCCTCCGCCAACGGCCTCTGAATTTTCCCCGTCAAGTTACTAATACTGAAAGATGAGGACTCAATGGCCGAGGTTGTATTATTGTTTGGTACATGAACCGTCGGCTTTTGTACAGTTACTTGTTGTTGTTGTTGATTGCTGACCGCATTGTTGTTACTGCTGAGGAGAGACTGACAGATGCTATTGTTATTCTGTCTGTTACTCAAGAGAAGCGACGGGTTGGGAATGTGCCTCACGGCTTGATTCTGAGGCTGGGTGGCTCCTCGACCACTTCCCTTTGTACTGGCACTATTGCTGCTGTTGGGGGAACTATTCTCAATGGAGAGAGTGAAGCCAATATTCCCTTCCGAGCCCTCCAACTTACTATTATTCTTAAGTCCAGCCGTGGCGACGGAGACGGGTAGTGTCCGGGCGGACATGAGGTTATTGGAAGTGAAGCTCTTGGGAGGAAGGATCCCTCCAGGAGAATTCCCACTCAGAACGGAGGAACTCAGAGGGAAAGTGTACGGAGAGGAGTTGAGACTAGACATGTTTAAATTTGGAGGGTTAGATTTCAATCGACTCTTGTCCCCACTAGAGATACTCCCTCCTCCAGAAGAACTCCCCCCACTCGATGGATTATTATTGTGTGGGGGGGACTGAGGGGGCATCAGGGGTGGGAGATTACTCAAGTATTTTGCCAGGTTAGAGCTACTACTGGTAATAGTGGCGGGGGCATTGCAGCCCGCCCCATTCGCTTTGGACTGGGGGGGTGGGAGGAAATTTGAAATCTTCATACTATTTGGGATTGCATTTTTGGCCATTTGTCCCTGAGCTTTAGACAAGGGCTTGATGGCAGAGGGCGCCACGAACGTCGTAGGAGTTGCGGCGGAAATGCAAGACTCTAGCGCGGAGATGTTCCCGTTCACTTTGGGCTGACGCCCACTCACACTCGTCGTAGCAGAACTGCTCCCACTCGTGGTCAATGAGGAGGATCGAAGGATGTGGGCTGCCTGGCTGGAAATTAAAGACTTGTTGTTATCCGCCAGCCCTTTGGCATACAAACTCATGGGTGACCAGGAGGATCCCTGACCCTTATTATTACTCCCTGAAGATGAAGACAACGACGAGGACTCCTTGCTCATCTTCGGATTAGGAATACGGAGGGAGGTGGCACGAGGAGGGTGAGAACCCCCACTCGAGGGGGGCGTTAGCATTGGGGGCGATGAGCCCGTGAGACTAGAGAATAAATGATTGTTCAGGGGTGGGCTGAGTGAAGTCCCTGACCCTCCTCCTAGGCTATTTGAAAGAAGTCCCCGGGGCAAGCTCCCTGGCCAGCCGGGCGGTGAGAGGAGATTCGATTTGGGGTAACTCAGCGGACTATTACTGGAGGAGGAGAGATTTGGGGACAAGGGATTACCCCTCAAAGCGGATAAAGTTGAAGGGAGGAGGGGATTTTGTGGGGGCATCATTTGTGGCGCCGGAGGGGATAGAGCTGATGAGGAAGAATGTCCTGGTGGGCAGAGTCCGGCTGCAGCAGCCGCTACCAACTGATTGAGAGAAGTGTTTAGTGAGTTATTCTGTAACTTGTGAAGACAGCTTGCGGCATCCGACAGAGTGACCAAATTCCTGAGGGGGTTGAAGCTCCCCGGAGGTGATGGTGTTGGCATTGGTATCATTGGAGGGGATAACGAGTGGGCCAAGGAATTCATGCCCCCACTACTGCTACTATTACTGTTGTTACTGCCCAGGCTTTGATTGGATGAAGCTTTCGAGTGTAAAACATTGCTTCCGCTAGGGGGCGGCATTTGCTTTTGTTTCTTTTGGTGCTGTTGTTGTTGTTGTTGCTGCTGCTGTTGTTGTTGTTGTTGCAAATGATGCTTTTGGGCTAGCGTTTGCGCAATGGACAAAATCGTCTGAGTTTGCGCAGCTGAAGACTGATTATTTTTATTAGCATTTTCTCTTTTAGGGGAATTATTGGAATTGAGATTATTATTCGGGGATCGGACAGGGGTGGGTGGACGATTTAGATTCATCTCCTTCATTTCCGTGGGACTCCTTGAAGACTTCCCACTCAAATCCAAAGGGCTGTCATGCTCATCCTTCTTCTTCTCAGCCGCCGTCTTCTCGGATGTATTAACTTTCCTCAGACTCTGCTGTGCTTGTTGCTTCACTTCCGCTCTCTTCTGAGTCTGAGCTTTGACAGTCTCTCGATTAGGAATTGGGGTGACAACCAATCCCTTCTCCTTTGGAGGTGTCGGGGTCCTTCTCACGGAGCCCACTTCATAAATGGCAATGGAAGAGTCAAGATTCCCAATTGTTTTCCTGTGCTGTTGCTGTGACGGCTGTTGCGGATGATACTGATGGGAACTCTGGGACGGTTTCCCTTGTTGTTGTTGTTGATGCTGTTGCTGTTGCTGTTGTTGTTGCTCAATACTACTGACAGTCCCAGGCTTGGCTGCCTCAATGCTCAGGGATGACTTCCGACTCTTCGTCGCACTCTCCGCCTTCGTCCCTTGCTGTTGTAAGTTCCTCAATGTACTTTGCATCTGAGCATTTTGTCCCAACTGTTTCAATAGCTTTTGACTCGTCTGTATGGACTGCTGCTGCTGTGGCTGTTGTCCGGGTCTTTTATGAGTGAACGTCAAAGTCTCATCCAACATCTTCTTGTTACTATTCCCAGAACTCCCTTTGCTCCCATTAGCACTACTATTATTATTATTATTAGCCGATGAGCTGGGTGGAACAGGGCTGGGACTAATGGTAATATCCAGTCCTTTCCCCTTGAGTTTCTTCCCTGCAGCCTCAAAGCTACTATTCTTATCACAATATATTTTTGTGATTTCCATCCCATCCGGGGCACTGAAATGTTTCCCTGGACTAGTGTCCGTAAAAGTCCGGGAACTTGCTAGGGAAGTTGTTATGGGGTTTGGAGTCTGGGAGTGAGGCGTCGACTGCTGGTTTTGTGACACTGCTGCTCCAGAATTCTTGGGCGGGGGTACTTCCGTCACAGTGATCTGATGTAGGGATTTATTTGTGATGGGATGAGTGAAAGTGTTCCGATTAACTTGAGGCTTCTCACTATTCCGGCTTACTTTCGTCGTCGGGGCATTCGGATTGACAGGGATGAGCGTTACAGACTTGGGGACTTGGAGCTGAACGGACTCCGGAACGGTCATAGAATGAGGGGGAGGGTGGGGGAGGGATGAAGGGGTCTCAGGGGTATGTTGGGGGTGAGGCTGTTGCCTACTATTATTACTATTACTATTACTACTACTACTACTACTACTATGAATGTTACCACTACCCCCAGATGACTCTCCTGACTTGGGTACCTTCAGGACAGGCTTGCTAGCCCCACCCCCTGATTTAGGGTCAGTAGGGGGCGCTGTCGTGCCCGTGATGGTAGTTCCCTTCGGGATGCTACTTTGATTGATGGTTTTGGTGGCGGGGGTGCTATTACTATTGCTACTAATACTATTGGCATTGCTACTACTTGATGCTGAGGCCTTGTTGGGGGGAAGAGGAGGAGGAGTCTCCTTACTGGTCTCTTCCTTCGTGTCCCCCCTCGTGACCATGGTTTTACCCTTGCTCTTATGCCCCTTATGCTTCTCCCGCTTCTCCCTATCCTTACTCTTATGCTTGTGATGCTTGTGATGATGATGGTGATGATGATGATGGTTATTGGTGTATTTATTTTTTAAAGAGATTTTCAACGAGGGCTGATGCAACTCTTTGGGGGACATGGGACTACTGGATGCGGAGCTACTTGTACAAGAAGTGGAACTTGAAGATTTCTCAGCCCTGCTCTTACTACTAGGTCTACCTTGACCACTACTTTCCTCACTCCTAGTGCTAGCACTGCTACTCGTACTACTACGACGACGTTTACTGGTCGTATCAAACCTTTTTGACAGCTTCAGCGTCAGGCTACTCCGAGTTTGAGGAGGTGAGGGCTCCCGGTCCTCCGACGTGATGGAGCGGGACCGGGAGGGTGACTTCAATAATTTTCGGGGAGGAGATGGTGGGGTCATCTCTGTCTTCTCGGAGACGATGGGGGTGGTGGTGCTAGGAGTGTTACCTGATGGGGTGGTGGTGATGGTTGTGGTAGTAGTTGTCGTCCCAGAGCGTTTATTACTCTGGGAAGTGTTCCCAGTGGTGGTGGTATTGGTGTTGGTATTGGTATTGGTATTGGTACTGTTCCCTGTGGTCGTGGAGGTGTCACCGGCAGAGAGACGGGCCAATTTTGACGGAGTCGTCATTGAAGTTGTGGGTGGACCAGGTGTCTCATCATCATCTGGTGGTTCATCCATCATGAATGTTGCGGGTCTCTTCGTACCCGGTCGGACCATCAGACCCTTCACGGGGCGGTCGAAGATTTGATAGTGGAAGCACATCGGCTCAGTCTGGGGGCATTGAATTATCATTATAATTATTTGGAAGTTCCTCGAACCCGGAAAAACCAAGAGCAAATAGCAATAAATCCTAGGAAACTTTCCAGGAAGGGAAAGTAATTAATAGCAATAGCAAGTGTACAGACACAAAAATAAGGAATCCTGAGTCAAAACTTTTTTTTACCCAAGCACACAATTTTTCTACAACTACTTCTACAGTTTCAGTATCCAAACAAACAATTGTCTTAATAGCATATGCTCCGTATCTGTATTTGTATTTCTTCCTACAAAAAAAAAAGAGCCACACCGTGTTCGTAGTGGACTCAAGAGTTCTTCGTGCCGTGTGATATGAGAGGAGAAGGGAAAACACAATGTTCTCCCTGGGAATTGCAACATTTGTTGGGATATTAATTCCTACAGATATCTCTTTATAGTATTTTCTTACATTTGGAATTCTACCCTCAGTTCCCTGCCCAAAGACTCCGTATGTAAAGAATCCCTAGTAAATAAACAATTCCCTATTTCTTCCGGTATTTTTCCCATTACTACCTCCAACTCTGACGTGGACCTGGTGATGATGGCCTGTAACTTGTGAAGTACTCCTCAACATATCCTTTACATGAATTTTTCTATATAATACTGTATTTATGTGCACGCCAACTATTTCTTTTACTCCAACTATCTATACATAAGTGAGCTCCCAGTCCCTGCCTTATCTTCCCACTTGTTTTCTGTGACACGGCACCGACGCTCTTTCCGAAGGGAATTAAAAGCTTTTATTATGCTGTAACACTTCTCGCCACCATTTATTTCCCTGTCATAATGCCATTTTTCTGATGCTTTTCTCTCGTTAGTTTTTTTATCATGAGAGCGCCCCAGCATATACTTATAGATTCTCTACAATAGAAAAAACTCCAAGGACATCAAAGTCCTCACTTGAAAGACTTGGAATTGCTCTGTAATAATTCCTTTTTCTAATATGACAAATACGTTGAATTCCGCCCCCCCCCCCAAACACTATCTCATAAATGCTCTATTTTGGTTATGAGTTTTGCTCCTCTGCTGTAGGTAGGTTCACGTACATGCTCCACATACATATGTATGTAGTTCTACCCCAGCCATACAGTTACCTCTGGTAATTACAAAGTCTCAACTATTTATAATAATTATTTCCCAACAGGTTCTCTCCCCTTCACCTTCTGTGCGCAATAATTCTGAGGATTTGGTGGAGGCAGGCACGCGGACAAGGAAATAAATAAAGTTCGATATTTTATGCAAATGATCCCCGGCGGGCGGTGCTTTACTTTAGCTCCCACAATAAATTTCATCTCTCCATCTAAACGAGGCAGAAGAAAACGGCACAAGGTTTCCCTTCTTTCCCTTTGCTCCTCGTCTCCTATGAACTTGTTGTTGATGGAAAACAAGAGAGCAATTTAGAATTTGCCATCAGACTATATCTATATATATGTAATTACAAATGTGGATACATACACATGCGTTTAAGCTCACAATCAACGTTCCTTTGGCTTTGGCTCCTACAAAAGTCTTACATACAGAGGCAGGGGACGTGTTCGCACTCGAATTTCACACGTAGGAGCAAGTCTCCTTACACATACTTCCACACCACTATCAGTATCTACACATCCAGATACCTATCTATCTATACGTACACATATGTGTGCACAAAACCGCACTCACGTTTACTTCCATTACATCATTTTGAAGTAATAGTGGGGAACTTGTGCTCCTTGCTCTCCTCGCACGTAGTACAGTTTAAGTAGCAGATCCTTTTCCTCCTGTACTGTATGTGTACATACTGCAATATCTATCTCAAAGTTGGAGTAAGTTGCTGCTTCCATCCTATATAGTTTTACCTTTACATTGCGTAACGGGCATGTAATGTAATGTGCCTTCTTCCTCTTGGACACATTTACAGGAAGGAGCCCCAACACTTATGAGCCGCTCATAAGGAACGTCCGCTCTCACGAACTACTGCAGAGAGCTTGGAGTCTCCTTTGGTAATGCCCAACTCCGAGGTTCACGTTCAAAGGAACGATGTCAGGCTATATAGTGTGGAAGAATACTGCTGTTACCATAAGAGAGAGAGAGAGAGAGAGAGAGAGCAAAAGGTTTTGTATGTATTAGAGCTCTGTATAAGCATATGCGTATTTATGTATGTATGTATGTATGAATTTCTATATCCTTTAAGGATACAAACGAGCGTTCCGTTTTGGCCCACAAAGGGGAAACCCCTGCTGGAGGTAAGCGTCCGCATTCAAGCCTTTTCACATATGAGCAAGTATACATTTTATAATGCTTCTCTGACTCTGACTCTAACTCCTGGGAGTGCGTGAATACAGCTCTGTGTACTATGTAGTATGCGTTGGAGGAAAAAGCCTTATCGATCCCTGAGACTTGAGTCACCCAACATCAGCCACCCACTAATGTAAAACTCCTATCCCAAAAACTTCCTACAACCACTTCCAAAAATCTTCCGGAATCTCAAATCCTCTCTTTTACTCTTCTTCACACTAACCACAAACACTTTTCCCGGACTATTTCAAATTTCCCGGATCCGTTCCTTAAGCGGGGACTCTTCTATAGTCCTCTCCAAACCATTTCCGATCCTATTTCCCAAGGAAACTGTCCCAAATGCCAGGGACGCCTCAATTCCCGCCTGTTCAATCCCCCTTTTAATCCTACACTATTATCATCAAGTCTTACTTTCTGTCTCTCAAAATCGGATGTTGCAATTTTATGCGTAATTACCAGGAATAATCACAATTTGCAAGAGCATCCCGAGTAATTATATTTGCTGGGATTTAACAACACTCCTGTAGAGACTTCTGGGGGGATCAAAAAAAAGCAGGGAGAGGGAACCGAAGATGTAATATTTTACAGTACAATAGGAGCAGAGATCTCCTCAGATTAGCGATACCTGAAAGTGATGTGTCGTGCCAGTGGTTTGATCAACAGCCCAGGATTTGAAGGAGATAGGGATTATATAGAGATAGTTAAGGAATAGTTTATGTAATATTGAGTGAGCCAATAAGTGACAATCAGGATTTTGATGTATAGTTGTAAAACAAAAAAAAAAGAAAAAAACCTCAAGGAGATTTGATTTTATCTGTGAGGCGGCTCAATTATTTAAAATTCATCTGATAGGAAATTTTTAGTATATAAAACTTTTACTAGCGACATACTTTTTTGAATGAAATGAGATCTTGTTTACAAGTTTTAATTTAGTTCGGAGATTCTCTAGCCTGGGAAAAGATTTTAGCATTTAAAAATGCATTTGGGTTCTAAAAGTAGGGTAGGGATTTGAGACTGGAAACCAGTCAAAAGGAGCGGAAGCTCAATGGAGGAGCAAAGACCCTTCGAAAATTACATCGAGGAAGGAGAGGAGCGTGAGTTTAAAAAATTGATGGGAAGAATAAATTGAAATTTATTAAGTACACGACGATACGAGACGAGTGAGTGAGAGAGAGAGAGAGGAAAAGAGTAAGTAGGATAATAAAATGAGCAGAGCTGCTCTCAATAATGTTCAACTCATATGTATGTAGAATCTACAGATATATAGATACACACACACACACACTTCCACACACACAAACACACATGTCTCAAAGCTAAAAAGCAAGTTTTACAAAAAATCTACAAGAAGCGTTCAAGAGCGGGTGCATACATAGATAGTTATAATATCTACACATCCACTCCACATCCAACTATACATGTCTCTACAGTTGCACCAGAGTCAAAAGACGTTTCTTTCTGAAAACACATACCTTCTTCCACTTGTAGATGAAGGCAAGATCCAACAATGTCAGGTCATTTTCCAAGTTGTTGTCACGATCTCCATTGTACAGCAAATCAACCTACAAAACCAACATAAACTTGATGTAATAAACCCTTTTATTTTTCTTCATATCCCCTGAGCCCAACTACAGTATACAAAAGTACAGACTCAGGCCCAAATGTACTGGCTTATTTCCCTTATAGTAGTAATTTCACAGGAGATTCACTCAGTTCCCAAAACAGAACCTCTTCTCTCCACTACAGATAGAGTCAGAAGTGTAAGTATATGCGTTTATATGCAGCGGGACTCTTTTATCAATTTCCTCCTCACGATATTACCATAAGTATATGAATATCCAGAGGCCCCTTCATATATATACTTACAAGAGCATCTTTTCTAATTCATCAGACCTTAATGAGTCAATTTTTCTCCTCATATTCCATTCATACAACTTCACACAGGAGCCGGACTATCTCACACAGACAAGGATCCCAAACAATAGCGTCAACAAAACGGAGGGTGAACAGTTAGAAGGAACTTTCAATCTTCTCTGTCATTTTCCACACAGAAAAACATACATCTTTTATGTAGATTTGTACGTGAACTACTACACTCAAAGGGGGGAAAAGTTTCAAACTTTTGTAGGAAAAAAAAACTTTGAGCGATAAAAACTTCATATTTCAATTCCGACAGGAAAAAATGTTTATAATGAAACTGTATGTTTGACACAACGGGGTTACATTTTGTACTCAATAAAAAGAATGTGTAATTACAGAAAAAAATTTACGAATTTCATAGATAAACAAATTTAGTTAAAAAACAAGTTTATATCTTACAGGACTTCAAAAAAAACTGAAAAAATATTAAATTGAATGAAGTTTTGATCGACTTGCTTGATTGGATTTGTCCGATGTGACACTCCCTTCTTCAAATGGAAGAAAATTGTACGGGGGAAAAAAACTGTATGAAAAGTGACAAGGAGGAGAAAAATGCTCGGAATGTTTTTTACACTTCCCCTCACATATGTAAAGGGCAAAGTGCTCTGCGGGGGAAGAGATGTGGCCTAAGGACTTGATTTCGGGAATCACATCAAACCGGGAGGAGTAGGAGGAGGAGGAGGAGAACTGCACTTCAATGCTGGTAGCACATTTCTCATTGAAAATAGTAAGCCTAAGGGATATTTTATATGCTCGTCGATATGTATAATTATTAGAGTTGTGGAGATGGTAATGCTTACTGTATATGAGGAGCTGAGGACAGTATCTACAGTACATTCCATGGACCATAATATCACATTAAAAAGAATGAATGGGAATCTATAGATATTTGACCACGAGAGACATCTTCTTGGGCCTGAGACTCTATACAAATAGATATGTACAGGTTAGGTTAGGATGATGCTAGGAATTGACTACTAGCTCCAAGTCCTACAGTCAATGGTCCTGGGTCCAATATATAGGAGAAGCGTGCCAAGGATATAGACTACGTTTTGAGGAATGAATAGAATCAACTCACGGGTGACTTGATCCATTGAGAGGGAGCGGAAATGCGAGAGCTCATTCATGTTACTCCACATGTAGCTGTATAAGAGTCTTGAGCACATACATATACGAAGACGTCTAGGTTTTAGTAATACAAGGAGCATATAGTAGTCGTAGAGATGCTATGAGGAGATACTCCGTAAGTGTTATGCTCATTTCCACACTTCATATAACTACGTATGGTTGTACAGAAACTACATGGTCGTGTACATATTCCTACAAGTTCGAGCCTTTCCAAAAATCTCAGCCAAAAAAAAAAAAAAAAATACGCACACATTGTAAAAATCCCTAAGTTCCTTGTATCTACTTATAGGTTCTTCTCCTATTCCAATAAATCCTTATAATAGACATTGATATCTGTAGGAGTCTATCCCTATCTATGCATAGTATCTATGCATGTATGCACATTCAGCAGGGAACCGTAACTCCTGCAAGGACAAGTCATCCACAATTTTATCATTTGTGATATTCCACCTCTCTTCTAACTTTTTTTTTTTTCTCCCTTCCCCGCTATAGATCTTTTCCCTCACTTCTCCTTCCCTTTCAACTCCGTCGTTTGGGATGATTTCCACCTCATTTTTCATTCCTTGTTAGTTTTTAGCTCACTCTAATATAAAAACGGTTCTGTATAGGCTGAAACGGCATACTTGTTCAAGTCATTTCATATTAACTCTAATACCTCTCCCTTTTTTATTTACTTCCACACAAATGTATAGGAACAAAAAATCTTTCTAATCAAATAACCCATTAAGTTGTACAATAATTATTACAGTTGGAATTATTATCTACTAAATGACACAGTAATTACTAGGGATGCTAGATAATTAATTAGCTCTCATTTTTAAACTTCCTCCTGCTAAACTGCTATTTACAGCCCTTGTCCACAATAATAATTATTCCTTCTCGCACATGAGCCTTGTGTGCTCATAGATTGAGATTTAATTATTACAGTAATTACCTAGTTACTAAAAACAATATACGAGTAATATTTAATTCCCTTTATAACACTAGAATTAAGCCTAATTTTTCCTCCTCGTTGGCTCACTGGGTAAGGAATCTCTGGAAGCCTGACCTTCCTTCGTGTGAAGTGATTGAGAAGGGTGACATTAATTATGTATCTAGTAGATATGTACATAGTTGCTCATTAGGATATAATCCGCTTTTGACATCCAATATCAAGTCCCTGTTTTATGCAAGTCCTTCTTTTTCACAGCATCCCTGTATGAATTTTTGAATGTATGAATGGAGGAAGGCATCGAGGTCGCGGGGACAAGAGATGTATATTTAAAACTTGGGTAGTAAAAAAAAAGTCCTGACATGAGCAGACACACACACACACACACAAACTCTGAGGAAAAATAATGAGGAAAAACTCAGTTGTTTCCTATACACCATTAACACACTGATCCTATGCTTAACCTTCAACCTTCCAAACAGTAAAATAACCCTTTTGTTGTGTTGAAACATTCAAATATTAGGTCTATTGTCAATCCCCAAGGAATGCCTTTTACGTAGACTCAGGAGGAGTGACAAGGATATAAGGAAATAATAAGGAAGCTCTCAATGAATTCCCTACACAATCCTATGCCTTCAAAAAACAGAGTATGTAATTATATCTATCTACAAAAATCATATGTGTACGAATGTACATTCTTACAATCATTTCAGTACCAAAATACTCACAAATAATGCTGAATTCCCTGGGCAATTACTGTATTTACAGTAATCAAGCGTGGAGTCACAATTGAATGAATTAATTAACAGTTGATTTCCCTTAAAAAAAAAATAATCTGACTCCTTACTCTCGTTGGGAGGAAACTTCCCTCAAAAGCTCCACTCTAGCAAGGCTATGTTTTAATTAAAATTTTAGAAATTAAAAGCCAATTTGTATGAAAGCTAAGTATTTATTAAAAATTAAAGAGATAGTCGCACTGTAGTGTGGTAACTTATCATTTATGGCTAGTGCAATAATTCTTTGACAAAATCTTGGGATGTTTCTCTACAGTATAATAGTATAGTAGTAGCATATATATAAAGGAGGTAACTGCTCATTGAAAATAAACACTTGAGAAAAAAAAATTGTTAGATCTGCAGTCGTCATTTCAGATTGAGTTCAGAATGAGTCTCTGATTTTCCGAGCCGATTCCTTCGACAATTTTTTCGGTGAGCCTTTGAAGGTTTGTCTCATCTATATGACAGTGCAAGTTTAGAAGACTAAGTCTGTGGTGAAGGAGCGAGTGGTGAGTTTTGGGAATTCATGGGGAAGGGAGAGAGAGAGAAATCAACATTTATGCTAAGAATTCCCATCCTCAGATTCAGTAATGAGAGGAATTCTTTCAACACAGGGCAAGCAAAACTTTTCAATATGCAAAACTTTGTGGGGAAAAAGATTTGTCGGAAAATGTGTCCGTCATGAATGTTTTCCTACCAGAGAGAGAGAGAGAGAGAGAGATGTAGATAGGGAGAGGAAAAACGAGGATGAAGAAGAAGAAGTGCTGAAAACTCACCCTATAGTCGTCGGAAAGCCCGTACTTCATCCGGATGAATTTCTTGAGCAAGCCAACCGAGACAGCCGCAGGACATTGAAGATACCTCCGGTCGTTGGCCTATATCACATCCCCAGTGGCTCTTTTAAATCTCATATACTTACATAATCACAACAACTCCCAGCTTGGTGGGATAAGAGAAGCAGCGGGAAGAGAGCATCTATGTATATACAAGTCTTTGGAGGCCCCCATAGATATTACTGTATAGATGAGAAAAGGAGCGAGAGTCAGAGCAAAGCAAAAGCAAGGCAAAGCAAAAGCAAAGCAAAGTAAAGCCTCAAGACAAACTTCCTCCTTTAACGTCAAACCAAAACTTACACTACATAAATCCCTTCTATACTCATATCATACGGACAAGCTCAGACTTCACATATTTACAAATACATACTCCATAGCTACAGTATAGTACATAAATGTAAATACAAAGTCTTCCAAGTACCTACTACTCCTATGCTCTATACACACTGTAACTATACACACGTATATGTACCTCACAGGCACACAAACACAACTCCTATGGAAATAAAAATCCTACTACTATTTGCATACCTCAAGGTACAAACACTACACGTGAGGCTGTACATCCCCAACAACAGTACACAATAATGGCAATAATGTTCAAAACAGAGAGTATATTACACAAGCCTCATGTACTATTTCCCTGTATATTAAAAATCCCAGGGGTATATGTATGTACTTAAAAGCAATTGCTACACTACAGCAAGGTTCATACGCAAAGGAACATTTGCTATATGGTTAGTGTACAATTACCTATCTATACAAGTACAACAACACGTATCCATCCCTAATGCTAGTTTTTATTTTCACATGGGAGTAAGTACCAAGTTGAGTCTTGAGCGTAAATGAACATGCAACCCTTCCAAATGATGGTTCACATTACTGTAGAATATCTATCTACTCTTTTAAAACAATATGTAGCAATTTGAAAGGAATTTTTTAAAATGTGTAAGCGCCCCCTTTTACAATAAAACACAAGTCGTGGGAGTAGTCATTACAAGACGGGCTTTCAACACCCAGTTGTGCCCTTCATTAAATTCGGAGAAAAAAAAACAAATTATATTTTAAATATATATCTATAAATGCATTTTAGGGGATAAAAATACTCCAGGATTGAAAATATGAATGTAAATAGTAGCGCTTTTTACATTTAATTACTCAATGAGAGGAGGGATTTAAAAAAGATTTTAAAAACACTACATTTGTAAATAGTAAGGGCTGCGGATATAGCGTCAAAGCCAATGTCCTGCATGCTCTCCTCTTACTTTACAGCGGCCATAATTCATGCAAAAGCAATCTGAAAAACAAACTTGCTCAGACCTCATAATTAACAACTGTAAATAAAAGGAAACAGAATTCCACACTGTCCCTAGACATTGTACAGAGTCCAGCCCGACAAATAAGCATTATTGTGGAGAGGCTCTACAAAATAAATGTGGACATATGGGACTCTGCTCCGTCCATGTACAAAATAAGACAAGGAGCATTACGAAGGGGAAAAAAACATCTCAAGAGTATGAATAAGCAATCTTTCACAGAGATACGAATCTAATCATTTCAGTCCGACTTTAATTACACATTAGCTTTAATTAATCATTCAAGCCCCACAATTAAAACTAGTTTTACAACTTTTTTCTCCCCTCCCCAATCCATTCTCATTTCCAAATGTCCCTCTCCACTTTATACATACATACATAGTCTACCCAGAAGATACCTAAGCAAATCTCTCTTGCTCAAGAGAGCAAATGCCAAAAAAAAAACGTTTTCACTTCGAGGCATATTAACAGCAACAAAACTAAGGAACACTCTGATTACATCCTTTTTTTTTATTACAGAAATGACGAGCGCAGGGAAGGACGCAATCAAGCCAGGGACTCCGCATTTAGAAAACAAGAAATCAAATAAGGAAAAGGAGGTAGAATATTTTAAAAATTCTTTTGAAGTAACTCTTATGGGGAGAAAAAAAAATAAGGGAACAACATATGGAATGAGAATATGAGGGAAGCTAAGAGCATGTCTTTAAGCAAAAGTCAAATTGCAATAAATCCCCAAGCCTTCCCCACTATATACTTTCGGAAAGCCAAAAGGAGGCATGGACGGGCTAAAAGTACAAGAGCAAATAAGCCGGCAGAATAGAGTGGAGGACAGTCAACCCGGCATCAATAAATAATCGGGAAGACGAAACGTCAGAAAGAAAACAGAGTGGAGGGGAACAAACATCGTCGAACGTACCTTGTCACTGCAGGTGCTTTTATTCGTAGCAGGAGCTCCAACAACGTTCCCTTTCACATCCTCATCCGTACTGCAAAAAAACAAAAAAAACAAAAAAATTACAAAAAATGCTTTTAATAATATTCCAAGTTTCCTTGGTCCAATTTCATTTTTGATGCAGGTGTAGATATACATAGATGATAGGAAGATATTTTTCATGTGAGTCAAATTACAATCTTTATTTGCCTATAAAATTATTTGCTGTAATTCCCTGAGTGCTAGTCCGCCAGAAAGAGAGAGAGAGAGAGACAGATAGTGAGTGAGAGAGAGAGAGAGTAGGAGGCAATAAATCATAAATGGATTAAAAGCAATCCCTGCAATAATGCTTCGATCATGGCTTTACAATAGTTAATAGGAGCTTTTACGATCTACACAAGCTACTCCTATGGCAGGATGAATTGAGAGGAGGAATTGAGGAATAGTACGTACAGAGGACCTGGAGATACTAGATCGAGAGTCAGAGTAATACATATGTCCTTACGTGCGTAATTATATATGTAGGAGCAGGTCTTTGAACATGAACTTGAGGGATATTACCTTGAAGAACCTCCCGCGAGTAAACCTTAACAATGGGAACAATAGGAAAAGATGAATGAAATCATTGCTCGGAGAGAAGAGAGAGAGAGAGAGAGAGAGAGAGAGAAAGGGAGAGTATAATAATAATCTTGACAGAGTGCAGAGTCATAGCACTAAAATTATGAAGGTGTCATATGCTTTTAGTTACTTCCTATATATAGCCCCAATAACTATCTACATGTAAAAATTACATTACGTACATAGATACCCCAACTCTCACAATCAGTTTGGATATATCCCTCTCACATTTTTCCTATTAGGCATTCTAATTACATACACATAGCTCCTTAGATATAAGTCATATACTTACGCTTAATTACATACCGGATCTTATTCCCTACGCTCAAAAAGTAAAGCCCAAGATATTTTTAAAGTCACATTTTATTTACTATCATTATTATTATATCCTGGACTATATCCTGGAATGCCTCTACTACATCAGCCCTGGCCCTAGGGATATGGTACGGAGTATAATACAGGACTCTGCCAAATAGAAAAAATAAAGCTAATCTTAACAAGCCACTACTGGATTCCTCCATTGACACAGAGTCAGTCTCTATGATGAAGTCAGCATTAATTAATTAACGCTCACAATCTTTCTATATCTATATGCAGGATCTATCTATAGATACTACTGGGAAGGCAGACCTATAGGATTCTCCAAGTACTTAAACTACTATACTAGTGGAGCAGGGAGCTTTTTTTTTTGTCATAAGCGACAAGTGTCAAGAGTATCTTTGTAAATAACAAGTTATAAGGCTATAGACCTTAGACCTAGGTGTACATAGATATAGATAGTGGCTTCAAAAGTTTTCATATAGAGATGATAGGATGAATGAAACACTTGTGGAGACTTTAACCTTGATGTGATGAAAGGGGCTTAGTCTTATGGAGCTACATACATCTGGCTATATATGCATATATTGACATGAGGCTTTTAACTTGTATATTGGGGTGTCCCATGTGATAAGGATTAGGTAAATCATTTCCCCCTAATCTACTTTATGCTTAACTCATTTTCCCTGGCCTTTGCCAATGGGAGGAATCCAACTCCTGTGAGGAGAGTATCAGTCAACTACTGTTGGGGGTCAGAGTGCTTTTTTTTTTACTGAGGTTCCTTAAAAGGTGGAGGGAAATTTTAGTATAAATAAAAAGATTAGGCGAATAAGCTATAAATAAATATAGAGAATTGTGTAGGGATTTGATAAGTAATATTTGTATCTATGCGGTTCAATACAGATAGTAAATAATTCTAAAAAGGGTGAGTAATTATTTTAGTGACTATATATTTTCAAGATAGTGTTTTGTATCTTTTTTTCGTAATAATTTTATAATTATTGTATTTATATGAAGTGCTAAAGACATTCACCTTTTCAAGTACTCCAGAGATAAGCTAACGGCATCGTCCAAGCCCAAAACGCACAAATCCTCCGTCTCTTCCAACTCCACCACGGGGAAGGTTGTTGTTGTTGTTGTTGTTGTTGTTGTTGTTGTCCCAATGGTTCCGGAACCACCGGCCAAGCTACTGTCCAAGCTGGGCCCGTCTGCTGGGAGTTTGGAGAGGAACTCCCGTCGTCGACGAACTTCCGACACAAATAGTCCCGGAACTAATTTGTATACAAGGTGCTGCAGCGTGGTGTCAGCCCTATTGAAAAAAAAGGATAAAATGTTGAAACCAAAGAGGAATAAAAAAAAAGATGAGCCTTAAATTTAAAAAAAAACTGGAGTTGTGTGTGTGTGGATAAGCTAGTTAATTTTTGGGAACATTTTTACAGCCCAATGATCACAAATGTATTGGGGCATGTCAATCTAGTATTTTTATGACTTCAAGGGATCATCCACTAGCTCTTAAGGAGTGCATTAAAAAAAGGGAAAGAAGGTCGGGTCCTCGTGATTAGGCAGTGGCCACCTCCGTTGGGAAGTGAGGCAAGAGGCTCGGAGTGTAAAAGGCTTGTTGTTGAGTTGAGAGACATACAGATAGATATGTATATTCATCATAGTTTGTCCGAGGAGATTTAACGAGCTCTGGCACGTTCTCCTCTATTGCTCCAATCCCTTCCTCCGGTATGTAAATATACATGAGAGGGCACATGGACGTCTGCATGTCGGTAGGATTCTGAGAGGACATGTATAACTCCGAGCATTTCTTGACTTTTGGGAAATATTCCTATACATTGGATTTCCCTCCGTCAAACAAGCCTGCACGACTGGGGTCTGTTGTGTGTGAAATCCACTTATCGGGATATTTTGATCCTTTCCACACACACACACACACACACACACATAGGGACTTGACTGGAGCGGAATCATTGTACGCATAGAAAGGAGATTTTATCGGTTTTTTTCTACATCCCCGCAAACTGCTCATGCTGTAAAATCCCAATTACTTGATGGGTTTCTGGAGGGCTCGGTTATTCTCAAGGAGTAAATTTCAATCCAAGTCGACTTTCCGATTCTAACAATAAGTAATTGGGGATGTGCATCGGTGAGTGTGAACGATGTAGTGTTTTGCTCCTGGATTTTATTTTTTTTTATGTGTGGGGACAAAACAAATTCTTAAGTCAGTTCCCGGATCCCGGACGCTTGTGAGACAATTTTTTAATGCACTCCAATATTTTGCATGGCACAAATGTGGGAGAGAAGCAATAGTGAAACACAAGTGTTTCCTTTCGCCCCAAAAAATATATTAGCTGAAAATTATATGAAAAATATGGAAGAAAGAGAGATGTTAAAGAAAATTCAAAATCGTACCTGAGACTTAGATGAGGTTTAGCCTTGTTTAGCTGGACGTCACAAATGGGACAGTAGCTATTGGTGTCCAGGTATTTTAGAATGCATGACTTGCAGACTGAAATTATAGCAAATAAAAAAGAGATGCATTTATTCTGTTGAATTTCAATGGTACGAATTTCTATGGACTGGAATAGGACTACTCTTAGGGCTCTTGCAAAATTACACTAACTATAAAAATGTAATGTGGGAAATTTTGAAAAAATATGGAGAAGGACTTACATGTGTGTTGACATTCAATAATGCCAGTGGCATCGACCAGGTAGCCACTGCATAGTTGACACATGAGATACTGATTGATTTGGGTCATGCGGGTTTTGGCGGGGATCCGCGAGCTGAAGCGAGGCTTCTCTCCGCCCATGATTAGTAAAATGTTTCTGAGATATACAGTTCCAAATGTGCTTCAGTCTACTGGTTGTAATTTACATTAAAAAGTTGCTCGTCATCTCCATTTCCCAATTCCTGTGAGGCAAGACAGAAAAAAATACAAGGCGTAAGTACTTCCATTGAATTAAATTCCAAATAATGTAGTTTCCTCATATGATTAATTATGCACAATTGCACCCAGCTCTTTCCTCAAACTTTCTTCTCAGTTTATTTCCTCAATGAGCAAATTCAAGGGATTCTATCTGAATAATTAATTCTAATCTAACATTTCATGCATTTTGACGTGTTTGGATTTTAGGTGCAATTTTTCCATTCATTACCAATGATAAACGCAAAAGGATTTGCGTCAATATTTACATAGCGCACGTAAGTTACTCCTGTATGATACATAATACATTGCAATTTCATCCAATGCTTCATACATTTTCCGCTCATTCACTTCCTGTGAATTGATCTTCGGATTTAGGGAAACATTTTCCCGTGAGTCAATGATTTAGAGATTTTTGTGGGGGAGGTGGCTTGAATTCACGGAGTGAGAGGTTACATCTCTGTAATTAAGTGCTAAGAGCAGGGGAGTAGCCTTCAAAGCAACTATTTTGGAGCAACTGAGGGGAAACTGAGAGATTAATCAAATGAGGAAAAACCCGGATTATCTGCTAAGAATATATTATGACTTGCTCATGAATTATGCAAAGGGCGTAAGTTTAACGTTTCTGGGAAACCAGGTGGGAATTATGGAGGAAGAGGACTGAATTTAATCCAGAAGCAATTTCCTATGAGATATAGATTTTCGTTGAAACGAACGTATGTATTTGTATACATATTCCAAAGTTGGGGTACTTCCCTGTCATCAGTACTGATTTGTTTTGAGAGTCAGGATCAGCAACATGCTTTACATGCTCTAACGGCATACCTCATATCGAGTTTATGAGTGAGGATTCTTATTTAGAAACTATTTATTTCCGAAAAGGCAGAACTCAATACAAAGTTTTTCCGATAGACTCAGACCAAGTTTTTGAGTGGAAAATAATTTGACAAATAAAAACGCTCCCCAACAACGAAGCGGCTTAATTCATCCAAGAATTTTCGGAGAGGAGATGAGTTCCATAAATAGACCAATCTCACCGGTTATAGTTCAGTGCTATTGGTCTGAAGTGATCTTTGGGGAAGCAGTATCTTCCCAGACGATCTCTTACATATGAGAGGGAAGGAGCCATATGCAGGGATGCGGCAGAAAGGAGATTTGCTTCCCTCAAGACCTCAAACCCTGCCATTCATTAGAGTCAAAGAGGTGATAATAGGAGAAGGGAAGCTCATTCCTTGTAGTAGATATGCGGTGACCCTCAAAAATCTGAACAAAAGCTTCTGTCCACTCTGCCTTCTAAATGATAATTTCTGCTCAAGAGGGCTACGGAATGAATAAAGTATGGGCAACAGTTTAGTTTACAAGAGTCAAGAAATTCTCACGTTTTCTCTCTCTCTCTCCCTTCCTCTATCGCAATCTCTGTCTCTCTCTCACCTTTCAGCTACTCTACTATCAGCTCAGAAAAATTTCCCTCAGCAAATATTAAAGTCTCTGAGGAAAATGTGTGTGTGTACGTGTGAGTTGGTAAATGTATTTTTTCCTCCTCTTCCCATCAACGACAGCCAAAGTTGCATGCAATCCTCCAAAACCAAGGATTCATCCCGGCCTTAAAAACCTCTCGCTCACTTATTCCTTAAGCACACCATAGATTTCAACTGAAGATACACACGCAACTATTTTCCACATTAATGCTTCCCCCGTAATGAAGCTGGCTAACAATGTTACCATATGATGATGAGAGCACCCTTTTTATCCAACCACAGACGAGTGTGAGCTGGGATCCTTTCGGAAATGCACAAGTTGAAGACACTCCATTGAAATTGTACGGTGCATTGTGGGGCCGACGAAGGAGTCACTTTTGCTCTGTCGCTCTTACAATTTATTTATATTTAAAGACCACATCCATCCATCAAGTCCACCCCGATGATGGACTCGAGTCTCCTTGTAACATCCCAGTTTGTCAGTGTTTCCCGATCAGGTTGTCTATCTATTTGTTCAACTACTGTCGAATACACCATTCTGCGAACTTCTCTGGTGTTGCGGAGAGTTTGAATGAAACGTTTACTTCCACAAAAGTAAATCCCCAGAGCGTAATAAGGGCATGTGCCCCTATGTAGATACGTACTGGAGCAGGGCCACAGACATCCTTGTACTCATCAGTCTCGCGGCAGCAAGTACGTGTCAAGTGGAAGAGAAGTGATCAATTTGAAGTTACGCCTGCATGAATCCCAGTAAAAGTTCTCCACACACACACACACCTACTGTCATAAATGTACATCTCTACATATTACATGGGCATCCATGTACGGCACGAGTGTGCCGATGAATGAATTTTGCCATTAAGTTGGTATCTCTCAGAGAAAAATTGCTTCAATCTTAATTCCTCGATAGTATAGTGGTAAGTATCCCCAGATATCATATCTCTCTCTCTCTCTCCCTCTAGCTGTCCCAAACAATTCCTTGGGTAATACAGCGATAAGTCCCTTTCCAATTCCAAGACGGATTCCATCAAAGAGGATAACCCCTTCGTAGCATATTCATTAGCTTGAGTCTCACAATCAGCTCAAAGACAACTGTCTTTCAACAATTCAACCAATTCCTCGATAGTATAGTGGTAAGTATCCCTCGTTGCTGGAAGAGGATTCTTCCATAAAGTTCTCACAATCCTCTAATTATTTTGAAGGGAAAAGTTTCTGAGAGCGAAGCTCCTCCATAGGAAACAAGTAAATACATTTCCATAAGACAAAAGATTGTTTACAATGTGGCTAGTCTTCGGAGAAAAAAAAGCGAGTAATCAGGTGCTGGAGAGTAAAGTGGTGCTGCCGGTGGATGTTCTACCATGCTTCGTATCAGCAAGCATGCTTAAAAAGTTATGTCATGATAAAGGACTGGGAGCCGCTCACAGTCAGTGGATATTACTGACAGGATCTTCAATCTACTCCCAACTCCAACATATATATATACATAGGTATATGCACAAAAGCGTCCATAAGGCTTTTAAAGTCTGAACTTCTAGCTTTATTTTGCATACTCTCGTATAGATACTCTCTGTGAGATGTTGTTGTAGTAGTAGGACCAGCACCAGCACCAGCAGGAGCAGCAGTAGTAGTAGTAGTTGTTGTAGTGGTACTGCACACTACTTTACGACTTCACGGTATGTTTACAACTACTACTGCGTGACTAGCCTTGATGTGAGTAACATAATATACGTTACATGAGCTAAATCCATTAAACTATACAGAACTGATCCCATATACCTTCGCATCCACACTCACACACATAAACACTACACACACACACCCGCTTCCTCACACACACACACACACACATACACACTCTCTCAAAAAACTCAGGGAGTAGATATAGAAATTTCGAACTCTCTACACTATCTGAGTCTCCTCTCTCTCCTTTTTCGTGTACTCACCAGAATCGGGGGACTATAAATAGCTGAGAGTTGCGTCACGATAGTTTTATCAACTATCAAAATTAGTCTCCCACCACCACCCTTTTTTGAAACCCATGGCATGCCACTTCTATCAAATAATCCCACTATTTCCATACGCGTAACTTTTCAAAAGGAATCTATTAAAGTCGTCATTTTTTTTTGTGTGTATCCTTGCTCTCCAAACTGTGACTGTTCAATCCTTTTACAACCCAGCTCACCCGTGTTTTCCCCTCTATACAGCTCAATAGAAATACCTCTGTACTATATCTATAATAATTATTATAATGCTGGAGGAACTATAACCCCTAATATGCTCAGTCAGACAATGTGTGTGTGTATGTTTGGATCTGTGTGATACTGTATGCATATCTGCTCAATATATGATTTTTTTTCCCCTGAGGTTTTGTCCCAACTTAAATTCAACTCGCGTCTCTCATCTCCTCTCACCTCTTTCGCACACCCACGTCTCTCTGTCGGCATCAATTCAATCTATCTACCTTTACCATCCCTGACTCTCTCTCTCTCCCTCCTAATTCTTTATTCCCTAGACTTTTTATTACAACAACAAACACTTGCCGCATTTATATTCTCTCCGGCCTTTCAAAGGGTTGACAAATTTATTGACAATTAATAACTTGATATTTTTTCAATCCTTGTTTTTAATATACACAGACCTTGCAGCTTCTATGTATTTACATAATTATAGATAGATATATTTAGTAATTATATTATACCAAAAAAGCTGTCGGAACCAAATTTATAGTTTAAAACCTTCCACTGTACTA
This sequence comes from Allacma fusca, assembly GCA_947179485.1. Taxonomy (NCBI): domain Eukaryota; kingdom Metazoa; phylum Arthropoda; class Collembola; order Symphypleona; family Sminthuridae; genus Allacma; species Allacma fusca. The sequence continues at coordinate 57,786,621 of OX359246.1, read as the reverse complement.
ACATATGTATGGTAATAATTTTATTATAGTTCCTTTTCAATAAATCTTCAAAAATAATATTTTTGTGATCATAATAATTTGTAATCAAAAAAATTGGAGGAAGGAAGAGGGGAATGGAGGGTTGTGTCCGGATTTTGGTATGGTTCGGTCGTCAAAAAAAAAAGAATTCAAACAATGTCCGTAATAAATCAATCAAGGTTCAATGACAATCATGTCCATGCATTCCATTCCCGTAGATGTCGAGAGATCTGCCCCGAGGGAATGTCTATAAAGGGCATGACAGTGGGGCAATGGAAACGGTTGTGCACGGCTCATGACGACACGAAACGATATATGAGGATGAAGGAGAAAAAGGAGAGACCCGTACAGGATTTTACGGCTCACTAGCCCTGATTAATCCTCCTCATTCGTGCACTGTTTATCTAACCAAAGAAATTCCGATCCCCGGTCTCCACCAACCACATCATCCTCCTCACATTTATAAGCTCCCTCGTAAACGATCAAACAATAATAGTGGGATTAATTGGAATTAATTTAGCAACTACAAATCCTCTATTTCCCTTCTCCTTTCCTTTTCTTACGACGTCAAAATACCTTGTCCCTTGAACTGTATACATTGACATAGAGGCACGTCAATATGTGAGACCACACTATAATCAAACATGAGCTTTTTTAAAGCCACATAAAATCTCCCAAGACAGGGTTGACATTAAAGAAGCCAACGGTCTCATCAAATCTATATAGAGTGTACCCATAAATCAATAATGTCTCAGCTGTCAGGTTGAGTTCCAGTAAATCTCTCTCTCTCTCTCTCACTCTCTCTATCTCTACAGCCTCTACGTATAAACACAAAGCTGTATACGCAAATGGACCAATTCCTGAAACAAACCATTTCACCCGAGATGGTCATAAGTGTTACACTATTTTATCATTACAATCCAATCAATGAGGCCCAAATTCATGAATCACTTCCGAAACAACTTATGCAAGAAAGCCCTTTCATTTCCTCATCATCCATCTCATCTCAATTTGAAGCTCCATTTAGTAGAATATCAGACAGGGACGGATTTTGTTTATTCAGAGATTACTTCCAGGGTGGGGATTTTAAGCCTCACAAGTTTCCCAGACTCAATTTGAAATAAATAGCTATAATTTAAAAAAATACTTCCAATAATTATATTTCCCGTAAAAATTTGAAATCCTGCTCCTCATCCTACGTTAAAATAAAATCCTGCTAAAATACAAACAAAATTGTTCGGGATATTTTAAATCCGAAACCCTTCATCCCTCTGAATATCATAATTGCAGGGCAAAGCCTACTTTTTGGAACATGCCCTAAAAATCTACGTGGTTGTATAGTTTCCAAACCAGGCTCATTTCTCAGTGTTAACACAGTGGCTGAGTGAAATTAGCCATTAATTTCAATAAAGAACCTCCTCAGAAACTTCGGAGGGGATCTTCGGGGAAAGGAGTTGATTCTTCTTCGAACCGAGAGACTTTCTGAGGAAACTCCAGAAAGAGAGTGGGAAAGGTACGGGATCCCCGAGCCTTCATCCAAGGAAATAGGCACGTGCATCGAAAGTCCGACTCGGAGCTTTCGAAAAAGGGAAAAGGTACCCGAGACTGCGACTGGACCATGTGGATGGAAAGACCCGCGGAGTTGTAGTAGTAAAGTTGTAGTAGAACTTTTGACTCACTTCTCTACTATACTACTATACTCATACTGGAGTAAATATACAGAGAGTATATACAGCTTATGAGTACAGTTTCTGTTTCTACCGGCTTGTTGGGCTCTATCTATGTATTATAATGGTGGGGCGGGCGGAGAAGTATATATCCACTCTGTGTCAAGCGTAATGTTAAGTAAAAGGGATTTGGGAAAGGGAAAAGCGAGAAGCTTTTAGAAAGAAAGCCGATGAATAAAAATGGCCGAGTCCATTGCTCGAGAGTTCCACAGGGGGGGCAAGCCAGCCTTGTATTCCCAGATCATATACGCACGACACCCTACCCCCCATATACTTACATATGAAATTCTCCACGATACTCCGGCTCTTCTCTCTCATACTCCAAAAAACTAAAACTCTCTACACGTTACTCTCTCAGTCAGGCATTTAGCTCTGAGTACTTACTCCCAGTATGGTTTTTACTTTACACACTCACTCACACACACACACACACACACTCACACTCACTCACACAGAGTATATACAAGAAGGAGGCTTCTTCTTCTATGGGGAAAAAATGCATCTTCCCTATCTTCCATACATTTTCGTCCCCTGTATGCATCACACACTGTGTGTGTACTGTACTCATGTAATTACTGTATACCTCTCCTCTCTATGAAGCTAAAGCCTTGACTGTACATGTATAAAGTACCACTATATATATAAATATAGATAGATACATACATGTGTATTTTCTCCCATATAATTATATAACATTTTGTTATCCCCTTATATAAATAGCTGTAGATAGTAATCCTTCCAGAGGCATAAGCACTCACAACAGGTACTATGAGAATTTCAGGATGGGATTCTACATAGTACATAGAGGTATGTGTACAGTATGTACATACCTATCTATATATACCTATACACTCATACATGTCCAGTAAATAGTAACATTGGAGCTAGGAGAGTTTTATGTCATGTAAAGTTAAAGGAAGGACTATGTTTCCAGTTTCCATACGACTACTCTTTTTATACAGGTCTTATTACATAGGGCCTACTATTACAACTTACAACTCTCATCCATCCGTCAGATGTGGAAAAATATCAAATTGGAATTTTCTCACCGGTTCTCTCTCTCTCTCTCTCTCTCTCTCACTCTTTCGCTCACTCTCTCTCTCTCTCTCTCTCCAACTCACTCTCGATCGTCTTCCTCTATATTTTTGTACTTTGAAAAAAAAGGTGTACTATCAAGTGTTTTTATGGCGCCCTTATGTATCATTGCACCTACTACTACAGCCGGTACGTGTACCTTGAGACAAATCATCTCCACAGAGAGCTCTCCTTTTATGACCCCGCACATACATATGTACATAGCTATAGCGTAGTACAATATCAAATGTACACATTATTACACAATATCAGTCCAATGTAGTAGTAGTATCTTCCCTACCTCGAAGAGCCTCAATCTCCTGTACGAAACCAACAATAACAATACCAGCTACAGCGAACAACAACTACTACTACTACAACTACAAGAAAAAGAGAGATTAGTTACTTGTTTCCCAAATTTGGCCAAACTACAATTTACCATAATATAGAATGTTGAGGGATGAGCAGAAGCATCTATTATAATGTTACATTCTAATGTACACACATCCTCAATTTCATACTCACACACACACACAGGCACATACATACACATACATACACAGACACACACATACCGAGCGGAACGGAACGAATCAAACAAATGCAAATCACACCGACAACCAGATTCCCTTCCATCTTCTCCTTCAAAAACCTTAGTTTTTTCCGAACCAGGGATCCGTTACTCTTTGAGCCGGACTGGAATATTTCCCTCATTATTTACGCTATTTAATTCCTTGGAAACAATCTATTTTTAAAAGTAAGATTTTTTTCCCTGTAGGTAGCGGTACAATTGGCCCGTTCCGGACTAGCTGTGACTGTACATTTGAAATTTGAAGGATCTCGGCGCCGACCGTTACGTCAATGATCAATTACTCCCAGCATGAGTGAGGAGGGTCAAAGGTCAGGTGTGGAGTATCGCTCTAATTTTCCCCTACCTCCTGAGATCAACATGAGTGTAGGAACTGGAGGAACGGGGAAGAGAGAAATTCTGAGAGGTTAATATAGATTTGGTTTTTGTCCTCAAGAAAAATACAAAAAAAAAATCTCTGAATAACAAAGGAGCTGTCGGAGATCAAGAGGATTCAATAGGACACAAGTCAGAGAGGAGTGACTTGGAGAGAACAAGTCCCAGATAAAATAAATTGACTCGAGGGAAAATCCCACCCTAGACCATTTACCACGAACACTTGTCCTAGTTATTCTGGTAAGAAGAGGAACTTTATTACGTAAACAGAGTAAACTTGGGATTTTCAGCTTCGCCCGCAATATCCCGTCAGTGTAATATATAGAATCCCCATAATATGCAAAAATAGTACGGAAAAGGGGAAAAAAATCATATCACGAAGAAGCATGTTTGCCACACAGTACAATCTCACAAATATTTTTCCGCATGAAAGATGTAAGGTCACGACATTAAATCTCTTTTCAACGACATGACTTTGGCATTCGTTCCTATATATGTGGATATATGGATGTGGTGTGTTACTGCTGAAGCTGAAGCTGCCCATGCATCTGATCATATATATATACATAAGAGACTGCTCAGCAAAATAACTCCAAACATGTAGGCAAGAGGCTTTTGCTAATCTCAGCGATTGACATGTCCCTCTGTATCTATCTCTCTACATACACTCACACTCACACACACACACACACACACACATACACATACAAAAATACTCATACACATCACAACAGTCCATTATTATTATTATCTGACGTTACTATATTTACTCAATTGCTCACGTACAGAGGGCTTGCCCTGACTCCTCTCTGTACTTGATTATTTTGTGCAGGCTCACGCTCATACATAGGGACACTGCCAGGAGGAAAAAAAACCCCGGCTACAATGATGTACAACTTATTTAATAACACCTGTCACAACATTCTCCCAAGGAAACCAGTCCAAGTCTCAAATAATTATAAGGGAATCCACGGAGAGACTTTTTCCCTGTCTCATCTTGCCCCAAAATCCTAAAACTCCCTCTTACTCTTCCAACCTGTACAGTTCCACTGTATATATCTTCCAATTTCCTATAAAATCCTTTTTGCTCTTAAGCTCATACACTACAGAAACATTATTTTAAAAAAATTGGAGGGAATTTGAGAAAAATTTAGAAAAATCGGTCAATTTTTCCCATGTGGAAAAAGATTGCTCCTTGTGAGAGCTACAGTAGGGAAATGGCATGCTCCTCATTGAATAGTAATTCTGTCGATAGTCCATAAAAGTGTTACTTGTATAGCGTAAGTGAGAGGAGAATCTATTGGGAAAAAAACCTGAGTGAGTATAATGGAGTATTAAGTAAAGTGTGTACACGTCTGCTAATAATTCTCTAGTAAGTTGAATAAAATGAGCACATCTCAGAGAGCCATAAGCTTTAGGGGCATTGTACACTCAGCAGGCAGAGCTGTGAGGATGCATGTACTATTATACTTTGTACGTAGACTTTATAAACGGGAGCCCCAGACCAGAAGACATCCCCGAGAGTACATAGTGTCATATGTATCCCTGTAAAAGGGAATATCACGGAGAGTCAGAAATAAGAGAGAGAGAGAGAGACGCTATATGGATGTCATGCATGTAAGGCGAGCATTCATCTCAGAGAGTGGAAGCGAGCGAAAAGAGTGAGAGAAACGTTATACCCCGTACACACGGAATAGCTCCACACACAGAGAGACACACGCAGAAGAGCGTACACGTACAACAGCAAAAGAGTGCGCTATAGAGTGAGCACGAGAGAAGAGAGAAATACAGACGAAGAGCCAAGTGAAGCTATGAAGCTTCTCTCTCGATCGCGTCAAAAAGTTGCTAGATATGATGACTATGGCCTGGCCTCCCAGCTCCTCTGCTAAACTTAACTATGCACTGCCTCGTCAAATCCTCTGTTAATATTACATGCTCGCCCTCCCAAAATGTAAACTTTAATGTGAGCACATTCACAATTCAGAGGAGAACCACACGGCATTTGGACACATTAATATATATCAAAATGACCAAGTGGTGTGAGCACATCCCAATGTGCATAAGGAGTCGACAAGGAAATGAAGTCCTACATGATGATGAAATAACACGTCCCCTCAAGCCTCAATCCTATCTAAAGCATATACTTTGAGCACATTTCTAGTCTGCAGGACTGCAAACACATACATACATACACACATACACACACACGATATTCTCCCCTTTTAAAGCATGTAATAATCATCATAACAAAAATACGAGAGAGCCATACCATTACAGAAAAACTCAAGACGGAGTCCCACTGCATTACAATGCATACATTATAGTACCTATACACACGGCCCAAGTCAAAGTCTTCACCACATTATGCACGGAGCCAAAGTCCTCAACTGAGCTAGCAAGTATACCTCAAGCCTTCTACTCGTTACAAGCTACACTTTACTACGAGCTTGCCTACGAAAGGAGTACATACCAGAGACGAGAGAGAGAGAGAGAGAGATAGCGCTCTCTATATGTGCTAACCAAATAGGCTTTATTTTCGTTGAATTTCAAAGGATGATGAAAAAAACGAATTTTTTCCCTATCCTAAAGAGCATACAGAGAGCGGAGCAGTGCCTCTCCCAGTATTTAATGAAGGTTGTATATGTGAACCCATGTACTACCACCATTACATCTAGCATGCCATTATGGTGCTCAGTGTTCACTCTGTGCACTAAGTACGAAAAACTAAAACTTTACTATATACACACACACACACACACACACATTCATACACACACAATACAATTGAATTGAATACAAGGACTCGGGGTCGCTCTGCTTTCATACTATGCTCCTCGCATGTATGCATATCCTTGACTGTTGTGCACAATTTGATATGTGCACACCAGCACATCTAGTACACAAGGAGCGAGTGAAGCCCCCTATATTACAGCTTACTCTTCCAGACAACTTGGGTGTAGGGAGAGTATATCCCTGTAGAGAGGTAGTCTATATACCCAGGCGTGTATATATATATGTAGGCATACATAACATCACAGGCTCAGAGAGACCAGAGTAGAGTGCGGAGTGGGTATGCATGCATGTGCTGGGGAATGCATGCATGTGCTGTGCTGGCGTATGCATGTGCTTTGGGAATTGGACGGGATGGAAAAACACAGGCTTTTTAATACAAGCATGGCTATGCATCTATACCCCACATCTATTATACCCTATATGAGAAAGACTTGATGGAGCAGAATGAGCAGAGCAGAGCAGAGCCAGAGCAGAGCGTTCCGTCCGTGCTGTTTTTGTTCCTCCTGCCCCTGTAACTCCTGTCGTACATGGGAACCAGGCATAAGGGATATACGAAGGTATACATAGGAACCAGACTTGTGGGAATCCTCGTCGGTCGTGGCAGGGAAGGGAGAAGCCTCGGAAAAGAAGCACAGTGGAAGAACAGCCTTGTGCAAAGCCCTGAGTCCCCCTCCACCAATGAGATTTGAGGTAGGAGTACACGTCACGACGAGGGCGGAGTCTCCCCTCTCCATTCAGCTTATGAAGGCATGAGAAGTTTTGCATCCGTCGTGGTGGTCGAACCCAAGAACCGCTTCTCACAAGGGGAACTTTTTCTAATGTGGTGAGGAGCATTGGAAAAATTGTTCCTCACGAGAGTCTCATTTCAAAACCTACGGATATATCAGCTCGTAGGTACGAGGCTTTATGTACTTCTGGGCTCTCTTTCTACGTGCAACCCAACGACAGGACTTTCAATCCACGCTTGAGCTCTTGCATCATTGTCAAAACAATCTATGTGTGTATATGGAGTTGGGGTACAAGTTTATATATTTTATCCCACTCGCGCCTTGTCTCTCTCTCTCTCCTTGTTCTGTTAAAGGATAGGAATATGTACCTTTTGGAAATCCTCAGTCTTTTAACTCTCTCTCCCTCAACTCGTCTTCTTACGCTATAGTACAGAATTTTATGCTAAACTTTTATGGGATGACATACCCACACCTCACAGGGACGTATGTATACCCCAAAGTGAGGCTCGTCTATCCTGGCCTTTTTAAAGCTAGACACGGAGGATAGGCAATACACACAACAAGGTTTCATTTCAAATAAAGTGGAGTTATGTACCCGCATCTGTGCATGTGTTTGTGTGTGTGGTGTGTGTACCTTTTAACTACTACAGACTAGTCCGGGGCTATGTGGCTCTCTCGTATGTACCTAGTATTTCACTTGGGCTCTATTCTATTATGGCTCTCCTGTATAAAAATGTATAAAGTTCCACACAGGATCCTCATGTCTCTGTCTACTCTCTCTCTCTCTACTATACTTTACTCCACGACCCCACTGCGAAACTTGAAAAACATTACAGCTCTGCTGGCTGTCTCACAATTACATTACAGACTTCTACTTTAACATGCATGAAAAACTTCACGATTTTCATGATCATCGTATATTATTACAACCTTTAGCTCTCCCAGTCCTCTACTAGACATAGACTCCCTCTTATAATTATATACACAAATCCTCAACTTTTATTGACTATATTGCTTTTCCACACTATTTTGTTTTTTGGGACAGAATCTGCGGATGATAAAACGTTAAGAAGTTTTTGGATTTTTAGGGGCGTTCGCTCAACTTTGTTTTTTTTTCTCCCCCTTCTTTGGTCCCTCCAAAAATTCCCACGCAATTTCATTAGTATTCCTCTAACGGAGCGGAAGAGATGAATTGGCTGGAAAAGTGAAAGGTGGGGAGCGACATAATTTGTAGGAACAAAATCCTTGTGATTCATCACCCCCGTGTACCTTTCTACAATAATTAGTAGATTTTTAGCATTAAGTAATTGCATAGTATTTGAGAGCGCAGAGATTATTTATTTAAAAGATTCAGGTAGGATTTTAATTTGAAACAGAGCCGGGGCTCCATTTTTAATGTATGTAGGTTATTGCAAATTAAAAGGAATCCTTGGAACAACAATATGAGACTTACTATAGCGTGGCTGGGGCATAGCCGTAGACAATTATCTATAATTACACCTGACAATCATATAATTATTGCAGGGAAGGGAATTTATTTACTCTGTATCTAAAGCTATTTATTGCCCTCCCCATCCCCACCCCAAGCGTGCCTATGGAAGGAGAGCTGATGAGTGCTTGAGCATAATGGAAATGTGAAGGAAGCGTGTCATAATCAGTATCGCTCATCATAAGTCCCTAGCTATGTAGATACATATACAAAGGTAGGAAAAGGAAAGGAAAAAAAAAGACATGACACATATGTAAGACCTGGGGAAAAGTGCTCAAGGAAGGAAAAAACATGATTGTTATGTTTTGTGTACAAAGTAGACTTTATCTTAGTTAGTACTACTTGTGTGTTACTAGTATAGCGTCGATGGGAGTAATACTAATAGTCAGAAGTCACATGCCCCCAGAGCTCTTAATATGTGAGTATTGTGGAGTGTCAGTGTGTATGTAGATACATATGTGCTTGCCTGCCTACTTTTGTGTGTCTGTCTGTATGCAGAACAATGGATATCAGGAATTTTTTTTTTCAGACTCGAATCTTGTTAAAGAGTGACCTTAGATTTAATGTTATGTAAACTGCGAGCCATTTATCGCGTACAGAACATTAGGAGGAAAAGGTTTTCTCAGGGTAAATTATTATCGTCATTTGACAACTCTCGAAGGCTTAACACAAATTTACACTTTACCATCATCAAATCCACCACTGTACTAAAAGTGGACGTGTAAAAGCCCTATTATTTACAAACGAGGGGAAGAGTCTCCTTCCGAACATAAATATGTTCACAAATTCACAATACACCATCAAAAGTAGAGACAAGTAGTATTAGGAGAAAGAGAGAGAGAGAGAGAGAGAGGGGTGTGAAATTACAGGGTGCTCCATCCTATAGATACATATCCCTTACAGAGATTCCATCCAAAAACCAACAAACTCAAGTACATAAGTTCGAAAAGACAATAGTTTCCTTTAGTTTGGGACACAATGTGTCTTCAATGGTAGATAGGGCCCAAAATGTAGTCAATTTTTGATCCTTGAAGGGAAAAACCATGGAGAGTGTGAGAGCATGCAGGGATGACACCCGTGAAGATCCCCTTTTTATCTCAATCCCCCTGTTTTTATATGGAGGTCAATTGGGGTGTGTCCTACACAATGGACGATGTCCAATCATCAGACAATTAAACGTCTCGTCGGAATCATTAAGGAGTCAGGTCCTTGAGAGGATCCTGCTCGGAACTCCGCTCCTCAAACCCTATCCATTCAGATTCTATCCGCTTCAATAATAATCCTTTCCTTATCCCTCATACTAAATCGAACCTATTATAGAGACTTTAATTAAGATAAATACTGGATGGAAACTCCAAATCCGAAATGTACATATATGTAATAGGATCGGAAATTTTTGGGAATGATTACACAAGGGCTATAGTTCTCCCGAGAAAAATGAATCATGGGGAGAGAATCTCGAGAGAGAGATGTGTTGAATCAAAGACAAACTCAAGATTGAAACTTTGTAGTGAGAGAAGTTGTGATGAGAGTAGATATAGACCGCAGATGAAATTTTTAGGAGCGTTTGGAATCTTTCCTCGTAATTCAATATCCTTTCGTTCATTTCGTTCAACTTCTGACGAATAGATATCCCTCTCACATTTGGTCCGGATTTCACTTTGGAATTCTACCCCGTATTAAATTCGTATACATATCTATATCTACTGTAGAGGTATACTTTGAGTGTGGAAGTCTCACACTCAAGTTTATACTACCTACCTCGGAAGGGATTGTATCTGGAGATATATTCATATTATAGACATAAGGTATGAGACATGACATGACGGTCCAGGCTCATACCGTACAAAGTAATTTGATGATTCCAAATGTGAGCGAATGTCAATGAAACTGGATCCCGTGTTTGTTGCAAAATGTGAACACATAATATATAAGCCTTAAGCTCAGAGGCATTTGAGTAATTTAAAACCTATACTTAATATATACATTCAGAACACGCTGGCTATTAGAGATTCAGGAGCACGCGTATGTGCATGTGATGGGGCCCACAATAATAACAACAACTACTCACAGTACTCACTCCTGCTTCCTATCATTCCCATATCCTCCTGCATGACAGCAAACTATTCTACTACTACGGAGTTTTACTTAAAGGAACATCTTTTTTCCCAACGTGTGATATTCTGCGGTTCTGTGATGTGAAGCTACTACTACACATTCAACCATGCCATATCCATTACTTCGAAACAAGCCTCCTCTAGCTCTCATATAGTGTTCCTACATATCGTCTCACAGTGGATCCACAAGTCTGCCAACTTAATGGATTCAGCAAGTTAGTGTCTGTCGTCAGAGGACGGAGAGAGCATCCACACACAAAGTATTCTCATATGTTTCCCAATTATTGAAACGGAACGGACTCTCTCCAAATAGATCCGCGCTAATTGTAAGATTTTACTCATTCAGAAGGAGCGGTGGTTATTCCAACCTTGAGGTCCTCCATGATTCCAATAATTGCAGGAGCTGGGTCCAATTTGTTGAAACGTTTTTTTTTCCTTCCGTCATTAAGAATAGGAATCAAATAGTAGGAGAGCAAGTAAAGAGTGTCCGCAACTGTTATATCATATGATGATGATGATGATTCACTCCTCCGTTTTTGCTCACAAATTATTGCTCATAACTGTTTTATTCTGGGCTGATTTGTCCTCTGGATGATGCGTAAAGGTACCTTCATCAGCCAGGGACTCAGAGGTCTGTCCAAAGTGTCTACATAACTTGGACTCCATACAGGAGATACGTTAAAAGCAATTATTAGCAAGTACCTGTCGGCTCTTTGAGAAGATTTGAGCAAACTTTGCTGGTGGTAAATATTATGTTTCGATAGATAGATATAATTAGTATCGTGACATCAGCAGGGAAGTAATACTTCTTTACAGGGACTCAATTTGCTCTGTAACAATTTCAGAGATCAGTTTACTCCGAGTATCTGTCAGATAATTGCATCATTGCATCCAAGTGAGGCATGACGCACTCGATAGCAATTGTGAAACTCAGGACGAAGTTTTTCCTCGATAGTATAGTGGTAAGTATCCCAGGCTTTGTGAAGGCAATAGTAGTAATTATCTACATGTGTCACGATAGTGATTCAGAAATTAACTCGAAAAGGATAACAGGGATGTGCTCAGGTTCGGATCTTGTACTAGGATCTTATGTTCCATGATGTGTAACAGTACAGATAGGATGAGGGAACTCTCTCCATGAAGTTTGTAATCAGTTGGGATCAAACATGGTGGACAAAGTTACATTTGTCCCTGCTCTAGCAATTATTGTGTATTGTCAGAGTCTTCCGAGCATCATTTACCTTCCCATACGATAGGGATAAGTTCTTGTAGGAACATCTTCCAAGAGGAAGATTCCCACCAAGGAATGAAAACCCAGTGTCACACTTTAGAAGTCCCAGAGTCTTATTCCCAAGGAATGACTTGGCTCGCGGACTGAACGACACCGGAGAATATTTGAGCGTTCACGTTTGAAGGAAGCTCAAACGTTCCCGGCAAAAGTCATATAGTGCTGTGTCAGATGGACATGAAAGAATAATATTATGAGTTGAATGCGAATCATGTAAAAGAGCTTTGGTTGGATACAATGAGGATGGGAGAAACTATCAGAATGATGATATTTATCTCCCCATCATCTCTCCTGGTCCTACATTCAACACACGTTTTTTTTCATCTTCAAAAAACTGACGATATGTGATTTCAATGATGGAAATAGCCTGTAACAATTACTCCCTTGACTTTTCTTTCCTATATAGACAGGATTTGAGACTTACATAGATTCTATTAGAATGTAAAGAGCTATACTTTGGGTTTCTACACAAAACTTCAAAGTATAGTATCTCGTTTGTCTCCGATTATCCCTTTTTTAACTTTTAACTCCAAGGTATATCTATGCATACGCCTATAGACGGATGAGAAGACGCTATACAGACATAGCAGGAGATTACAACCGATCTGCTCTAAAGAGATGCGAGAGAGAGAGAGAGAGAGTGAGTGAGGGAGGGAGGGAGAGAGCTAACAAGCTTCAAGAGGAGCAAAGACCATTACGGTGCATCACCAAAAATAAGATAATCGCTCCTCCAAATGCTGTTATTCCTTTCTCATGCCTCACTAACAAGGAACAAAACTTCACAGCTCCCTCCACAACAACTGTAGTAGTACTGTAACTGCAAAGCACACAGTCCCGGAGAAGAAGAAGAAGAAGAAGAAAAAACCCACATAAGGTGTGATCTTCAAACTGAGGAAATCTGTAGCAGGTGACAAGTACCTTGTAGAAGAACACTGGGTTTAGTAGCTGTAAGACCAGTGCCAGACGGAAGATCCAGAGGGAAAAAACTCATAAAATCTAGCCCCGGTAATCCTAATAATAACAATAAGTGCCTGTTTTTTTTTCAGACAACTTCACAGGACGTTTTTTCCCCTAAATACTATTTACCTTCCCTTTATATCTATCGCCTCTTTATTATCATCAAATCCAAGCGTATAGTAGTCAAGTGAAACTTGCTTGTCATTTTCTCTATTTTTTTTGTATTAAAAAATAGTAGATTCCCTTTAACAGGACAAACGTTTTTCCTGCCCCAATTTTCTTCTCAAACTCTTTCCCCTCTGTACCATTTAATCATGTCTTTAACCTGTGTATGATTTAATCATCCCCTCATCAATTTATATAATTACGCTCACAGTTGAACGTCCATATTTTCCCTGAAAAAAAGTGCAACTTATTGCAGTCTTAATTTATCCCCTCCCCCCTAAAAAAAAAACATTAATGCATATGTAATTATATGTTGTTCGAATCCCATAGTCAGAACACTTGCGAGTCTTCCATCTGAGAATCCGTATGGAAGAGTGGAGCTTAAATGAGCCCTAAATAACTCTCAATTTGAATTTCAAATCCTACAATGCTCCGCCGCCGCTGAAACAGTTGAGGCTCATTAACAGAAATTTGTGAGCATGTCCCTCAGAGAAAAATAAAGAGAGTGAGAGTGAGAGAGAGAGAGAGAGAGAGAGTTTACATACAGATCAAATAATTGCTCACACAAAAGTTAACAGTCCACACGACCAAGGAGACCCAGGATCTGAGAGAAATTTTAATGATGATGGACAAACTCCCACTGGTCCCAGTGGTTCCCATGAAAGAGGATTTCCAAGGCATTCCACGAATAAAAAAAAACAATATTGAGAGCTTGAATCTAAAAATTACATTACAACTCTGTGACGAGAAACTCCACGCTGAGCGGAACTACTATCTCCGAGCTCACCCACCTTCATCCTCATCTCACCACAGAGAGAGAGAGAGAGAGAGAGAGCCTCCGAATGGAAGAAACTATCAAAGTTGAGCAACATTGTAAATAAATAACCGTATTAGAACCTGAGCATTTGGTAAGCTCATTAGTGACTCTGTGCCCTGCATACAATTTAAATACAATGGGCAACTGTCCTGACAATCAACTCCAGTCATCCTCCTCCACATCCCAAATGCACACCTAGTCTCTGGTCATGCCAGCCCTATGACTGAATGAATAATAATATTACGGTTATTACATACAATGGATCTCCCAGCAGATACTATCTCCATATCTACACATAATTACAACGTTCCGAGAAGAATAAAAATTTGGGAATCATCTCGCTTCCGCTCTACAAACTCGGATAAAAACTAGGATAGCCTCCACACACATCCACAAATCCACACATACACACACCAGAATAATTCCATACTGTCTGGCTCCTCAGCACTCGGACTCATGAATGACAATTGAAAGGATATGTGTGCGTGTACTAGATGCTGAGCATATATCTATACGAGGGAGTTGGGACAGTTAGGCAGGAGAGCCTCTCCACAGACAGGATAGGAGTAAAAGTTATTTCCGAATTGGGACGCAAGATGTAAATCATTTTTTTGTTTGGTGCTCGGCCTGCCTGGGTCTGTTTGTGTGTGTGTAAAAGTTGGAGTGGGTGTTGGTAAAGGTTTCGAGACAAAGTCAAAGCAATCCCACTCATTATCTCCCTCTCCTGACACATTGCATACCAAATAGATACTGATCCTATCTGAAGACTGACTTTCCCGCTTATAGTGTAAAGTTTCCTCAGAATTTACTTGATTCCAATTCAGCAGAGGCAGACAGAACAAAAAGTCCCATTAGCGCAACTCTCCTCTCAATGACTCCCGAGCATTACCAGTTGAGCCAGTTCACCTTGTTGTATCTAATTCATCCATGGATATTACGGAGAGCAACAATTCCTACAAGCTCGGACTCTTATTCTGTAACAGTCTGAGCTCTATAACTATTTCAGGAACTAACTTTCGGAGAGAAATCTTAGGAATTTATATATATACTCTGCGGAATAGATTAGCAACTCAAGAAAGGGGAAATGCCAGAGCCAGTCCGGTAGCCAGGTCCGGAGATGAGCCAAGGAGGAAGTAGTGGATATGCTAATGGAGAAGAGGGAATGTATCAGATGGATTATAAATCACGGAGGAGACTCCAGAGCAGGGCGGATGGGAGGATAAAACCTGGGAGCCCTTTGGCAAACAATCCATTCCTCCCGCAGACCCGGCACAGTCCAGGAGTAGGACCAAAGGGACAGGAGCCAAAGGGATAATGAAGGGAAAGAATAGAGAGAGAGAGAGAGAGAGAGAGAGAGAGTCTCTACTAGTAGCCGCGACCAAAGCCCAAGGGTCCATCAGTCCAATGGGTAAACACCCCTTCGTCATCCGGCATCCACACATCGATCTTCACTCGACCCTGTCTCCTATCTACTCCCCAACACACAACACACACACACAACACCACTACATACATACATGCTACTAGTCAAAAATATACCGTCACTTTTTTTTCCCCCATCATCTCCCTCCAACAATTACTCTCTCTCTCTCTCTCACTGAAATTAGTACTTTGCAGAGATATCGCCACCACTTTCCAAATTGGATTAGTAGCTCCCAGAACTTCCCGGCCGCTCCGGTTTTTCCAAACTTGAGCGTATAACTTCGTTACTTATGAGTCAATTGCTTTTCACACCAGCTTTCAGCTCTTCAAAAGAATCTTTTCAAAATACTCAACTACAGCTCTCCAACACGCTCCTACTACTACAACTCCTACAATGCTCCTTCTCTCATGAATGCTCCCCGAAACGTATTCCCTTCTCTCATGTGACGCTCACTTGAACCTCGGAAATTAATGGGAATTTTAACAAAAAAATCCAATTTTTTCTGAAAATCTTTCACGAAAATTCCTTACACAGCAAGACCATTTCATTTACAGTGGTTGGGAAATTTTTGAAAGTAAATTGGAGGACAGCTGGGCTTATTATCCAGGAAGAAAAATGTTTGGGAAGCCATACTGTAGCTACAGTAGTACATGCAAACATACAAAAATAAAAGCTCAATTTTCTAATTAAATCCCACAATTCTTTTGAAAATGTTTATCTCATTTTAAAAACTACTTGTAAATGTATTTAATTACGAGGAATTAATTGAAACAAGGCTAGAAGTGATTGAGAGACTTGAGCTTAAATAATTCCCAGTGATAGAGCGAGTCCATGAGGAAGCCGCCATGTTGATTTTCCAAGTCTATCCCAATGCTAAATGCTGAAAATATTTCTAAGTCTGGAAATTTCATTTGGTTTCACATCTGGGAAGAAGAAATCCCGCGGAAATTTCCATTCAAATTGGAGCAGACGAAATGTAGGAACGCCGGGCAAAGAAGCCAGTGGGAAACTTGACAGGGAAAAAGTAGAATTTGAGTCCTGGCAAGGGATCCACTGAATGAAGACTCTCTATAGTGTTATGAGGTCCTGAAAAAGTACTAGAATTCTGAGAAAATCCGTTTTAAAGGAAAATCCAGGGATGAAATTAACCCCAAGAATGTGATCTGTTCGTTAAAATAATGAGGGATGAGATAGAAGGAGAATTAAGAGAAGACTTGGCGGAAAATCTCCCTCAGAAGAACACACAAGAGTCAATGTTATAGTACTTTGACCGCCATTTTGTATGTTAGAGACCCTATTGGACGGGGAAAATGAAATTTTACGAGTGGAATTTTCCGTAGAAAAAACGGCGAGAAAATCCGGCGGGAAATGGGGAAAGAGTGGAAGGAAAACGGAGGAGAAAAAGAGAGAATCTGACTGGATGGGGCAGGTTGAGACACAAAACTCCCCAAGAACCAATGGGTTTCTCCCTGAGTCCCAGCCTTCACCAAAGCCTTCCTAACCTCAAAAAACCTCAAATTATTGAAAAATGAACCTTCCTCCCTCCTCAAAATAATTTGTACATGGTTTAAAACCCAAAAAATCAAGAAATGTCCAAGGGATTTGAAGTTACTTGAGAAAAATTTCAATTCCCAGCTTCAATGCAGTCCTCAACCCAGACCATCCGCCATGTTGGTTCTATTCCACCTCAAATTTTATATAGACAGAGTCTTGACAGACTCCTGGTTCGAATTCCGTGGAAATTTCCCAGAAAAATCCGGGGAATTCCATAAAAATCCCCTTGAAAAACGGAGCAGAAACGGAGGAAAACGAGAGGAAAAGAGAAGAGAGTTCCGAGCCAGTACGAGCTACGGAGACCTGTCTCAAAACAAACTTCCACCACAAACTCCTCCATCCCTCAAAATCCTATAGTACTTTGAACTGAATGAAAAACAGTTATAAAATCCTCATAAAATTGCGATTCTCTCAGGGAAATTCCCAGGGTCATCAAGGGACCATTCCCAGCTCCAGAAATTCGAAAAGCTCGGAGCTCCTTCGTAAAAGGGAGTGAGTGGAGGAGGCCGAGCTTGGAGCTCCCTGAGCTGCGCCATGTTGGCTCTTTAGTATTTCACCTACAACTCCTTCAATTTTTAACATTTCTCCTGGAAACTTGAGTATCTCGGAGAGGGAATTTTTGGGGATCTCCAGCTCAAAAATTTACCCCTCACGTTCCCCCAGTCCGATTTGACGAGCTTGTCAAGTTGAGGATGTTTTTTATGAAACGCGTCTCTCTCTCTCATACAAACTCAGAGCACAACCACAGCTCGAACCCAAGAAGACCATCATCGTATGCTTGCTTACTTACGAGGATGAACGAGAAACGTGAATCTTGGCCTCAATAACTCTTGTTGTAAGTTTACTTACAATATATACACTCATCGTGCTAATTTTTAACCCTCAGTGGACTCTTCATCTTTGGGTTTATTTCTATTCCAATTTTATCTTCCCTTCGATACTCCACATTGTCGGGGAGCTTCATAGGACTATTCTGAATTCAGGGAGGAGAGTCTAACGAATCTGAAGCATTCTTTTTATAACAAATCTTTCTTATTATTTTTCCTTGTAAAGAATTTCCGTGTCAATTTCTAAAATTCGTGGGAGAATAATTATTCTGACCTTTTTGAGAACCCAATGGTTCTATTTGGAGGAAGGGATAATAAAACTCTTAGGAAATGTACGGCTTTTGGCTATCACTCCGACTCAAGCAGATGGAAGGCGAGGACGGTGAGAGAGACTCTTTGAAAATATTTCTTGTACCGTCTTTTGGACTCGGACGGATTCCTCGAAACCATAGGAAGACAAGAGAGCGCTTCTCAATATAAGAACAGAGTCCTCAAATATTGATTCAAGATTCTATCATAGATTTCCCTATTCCTCCCTTCCTGTCCTTTTCTCTCTCCCAACTCAGTCCAGAGACTGTTCTCTTTCCACCGTATCTCTAAAACAACAAAATTATTTACACTCCCTTGCTCCATGACATATCTCCTCCTCCTCCTGCTAAGGAAATTTTATCTCGAGGAAAAGAGTCCTGACTGACAAATATAACTTTCCTTCCAGTCACCTGCCAAAACAGAGACAATGTACAGATACAGTAGGAGTTGTCAAGCCCTAGCCCTGTGATAAGGATAATAGCATCAAGTTCTTCTGCGAAAACTAATCACAATATTCTCACTACGGCTTGCTAAAAACTGTAGCACATGAAATACGACGTTGTTGATACCGCAGAGGATTGATGAAAGAAGGATATTATTATTGAGCATTTATGTATAAGGATGCAGAGCTATCAGACCACGGGGATGCCACGTGAGAAATGTTTCGCATTTGGAGGAAAATGTCGTCCCGATTGTATTTCCAACCAGGGCACCATTCTGATAAATATTTTGTAAAATGCTTGCAGACAGGCAGGGCTATAAATAATTCTTTTTTTTTTCAGATAGAGCCGTCCAACAGTTTTGAGGGAGTCTCCGGGGGGAAGTTGCTATTTTTTGAGCGGAATTATTATATTCTTTAGAGTCGAAAAATCCATCCGTGATAAATCTACTCAAGTGATTTATTTATTTCCCAGGATTTTCCTCATCCAGGCGGCTGGAATGGGAGAATAACCTGATTGGAGTCATCATGCTCACTACCTCTGGTGCATTTCAAGTTGATTTGACAATGGAGGCCGGGGCAGGAGAGCATTGAGCCACACGCGAACAATACATTAATACTCACTGATTTAAGTGCGATATATACGGAACAATTTCTAATTGAACGACTCACTGACTCACAGAGCTAGCTCACAACAGCCCTTTTACAATCATAGCTAGGACATAGTGTATGTATCTCCATGGAGGTCCTCATATGGAATTGGATATATATATGAACAAATATTATTTCTATGGAGACTGAGCATGCAATCCCCTACAATATAGGATTTTGAAGTTACCTGAGTCCAAATGACAGACGTTTCTAAACGAACTACTGTAAAACTCATTGGGACACAATTCTCATTCTGAATTTTTCCCAATGATTTTAATTATTCAGGGGAAATCCAACTGGGGTGAGGACTGGGTAGCCTCCACCTATGTATATGTGTAAACCCTGTACTTTTATCATGACAGTCCTAATATGTAAGTGATCCATCCATACCGCAAATGGTCTACAGTCTTTAAATCCAGTTGCCCAGAAGTTCACCAGATATTTTAGGATTGTTTTTTTCTTGGGGCACTCTGAGAATTCAAGATTTTGTAGATACAAATTTAAGGGTTTTTTTTTTAAGTAAATAAGAAATTTCTTAGAGTTTCGGACGTGGAACTCTCCCCTGGCACAAAACCTACTTCGCCCCTCAATCTCCAGACTGTAAGTGTACGCTGATTGTGATTAACGACAAGAGATGTCCACATGATAAATCCTCCCAAGAAAATAGAAAGAAAAACAGGAGCAACACATTAAGATTCAGTGAGCGTGTTTCCCTTCAAAAAAAAGAAAAAGAAAAAAAAAGAAAATCCCTTGGAAATGATTGGGACGAGAAAGGAGGAATCATACAGAAAAATTCGAGTGAGTCCCTGTGCAAGGCACGGGCTCCTTCAACCACCTCCAACTCTCCGCTCTATGTTCCCAATGTCCAAAGGCCAGTTCACATGTGTGCCCATTTAATTGCACGGGAGATTGATATAGGAAAGGAAATGAAAACCGGAATTTTGATAGCAGTTGGGCCGTGTCTGGGCTTCATCTCAGCTTTCGGAAACACACGGGGCCCCCACTCCCACTACTCTACACACACACACACACACACACACTATAGTATCCAAGTTTAGAAAGGAACACTCAGAGGTATCATTCATATCCACACAACCCGCAAAATCTGATGAGGGCCCCATATCTTAGGGAGCTTGGGTGTAGGAGGCCAGAATAACATGTAGTTATATATACTATGGAGGTTTTATAAAAACTACTACAACTGTTCTACAACTTTATTCCACGTGAGATAAAGTCCGTGGTAGAGGAACAGCCAGAGAGAGAGAGAGAGAGAGAGAGAGAGAGAGCGATGAGAATGATAAAGGGGAACTTTATTTTGGATAGATACACTAGCCTTCCCACATGTAAAACTTTGAAGGCAAAAGAGAGAGAGAGAGAGAGAGAATTTATCGATCGATATCTCTCCTTCTGTATCTATCCTTACGCGTCTAAAAACCTCTCACACTACAGTACTTCAAGTCAGCGTGTCCGTACGTTACAAAAGCTCTCACACACATGTATCCTAGTTACTACAATGACACTCCTCACATTTGAGAAGGCTCGTGCTCTTGTACACATAAAGCTCAGTCCTTGTATTTCTATATACCTAAGAGGGAAAAGCTTAAGTTCCCGGCTAAAGGCTCAAGTTGATATGTAATGGAAATCAAGTGAGAACATGTGCGCCCGCATCCCGAGAAATATAACTTTAACTTTTAGTTATGGCTATAGATAGCCGAATAATAAAATTTCCCAGGTTTTTACATACGATAATTATTACTGTATGTATGTACTATTGTACAGTTGGCTTCTGAGACTGTTAGAGACAAGTCCTCTGTAATACATACAGTCAGACACACATTGACAGTCTTGTTTCTGTACAGTCTTTCTCTCTCTCTCTCTCTCTCTCTCTCTCTATCTCTGGTATTTATTAATATTAATAACCTTCGTTCCTCAATTGAGCCTCTGTCCCATCCACCAATTTAAATAGCTATTATCAAGTCATTTAACGTCCTCCGTCTTGAGCGAGACCGAGGCAGGAGGACCATGTACCCGGTCCATTGAGATCATTCTCGTATATATGAGGCCTTCATTTTTATCGCCGTCGGAGCTCACAATCACACAGACACAAGCACACACACACACACACACACTCCCTTTCACTAATAAGTCCCTCAGTAGAGTTCCCTCTCATTAGGACAATAAAAAAGGCATGTGGGACAGCAAAGTGCCAACAATGCTTTATTTTCTAGAGTTTTCACATGTAGGACACATTTTATCTATCTACTACATCCATGCATATGTAGATATGGATGTAATTGTAGGTACATGCGGAGCAAAGCGTAACAAGTCATAAAGTAACAACAATACAAGGAGCAATCTCTCTCTCTCTCTGTCTCTCTCTCTCTCCCCCTCTCTCTCTCTCTCTCTCCACCGTGCACAATCAAAAATTTTATAGACAATGAAATTACTCACTCAACTTTCAACACTTCTGAGGTCAATCTTCTAACCCAACACTTGAAGTATCTATAGGCACATGGAGCTTGTAGTATATACAGGCAGAATTTAGTAGAAATTACGCCAAAGCACATGGGATAAACACATTCATAAGTTCCAAGCGGCCCAATGCACATACAATGACATGGGTACATGCCTCCGTGCATACGTGAGGATTAGTTTTATTATTGCCTGGCTCTCTTACGTCAGTCCACATAATATGAAACTACATACATAGGATGATAACATTTGATGATAAACAATATTTTTTTTATAGTTTCAATTCTACAAAAACTCTACACTTATGGCCACATAGGATACAGAGTCAGAGATACAAATGCTCACTCATTCACTCACTCACTCACTCACTCACCTCGTTTATTTACGTCTGTCTCCTGACGACTGTCAGGAGAGACTCCAGAGAGTGCCTATGTCAGAGTTGCTAACTACTAGGCTGTACATGAGCCTTGTACATGGAAATGTATAGTAATTTAATGTCCTACAATAAGCCCAACTATCTAGAACCTATGGGGCTGAAGGAATTTGAATTCATTACATATCTAGGGAAAAAATCAGATGCAAATCATCTGATTATATATGCAACAAATATATACAGAAAACAAGAGGCATAAGCTTCCTACTGATCCTCACAGTTTGTAATAATTATATATAATAATTGTATAGTGAGTCCAGGAGTCATAACTCATGCACTCAAGGAAGGTTAAAATCCAGAGCTTTTTGCTAATTCCACTCCATAGTCTCTGCTTGGACTTGTCCCTGACTCCGTAATTATGAGAGCATTATAATGGACGGCAGGGGCCAGAGAGAGCTGATAAGGCTCTTTTTTAATACACTTGACCAGAGAGATGCTAAAACAGGATACTAAATATCACCTTGTAAAAATTACGGGAGGGAATGAGCCCTCACCTCAATTGAAATAAGACTTACAGGAATCATTTCTCACATATATAGGTCCAATATTACAAAAATCCCTTGAGAGGCTCCAATAGGAAAAATAAAGACACCGTGTGTCCATACAAAAAAAAAGCTCCCTCATAAGCACTAATGAAAGAAACTATACTAAAGTAATGGAGGAAGGAACTTGAGAAAAAAATTGACTTTGTTTACATTACAAAAGCAAACCCAAATCCCTTGAATGAATTGTGATAAAGTCAATTACATTCCATGGGATAAAATCCTACAGAAGATACAGACGCAATAATTACATATGTCAAAGGCTGTCGGGAGTACGGAGGTAATACCTAGCTATTTGTATGTATAGGAAGGATTGTGAGACAAAAGGGGTTATCTACGTAGGCACACATTCCACAAAACGAATAAATGAGCTTGACTAGTCTCAGCTAACGAAAGGCTCATAAAGGTCATTTATATGAAATTGTACGCATAATTTGAGTGTTTTTCCCATAGCATGGAATAAATTAGATGACGAGAGAGAGAGAGGCAGAAAAAAAAGAGGAGCTCGCAAAAGAGTCTGAGGGATAGATATTTCAAAGGAAAAACAGACTCTCACATAGGAACACATATGGTAGTAATAATAAGTATAAGAGCGAGAGAGGAATCAAGGTTTAATAAAAATCTAGTTACTTTATCACTAAAGCAATTGGCAAGCTTTGCATGCGACTATAATCATGTCCTTGGGACGCTTAGGAACAGAGTCCAACACACACACACACACACTACAGCATACTGAAACTCACATAAAGATATGACATGGTCAATCTGTTCCCAACTCGTTTTGCGAGTCATATCAACATAGAATCACCATAAAATAACCCACAACTCTATCCCTTTTCAAAACACACACACACACACACACACAACACAACACATTCTACGTCCACACACAAGGATCAGACTATATAGCCCATGGAAATTATATCTATATAGGAGCAGCCCGTCTATATATACAGATACAATAATCTCAACAGGGGCATATCTATAGACAAGGCTCTAGAATTTTATACAAATAGTGTCTAGCTATATGTATGAGAGCTCAGAGTCAAGCATGATGATGATGCGGTAGTGATGAGACTGGCTCAAAAAATAAATAAAAAAAAGCTCCTCCAACTACGTCCCTATATTAATTGTAGTAAGTGGAAACTCCTATGTATTTACATACAGTCTTGAAATGCCGCTTTGGAAAACAAAGGCAAATTCTTTCCCGCTGTTGACTCCGCATCCAACCTCCATTATATAATATCCCAAGGAACAAAACACACGCAATTACCTTCAATTATCTATTTTCCAAAAGTATTTTCCAATCCGCTTTTTTTTTCTCTCTCCCCTTCTAACTCTAATCATCCCGTCCCATAGAGTCAAGCAAATAAATCAGCATGGTATTTAACCTTCAAATCTGTGAAACTACATGCTACTGTGTCCACCCTGAATGCTCTCACATACATAATTACATATGCTCCCATAATAGGAGTTATCCAGTGTCGAAGACATTAGATTCATTTCCAAATGTAGATACTTAGATTCTAATTTCTTATGGAAATTATTTTGACTTAATCCAGGTCAAAAAATAAATAAAACAGGAGTCAATTCAGGAGTCAGGTTTTTCAAGTATAATCCCAATCCTATGGTAATAAGTCCAAGTGAGGGAAATTTCTGTGGGAATTTATAGAGAGATAACTCCAGATTTGATGCCAGAATTCTTTGGTTAAAGATTTAGCTTTAAAAAAAAAATGTCTTGGATAGTAAAAGCATTGAAGGAGTGCCTGTGCTTTCTATGATTGCACATACCCATATAGAGCTACATTGGGAATGAGAGAGAGAGAGAGAGAGAGAGAGAGAGAGAGAGAGAGAGAGAGAGAGAGAGAGAGAGAGAGAGAGAGATCACAGCCTCGAGGGAAGAGTGACCGAAGAGCTGGCTTATTTTTCTTAATAAATTTCAAATCCTGATTTACACTCACGCTTATCTATAGATAGATAAAAGGCTGTCTCGGGATATACGTAAGTCACTACTATGACGGCTACTGATCTTCAAGAGATTTATTCTGAAACATTAACGCATTGAGATTGATCTTAGCTTTCCTCCTCACAAGGTTAATCTTCCACTTGAGAAGGACTATCCACCTATTTCCTTAAAGAATTATATATTCCAGAGATAGGATTCCCTGTAAGAAGTAATTTTTTAAATGTGTTTTCAAAAATCCCTTAATCTTCCCTCAAGAGAGAAATTTTTAACGAGGGAATCTTCTTGGGAGTTTTCTGAGATGTGCATGAGAATTTTCTCGGAACTTTGTGTCCCAAGCCCTGTCAAAGAATTCGTTCCGGATCGTTAGGCATTCCTGCTCTTGTGAAGGGAAAGAAAATCCACATCTCATTTCAAATGCAGATGACTCGCCTCCCAACAATAGAAACCACATTTTGAGGAATCTCTTATTAAGAGAACAAATATTGACTCTGTAGTTGGCTTTTCCCCAGCGCTCCCGAATTATTTGTCTTGGAGAGATCTCCACTACTTAACTATAAAACTGTGTGAAACTCTTGGGACTCCGTACTCTGAGGCATATATCTATGGATGAGGACCACTGGAGTAATCAAGCATGGAGAGAGAGAGAGGAGCCTGGGATATATCGGAAAGGAAAAGAAAGGAAAAAGAGCAATTGGGATGAGAGAAGGTCTCCAACAGAGAAAATGACCGCGTCATTTCCTCTCACGCACTCACACTCTCTTTTCCTTGAGACTGTCTATAAATTGCCAGAATTTTCCCACATATAATGTGCTCCTACTCATTTGTACTCTGGACCTGGGGCTTATTATTCCGAAACCTCAGCCCCCACCTTTCCTTTCCCAAAACAGGCCTCCTCTGACGGACGGGATATATCAGCTAAAAATAATCCAGGTCCTCTACCATCTCTCTCTCTCTCTCTCCAAATTACAATCCAAAGACGTCCACATATCCTATGACATATCCGGATATTTGAAACTACAGCACATGATTATATTTCAACAGAAAAATGACTTTCCCCCATATGCAATTAATTACAGGACTTCTCACCTAAATTTCTCATCTGGCCATTTGCTCCATTTGCTGGAGGAATAAGTATGTATAAATTCTATTTATTCCCAGGAACAGGAACTTTGTAGGGAAATAAAATTTTCACAAATTCTGGATAAAATCTACCCTCAAAAATCCCTGGGCTTATTGGGAATTGCTACGAAGTAAATATGAAATTACAGGGAAATATTGTGGTTTTCCTCGTCTGGGATTCCTGAGTAAATAATACACTAGTAATAAATTAGAGTAGTCCTCCCTCCTACATATTCCGAAGGCTAGGGTGTGAGTCCAAGCTTTTGCATAAATATAGGAGCTATGTACATATGTATGTATAATAATTATGGAAAGGCAGAATGTAAAGAACCACTGGATTTGGCGGAGGGAGTAAAAGTACATAGATTGGGAAAGGATACTGAGGCTGTGAAGTGCTATTTGGAAGTCATATTTGTAGCGATGATGTTTTACTTCCTCATACGAACTCTGCCACACCGGCAAGTCTCAAACGTTCTCCTACTATCTCGAACCCACTATTTACATATAGATACTTGGACTATGCTTTGACACACACACACACACACACACACACACACACACACACACACACATACAGGGCTACACGGACCAGCTGACAATGAGCACGACAGTGTGTGTACAAAACGTGGGACATGACGAGGACGACAGTCTGCTGAAATTCCTCATTGTCAGTTTTGGTCTTGTGTTATTCCTTTTTTCTCTATATTATTTTTCCCTCTGTAGCCATACTACACTCCGTTGAGGTACATATGCCGATACATACAAAAAGAGTGCAGAAGAAATAGTAGGAGCTAAGAGAGCACTATTAAATGGTACTGCTCAACAACAGGCATTCCTCTCCTACTGTACTTTCTTATATACCTCTTATATCTATGTATACAGGCCCAGTTGCTGTTGATATATGAGAGTGCAGAAGGAACATCGCAGACCAAACTCAACTTCCAGCTGACGGTACATTTCCAAATTCTGACTCGTCTATACTTGACTCCTTTATCACGGAGATTGGAGCTTTACTATTTACTCCAACTATATACAGATAGATACTCCTGCTACTACAATCTCCTACAACTTCGAAACTTTCATTGCGGTTCGAATTGGACAAACAATGCAAGAATATATTTCACAGGAGTTTTTAGAGAGACACTAGGAAAGACTCTATTGAGCTTCTTCTTCTTCTTCTTCTTCTTCTTCTTCTTCTTCTTCCTTCTCTTCCCAAAAGAGAAAAAAAAGAGAAAAAAAAAGAGGGAAAAATCTTTAAAAAATCTTGTTGAAAAATTGAGACTCACAAGAACGAGTGTGTGAGAGGGAAAAGGGTAAAAACTTGTACACAATATATTACCATACAGACGACCATGTAATTACTGTATACAAGTAACAATATCAAGACTTGGATCCTCCGAGTTTTTGGATCCACTGCCAAAAAAGCCACAAGTTCAAACAATGTCATCATTATTCTCTCATTTGAATAAGAAAGCGATCCGGAGATTGTCCCTTTCCATGTCCTAACTCATGCTAACCATCAGAACCAAGTCTGGCGTGGAGCTTCACATTTATTTCCTTCCTTCAAAAAATAATCTTGGATTCATACACATACAAACAATGATTGCTCTCTTATATCTGTATCCATCCAGGGATGTATCTCTCACAGCCTTTGGAAATAGTACACAAGCTTTCTTCCTCTTCTTTGCTCTTGGGTGATCTTGTAAATACTGTAGATTTTTCTGTGTGTGAAGAAAGAAATGCATTGAGGAACTACATTATGACTGTACGGGAAGAAGTGAAATAGCACCTGTCCAGACGTGAGGATTTGAAGAATTCTCAGTGTGCCCCATAATTTTGGATTCCTATTGCCTCAGGAAACAACGGGTATAAAAAAAAAGCATTCACGCTTCAAGTCTTTCTCTAAAGATCTCCTTTGCTCTCTCAATAGGAATAGTAGTACTTAATGAGAGTTGGGTATATAGTGTGTAGCTTTGTAAGACTTTAAGACTTTTCACGTACAGGGAGAGATTTAGAGAGAGATTTAGAGAGAGAGAGAGAGAAAGGAAAAACGTCGTTAGATTTTATAATATAGAAAAACCTATTCCGTCCTTCAATTTACAGTTGAGTAAATTGTTGATGTGGCATACAGAAAAGAGCCAGTGTGTACAGAGATAGGAGGCTCCCAATGCAGACTTGTTAAATTGCAGTAACGAAGAAAAATGTTTCTCATTCCCAATCCCAAGAGCGAGAGCGAGCGGATAGAAAAAATGATAATCGAGAAACATGTGTAGACATTTAAAATCCCTGTCTCTATAATTCAGTTACTGACGAGCGACTCTCTGGAAATGCTTTCAAAGAAAAAATCCAAGCCGGGAGAGATATAGACAGAGAAAAGATTTTTCAGAGGAGCTCTCTCTCTCTCACTCACACTGAGTCTCTCTAACACACACACACACACAAAATTGCAGTCACATTGTGAACCATAAGGAATCCTTTGACTCTCAGAGAGAGGACCGTCTGTTTTTATCATTATCACACTATCAACCAAACAAGCAGAAGCTAGTGATTCAATACTAACTATTCTCCAGCAAAAATAGAAACGTCGCTTTGGAAACTCCTTTTTCACTCTTAACATTTCCCTGTGACTCTCTGAGGAGGAAAAAATTTCTTGTTTACTCTCTCTATCACGTTCATATGGTTCTTTTCTCTCTCTCTGTCTCTCTCTCTGTCCCAACTCAATCTCTGTCTCTATAATACTTTTCCTCCTCAAGTGTGTAAAACTCCTTGAAAAACAGTCCGAATCCTTGCACTCGGAACATATAAACTGTGGTAAATACAGCAGGGGTCATGACAGCTTTCCTCCTAACTTATCCCCATCTACAGTATTTGTGGAGACACATACATAATAATTATAAAAGAGCTATTTTTTCTCAAAGGATTCTAAGAAAAACTTAGTCCGCAGAGGAATAATAATAAATTTTATCAGGATTAAATTCTTGAAAAAAAAAACACACTGGCGTAGGAGATTTGACTGAATGTCAACAGACCACGAGGAAAAGGCAGGAGCAGTTCCTGGTGCATTAGTTTGATATGACCGCAAACTGTCCTGCATGCTCAGATATGCAAGTGGGGAAAAATGGGAAGGACTGAATAATGCTCCTCATTCCTAATAACCATGAGTTGGTTTCCCTTGGAATTGGTAGTACTTGGAAAACAGGATGTCAATCTAATTCATTAAAATTCCCTTCCTTGGGATCAAATCTAATCCTGACGCTCCATACTAA
The DNA here is from genome assembly GCA_947179485.1 of Allacma fusca. Classification (NCBI taxonomy): domain Eukaryota; kingdom Metazoa; phylum Arthropoda; class Collembola; order Symphypleona; family Sminthuridae; genus Allacma; species Allacma fusca. Next base: position 57,757,483 of record OX359246.1, on the reverse strand, counting down.
ACATACATACTGTATAGACTCCCTCGGAATTTTCTCCAACCTCAGCCTCTATGTACATAATTATGTATATATCTACTTATAAAATCCCTATGTCCATATAGTAAGAATTTGAATTGAGAATATTGGGCGTACGAGTGGATCGATCTTCATGCATATCTCATGAAAGGCCCACTACAGACAGAATGACGGACTAACAATTCAATCCTGTCAAAATCCTCCACTCAATTGAGACACAGATATTCACTTCTCCGGGGCCCGGATACATTGAAACACAAACGCTAGGAAATGAACTATGTATGCTTGGATGAAGGAGGTCTCTCGTACTTGTGGATTTTATGCATAAATTGCAATAAGTCTGAGGATCCTCTCCCTCGATGCTCAAAATCCCGCTTCCTCCAAAACTCCCTCATCTCTCCCCTACCCCTGTTTCAACATTGGAAATAAAACTTTAGGATTTAATGGATTATTTTGGAGGGGGTCCTCCTCCCTGAGGAGCCTCAATCAAGTGATATAATTATTGGGGCAAGGTGAGATTCCCAGGTGAGGGACGTAAATTTCAAAAAATTCTTCCATTTAGATATCCACTCATTTTAGGAGGAACTCGCAAGCACGAGTCCCTCATGTACTGGAAATATCTACAGATTCCATATCCTAAGACCAGAGACGACATATATGAGGAGAGAAACTTACTTAGGAGCTAATTATGGGTGGTGGGAAATTTAGGAAGAAAAACCGATAGTTTGCTCCCCGAGCTTTTTGCTCCGCCACTTGAGACGGTGTACAGTCCGTACTTGCATAGATACAGACGTGAGTAATTACATATGTATGTATGTGCCTTACATTTTTAGGGGATGAATCTCCAGGAGGGACTGGGAGAACACAGGTACAAATAATAATGTGGAGTAGATAGTAAGTAGTAGTGTGTCTACACTATTAAGGTTATGTTCCCTGGTCGTCGGCAATGATCATTTATTTCCTTTTAAAAGGGCACCTCCACCCTGGGTCATAAATCAAAATTAGCCATTGATTACAGGATGATAGTATCCTGAGAAGGAGAAAAGGCAGAGTAACTCTCAGGAGATACATATAATTATGTATATGAGACAAAGAGAGAGAGAGAGAGCCATGTCCAGACCGGTTTCTCGACTTTGAACGACTACTATCTATTGCACACATAATTTTTCTTCTTCTTCTCTTTTGACGAAACAACGAAACAGATGAAGGAAAAATTTCCAAATCTCAATTATTATTACACTATACATGTAGCTAATACATGAATGAGCGAAAGGAGCGAAAGAGAACAGAGAGAGAGAAAAAAATACAAGTTCCTTTTGCTCTTCTTATCATAACTATGTCTCTAAATGTTGCACACACAAAACTCTTTAATCGCTACTTATATGCTCTAATAGGAACGAAGGATCGGAACCCCTTCAGCGCAGAACCAAAACAGATAATGTGGCGTTCCCCCCTTCCCAAAACTCTCCGAGACTCAAGAACCTCTCTATAAAATACTCCTTCCATATCTAATTACATATACATTGCTGACTCTTCACTCTAAGGAGATTAATCCAAGGAGGGAAAAAAAACTCTCTCATACAACATTATACTACCTATAGTTGACCACTTGATAGAATTTATCTTAATGGGAAAATGTGTTCCTTCGAAGGGAAAAAAAAGTCCTAACGTTTCCAAACAACTATTTCTTACCCCTTTGAAAAACCTTCAACCTTTTGTCATCTCCCATCAAATAATTGTAGAAATTTAGAAATTACAATGAAAAATTTGTAGAGCACATTTTTGCATTAAAACAAATTTTAGGCAAATTTACAACAATTACTGTTGAACACAAACTTTTAAAAATTTAAGGGATTCCAGTTTTAAAAAACATACCCTTTTTTGGGCTTGTACACTTAAAAATCTCAGGGTGGAAAAAAACCTTTGGCGTTCCTATGACAACTGCTAAAAGCTTTTCCCCATCCCTTCCAACTTAAATCCGTCTCTCTGCGAACAAGAGTCTCTGTGGAGATTTGAGGAACGAGGGATATGGAGATAGTAGAGAGTTCTTATTTATTTACTAATCTTTTTGGGTTCCCCCCGAGAAGAGAAGGAACGTCCTTTTAGAAATGTGATTTTTTGAGAGAGGACTTGGAAAATGGAGATTACTTGGAGTCATTAAGAGGAGCTCATTACCCATGCAGTACGGAGTGGGACGAGCATTTAGAGCCCTGAGTTTGTCCAATTTTCACGGAATAAAACGACTGGAAATGATGGCAATATGATGAGCTCTCATCACTCTCATCCTTGCTCTCCCCCTCCAGCTCTCATCTTCCCTCTGTCAATGGTAGTCCATGCCAAGTTCGTCAGAGTGGATTGAGTGTGTTAGTGTTAGTGTATGTTCGGAGTGAGAGGATTTTTGTAAAGCACTTGCTACAGATGAACCCTGCTGGTCCATGACTTCCTCAGCCCCCACACTATACTATATAGTTGTAGGAATAAAATGTAAATAATGGTGAGCCCCTTGCCTATTTCGGAGTTTTGAAAAAATTTCTATGGAGAGTCATTCCAAGACCAAAAATAGTCATGGAAGTGCTCAGTTCAGAATTACTAGTTGCCCCATCTTCGTGTGGAAGAATTATTGTAATTCCCTCCGTGAGAGAGGGAAATGCTCCTCCGTGAGGCCAGAGTCCAAAGTCACAATTAGAGAAGTCACTTTTGAGAAATGTTTTGATTCCTTATTTGGTAGAGCCGAGCTCTCTGTATACATTTTTGTCCCTCGACTCTTGTCTGTTTGGAATCATATACTTACATGATGAAGGTAATTCCTAAACCTTGATATCATTCTCAGTGACTCTCTCTCTCTCTTTGGCAGTCACTCAAGTTGAAAATAATGGATTGGGAGGAGGAGGAGAGGAGGACGATGATGATGAAGACGACGACGACGAGGACTGAACAGGAAATGGACAGTTTTTGTCAAACAAAAAACCATTTATGTGTTCAATTTGAAGAAAAAAAAGACGACGGGTGAAGAAGGAGAGCTGGGTCTTGAAGCACCAACTGCTTTCATCGACCGAAACCCCCGATCCCGTCTCTTTGACATGGTTGGCTACTCCAGATAAAGCCAGAGCAGAAAGAGCTGGCCCTAATGCCGTTTTTAATGCCTGCCATCTGCACTTGGCGTAAACAATACTAAAATTTATCGCTCCCTCACACACACACACATACAGACACATACACACACATAAGTACACATACCTACCAAAACTCCATGCTCTGGAGGAAACCCCTATTTTTACATATGGACATTTGTATGTGTAGAGTGTAGACACAGGGCTATGCCTCTCTCTCTCTCTGTACACAGCACCGGCATTCCTCTCTGCCCGGATTTAATGAACCGAAAACCGTTTTCCTAAATATGTCTCTCTTTTTTAAGTGCAGGGCTTTCGGTGCTGGGCTGCTGGAGTCGTGAGTCTTCAAGACGCAAATTGCTCAGGGACTTTTCTAGAAGATGTTTTTATCCTCAGAATTTCATTCCTTTTCAAAAGCATTTTTATGAGGAAAAAGCTTGTGTTTTTCAGGAATTTCCCCCTTTTAGACAAATATTTCCAGAATGCTTTTTCATGAGGATTTTGAATCTTTTTGATTTTGATGAAAAATTTCAAGTTTTGAAAAAAATTACCCCTTTTCCTCCTTCCCCTATTTTTTTTTTGAACCATGAATTTTGAAGATAAATTTTTGAGCAAGTCATCTCCCTTGGAACTACTCAAGGAATTAATACTGAAGCCGTGCAGGGAAAGATAGGATGTGGCTGTCATTCAAAATGAAAGCTAAAGTTCTAGATCCTCGTGTGTTCCGCGAGGCCGGTAACAACACAACATGCGTGCCATGCTGGACGGGAATAGGCAGTTTTAGGATCCATACATATTGGACATACGATTCCTTGAAAATTCAAAATTTTGGAATCATCTGTTGTACAGAGAGAGAGAGAGAGAGAGAGAGAGAGAGAGAGAGAGAGAGAGAGAGAGAGGCAACGTTTGGTTACCCTCCACGGTTCGTCAACGGAAGGTGAGAATTTTTCTCGGTTTGGGTCATTATCTCATCACGCAATCCATTGTGTGAGCGGTCCTGAGGCCCTTCGCTATGCTTGATAGAATTCAAGGCTTTTTTCCTCATTCACCTAATAGATAGATAGATATAGAAAAACCTGGAGGATACAGGCTCCGGATAGATATCTCCAACTTTTAAAGAACATCCATTGAAACTACTATATATATACTGAGAGAGTATCTATCCATACTACCAAAACCGCTCTCGTGCAGAACCCTAGCATTCAAAAACCTTAGCGGAGAGACAAACACCTGTATTTGTATAGATACCAAAAGCCGGGGAGCAAGTAAGTATAGGTCTCAAAAATCTTTCCACAAAACTCTTTTGTTTCAAAATCCAAGGGGAAATTTATCCTCAACTTTTTTTTTCTTTCGTATTTCAAAAAATTTTTATATTATCCGATGATTTGCAAAGGATTAATCAACCATTAACCAGCCACTTGAGGTCTCTTGAGTAACTGGACCAATTCCAATGAGCCCTCTCCTTTACTGTACCAATACTTAAGTATGGAAAATAATGCTTTTTCCCTCTACGATAGAGTCCGTACGGTATACTGTATGAACGGAGAGATGAAATTCCGAGGGAAGGATTTCAACCCAAATGTTTCACTAAATGCTCGGAATCAGGCTCTGATACACGTCCAACTATAAAAGGACATGAGTGAATGAAAAGCATTCCAGCTCATTCCACTCACAGTTATGTTATCAGAATAAATGTGCAAGAAGAGCTGCTCTGAGCCCAGAGCTCAAGCACAAGGATAGAGACTTTCCTGAATTCTCATAAGAGCCTCAAAACTATAGTGCTCATGTTTCAATGAATTTACTTGAACACGTCTTCAAAAAAATCCTTCCCCTTACTATCTACTTTTAATGAACTTAAGGATTTCCTCGGAAATTCTCAGTCTCCTTGTCCGAATTCGGATTTATGATCCCACGAATGTCAATATATGGTCATATACACAATATGTGACTAACTATTTTGCCCTCAAGTCCTTTAAAACTGCCCTGGAAATAATACCCGGGAGAGATGCAAATCCAAGGATTGGTCCCATCAATAATGTAATAACTGCAATTTACATGAACCCCACCCTTTCGAGAATTTAAATGAATTTTCTGATGGTCCAGGTTTATATGCAAAGGAGATTTACCAAGGTTAAAAAAATTATGAAAGAAATTAAGATCCAATGATATATGCTCACGTTTGTACACCCAGGGATTCCTATACTACTGTAATGCAGAGCCATGAGATATCCCTCCTGAGACGAACATGGCCGAAGATATGAAAACTTACCGTACTCAAATGACAAAGTCCTCCGGAATTGATTCACTTACACTTCAAGATGACTCCAGCCCCTCAAGGGTCTTGGCAAAGGCATAGATATATGAGATGATATTAAAGGAGTATATGAGGAAAATTGCTAATTAAATTCAGGAGCCACAAAGTGTCCAAAGTAAAAGAGAGAGAGAGAGAGAGAGAGAGAGAGAGAGAGAGAGCGAGATAGAGGTTAAAAAGCGGGAAAAAAGAGCAGGGAGGATTCCTCTCCCCACAACCTACGTATAAATATGTATATGCACCTAACTATATACGTAGGGAGACATAGGAAAAAAAAAACCATTTATGAAAGCGCAAGACCTAAAGGACAGAGACATTGAATGCCAGGTGGGTTCAATATAACATCTCCCATGTGTAGTATTATTTATGTGGACCAGAAAATCCTTCACATGTGAACATGAGCATGTGTGTATTTATATATAATTACACGTATCTATCTATATATATGTATCTTTCTATAGGTACATGTGTATGTGGATCTGCCACTATAACCAAAATAAAGACCATTGACAGAAGACTCAATGGACAGACTCGGAAGGAAAAAGCCTTACCTGGGAAGTCCGGATCAATTGTCCAGAGTTGAGAAATAAATTTGAGCACGAGCCACACAGACAGAAAATAATACAAAAACTTGGAAGATCCTCTCCCAAGGAGAGAAAAAAAATAGGATCTAACCCCCTGAACCATCCATCTCTATGTACAAGGATCAACTTCCATTATTACCATAATAATGTAACCTTTTTTCCCCTGGAATATATGAAAACCATCATGGACATGGACCTCGGAGGATGGGAAATCCTCAAGTGCTCTTTGCCGGGGGATGAGAAAAAAAATTTTTTTAGGACATTTCCCCAACTTTAGAAACTCCGACGGAGCCGTGGGTAGGGGGCAGGGGAGGAATTCATGTAAATAGGGAAGGATTTTTTGAAAAAACGGGACACGGTTCGGGCAGAAACGAGGGAAATTGGGGCATTGCGGTATATATGCTCGAAACGTCAAGTCTAAACGCCATATTGGTACAGTAAAGAAGGGCAAATCCTTCGACCTCAATAGAAAAACCAGGTTTTTGAACGGGAAGGAATCCCTTTTTGGGGGAAATTCCTCCGCGAAGATGCACAATAAATATTGAGATACTTAGAAATTAGAAAAAAAATGGGGAAAATCTTACCTGGGGATGAGAATATTTGGGAGAAACTCCTGGATGCTGAAAATTCCTGTGCGGAACGACCGAGCGCACTTCACCGTTCAAAGATCTGAGAGCAACTGAGGAGACTCTGTCTGAGCCGAGGGGAAATTTTCTCGTTGCGCAAGTGGTCCGCAGGCTTCGTCACGTGGGGACTTTCAGGGGAAACCACCTCCACTGTATTAGAGAGATATACACGGCTCTCTGGCAGCTCTGACTGCACCAGTCTCTGTATCTCTCTCCTCTCTCTATACTCTACTATTCTGTTTTTGTATGGAATATATTATTATATAAGTATAGGTAATATATATATATGACTAGGAGAGAATTTCATCTATGTTTTCCCTATTACTATATATATAATTATATACGTGGGGGATATTTAGTACATATTGAAAAAGCTTTGAAATTCCCTTCACAAGTTAGGAATACAGAAGACTGTGTGCCTGTGTGAATACTTATATGAGTGTCAGACAGAAAATATGTACATGGATTTCCCATATGCAGGACATGGCTCTACATATTGGAGCTGCTGTTCTGTTCTGAGTGAAGCTTCTCCTTCTCTCTGAAATTTTCCACCCGATCCTCAAGTCCCCCACTGTCCTCTCTTCTCTTCTCTCTCTCTCTCTCCTCTGCAATGCTCCACAAACTTGACGGCTTCTCCTGACTCTTCTCCTGACTCTCTATATCTATACTTAAGTTTTCTGAGCATTTTCTATCTAACATGCACTCATGGGAAAAAATTCAATGGGGAAGATTCACCACGAGAGCCGTGGAAGCAACTTTATGGGTCTGGGCTGTACTACTTACTACATGGCAACTGGAAATTCGGAGATTTTCAGAGATTCAGCCTCCTCTCCTTTTGACAATATGGAGGCAGAGATTTCCAGTCCTAGCTCCAATATCTATCTATATGTTTTCCCTGGGATGAGATTTTGTATAGGTGCTTACTCCTTCAGTAGATTTTTAAAAGTTTTTTGAGGAATGGAGATTATTCTAGTAATTCTTCTGATTCTCTTCCGTCTGTCTTTGTATTTCAAGAGAAGGATATATTTTATTATGGAAATTTTTGGGGGTGTGAGGAATAATTGAGGAGTGAGAGAATCCGCGTTTTTTCCCTGATGGGGAATAGTAATAATATTTATGGATCTATAATATTATTCTTTGGAAATGGAAGTTCTCTTGTAGGAAAGTCATCAGTTTGGGGAGGAAAAAATGAGGAAATTATTGACTTTGTTCGTGGAAGGAGGAAAGTACAAGGAAATCAAGAGATTTTGAGAATTTCAAGTCAATTGTATGTTATGAGAGGAGGAGGAAATTTGAAAGTTTTGGTTGAGATTTTGAAGGGAGGGTGGGATACTTTTGAAGGGGCTGTTATAGGGGATATTATTGGTATTAGGATTTGAAGAAGATTAGAAGCTAAATGAGATTGCTTGGGATGGATTTAGATCATAACTGTGGAACTGTGGATAGATAATTATTTGAGGCTGAAGATTTTCCTGGAGCGTTTTTTAGATCCGAGGGAGAATTTCTTGGAAGGTTTTTGTGAATTTTTCCACGTTGGGAATTTTATTTTGATTTGAAAAACAATGGATAGAAATTGTGAGGACTGGTTGGTTTCTTGTTTCTCAAATATATAATTAATTACCTATAGCCTCACTGGATTGAATCCCCAGTCCTTTGGAGAGTTGTGGATTCTTGTGAAGTCTGGGAAGTCAAATGAAAATGGAGGAAGGAACAGTTGGGGCATGTGGCTTTGGAAATTCTCCGTCGGAATCTATTCTCCGATGTGACTTGTTTCCATTTCTTCCAACTGGGAACATGGACCTGGGATTGAGCAGTTAAGATCCAAGAGTATCTATTCCAAATTTGGGATATTAAATAATATAGCGGATAGAAAGCTAAAGGGCAATGTAGTCACGGATCTTTGTCTTTTGTTCAAAGTTGTGTGGAATTAAACAAGCGAAGAGAAAAAGATTTCCCCGAGGCTTCCCTCCATATTCTTTTCAATTCTTTACAACTTAACAAAAATTTCATACTAAATTACATTCGGGGTTCAAATTAGATAATTACTTTTAGTGCCATGAAACTCACATATTTTCGTCTAATGGCGTGACTCTCGGAAGTCAGCGACTGTCGATGCAATAGACGTCAAATGCAAGATAGTTTTAATCCATTTAACATTACAGACACCAAGTTTCGTATAGATACTGCATTCTATAGTCATTAGCGTCTGCTCGGCAGGAGTATCTAACTATAATGACATTCTTTTTTTCCTGAAACGTTTCCCAGGAAGCTAACTACTGGGAATGGAACCTACAATCAAAACATGAAGAACGATGCGTTGTATATCTATTTTTCTTGAGTGAATCCCTTCCACTCTACTATATCGCCATTGAACATCGTAACGTTTTGTACTTGCAAAAAAAAATGTAAGGACAAAAAAATATGGTGACTGTGACTCATGGAACTCAAGGAGTCAATTATTCATTTCCATCCTTTGACACAAACTATATCTGTATACTCAAGATTGAGGAGAAGAACGTAAGACATGAGAGATTTATACTAAAATCCTACATCTCTCAAGTCTCGGACTACACGTTTCAATCTCTGGGAGCAATCCCCAGGAACTTCGAATGAAATCTTGGAATGAAAGTTACAATGAAGGGCTTATCTTCAACATGGTGATATTTCCATAGAACTAAGTCTAGCATAGAGATTTGAGAGTCAATTGTAAATAGTGAGTTTACACATTTGTACATAGATAATTACTACACACGCTGTCTACTGTTTCTGGAATTATTAATATTTGAACAGAAATTTTTGGATAGGAAGTAATAATTATCTGAACAGTGATAGGAGATCTGAATGCTTTGATTTCCAAAATATTGGAGCTCAACGACATAAATATTTACTCATTCTTCCAGTTACACACAAACAGTTCCTTTCAATATTAATTTATTGTCAAAGTTCTTAAATCTTGCTTGAGAAAGGATTGCTGTCATTGAATTAGAAACAATTTCTAGACAAAATAAACGTAGAATCTCCTCCCTCTGATTAAGAATTGATAGGAAAAGTTTCATAAGACAATAACTTAACTGGAACAAAATTTGGAGAAACTATTCCGTTTGCATTTGCATCGGATTTAGATTTCTCCCATCACCCTCTCAAAAAATTACCGAAACTTGTAAAAGTTACTGGGATTCAAAAATCTATAAGGATATAAACCAAGGGATGAGTTAGGGATAATTAAGTTAATAGATTTGAAAAAAAAAATGTTTACACAATGATTACATTTCGTGGATGGAGGCTGCGTCCTCTCAAAATAAACTTTGGACTTGACTTATTGAGTCTCCATTTTGGAAAATACAATCTATGAGTCTTATTGTGTTTATCTCCACCCCAGACAAATATTTTATCTGACATTTTGAGAAAGAAGCAGGCAGAGGTTACTAAAATTATAAGGAGGAGGAATTAATTGGAAGGATTAAATTAAATTCAAACCTAACCTTGACAATTGGTCCGTTCAATGGACATAAACTGCAACAGTAATTTTTAGAATAAACACAAGCGGGTGACTCCAATTAAGTTCCCATTATCTTACCGTCGCTGTTGCTATTATTAGCCCATTATTTCTTTGCATATTTGTTTCTAGGGCTCAATTTGATTATCACTGGTGATAATAAGCCTCGTTGAGAGAGAGAGAGAGAGAGACTTGTTGAGACAGATATGAGACTGGGGAATGGATTGTAATTGGGCAATCACGAAAGGTGTTTGCAATATTATAGTTTCATTGTCCCTAAAGATAAGATACAGACTCGCTCATGTTGTAGTTCTACACAGAGAGAGAGAGAGACAGAGTCAAGCATAGATACTTCAAACCTATATGATTTGTAATGATTATTTGTATCTATGTATAGATATATATACTTCACATTAGTCCGCGCACTATTTATTTGGACTTGATACCGATACAGGACTTCTTTCTAAATGTTATTTTTACGACAGAATTAATAAATTGTATTTATACAAGTGGTTGTAACTTATGGGAGCTGGCGTTGCCATTACTGAACTTTGTTTTCATACTGTTGGGATATGAGACAACAATTTATTCCTATATGTTCAAACTTCAGGGGCTAGCACACCATAACCTGTCGTATCATTTTGAAGGTTACCCTTTGCCAAGTTATCAGTAACAAATGACTATTTTCAGGAGTTGAGAGTAACTAACTTCCCCAGGATGTCTGTTTACAATGCTTTCGGAGGCTCAAATGTGGAGGACATTTTGTAAGACTTTTGTAAGACTTTAGTAAGGAAATAAATGTTGGACGTTATAGAAAAAAAAAATCACAGACTTATTTATTCTGAGATCAGAGAATGTTTCGACGTCAATCCCTGTCTGATTGCTATTGACGTAATTATGAAATCTCTGAATTATGATATCAGAAATAGATATATCTCCCTTGATTTGTCTCCTATATTATCAAAGCAATTATAATTCCGATGAAATGACAGCTCAGATTTTCCTTGTAGACGGCAAAACCCCAGGATCTGTAATATTGGAGATGGTATCATCTGTCCAGAGCGTCTTCCCTGACTCATCTTCCCAGTTTAAAAAATCCTTGGTAAATATTATGTCATGTGTTATTGCGGATAGTAGTAGGAGGGACGTACATATTTGTACTGGTAGTTTTTCATGTGTCATTTTTGTGTTGAGAGTAAAGTTTTTTTTTTATGACTCTTTAAGTAGATAGATATCTATCTAGTCGAAAATGCTAAAACAAAAATGAGGGGGAAAAGTTGGGAAATGAAAAGGATGAATCATAGGGATCATCTCCATAGTTTGGGATGTGCTCTCAGATTTGGTCCCTGCATATAGGGAAGTGTCGGTTTCGGAAGGGAAGGGAGTATGGACGGTGAAGGCACACCCTACAGAGACCAGTCAGCCCTGACAAAATGTCGGACGCCCTTCAGTTTTTTTCTATTATTTGGAGAGACTTCAATGAGTCTCTGGATCTTCAATGGATATACATATGTAGCCTCTGTAATTTTTCTTAGGGGCTTTTATAGCTTCAAATTCGGTTTGAATCCCTCTGCCTTACTATAATACTCTACTACTCTCCTTGCTCTTGCATCTCTCGTACTTTTATTTTCTATTCCCCTAGTAATTATAGATAGATACTTTCCTTATCCGGATCTTCTCATTCTACCACGTATATTATGTACATAGTACATGTGATCCGAAGCCCACCCCTTCTCGTCTATCCCTCGCTCTATATCTCTCTCTCTCTCTCTGTCTCTCTGTCTTGGAAACTAATGATTTCCTCTGCCAGTCTCTTATCTCTTCCCTTGTCCCTTCTCTTCCTTTTCTATAATAATTATTATTCCAGACTCTCCCACGTAATAATCTCCCACCTCAATGACACTGTATATTCCTATACCTTTACTATTTACATTCCTCCCACATGTCCATTTTTTAAAGAGTTCCATCAAGGTCAGGATCCAATATTTACAGGAGAGATTTCCTCCAAAAAATAGTACATAAAACCCAAGGTTTTGTGCCCTTCAAATTTTAAGCTATAATCTTTCTCTCATGGAAGGTCTGAGCAAATCAATATATCCATGTGATAATTTTAATTTAAAAAAATAGTCTCATTTAAAATACACTACAGTACAGTAATAGGCCAACCCTCTAAAACTACTAAAATTTTACGAATGCACGTATCAAGGTACATTCTAAATATGTTGACTTTAGAGTCAGGAGGGAAAACACCATGGAAATAGCACCAGCTCAAGTAGTTTTGAAGGTTCTAGGAGGAAAATATTTAATTATGATTCCAAAAAAAAAAAACGAAAAAACAGGAATTTGTTTCAAAATTCCTGGATGGGAATTCAGTCCCATAATTTTGGGAATTTTTAGGATATGTGGCTTTCGAATTGGCTGGGAATGGTACTTTAATTAAGGCTTTATCATTGATACCCCCTACATTGGAAACCCATCCGGTTTAAGTACTTTGAATTAATGATGAAGCCTCGCTACACGGCCCAATCCAATTATTATTACAATCCCAGCCTGGAGTTGACTATATATTTCCTTACATATGTACATAATTACTTGAAGCTCATGTATAGATATACATAGATACATCCAACTACTACAGAGTATGTCCAAATGCATTAGAAATAATTACTTAGCCCAGTCCGCCACACATACTCATACATAGATACTTATGAAAAATGCAAGGGACTTTTAAATAGCAAAGCCAAGGTAAACATTCACGCATGACGGACACGACTCACTCTCTCAAAACTGGGAAAATGTTTTGTCTCATAAAAAGCATTCGTTATATGTGAGAGGAAGGATGACGGGCGAGTCCGTCAAAAGGCCTTTGAAAAAAGGGAGGAATAATTAAAATATTGAATCTATATATCTACCTCAAACTCAAAGCTAGGTCTTTCCCACACACACTTATGATTTCCTTCTGTCTCAATATCTAGCTATAAGGAACAAGTCCTCATTCCGGACTATTGAAATTAATGACTTGCCCCGTGTTTACCCAACGCAATGAGCTGCATCCTCCCAATTTTTATTCCCAGTGTTTGTACCATCCCTAAATTTGATTTTAACAGCGTCAGTTCTGTAGTCCTTAATCTACGGAGAGTTCGAACTCTTCGAAACTTATTGAATTTCCAATGTGTCAAATATTGGGAGAGATTTCCCTGGGAAATGCTCTCCTTGGAGGTATAGGAGGTTGACAAACCGGAAGATAAAATTACAAGGAAAATGAGCCCCGCATAAAAGGAATATGGACGATGGAGTGAGTAAAGTACTGGGAGAGTAGGAGTCTTTGGGTGTGTGTGTGTGTGTGTGTGTGTGTGTATAGTGAAAGGGAAAATAAACCCGGACCCCAAAAGTTTACATGAGATAAAAACATGATAAAGTTTTAGAAATATCACGAAGAGAGAGAGAGAGAGAGAGAGAGAGAGAGAGGAAAGAGGGGAAAAAGTAATATCCTTCGTTGGGCTCTTATGCTTTGCACTCACTCAAGGCAACGGCTTGTCTTTCGTACTTTCATTTAATATAACAAAATCCTGCATGTCCAGGAGTGATATTACCCCACACACACACATGGACGAGCATTACAACTGTACTAGATCCATGTGGGAAGGGATATAGACTCATGTGGGCTTGTACCTATACTATAGGGATCCTGAACTATAAGTATCTATACCTATGTACCTAGATATAGGGAATAGTACAACTCATACTGCGGTAGTGCTGGCAACGAAAACTGAAAGCAATTTTGTACATTTTCCATTCCTTCTGCTCCTTTTCGTATTTTCACTCTGATAGACATTCGTTCTGGCATGAGGATGTTTCGGCTTGGAAAATGTATTAGAAGCCTCAGAGGACGCCATCGGAACCACTCGGTTCTTTCTCGGGGTCACGGGTCTCTCTCTCTCTCTCTCTCTCTCTCTCTCTCCCTCTCTCTCTCACTCTTTCCCCTCGTTCCCCTACTCCACTCACTCCAGCCTGGGATGAGGAGAGAGAGAGAGAGAGACTCCTTCCTCATATAACGTGCAGATATTACACACGAGCCTTTGAGACTGATGCACACGCCAACAGCAAACACTCACACATACAGTACAGTCACACATTTCCCAGCCTTTTATTAGTACCAGGATGACAGGAATCATACATTACACACTTTACTCCCCAAAAAATCTTACACATTTCCAACATGACTGTTTTGACACATGTGATGGTATCCCTCGGTATTGGGAATGTCCCTGGAAATCCTTCCTTTTAGCTAGGGTTCTAGTAATTATGTAATTATGTGAAGCTCTAATAATTGTAAGTGTCCAATGTAAATATACTTATATTTTAGCATTTCCCAAGATTTTATTAATTGTTCTCAAAAGTTCACATTCTTGGCAGGAGTGTGTTTCTGGCTCGTACGCTTTTGGGCTCTACTATAATTATACTCTTTATATGTAAATATGTACTAGTTTACAAGGTTTTTACAACACGCCAGTCTCTTTCCGACACAGTTCGCTCGAACATTTGGTCCTAAATGCTACAATTGCACAATCATATAATAGTGGCACTTACTTAGTGCTTCCACAAGGACAGCGGGCGTCTTTTCAACGTTTGTTTACAACTGCGGTTAAATTCTGGAGCATTCCTTTTTCTTTTTTATTGTTTGTTTACATTTCAGTTTCTCCCCTATGTAAATATAGGTATATGGTCTTTATTCCAATCTTTGGCAAGTCAACCGGGGAGAGAGTGGGAATGATTTATCAATGTGGTTTCCATACACGCTATAGGAATCAAATAATGACTGGGAATTCAAACTGAGAATTTGAGTTGACTATAATTATGTATATTGAACGAATGGGTATGTTTGGAGATCCCTGAGGTGAATTGCGAACGGGGATCAGAGGATTATTTAAAATCTCAGAGTGCCCCAAGTCCTAAATTGATTTAAGGACCAGGCTCTGTCAATCCTATTGAGAACATTTTATAGCAATTGTGCTCTCCGCACTTTTCCCTAGTACAATTGAGGATCCTAGGAGGGATTTTAAAGCTCCGTCTTTGATAAATGGGGAAATTGTGGGATGCTTCGGTTTTGGTGTTTGTAGGAGGGTTTGTTTTTCTTGGAGTATGCTTCTGACGGAGCTTCTCTGTAAGTTCTCAAAATCTAGTGTTGGAGACCTACACAGTGTGTCTACATACTGAGGATGTGTGACCTATGCTGGCTACAGTTTGACTTTACAACTTATCCGGACACTATATATTATATATGCTGGTGAGAGCAGGGAAGTCAATGGTGGATTATTGTACATGGAGGATTTTATGTAGACATAGCCTGGGCTAGGGATACAAGGCATTTTCGTGTTAATATGCTGATGGATCCTGAAAAGGAGAGTGTGTGGAACGGTGGTTATCATCATCGTAAGTTCTTACAGTGCATTTGACACGTCCCCTTGAATCCAATTAGGGCTCTCTTATCAGCGCTCCACTTGAACCTCACTGCACACACACAGTCATGTCATGTGTACTACTACTACAGTACTACTATACTCGGAGAGTTATAAAAGTTGATAGTGAACCACAATGTTTGGGCTTGATGGTCTCTTCCAAGTATTCTGTCTCTCTACACTCATCCGTCCACTCCGTGTACTCTCGAGTATCAAATAAGTTTAGAGAGATCCTGCCAAATCAGGACTGATGATGGAGCTTTTATTTCCTCAGCTTTTAGTATCCTATATATATCCCCCCTTTGATTTCCCCTCACCCAATTTATTTACATTAGATTCCTCCGGGTGGTATAGATACTTATAATATAAGGCTGAGACGATTCCGAGGGTAAAGGTAATTTTTTGGGGCAAGCTGTGACTACAAATTCACTGATTAGCCCTCAATAACATTTCCTCCTTTTTTTTTCTTCTTTTTTGTTTGCACACATGTGTACCTAGTAGTAATTATACGAACGTCCATTTTCTTATAACTAATTGAAAGCTACGTAGAGGAAAAAAAAAGAAACAAAAGCTAGACATAAGTGCAAAGTGGAACAAAAAAATGTTGAGCTTGTTAATTGCAGGGAGCATGTTCTCTCGCCAGTGACTTCTGACAATGAGCTGAAAATTTTACAATTAATTGAGACGTGGCACACACCATCCAACTTTTTCTGCTTAGGTGTTTTTGATATGTATATTTTCATATATAACATTGAGTGAGTCCAGTATATTTAAGCTTATATAATGTTATCCCCGATCTCTCTCTCTCTCTCTCTCTCTCTCTCTCTCTCTCTCTCTCTCTCTCCAGGGATCTACCCGTAATCAATGTGTATAAGGGGTTGATTGGAAGTTGCACTTGAAGTAGTAGTGGTTTGCACGTTACGTTGTTTTGGAGGGGGACAAAAAAAAAACTTTTCCTCGGAAGAAAAAATCATGTTGAAGAATTTATTAACTGACGGTTTAATAAAGTAGAGGTATGAGCTTTGGATTGTGTGAGACTACCAGAAACCAGTGCGAGGGTTTATTAGTATGCATAGACACACGGGCCCAGGCCTCTGAAACAATTTAACGTGTCTGCATCACCACCACCACCACCACCAAAAAGGTAAGGTGTAGTGTGTTGGGAGAGCGATAAGAATCATCTCCGGTGCTCAAATAAGGAGCAACTGTTATTTTTTTTTTCAGGTAGGATCATACATTTAGTTGTTCCTGCATTAAGTATAGTAGAATCTAAGTGTAAGCCCTGCTTTTATTACTCACTCCTGTACAAGTATCCATATCTATGTAGATAGGACTTACAATAATAATTATTACAATTAGCCGAACCCTAGTCATAATTTTTGGTAATTCTAATCAGGTTCAGATTTTTCTTTTCTTTTTAAGAGGTGAGATTTTTCTGAGACTCCTTGTTTTTCAAGTAAAAACGTAAAGCGTAGATACTTATAGGAATGTGAAAAAGCTCTGTGGTTATAATTCCTAGGAATTTCTTCCCACGCGGGTACTATAATAATAAAAAGTATTATTATTATTATTAGAGTTAAAGTTGTTTTTTTTTCATAGATTGTATTTTCCCTGAGTGTTCCTTCAATATGGGGTAAGTTTCAATCCGGTGACTGAGACTAATAGAGTAAAGGGTTAAATGGATGGTTTCTCATATGTGAGTCTTTGCTGATGCTTCCGATGATGATGATGATGTAACAGCATGGGTTTAAATCAGTAGGAGAAATGATAGTATAACTATATAGAGAGATAGGAATACTACACACAAAAAAAAAGAAGAGGAAGAAACGTGATCTCCCTTGAGACTTCTCCTATAATTTCCTTTGAAAAACTTGCAAGACCAAAAATCCCTTTGAGGTGAAGCCGCCATATATATATATAGAGATAGAGAGCCAACGTGCCATCATTTACATGTCATCCTTAACTCAATTCATTTATCAAATCGTTTATCATTTCATTTGTCTCTAAAACTAACTCTGGAGATTTACTGGGAGTCAGAGACTATATTATCCTGGGATGTAGTATAATAACTGTTATGAGTATATATTTATAGGCATACACTCAGCAGACTCTGTCATCCCATCATGCATATATTCATCCCCTGTATGTACATAATTATGAGGGAATCACAAGTGCACATTCAAATGTAAACTTTCAATGGGTTGTTAAAAAACGTCAGAATATTAATCACCTTTGAGCTCTGCGTTTCCAAACAGGGCAGAATTAAAGTTCTTACAGAGTTTCCTTGAGGCAACTTCAAATCTAAGAATCTTCGTTCAAAAAATCCCTTACATTTATATAAATCCTGATTTTTTTTTTTGCTGTTATGGAATGAGACAAAATTGATAATGTTTTTTTTTGCCAAAGCCCCAATACTATAAAAAAAAGAAAATTGAGTAACGTTGAGCATGTTTTTGGTTAGGATTTCGAGGTTAATCCAAATAAGGGAACCAAATTGCTCTGTAATGTATCCTTTGGGAGCTATGTACATAATTCCTGGCAGGAGAATTTTTCGAGTAAAAGATATATGTACTTTGGAACTTCCTGGATTTTTCTTGAATTACTGTGTTTACATTAGGGGGTTCATGCTCCATCAAATTCTGTGATGTTTCCTGTAATTATCTCAAGCATACTACTTAGACATTGCATATACAGTGGGGGGCTTAGAGGGAATAAAAGGGCCTATACAATTGTAACTATTGGTTCATAGGATGAAATCTATAGGGAAATGTTGATTTGGAGTTTGTTCAAAAAATAGGGGAAATTTTTGCATGGAAAATGATTGAGGGAATTGACTCGCCTGGGCAGCAGGAGGGGATGTTTGTGAAGAGAATAAAATGGAGAATTTTTGAGAAAAAACCTCACGGGCAACCACATCTTTGGGGCTCTGGAGCGCTCTCCTAGAATCATTAATTATTCCTCTTCGTGACTCTCCGTCTCTTTAATATAATGACCAGAGGAGGGAATGAAAAGCTATGGTTGAGTTCCTCACCATCACATAAAACATCTTTTTCTTGAGACTTCTCAAAGTCTCTGTGCTCTTCAGGCTTTTAGGGCTAATATGTAAAATCTCCATAATAATAAAGCATATATCAGTCATGTTTGCTTTTTGAGTTCCTCATTTCTCCCCACACACTCATCCAAAGCCCTACGTGTCGGCAATGTATGGAAGTTTAATATTTTGGCAGGCAGTCTCTGGAAAGCTCACTTCTGGATTTTTTGCTTGCTTGCTTATTTTCTAATTTCCATTACTTTCCATAGTTTTACTCAGTTTAATCCCTTGGAAATTCAATGCTTCCGTAATGAGTAGATAGTTTCTCGCACACAAAAAAAATCCAGTTTCAATGGAACCTGATTCATTGAGGCTTTGTTAAAGATCCTCTGTTTGCTTTGGATCCTGTATGCTCGGAGCGTTCAAAGCGTGATCTTTATTGGGTATTGTAATTGGAAATACAATGTATCCTGGAGATGAGACTTGATACTGAGGAAATGTTCTTTGAAGAACTTCCATAGGTTCCAGTAAAGGATCTATTTTGACTTGAGAATTCCGTAATGGAACTTACTACAAAATTTTGCTTGACTCCTTGGAAATGCAAATTTTTTTTGAATTATCTACGGTTATTATAGGCGTCATCTTTATATGCTCTATAGAGCTTCCATTACGTCAAATAACTCATCCGAGCCTTGAACCTCAAACGTAAGAGCGCAAGGGATGTATTTTAAAATAGAAACAGTTCCTTGGAAGGAAATCATAAAACGAACAAGTACAAAATAAGTGTCCTGCTTCCATTCCATTGAACAATGCCGTAACATTATTGGGAGTAGATATTGCAATTCCAGTGTTTCACAACCTGTGAAGATACAAAAATGCAATTGTGAGGACAAGAGTGGATGATACAGCGTAACTCATATATTTATTCTATTGCTCAAGACGGAAAGGTTGACTGAATCTGAAAGTAGAAGATTAACTTTGGGTAGGATATTTAGTACAAAAGATTCATACGAAAAAGGTTCGTGTGTAAAAATTTGGTTGGATAAACAATGGAAATTCCTTGGGTTTTCGCCCCATTGTTCTTATGCAAAGAGATCAGGACAGAATTAAATTTCATACACATATGGATGGTTTCTGTGATGAAATATAGAAAAGAGCAGTCCCAAATTACAGCTCTTGTGCAAAACTTAATGTCCTTAAAATATTTTGCAGTTCAAGTGGTTCCCAAGCTTGCATTATTGGTTCCCTGGGAATAACTTAATTTTATAATCGGACTCAAGTACATATGTACATACGAGAGGAACAAAGTAATTTAGAAATCATGTCCATTCACATTATATTTGTAGACAATAATAATTCCTGGGTTATAGTGCATTAAAGTGTAATCACACACTCGTCGTTATTTTTATTGAGCCATGCAGTGCAAGGGATACTAGGGATACTATACATAGATAATAGTATGCACTGCACCAAGATATATTTTCCCCATGTGGTTTTGCTAAAGGTTATTGATGATAATGGGCTTTCCTGGGAAAACGAACCTACGGCTGAGCCAAGTGATAGTTTTGCTTATCAACCTAATTTAAGTGCATACATTATTATTACAAAGCCTCACAGACAAGTTCCGTGCCTATATGAGAAGGAGAGAGAGCCAATACACGTTTGATACGGAATATATAAAGTTCGTGATTGATTTATGAACTGGTCATAAGTCATAGATACTTATGTATACTGTATCTATATGCTCAGAGATCAATATGGACATGGAGAGCTCGTTTGTGATATCTGCAGATCAAAGCTTTATCCCTTTTCCCATTACTCGTCCAGCTCGATGGAATCTGCCTGAAAAGTAGAATACATTTATCAAAATTTTTGCTCATATTCAAGTGTCTGTTGTATTGTAAGAACCTCAAACAAAAGTTACCCAAGACAATGATTTTTTCAGCTTCGGAAGTTACATTTTGTCTAGTTGTTTTGTAGGATTAGGAATGGGACTGTTCTGGTCCCGACCAGAAATTTTGGTCCGTTCTGGTCTGTTCCATGGTCTGTTCCGGTCTGTTCCCTGGTTACGAAAGGACCAAATGTATCTGGTCCAAGAACCTTCATAAACCAATTAAACCTGGTTCAGCTCAAAGAACAGACCAGAATGTTTGGTCCTTTGTTTGGACCAGACCATTTGGAACGTTCCAGCAAACATGTCAAATGGTCGGACCAGATTCGACAGATGACCATTTACGTATTTCCAATTCCCGCGAATAGAATAGCATTGCTAGATTTTGCTACAGTTTGTTTCAAATAATCAAATAAATTATTCAAAACATTATCTAAATTGTCAAATGCTTGGATGTTGTGATCGTATTATGAACCTATTCGGTCCTAGTGGTCTGGTCTGTTCTGTTCCGGTCTGGTCCGAGTTATTTTGAGGAACAGAACATATGTTCCTGTTCCAGCAATTTGTACGGACCAGATTGTTCCGGTCCTAAAATCTAAAAGACCTTATGGTCCTGGTCCTACACTGAGAACAGATCAAATGGTCTGGTCCAGGCTCAAGGACCAGACCATTCCAAGAAATCCTGGAACATTCCGGAACAGTCCCACTCCTATGTAGGATTCAGTGTGTGTGTGTGTGTGTGTGTCTGATGATGGAGTAATGAATAGCTCTCGTCGCTGTTGTGGGTCTGCTCATCTCCGCCTGTGTAAAAGGAAGGAACATAATCAAGATTAAATTTGGAATTGAATGCCCAAGGCCAAGGTGTTTACTATACGCCTTGCCATCATTCCATTCCCTCTGAATAATGTGGTGTAAAGTCATGAGGAAATGGGATGCTCTTCTTGGTGTCCTGTATAGTATAGTGTAATTTTCTATAGCTATAAAAATATCTTCTAGAAGGCACACCGCAACAGCCCAGTAATAAAAGAGACGTATGTACACATAAATAAAAATATGTATCTCTATCCATAATGTAAAGAAGCTTAGGAAAAAATTCACATGAACAAACTTCACATAGGTATAATTTTTCGTACCCTGCTTTCAGTGATACCTTCTCCTCTGTGGTTTTGGTGCTGTATAAATAAATAGTATCCTATTATAGGCAGCAGCGTGCACGTATGTATGTATGTACGTACGGCCTTATTCCTGGCTGGGAATATGAGGAGTAATTAATTACTGCTTAATACTGTATGGGAGAATATTACAAACAAATATGCCCAGAGAAAATCCCCCATTTAGTCCATTATAGCGGATTAACGATTACTTACAGGTAATGGCAAACACTTGCACACAAAAACCAGGTATTAACTGGTTTTTCTGCTCACCCTCTCCCTTTGGGCTTTACTACATTGTACCTTACTCTAAAAGTATACTATTTATTTAAGTCCTCATTCCTAAGACGCAAAAATGAACAATAGTAGGAAATAAAAAAACGGCAAAACGGACGAACTCTAGACATTTTCTTAGAGGGAACGAGAGAGTGAATAACCCTATTTTTTAAAGGTTAAAAATTGCCTCTTGTCTTTTATCCAGAGGTGACATTACACAATTTGAGTTACAATAATAATTATTGTAGTCTTTACATTAAAAAGTATATTTTTTTTAAATACAAAAATATTCCGAACTTAAAGCAATGAATCGTATTTAAGTTCCGAGTTATAATTACGATAGAACTACTTCGAAGTTAATACCGCCACTCCGGATCTACGCTCATTTGATTAAGTACCCAATTATGTGAAATAATAATATTTTAGCTGTAGCCTCGACATTACAAAAGAGCAAGGAAGACATTAGAGAGAATTGCCGTTGAAAGTTGGGACCAGGACGAAAAAAATTTAGTAATACTAAGAGTACCTATGCGAAGCTTTTATTCAGTAGAGTCGTCGACCCCTTTAGTGTTGCGGCTGTTGTTGGAAGTAGCGTCATAAAGCAGAGAGGATAACCCCCGAAACCCCTGAAGAACATGAAAAAAACTGAGCGCATATAAATTGTTGTATGTATATCGTGAGAAAAGAAATTGTTACCCAAAAAATACTGCTGCAGAGTGATGTAGGGCTACACATTTACAGGATCTATACCTACGGAAATGCAGACAGAAACGCGACCATAGGAGGAAGCAGGATTTGAGGGCATCGATCATTACGGTCACCTCCAAGCCTCACCCACCGACGATTCCGAGTGCTGGCATCTCTTGGAATTGTGACTCTGGGCCCCGGCGCTATAGGACTGATGCCTTTTGGTTTTTCAAGAGGCTTGCTCTGGGTTAATTTCCGCCATATGCACTACATAGTAGAGGGAACAGGAATGCTTCCCAGCATATTCACATCCGATCGATGAAGTTTACTTGAGTGAGAGCACGAGACTACTAAGGGAATACTCTTGAGTGGGAATGCTCTGACACTTCGTAGACAGATTATGCGTAGCTTCCGTGTTTTTATACTGATTTACTTTTTTTTATTTACAAATAACGTCCTTTCAATTACAAATTAAAAAGTAAGATTAAGGTAAACTAACAAATTACATATTGCCACGTATAAGGGCATTAGAAACTGATTAGAGAAACTTGAATAAAATTTGTGGGCTAGAAAACCCTGGGTTAATTAAAATATTATCATTTACATCGGATAATTAAGCATAACATCTTGCTTGGCCAGCTCCAGCAACATAGGATCATCGAAGAATTTGTTAATAGCCACATCTTCACTTAACCCTTTCCTTCGCCGAGTTTTAATCATAAATTCTCTCGCCAAATGCGTAGACGGTTGGGGTTCAAGAGGTTTAATCACAATGCTTTTGTCCAAAGGGTCACCCGGTACAATCTAAATGAATAAAAAAGGGTCAAATTTATACAATAAAAAAAAACATGTATGTCCATATGACTTGGTTTACTTTTAATTCACGTAATATTATATTTTTATGTTGTTTTTTGCATGGATATAATGTACATATATTGAACATAATGCTAGTAATAAAATATCAATAATTACCTGCCAATGGTGAAACACCGACAGGCAAAAAGCCTGGCCTTGAGTGTGTGTCCTTAAATCTGTCTCAAAGCCGAATGAATCAATGGCAGGAACGAAGGCCTTAATTGTATAAAGAGGTGAGCCTGGAACTGGAGCATCTTGAGTGACATGACCCCGCCGACGGGCAAGGACTGTGTAAACGGCAGATACACAGTCTGCAGGTGCAACCACCTCCACGAACAGGTATGGTTCCATAAGTCGCGGTGTTGCCATCAGGAATGCTGAGTAAGCCACTCTCCTCGATGTGGGGATTACTTGACCTGGTGATTAAACAATTACATACTGCAGTGCATGCTTTTGTAAGAACACCTCTAAAAGCAGAATAATTGGGCATACAATTTGAAATAAACATTCTGCATGAAATAATCATTTGAATGTAAAATCGGACTGATTGAGCAATTGACATTGAAATTAGTGTGCACTAAATGCTTGTTTATGGCTGTAACCCACGTAGGTTATGTCGAAGTTGCACGACGAATAACAAGCTTAAAACTAATAATAATTGAAAGCTCAGTTGTATTCAACATTGAATAACAATAATTTACATGTAAAGCATGAAACTCAACTACCAAAAAGTAATATAGAAATAATTATGCGTCATTTGGATAGTTGAACATGCTAACGAAAAGTCGATTGTACTAATCCAAAACTGATACAAGTTAATATTAGAACAATCATTTGACTAAACTAAATTGATAACTAATTTAAGTCAATTAAAAGTTAATCTTTGGGTCTGAACGATCAATAAATGCACGTTCTGTACGTGACAACTCACAGCCTATGAAATTTATATGGGTGGGTACTAAAATAGCGTAAGGGCTGCACTGCGAATAATTTACCTCCACCACGATTAATAGGTTCATTGGAAATTCCCGCATCGAGAATTTTGAATTTCACATTCCGAATAGGTTCCTCGCAAAGTGGACCTTCCCTTGTACCCCACTGGAATCCCTGTATAACAAGAAACATATTGTCTACATGTTACAAATTAGCATATAAAATCACGGCTCTAGAGCTATTTTGGCATTATGACACACAGAAAGCTAAACATTAAAAAGAGCATCATCTTCTTTTCTATTAATGGAGGTGTAAAGTATAGGTAAATAAGACAAAAAGTCGACAACAAGATTTTGTAAAATTAATAATAGTTTTTGTTAGGGGATTCTAAATGAAGCAACTTGAGGTCTGCAGAACATCCCAAATACACCCGTACCGGTAGCGGGTGGGGTTAAAAAGTCTGAAATGCGGTTTCGAGAAGTACACTGGATCTCAGATATTTGTGAACCGATTTCACCTGCGGCCTTTTCAGGATTTTTAAAATATTTGATACACATGCCTCAGGCAGGGATTTTTTTTAAATCCTGAAAAATGACCCAGGTGCAATCTTTATAGGAGTCTCCAAACAAAATTTCATGAAAATCGGTTCATAAATATCTTAGATCTAGCGTACTTCTCGAAACCACATTTCAGACTATCCAACCCCACCCCCTACCGGTGGGGGTGTACTTGGGATGTTCTGCAGGCCTCAAATTGCTGTATTTGGAGTCTCCTTACAAAAAATATGAACAATTTTAGAAAATCTTGTCGACTTTTTGTCTTATTTACCTATACTTTCCACTTCCACGCTTTAATAGACGTCAAAATCATCACTTTCTAACTTTGTAAAGCTAATCAAACAGAGGCACCGCTAACTTTCGAACACTAAAATGCTACTTGCCTGCCCCCTCCATTATAGGAGCGGGACTTCAAATTGGAAAATACATTTTCGGAACCACGCTCGTACTTTTAAAAGTCGTAATTGATTTTAACTAAATAATGTGGGGAGACTACTGAAAGATGTACTTTCAAGAAACTTCAAAATTAAAACGCACTGACCTAAAAATTAAATCTGAAATATCAGGACTGACGTCGTAGTTTTAACTATAACCATAAATTCCATAATTTTTTAAACAAAATTCTGCCAAAACTGATCAGAAGTCTCCCTACAAAGTTTCAATAAAAGTGGTTGAAAGCTGCAGATATGAGCCTGAATGCAAAGATTTATTTTTCAAGTTTAAAGCCACGCCCCATACAAAGGAGGAGGACCGGAATAACGTTGTGGCGATCCAAATTTATTCCACTAATGTATTTCACCGAAATTAGTTCATAGAATTAGTATGTTGGATGTGTTTGTTCGTATTAATAAAGATCAGGCTATCATTTTTGTAAATATAATAACAAATTAAAGTTATTACAAGGGTTTAAAATAACAAATACTGCACATACCTGTACAATGGAGTCTTTTACAGTATTCAGTAAAGTCTTATCAACTTCTGATGGTAATGTGTCATCAACAAGAATGTTAGGACCATTGGAGTCAGGACCGAAAGCCCAAATTGACCTAGCAGCGAGCAGATCCCAGTCGTACTTGGTTTGGAAAAATTCTCCCAAACGCTTCCTGAATAACAAAATTTTGGTTAGATTTGTGCCTGAATTCTAGGTTTCAACAACAAATGAAGCATACTCTGGTACTTTAACACTGAGTTGGTATGCAGAGGTTAAACTAATTTTCATATTTACTTGTTCCAGTCGATACTAACAACTTCATTTTCGATATCTTCTGCCAGACCTTTCTCTAAGGGCTCGGCAATCATGGTGATCTTGTTTTTTTTGTTGGGTGTTTCTGCAAAGCATTTGAGGGAAGAAGTTTCAACTACGGTTTCACAGAAGCACACCACAGGGTCAGCTACTTTGATATCTGAAAGTAAGATGGAGAGATTAGACAAGTGTTTTTTACGATAATGCATAATAACTTTTAATCTATGCATATATTATAACGCGTACCAATTTCAGAGTACATTTTCCGAAGATCATGCATCACACAATCCAAGTAGAGCTCTCCCGTACCCAGAATCACATGTTCCCCAGATTCTTCAACTCTAGTTGAAACAAGAGGATACGACTTGTTAACTTTTCGGAGACCGTCTAACATCTTGGGCAGTTCGGAAGGATTGACAGGCTCCACGGCTATCTTAATAACACTTTGAGTGTTGAAACGGAGCGGTCGAAATATATACAAGTCATCCTGTGTTTTTGGGCTGGTGATAGTCGAAGTTTTTACAACAGACTGGTCAATACCTTCTATTAGTACACAGTTCCCTGCTGGGACTCGGTTTACTTCGATTTTGTACCTACATTCAAAATATTAGTACTAATTAACAAATCTTTATATTTATTTAGTTTCATTATTAAAACACTGAAAACTAACTAACCGAGCTTCATAAATCCAGAGCCGACCCACGTTCAAAAATCTCGAGTCTTCTTCGTCCGATAGAGAATAGTTTTCTCCAAGTACTCTCACATTCTGGTTGGCATGCAAAGTACCACTGAATACTCTTCCGAATACGTGGAAACACACGCAATCTTCAGTTGGGTAGTTCTTGGTTGTGTGAATCATTAAAGTTCCATCTTGGTCACAATTCAGCATGTCATCTCCGATGTCAGAGTCCAAAGGACCAGTGTAAATATTCTGGAGCTTCGTTCGAGTGATGGCTCCCGGAGCGGGGACATGATCAGTTATCATTTCTACAAAGCCCGAGAAACTGCCCAGGAAGCGTTGGAAGATCAGGCGAAGTAAAGGTCGGATATTTAATTTGCATTCATCCTTAGTCAATCGGATACCAAGCTCTTCTGTGATTACTGGAAGGCAATTGTCAACATCGCCCACAACCTAATTTTTATTATTAAGAATAAAAAATGATAAATGGCCTTTTAAACATATGAATTGAGCTTTGGGTTCACCGTTACTCACTGGATTTAGATATTTGCTTACTCTAATGCAACATCTATATCATTAACATTTGTACTGTGGTAGAATGCATTACCTGTGAAAATATTTTGTATACTGGCTCTAAAATGAATTCCACGAAGCTACGCTGAGTTGCACCTCCCAGAGCCTTCCTTGAGAATTTGCGACTGTGAAATGACCAAAAATTAATATAAGCAAACATTTAAAAAATAAAATTACCATGTATTAAATTAATAATATGAGAAATAATTAACGAGGAATCCTCACGTTTTAGGATTGAAGTAAACATCCCCCCAGAGTCGCTCCGCAAAAGCCTTCACGTTAATAGGTTTGTGATACAATTGGGTGTACATCGTAGCGAAGGATTTGAGTGTGAAGCAAAGGGAGTACTGAGAACTAGCAAAGCAGACGTTACCCAACAGCGGGGACAACAAAAGAGGATCCGTACCATGATCCGTTCCATAAAGAGCCAAAAGAGCGTTGACCTCATCAATGATGTGTCTTAACTTGTAGTAAGCATCCTGTGGCGGAAGTTTGAGTTCCAATATCAGTCGATCAATCTTGTTAATACACAGAGTAATAGCTAGCCGCTCTTGCACGGCATGTTTAAGAATCCTTTCCGTATTCAACATTACACCCTCAGCTGCATCCACGAATAAAACTATGCCATCACTGATTCTCATTGAGGCGGTAATCTCGTCAGAGAAGTTTACATGTCCCGGAGTGTCCATAATATTCAGAAGAAATGACCTGTGGGAACATCAAGATCATATAGGTAACAACTGAATATTACAAAATCATGATTCCATAACTGGTAAATAAATGAAAAATATAATTCACAAATTATCAACATGAAATTTTGCATTACTACACAATTAATAACTAACAATAATATTTAAGTTTACCACTACTTACTTTCCTTTAGTATCTTGCATTACAACAGTAATAGGCATACATTTAGTAGTCACACCTCGATCCTGTTCAGTGCAGAGAGTATCAGTGTACCTAACCAGAGCCTTGTCCACACTTGGATTTAATTCCATGTCCGGATGTGTCTGCTCGATTAAACAATCCACAAAACTTGTCTTGCCGTGATGTAGCTGACCCACCAAAGTCACGTTCCGAATTAGGCTGGAGTTGTCCATGAGATCCGCAAGGAACCTACACCAATTCCAAATTGTAAAAAAACAGATTCCGTAACACCACGACCATGATCTTAAAACCTTTTTTTGATCACAACCAAAATGATAGAAGCTAAGATCTAAAATACAAGCAGTTAATAGTTAACGTGAGTAAGTCCGTATATTCTATTGTAAATCTGACCACGAAACGACTGATCTATGCCAAGTGTGGTAGAATTCAAAAACTGGTACATTTCCTTACCATCCCTGATGGAAGGTTCAATCGGACTAATATATAAGATACTATTAATTGTAATTAAAAATTAATAAATAAGATACGTCTAATCTGTAAGTCAAATACAATTTAGCTACGTATATATTTGTTTATACGGAAGATCAGAACCTAGATATTTTCATCTTTCAAAACAAATTCCTTATTCATTTATATTAACAACCTTATAAAACACCCTGCTGTCAAAATAATTGCCATATATTTTATTTCCAGTAAATCTCTCAATAGGCTTGAGATTCATTTACTTGCAAGAACATGACCCAAACTTCCCAGCCCACCTTTGACCTACAACCTGTTGTAACTCCGAAATTACAATCCTCCAGGACAAAATTCTTCCCCTACGCAACATAACTACCCCTTTACACAAATTATCATAAAAAAAGTTAGTAATTTGCTCCAACTTTTGCTTTAAAAAAAATCTCACTCCATATCATAATTCGTCCTCGGCAGTTCTTTCTCAATGTGCTCGAATTTAATCTTCCGCACAGGCTTGATAATCGGTTCGGTCAATGGTTGAGCATCCTCCTCTTGAACAATAGTCTCCACATCAGGTCCATAAACCTCAAGTGCTGAGGGATAATATTTCTTATCCTCATGAAGGACAATCGCCGAGGACATCCCTGCCGGCTCTTCCTCCACAGCCTCATCCGCATCCATGTCATCATCCTATTTTGACATTCAATTTCAAAAATTAATACTTTTCAAAGGATTTATGCCACCATTCCAAATTAGCATGACCCCTCATCCTACAATACTACATTTTGCAAAACCTTAAAAATCAAACTTTTCTTTAATAATTCAACTTACATCATAGTCGGCTTCATCATCTTGATGAATCTCTTCCTCCTCATCATCCGAGTCAAGATCCGGCCCGATGTAGTTCCCGAACTCGTCGTACATATCCCCGTCCATGATGATTCAAACTCTTACGGGGTGTCCCGGTTGTCAATAATTTATTCACAAAATTTATTCCTAATTTTTTTCAACAAATAACTCCTTCTCAAAAATTAGTTTAAGAAATTAACAGCAATCCCTTCTGAAGCGCTTCCTTGTTGTATGTACTTACTTTCAGTGAGTTTTTAAGACAAAATACAGTCAACGAGCGAACCGCGAGCGTGTGCTTTCAAAATCGAGATGCGAGTTTTGTCGAGTTTTTGAATTCCCCGGTTCTGAGAGCTGCTGAAGCCGGCTTTTATTATTCGCATGTTTTAGTACTGCAGTTCAAGTCTCAGCCATTAAATGTCATATTTGTTTAAATTGTAAGAACTTTTGTATTGTTTCAAAAATAATATTATTAAATTAATTAAATTGTTAATTAATAAATTATTTCTCAGCCTGTTGACTCCTCAAATTTAAAACAACAGTTTACATATTTTGTGACATTGTTTTTTGAACATGAGAATTTTAGTACATATCTTAATTCATTGAGGACAGACTGAGCTGTTATAATTATTATTGCTGACAATGAGAATAAGATATTAAATGTATCTTATTCTTTATAATTATTTAAACATTTATGTATTGTGTTGTCATTTAGTCAAAATGTATTGAACTGTATGGAAGTGCTTCGGTTGCGGAATCATAAACTGTTTCATGTTACCCCTGTTACAAATGTCCAGTATGCAGTGCTCTCAGTTAGACACCCTTACTTACTCTTTACTCATAATTTTGTCTCTCATGATGTCCAGTACTTACTTTTTACTTACTCCGGGGCTTCATGGTGGCTATCTTACTTACTCTTTACTCCCTCAAAATTTCGGGTCGCAGTGTAATACTTACTCTTTACTTACTTATTCGCAAAAATAAGCTGATATTACTTACTCTTTACTTACTTTTGCCTGCATAGTACTCAAGTAATACTTACTCATTTTGAAATATAATCCACATCACTGCCATCTTTGGTAGTGTAGTCAACGACTGAAGCTAACGAGATGCATCGTCGCAAGAATTTAAAGGCATTGTTTGCCTATGGCCTGTGTTATCTGCCTCCATAAGCCATATATAAGTCACGGATATTGTCGGAGAACATTTTTTCTATGGTAGTTACTCCAGTAAAGAAGAGTTCACTTACTCTATACTTACTTTTTGATACTTTGCAGTTCGTCTTACTTACTCATTACTTACATTGCACTGGGGAATGAGTGTTCGTACTTACTCTTTACTTACTTAAACATGAACCTTTTTAAAATTACTTACTTATTACTTACTCATACTTGCCGATGTGAGTACGAGTAAGTACAATACTTACTTACTCACTTCATGAAAAATTCGAGTAATGAGTAAAATTGAGAGCACTGCCAGTATGTACTGTAAAGTATTTTTATACTTTACTCTTTCCCATGGCAACGCGATCAAGCAGCCACTATTTGTTTACTTGGCTTACAATTCCTAACATTGTTAATATGAATATCAAACCAATAGAAATAGTTTATTTATTTCATGTAGACAGTATATAGGAAAAACATCCTAATCTCCTCAGATTCATTCTGGCCGTCTGAGGAGCTCGACGCTAGAGTTGAATCGCGAGCACTTGAGATTCTCGGAGCTCGTTCTCTTGCTTATGAATTCTAATTGAACTCTTACTCCTTCGCAGGTTCTATCAGCATAGTGGTCGGTTCGACCATTGTTATTGTATTGTGTTAGCTTAGCGGTCGGTTCGGTTATCACGGCTATTGTTATTACCAATAGTTTCTTTGCCTAATATTGCATTATCTGTTATAATTGTGAAAAGCATTTGTTATTACTTTGGCTTGTCTTGTTGTAGTTCAAGTATCTGTTATGTGGATATTAAAGTTATTTATATATTTATAAAGGACTGATTGAGCCCATAGAAAGTTCTTTATAAATTCGCTCAACCGGGATCAAGAGTTGATTTTCGATTAGAAAATGCCTAGGAAAAATAGGAAAAGTATAGGTACCATGGCAACGGCTGAGGATGAGGTCAGTAAGAATAGTAAACAGTCTCATGGTCCGAATAATGAGAATTTAGACGGTTTATGTGAGGTCATTTATGGGAAAATGCCTGATTTGATGACTGCTAAATTGGCGGATATGGAGGAGCGCATGATGTCTAAATTTAGTAAGGCAAACCCTTCTCCTATAATTAATGGTAGTAGTTTTCCTAGTAGGAATCCATTTCAAAGTAGAGGTAGTTATGAAGGAGAAACTAGATTTGATGCTACAACTCCGACGAGTAGATTCAGTCGATTGGGAAATGTGGGAAATGGAGACTCTGCAATTCATCATGTACCACAGATTTCGCGAGATGCTGCCGTAGATGGTAGACGAAATGTGAATCGACAGCCCTCTCCAAATATTCTGAATACTCCAGGATATCCTTCTTTTAATCCAAATGTTCAGTCAGTTGTACCAACAAACCCTGGAGTAGTACACGCACCGTTTAGACATCCGGGCCCAATACAGAATATGTTTTATGGCCCCGGAAATAATAGTAGTGGTTTGGTAGATGGTCCTCAGTTGAGAGAGGGGCCTCCAGCTCAACGATTAAGGGCAAAAGATGTTTCAATTCCTAAATACGCGGGTGCTCATGAAAAACAGACACCGTACGACTTCCTCATTGAGTTGGAAAAGTACCAAGTTGCCATCGGTTATACGGATGATGAAATGCTGAAGCTGGTTATTCCATACGCGCTAGTAGATGATGCGTATCTCTGGTACCGTAGGGTTATGAAAATGTTTAGCTTTGAAAGCTTCCAACATTTTACGGTTTACTTTCGTCAGGAATTTCAGTCAGGTAATTATGTAAAGAAAATGTTAAGGGACCTGGACTGCCGGTATCAAGGGACTGAGGAGCCTCTGTCCAAATTCATATGTGTAATAGACGACTTCTACGAAAGAATCGATCCCACTACTAAGGAGAGTGTCAGAATAGAGAAAATCCTGGAACTTATGCATCCTCACTATAGAGCTAAGGTTATGTCGTTCCAGCGTTCATTCTCGAAGATAGGAGACTTGTTGCAGGTAGCCTATGAAGCTCAGACTAGTGTAGCTCTCGATAGGGAATATAAACAACCCGTCCCGAATCACGGGTTAGAACCGTCTTTATCTTATAAAGACACCAGAGTTTCGGAAAACAGTGCCGCAACAAATAAAACGGTCCCTGAATTGCAAAGAAGCTCATTCGACCAGTATAGCTCTCATCATCAAAGGCCGAATAATAATAGATTTGCTGCATCTGATTCAGATTCCAATTGGCGTAAGTCAGGGAAAAACAACAGATATCATAATTCTCGAAGTGATAGTCCATATCCTAAGTCAGAGCGTAGTAGTGAAGGAAATGATAGTCAACAGGTCTGGAACGAACAAGCGTCGGTCAATAGATCCTCTTTCAACCAGCATTTGAGCCGAGAGGATCAGTTTCAACGCGGTCGTAATTCTCAGCAACAGCCTAGAGATTCCTCTCAGAGTAGGGAGCGAGAATCTTCCCGTGACAAAGGTCCTAATAGAAATGTCCATTGGCAGGGAAATAATCCAAATGGTAACAATTCTGGCAATTTCCAGAGAAGCCGTGAAAGTTCAGCGGACAGAGGGAACCCAAATTCGGGAAACGAACAATCCCTGGGCCGGAAGTGAGGGTAGCCCAGATGGAAACTGTTCAACCTCACGATGTAGGAAACTGGGATATCCAGTTTCCCCCTGTATGTATGAATGTGGAGATTTTAGATAATAAAACGTCTGCACTTTTAGACCCTGGTTCAAGTGTGTCAATTTTAGGGAGTAAGTTCGTTGAGATGGTTCGAGGTAAAAATATTAATATCGTTTCCGAAATATTCCCTATTAAGACCATTTGTGGTGTAGGAAAAACGGAAGGTTTTGTAGACCTGTGTATTAATTGTCCTTTAGGTATAGTTCCAATACGGTTTATGTTAGTCTCAACTAATTCAGCAGATGTTATTCTTGGGAGAGACTTTCTTGGAGTTAACAATGTGTCCGTGCATGTAAATGAAGGCGTATGGAAAGTGAACGAGCCCAATTCCACGGTAAAAGACATTGACTGTAATAATATTTTGTCTCTGGATGTAGATGAATGTAGTTCTGTAGATTTAATTGAGTCACTAAAAGTCAAATGTAACAATCCATTTTACGGTAATGTCAAAGCATCAAATGATAGTGAAGTTGGAGATATTATTGTTGGTTCAGGACCAATGACAGAAGGACTTGGTTCCACTCTGCCGGAGAGGTCAGATAATGCTGAAAATATGGAAATTATATATGATCAGATTAACTCCAATCCCGATCTATCAGATAGTTTCAAGGCCCAGTTTAAATCATTGTTTCAACGATTCTCTAGGATGTTCTCCAAAAGGCCTGGAAGGTGTACGTTAGTGAAACACAGGATCATAACTGGGGATGCGAAACCGGTATTTTGTAAGGCTCGACCCATGTCACCAGCAAAGCGTCAAATATTCCAAAACGCTGTAGATGAACTTATCGAAATGGACTTGATAGAGAGCTGTGAGAGCCCTTGGTCCTCCGAAGCGGTAATTGTACCTAAAAAGAATGGAGATGGTACAGTGGGTTATAGGGTAACCTTTGATTTTAGAAAAGTTAATCAGGTTACAGTTCCAAATAAGAATTGTGCGCCTAGGCTCCAAGATATTGTAGTTGCACTCTCTAATGGTACTATTTTTACAGTACTAGACCAGCCTTCCAGCTATTTCCACATAGAGGTAGCCGAAGAAGATCGAAACAAAACTGCGTTTCGGGGTCCCAGAGGTTATTTTCGCTTCAAAGTTGTTCCATTCGGATTAATTAACTCCGGGGAATCTTACCAGGAGGCTATGGAGATGGCACTTGAGGAGGGGTTATGGGTCTACGTTGTCGTATACGTAGACGACGCTATATGTTGGAGTAGCTCAGTTCAGGATCATCTGGTGCACTTAGAATGTATATTAACGGCCCTATTAAAGAATGGGTTTCACATAAATCCGAAAAAAGTCCAGATTGCTATGAAATCAGTTATTTTCTTGGGTTACCAGATAGGGAACGGTATGTATAAACCGCTAGCTGAAAAGTTGAAGATTCTTGAAGATTATCCTGTTCCGAATTCTGTCAGAGGGGTACAAAAATTCTTGGGATTCGTAGGCTTTTACCGTCAATTTTTCGATAAATTCGAAAATCTAGCTAGACCTCTGTATAGGCTGCTCCAGAAAAATACCAAATTCATTTGGCATAGCGATTGTCAGGCCGCTTTTGACAATTTACGCAAAGGCTTAAATGAGGCTACTTGCTTGTTCATGCCAAACCTAAACGAATCCTTCCTAATCATGACAGATGCATCACAAACTGGGATATCTGGCATTTTAATGCAGGAGCGTGACAGTATTAAGTACCCTATATGGTTTGTGAGTAGGGGTTTGTCATCGGCCGAATTAAATTATTCTGTCACAGAAAAAGAGGCTCTTGCCATTATCTATTCCATTAGAAAGTTTCGTGGTTTTGTTGATCTGACCAAGTTTACAGTTGAAACTGATCACCAAGCCCTGACGTATTTGAAGACCATCAAAGACCCTACCGGTCGAATTGCAAGGTGGATGCTCGAGCTGCCAGGCTATAATTTCGATGTGAAATACCGCCGAGGCATTCACAATGAAGCCGCCGATTGTTTATCACGTATGTATGAAAATTATATGGTTAGTGATATTAGTACTTTGAACCGAAAGACTTTCATTGAAGGTCAAAATAATGATGATGAGCTTTCCCGTGTAATGAGTTATTGTAGGACACCATCCAGCAAGGACGACGAATGGGTTGTTAAGATGGCCAGGGATGCTTCTTTATCGCAAGACGGATGTTTGTATAAGTACGTCGGTTCCCTCGTGAAGCCTTGGGAAAGCGAGACAAAGTTTTGGAAAATGTGGGTGCCTAGTCAGCTCGTACCATCTTTGTTGTCGTACTTTCATTCCGAAAACTTGTCTGGGCATATGGGTATGCGCAAAGCATACAAGCGGGTCGAAGAACGTTTTTATTGGAGACGTATGCGTAAGGATATTTTCAACTTTGTGAAAAACTGCCAAATTTGTCAAAAGACGAAAGCAGCAAGGACGCATAAAATTGGTATAGGAACTAGTCCTACTGTAGGCGCCCCTTGGGAAAATGTATCTTGTGATCTCTTAGGGCCGTATATTAAAGGACGTAAGGGTTTCAGGTATTTGCTGGTAGTCACATGTTATGCCACTAAATATGTAGAGCTTTTTGGATTACGAGCAGCAACTTCCATGAGTATAATTAAAAAGCTATGGATGGTTTTCCTCAAGTGGGGTTTTGCTCATTCTTTGACTACAGATAATGGTACTCAATTTTCAAGTAAGCGATTTTTATGTTGGTGTGAATCAATTGGGGTTTACTCCTGGAGAATAGCGTCTTATCACCCGCAGAGTAATCCCTGCGAGCGCTACAATCGGACGGTTAAGGACAGGATTGTCGCTCAAATAGAAGCCTGTAAAGATTGGGATGTACACATTGACGAGGTAGCTTTTGCTATTAATACCTCAGTTAACGATACGACTGGCTTTTCTCCTGCGTATTTGAACTTTGGTCGTGAACTGCTCACACCTTTAGACAATAAACTCAAAGTTGACCTTTCGGCTGTGGACCGCCTGGATGATGTTTCAGCTCGAATGCAATTGATAGGAAATCTGGCTCGGGCGAACACTCTTCATAGCCAGGCTGGTTATATGAAAAATTATAACAAAGACAAGGTCAGCGCACGGTATAATGTGGGTGACATGGTTTTTACAGTAGCGTTGAATATTTCCAATACTGCTAAGGGGATAACGAGCTCGCTATGTAAGAAGTATTCTGGTCCATATCGTGTGACGAGAATGAATTCTCAAAATATCTGCGAGCTGTCATGTCCCAAATCTACGAAGGTTCTTGGTAGGGTGCATGTGTCCAGGTTAAAACCAGCACATGTCGACTCAGTATGATTTTTGGACTTGTACGACTGTTGATAATCGTTGTCATAGTAAGCGGCAAGTGAGTCAAAATGTAAGAGTGACTGGAGCAGAGAGAGTGTTTGGGTATGAATGAGTGAGTATTAAGTTTTGTATGTATGGAAGCTGAACGACAACGGTGTTTGTATGTAATTTTAAAGACCCGGACAGGTTATAAAATCTTGAAAGCCACCATGTCCGAGCCGTAGTTAGTGTCCACTGTTTTTACTGAGACCTACTTAACCTACTATTTCGGACATTCCAGTCCTCGTTTGTAGGTTAATGAGTATTATTTTCTGACCATGAATAAATTATTACTTCCGAGCTTGTTCCATCACTTTTAAGGGAGAGTGGCATGAGTCACGTAAACGCTATATTGACTTTGTTGCGATTTTCTACTAACCAACTTTGGCCAAAGGTTCATATTGACATCTACGAGATTCACTGGCGGATTTGGCTGTTGGATTTGTTGTTGATAGAGGTCGCAGTGACTGGTTCACCGTGCGCTCCGAGAGTAAGCGCGGTCAAGTCTTCTCTTTTCTTGATTTCACTGCAGTCAAGCTATTTCGTCAAGTGTTGAGATTTTACTTAATTCCGTGACTCATTATTTCGGGGTGCAATTGAGCCTATTGAGAATTATGTCGACACTGAACGATTGTGGAGGTCAAGGTATCACAACTAGACAGCGTAACTTTTTATATTTAGTGATCAATTCTATCTCTTACATGCCATGAAATTAGTGGTTAATTTCATCTCCTATATTCCGTGTATTTAGTTGAACTTTTGCATTGCTTACAGCTAGATCTCAACTTAAATCAGAGGCGAACTGTATTTTTGTACAGTTGAAGGCTGGAAATCTAACCAACGGTTGTGGGATAAAAAAAAGAGTCGATCATCTTATTTGCGTGAAAAAGCCCGTTCGGCTGCATTTTATGCCAGGATCTTTAAGGGTTTCAAATGTCAAGAGGTCTCTACTGAAGACGGAATTGATTCCTCTCCGCCTGCACTCAACTCTGCGTTGAGTCGTGAAGGTGTTGGTGCTGGTGTCGTAAGGGTAAATGGTTCAAGTTTTGCCGAAATTGTCCTCAACCGCAACATCTCTGTTTCGATCCATGACACTGAGGTCACAAAGAAGGTCACGATGTTCTATGCTGATTTCCGTGGTTCGGTTGAGTTTAATGCGTGTTCATTTGATACGGCCGAAGCAAAATGGATTTTTCGACAACGCCAATCGAAGGGTGCTGAGTTGTCAGAAGAAATCTTGTGGGATACCAGAAAGATGCTGACTTTGTACATCCCATCGCACGGTCGATAGCAAGTCATCAGAACCGTCCACCTGTGTCAAGTCTTTCTTTAAGGGAGAGTAATGTAAAGTATTTTTATACTTTACTCTTTCCCATGGCAACGCGATCAAGCAGCCACTATTTGTTTACTTGGCTTACAATTCCTAACATTGTTAATATGAATATCAAACCAATAGAAATAGTTTATTTATTTCATGTAGACAGTATATAGGAAAAACGTCCTAATCTCCTCAGATTCATTCTGGCCGTCTGAGGAGCTCGACGCTAGAGTTGAATCGCGAGCACTTGAGATTCTCTGAGCTCGTTCTCTTGCTTATGAATTCTAATTGAACTCTTACTCCTTCGCAGGTTCTATCAGCATAGTGGTCGGTTCGACCATTGTTATTGTATTGTGTTAGCTTAGCGGTCGGTTCGGTTATCACGGCTATTGTTATTACCAATAGTTTCTTTGCCTAATATTGCATTATCTGTTATAATTGTGAAAAGCATTTGTTATTACTTTGGCTTGTCTTGTTGTAGTTCAAGTATCTGTTATGTGGATATTAAAGTTATTTATATATTTATAAAGGACTGATTGAGCCCATAGAAAGTTCTTTATAGTACATACCTATATGTGTAATGTGTATGTATGAATGTGTTATTCTCGTATATATTAACAAAAGGTTTCCCATATAAGTACCCAGAGTTTTTAAAGGTTGTGGAGTTTTTGCAGGCTAATAATTATAAGAAGTAAGACTTAATTGTGTTGTTACTTCCTTGTATTTATTTTTTTAGTCCTACCTCAAGTCCTGCTAGTTTTAGTCGTTAGCAAAATATGTACTGAAATTTAATTACTTACAATTAGTGTAGTTATCACCCGACTGTCCCGACAAATAGCACATAGTAAGTGCCCTCACAATCAGCGGCAGATTGACGGCTGAACACTTATGTACAAAACCATAACATACGAATATAATACTTATTACTACTGTGTACAGAGTGCTCCAAAACTTTGCTCATCTAACAATAAGAAATCCAAGAAATAATCAGGGGTGGATTTAAGAAGCTGTAATATATATTTTTTAAATGATAAAAATGGTAAAAAAAATTAACGAAGGCCTACAGATTGCGAGCGGAAAGGCCCGTACATCTACTTTGAGGTTTAGAGCCAGAGTAAAAATTCTTTTACTAATCCTGCAGGATCTATTCATTTACACAATTATTGTAGAAGACAATTTTAGCATAGGATTTTATTGAATTTATCCTCTGACTACGGGCGATTATTCTATTACTAAAATCTCCCGAACAATTGATTAACCGTAAGTCATCTTTCTCCATGACCGTGCCCCACAACATTGTGACAATAAAATTGGCTTTTTTATAAATTCATATTCGGCCTATACTGTATGATATTATCCTGGAGAACCTCAATGTTTAAAGGTTATTGAGCACCTTGGACAAATTCATTTTTGCGAGTAAATTTGGGCTTTCCCCAAAAGAGACCACTTAATAGATACATAAAATAAATACCGAGAATCACATGCTCTTATTTATAAAGGACGGGTAAGTTTACCATTTGTGCTTTTTGTAAGGACTGCGCCCATGGGCTATATAGAGATTGAAAATGCTTAATCGACCAAAAACATCGCTATTCATATAAACATTCATAAGCTCCTATTGATATACAATAAGATATCCATGCTCAAGTAGGATTAAAATATTACATACAATGTAAACATGGGAACGGGAGTCTTTATCAAATAAGAGTTGATGACTACTGACAATTTTAGTCCAGGTGTTATCTCATAAGTCACGAGTTGAAAAAACTACAAGTGACGTCGATAGCATGCTGATACATTGCAAGGATTGTTATCGGAAATAATCACAATTCCTGATCC
Source organism: Allacma fusca (assembly GCA_947179485.1). Taxonomy (NCBI): domain Eukaryota; kingdom Metazoa; phylum Arthropoda; class Collembola; order Symphypleona; family Sminthuridae; genus Allacma; species Allacma fusca. The sequence goes on along the minus strand of OX359246.1, from coordinate 57,717,499 downwards.
AAACGCTTGTGATATCCGACTGAGACTGAATGAACACCGTGCATATAAATAAGGAGAACTTTGAACTTCCCATTCATAAACTCATTCTTTAGAAAAACCCCCCTTGTGGTCAACGTATACACGGCCCAAGTGCAGGGTCAGAGAGTGTTTCCTAAAAAATCCAGCTCAGGTTTTATAAAGGAGTTTTTTAACTCCTTCATAATAATAACATTATTCAAATATGAGATTCCATACTTTACTGTCAACATTTCTAGTAGTAATACAATTAAGAATCCAGATCTCCCAAGGAGCAAATATTCTCTTCTTCTATGGAGCGTCCACCCTGAGTCATCGGACGTGCGTGGAGCCCTTGGCTCATAAATTGGTGGAACGGGGTCACAACGTTACTTTCATTGCTCCAGTGAAAGCAGAGAAGAAGAATTCAAAATTCCATGAATTCCTCCCCATTGGGGTTGAGCAGCAGTACAAGAGCATGCTCACTGGGATTGGGGATGTGGGCTTCCCGGACCGAATGAAGAACAAATATGCGAATTTCATGACGGAAATCCGGACCCTCCTGGACTTCCAAACAATATCCTGTGAGGCTGTGTTCTCTAGCCCGGACTTCCGGCCCTGGGTTGAGAGCTCCCATTTTGATATCATTTTTTTGAGTCACGCTGGGAACAAGTGTGGGTATGCCCTGGCACACAAATACAATGCTTCCGTTATTGTAATGTCCGCCAGTAGTTTCTTCCTGGCAGAGGAGGACACGCTAGGATTCCCCCTGGAAAGTTCCTGGCTCCGGAGATTCCATTTGCCAAATCTATTCACGGATATGGGCTTTGCTGACCGAGTCTTCAACGTTCTCAATCCTCTCTACTTCCATTTTTATGCCACTTGGCTGGTGTATCCCAGGATGGATAAATTGATCCAGGGATTTTTTCAGGATGAGACTATCCCTCCTTTGGAAGAACTAGAAAGGACGCACACGGCCCTGTTCTTTATTAATCAGCATTTTTCGGAGGACTTCCCGAGGTCCTTACCTCCAATGGTGGTGCCGGTGGGCGGGATGCATTGCACGGATGAACACAAGGCGCTTCCCAAGGTATTCCCAGAAAGGAGGCAATTTACCTTAAAAAATTAAAATTTAATTAAAATTTTAATAAATAAAATTTAATATTTAAAATTAAATTAAATAAACCTTAAAATCTTAGCGTTGATTTCCGAAACTAGATAAGATAGCCTGTTTTTCATCTTGGAATTTTCCAATCAGCTTGTTGTCCAAATATCTTGAAAAAATATGTAATAAAAAAAATTTCAGGAAATGGAAGCGTTCATAGAGGGCGCTGGGGATGCTGGATTCATTTTCGTAAGTTTCGGTTCCATGGTGAAGATGTCCATGGTGCCGGAGTCCCTGCTTCAATTGTTCTTCAATGCAATTAAAGACATGAAGACGAGATTTATATGGCGTTGGGATTCGAACCCTCCAGCAAATTTGCCTAAAAACATCCTCACTGGAAAATGGTTTCCTCAGCAAGATCTGCTAGGTAATGCCGAATTATCATTTTTAAGTAGTGACGACTCCAGCGTTTGGGAAAAATGTAATATTGTAATTGATTGGGGTATGGTTACGTTAAAAATAAATATTTTGAATGGATTTCTCCTTCAGCTCATCCCAAAATTAAGGGATTCATTAGCCATGGTGGACTAATGAGTTCTCAGCAAGCAATATTCCATGCCGTTCCACTTGTGGTACTGCCCGTTGTTTATGATCAACCCTACAATGCTTTCAGAGCCAAGCACCATGGCATTGGTATTCATTTAGAATTGTCTGAACTGACTGAGGAAAATTTCCGTGAAGCTGTGATCCGAATTGTGGAAGATAAAAGGTAATTAATTTGTAGAGTTTCTTTAATTATTATTACATTTGGTCCGGGATTTAAACTTAACTGAAGCTTACCAATAATTCTTTGATTTATTTTGGAATTAATAATTAATTATATTAATACATCTATTGAAATATTTTAGTATTAAAGAGAAAATGAAGTTGGTCTCAAGGAGGTTCAGGGACAGACCCTTGTCACCTGTGGATACTGCTGCGTATTGGACTGAGTACGCCATTCGTCACAAGGACATGTCACATTTGAAACCATTGGGGGTTTATCAAACATGGTGGGAGAGGCGGCATCTGGATGTCTGGCTCTTTGTTTTGCTTGTGGTTTTGTTCTTTACTGGGGTTTTAGTTGGTGTTCTGAAGATTAGTGTCAAAGTGATTCGGAACGTTTTGAGGGTGTCCGCCGAAAAAGCGAAAACACATTGAGCATTGTAGCTTTTTATGTCTCGTGATTAGTTTTATTTGCCAAATTCTTTTTTTTAAAGTGGGGTAGCTGTAAATTTTTAGCCGGGAATGTGCAAAAAAGGGTACGAAAACCTTTCCACAGGTTGTTTCGGTACCAAAATAAGTTATATGTATGGTAGATTTTACACATGCACAGTTTGTATTTTGTAGATGGGACACGTCGAATCACTGCTACTCAAAAGTTGTACGTACCCAGTAGATGGGGTTCAATCTTAGAAGATAATAATGCTGAAATGTATTACGATTCTTCTATTTTATTCGAATTGTCTCCTTGAGTTACGCGTCGGTGTGGTCGAATGCATTAAAAACAATAAAAAATAATACTAATCCTTAATATTGAAAATTAGCGTCATATCCCAATGCATGCGAGTGAACTGGCTCATAATATAAATATATAAGTAAATACCAACCCGGCCATATTTCGTATTCTCAGCTTTTAAAAATTGTGTATATACCTCGGGTCAGAATTTCGAAAATGGATTTTCGGACTAGCTGTAAAAGGAAATAACTCCTCAAATCTTAAAGTCCCCCGCAGTTCGTTGTAAATTTATTTTCCTAATACCTTAAGAGCATATATGTATTTGTCAATAAAAACCTACTTTTGATAATCTAGGAAAAAGTTCAAAGGGAAATGGGGGTCTTCAATATTTTGGAAATATTATATCCCATAAATGGACCAGAGAAAAGAGGAAACACAGAATGAATGTTTTCGTCCTACAAACTCGTTTATTGTCCCTGAATCTTGTTCATCGTGGGTCATTCCCAATGTTATATTATCTGTACGCGCTAACGTTTTCCTATTGAGACAGAAGTGGTCAATTATATATGTATGTACATATGTACAATATAAAATACAATAACACAACAAGCGGCCCACAACAATGAGAAATCAGAAACGCACATTTCTCCAATTAATTAAACTATCAGCACTAGCACTATTAACTTATAAAATCCCGGATTTCTGAAATCATTGTCCACAGTTGGAATCCGCAGCGAGTCCTGTCTCGAATTAGTCTAGTTTATAAAGTCGGCATTTATAGTCCCCCATATTATTCATCGTAATTTTCAGTCAAATAAGACCCAATATGGATTTTTCATTAAATCTCTTTGTGCTAGCATGCACTCTGTTATTGGTCCTGCATTATTTTATTTCTTCCCAGTTAAAAGGGAAAAGTCGGAGAGTCCCTCCAGGTATGTAATAAGCCAAAATCCACTTGAAATTTACAAAATATTTAAATGTATAAGTTTATTAAGTAATATTTGGGGGCGAAGCGAACCTGCAAGTCTGTATTGCGATTGTCGGGGTCTCTACGTCTACTTTTCGGACGTCACGGTAACAACCGAACAAATAGTAACATCAGGCAATTTAAGATTTTTCTAGGAGTAGATTAGGTCAAATAAATTGTATTTGAAGCTCCGGGGTGCATAAGCGTTTCCCTGACAAATAGTCAACGCTCACTGGTATATTTGTAATTATAAGCATTTTAGAGTATTTATAAGGGAACGTATGTACATATACTTAGTTGAACGAATAGTATAGTGACTTAGCAAGTATAGTTAGTGATTATCGATTATTTTAAAATTATTCCTCAATCATATGCAGGACCGTGGGGTCTGCCCCTACTAGGACATTTGCATTTACTAGGAACAACACCTGGAAAGACACTTCTGGAATGGAGGAAGGTCTACGGCCCTATCGTTAGCTTAAAATTTGGAAACATGCCGTAAGTACCTGTACATACAAATATGCATCACCCATATGATTATAGTATTCTGAGATGGTGTGTTTAATTGATGTGGTTTTCAGAGCGGTGGCATTGAGTGATGGTCAGTTGATACGGGAAGCATTTTTAGTCAAAAGATATTTTCTGGCCGACCTTTCATAAAATTCTTCAATGTGTTGGGGAGAAAAAGTTGGTTATCTTTTATTATTTTTGAAGTTAGATTTTCAAAGTGGAACGCACTAAAGTAACCATAGGGCTTTGAATTTGTAAAGGTATTGTGAGAGATGATGATGGCACCTTGGAACAGCGCAAATTCTTCCAAGCGGGTTTGAATTCCAAAGACTTCAAAAATTCAGCTGACGAACGAATTAAAAAAGAGGTTGTTCCAATTTTGGAAAAAATTAAATCCTTGAACGGGACGCCATTGAACATGTTTGGATTCTTCCAAATATACATTTTTAATGTCATTTGGGGGATATTAATGAGCGGAAAGGAATGCCATGATGATCCCGAAATGTTGCAAATGCTTCAAAATTTGAGCAGGTTTTTCAAAATAATAATTTAATTGATTAATAATGTATTTTGTATTTCTATTGCGGATGTGTTTATTGTCGGGCCGATTTAACAAGGTTGTATGAACTTTCAGCGCACAAGAGCTCCCTACAAAACTCGAAACAGTAGCCATGTTCAACAGTTGGCTGGACTATTTTCTCGCTGGAAAACGAAGGAAAGACATTCATGATGTGAACGATTACCTTACGAAAAGATTTAACGAGCATAAACTGACATGGATTCCAGGACAACCCCGAGATCTGACGGATTTATTCTTCGATAAAAAGCTCAGGGACAAGGAAGGTCAACATTTACGAGTTGATGGTAATATTATTACCTTGACATCATAAGTAATAATTTTTATGTCGAAAGACTTATCCAAAATTAATATTTTTTCAAAAATGAAGCGGAAGAATACTTCCTCGGCTCCGCCTTTGACTCGTTTATTGGGGGTTATGATTCGACGTCAATTTCAATGGAGTGGTTGTTTCTGTATCTCACCAAATTTCCTGAAATCAAAACGAAATTCCAGGCAGAAATCGATGCTAAAATTGGATCAGCCAGAAAACCGACCTTGAGTGACGAGCCCGATATGCCATATGTGCAAGCGGTCATCAATGAATCATTGCGCATGTCCTCCATTGGTCCAATAGGACTTTTTCATCGAACTACGGAAGACGTGGAGTTCAAAGGATATTCTATTCCAAAAGATACTTTGATTGTTGGAAATCTATATGCTGCAAACTTTGATGAGGATATTTGGGTCGACCCAGATGTTTTCAGACCGGAAAGATTTATATATTCTGGAGGAAATTTAATACGAGAAAAGCAAGTCACGACATTTTCCACAGGAAGAAGGTCCTGTATTGGAGAGCGCCTGGCCAGGAACCATTTGTTTTTATTTTCTGTCAGCATTTTCCAACAATTTGATACAGAGTTTTCTGGAACTTAACCATCTTTAGGTGGGCGCAATGGGGTTGTTGTGAAACCACAATTTTTTTCACTGACGTTCACGAATAGAAAATAAACTTAAATATATGTTACTTTATCGTACTCGTAATACATTAAAGGGCAGGTGTGTATTGTCACGTGGGCCGGTACGTATGGGTATGGGTAGCTAATATGTATATTACCAATTAGATTTGAGAGGCTTTTGTCGTGATAATTAACCTGGGTCTTAGCTTTTACGCTATCTATTACTAGTAATCTTTTTACGGGTTGCAAATTTTCTGTATGGAGGAATCAAATTTTCAATCTTGCTACAATTATTGCTTAATAAAAACTGTTCGGTAAGTTTCATGATACACCAATGTTAATCCGTCATCTATCATACCTTTTATTATTGAATACTTCAAAGAAGGGATAAATGTTCTTGATTCAATGGTTTTAGCATTTTTAACTTTCGGACGAAGCTGTCTTTTCAAATCCGCGTTGCTACATTAAATTGTCTGCTTTCACATGGCACATTTGTCTAAACAATGTGAATATTTGATTCAAAGAATATTTTTATTTTCTCAAAATCCAAACTCACCACGGCCTAAATGTCACCATATGAGCACGTGTACGGTTGGGAAATCACAAATTATAACTAATTTCGCGTTCACACTGGACTAGAACTGATCCATGCAATTCCAGTTCGATTTTTACGAAACGAAAACACTCAAAATATAACTTTTGACTTGCAGGGCAATATGTGACTTCAAATGTGTAACGTGTATACAACTCTATTGTACTCGTAATACATTAAAAAGTAGGTGTTGTCACGTAGACCTTTGCGTATGGATGGCTTGTATATATTGCTAATTAGGGGGCCTAGATTGTCCTAACCATACATTTACAAAGTGTGTTTCCCAAGGGGGCGGGGGTGAAAATCCCCAAAAAATTGAAATTCCAGGAGGGGTACTGTAATAGAGCGTTCACAAATGACGTCATCAAATTAGTGGGTGGGTGCTAACGGGAGATGATGATGTTGATGACGCAGTGGTAGGGTGGATTTGACCAAATGATGATGTCATCAACCGACGAATGTTACCAACAAATCTTTTTGCTTAACCGTTAACAGTTATGGTAGTTTGATTCAACCTGCTTCGACTTGCTTACTTGCCGAAAATGCCCAAAATGCCAGGCATTTTCAAATTAAGACATTTTCAGGGCATTTTTAGGTAGACAGGTATAAAACCCAGGGCATTTTCAATTGTGCAGCCCTGGTGATGATGACGTCATTACATCGGGTGGGTGCGTCGTTTCATCACATGATGATGTCTGATGACAAGTGTGTGACTGGGTGCCTAAAAACCAGTATTTTGGATGACGTCATTTGTGAACGCTCCCTAACTGTACTTCACCGAGGGTCAAATTTAATTACTCATTTTCTTACTATGCATTTCTTATGGAATATTTATATGACATTGAAATATTTCATAACGAAAATACGGAAAAAACGTGCAGCATTGCCGAGCCAGATGGGTAGTTTTTTTTAACGATTGTAGGTCTTGCCTTTTGTCGCCCTAGTCTAGTCAGACTTGACTAGGAAAGTAGACTGCACTAGATTAGAAAGCAAAATGCACGTAAAATAATAAACTTGACTTGACTACTTACTTCTACCTGAAAAAAAGGATAGCTTCTACATCCTTTGACCAAATTTGAATATTAAATGCTTACAGTCAATGACAAAATTTGTACAACGCGCAATGCTTTTAACTCACCTCTTCAGCATGTAGTTTACGATATCTGAAGCTTATACCAAACTTTTCCCGTGAGTTTACGAAATTGTCTATTCTAATACATTTCAATTTTCTAAAGGTCAGCTCTCACAACTATTTAGATAAAAATTTGAGAATATTTTTGAATAATTATTGCAAGCTACATAGTGTGTAAAATATTGTGGTTAACTTAATTAACTTGTATTAACTTTCGAACGAAGCGTTCTTTTCAAATCCGCCTTCCCAAAAATTACAAAACTTGCATTGAGTCCACAAATATTGCACAGTAAATATTTGTCTCCTTCGTTGATACATTAATTTGTCTGGTTTTGCACGCAATATTTTTGGTTTCTCAAAAACCAAATTCACCATGGCCCAAATAACACCCTATGAGCACATGTACTAGAACTGGTCCATACAATTCCAGTTCAATTATGTTACGCAATGAAAATGCTCAAAATATTACGTTTCATTTGCAGGGCAACATTTAGCTTCAAATGTTTATATATTATCTAATAGGGTTAGTGGACAAAATCTCCCTGTCACTGTCTATAAATTGGACCAAATTTACAATAACCATTGTATGGATGATATGGGCACCTCCTGAAAAAAATCCTCTACAGTGGTGGGCAAGTGGTTAGCCTATCCTTCAGCCTTCCCTATAAAATATTAGAAAAACAACCCTAACTTCTGGGCTATATGGATGCCCATTCCCTACGTCCCAAAACTAGGTAGATACATTTAGGGATGCCAATGGTCTGGTCCGGACCATTAATAATGGTCCGTTATTGGTCTGGTCCGGTCTGGTCCTAGACTTGTATGGTCTGGTCCGGTCTGGTCTAACACTTGGACCAGACCAGACACAATTGGTCCAGCTTCAGGACCAGACCAGACCAGACCACAGGACCATGGTCCCAAAAGTACGCAAAATTAAAATTTATGAGCTAACGAAATCCTGTGGAACAAATTAAAAATGTCATTTCTGAGGATAAAAAAAAATTTGACTGGATAAAATGTGATTATTCAATTGCTCTGAATGGTTTTCTGGACCATGGTCCGGACCATGGTCTTTGGTCTGGTCTGGTCCGAATGACTGGATCAGACCACTGGTCTGGTCCGAAAAACTGGACCAGACCAATGGTCTGGTCTGCGCTTTGGACCAGACCAGTTTCATAAAATCTGGATCAGACCAGACCATTGGCATCACTAGATACATTGCTTACCTTTTCCTTCTCTATTTTGCTGCAGCCGCCTATAAAAATGGTCGGATCGATTCAATTTGATTCAATTTGAAGCTTCAATTGAATTGAAAAACCGATTTTCGATTCAATTTACACCAAAGCAATTCAATTCGATTCAGTTCAGTGCCTGTCATGGGAACGGGTCACACCCGGGTGTTTGGGTGCAGGAACGGGAACGGGTATCATATGGGTGCAAAATGTTTTCACCCAAAAGTGTGGGTACAGGTTTGGGAACCAACCTTTCCCATTATAGTATGTGGGAACAGGAACCCTTATGGGAACGGGTGCAATACAGGCTGAATGGGATCTGTACCCAACAGGAACGGGAACGGTATGCTCAAAAACCCGTTTCTGTTCATGCGTACCCGTGTACAGAGCAATCTTGCGAGCGTAACGATTATTACATGATTGATTTGTTTTGGTGTGACCTGGTGTGTGTGATTTTTGTGTCGTTGTTGTAGTTTAGAGGCAAACGCTCTTTGTTTGAACAGATCATCCCACGTCGAATGATGAAATGTGACAATAAAAATTAATTATATGCGTATGTTGTGCTTAGCAGTTGTAAGGTGACTTAAAAATTACAAAATTAATTACCTAAGTAAAATGAAATATAACAAATAGAATGAGTGGAATTGTGTGTATCCATTGTTAGCAAAAATTGAAACAATAAGTATACTTATCAGGGTTGCACAATTGAAAATGCCATGGCATTTTCGGCATTATGCCTGCCCAAAATGCCCTGGCATTTTCGGCATTTTCATTTCAGGGCATTTTGGGCATCTATGGCACTTTGGGCATTTTCGGCATATTCAGCCTAGGGCAGGCATTTTCGGCATATTCGCACCAATTTTTTAAATATATGGCTTTATCCACCTGCTAATTTAGCAAAATAAGTCACAAAACAGTATGTTGCAAATAATTTTAATATTCAACTGGATTACATGATAAAATTATAGAAACAAAATGTTTCCAAGAAGGCTGAAGAATTATTATTATTTAGGGAAAAATAATAATAATTCTATTTTCCTAATTTTATTGTAAAAATTCGCCTGTACACCGTGTCTTGAATTATTTAGATTTTAAGAACAAACATATGTGGACTAATTGTAAGATGCAACCTCAAAAGATAAAATCGTTGTTAAAAGATTAAAAATATTATTGTTTGTGAGTTTCAAAACTCGTCGGCATCTAAATGTATTTATTGCTACATTTTGGACTCCTAGAATTATTACACTGGTTTACTACGGCTAATTAAATGCAATTTTCAAAGTCGACACAAAATTTGCTACGGAAGTTTTGACATATATTATAACAGTAACATCTTATGTATCTAATGACAGTGTAAAATTTTCTATACTTTACAAGCCATTATCCACATACGGAATTTATGCTGGCACTGTGCAAATTGTTCTTTCCAAATCCAAAAGTTTTTAATAATGTACAGCGTTGAATGTTTGCAACTCCGTTGAGGCTTCAATTTTTTAAAGAATTTGAAATAACCACTGACCATAAGTAACGAATTAGACGAATTAAATTCTTTTTTTAAAATCAAGTACTTATAACATTTTCTAAAACTGGGTTGGTTTGATTATGCTACGAAAAACACCCTTATATTCGTTAAAGGAGCAATAATGGTCATAGTGTATAAGCTTCTGTAAAAATGCCCAATATGCCCAAAATGCCTGCCGAAAATGCCCAAAATGCCGGGCATTTTCAGAGTAAGGCATTTTCAGGGCATTTTCGGCGTTTTGGGCATTTTCAGGGCATTTTCAGGAGGGCAGGCATAAAACCTAGGGCATTTTCATTTGTGCAACCCTGATACTTATATGTATAATGTATAACTTTTATCCTTGAATATATGAACTTCCGTTTCGGGTACGGGAACGGGTTCCAGGGTTTTGGGTACGGGTTTGGGTGCACCCAAAATTAATTTTTGGGAACAGGAACGGGAACGGGTTTGGGTGCTATAATTTTAAAAATTTCGAGTCTGGGTGCGGTACTTTTGTTCACAAGATTTCGGGTGCAATTTGGGAATTGGGTTCTGCCTTGTACCCAAACCCGAACTGTGGGAACGGGAATGGGAACGGGGACGACTTTTCTGTTCCCATGACAGGCACTGATTCAGTTCACTCAATGAATCGAATTGAATCATAAATCAAACGATTCAAGAGGGAAAATAAAAAAATGTCCTTATGTTACTACAGTATAATGGGTGCCAAGAAAAATATACCCTCCCTGCCCATGACCGGGGGTAACAATAAAAATGTACAATTTCCACATGATTTGTCTAATGTTTATCCAGATCTTTCAAAAACGGTATAAAAATTCGCGTTACAAATTCTGGAAAAAGTGGAACAAAGAGTGAGGCAACGTCCGAATTTTTGCAGGGAAACGATCCTTTGAATAAAATTTCATTGGTACTGATAATAATTTCAGCCAAATACTATTTCCCCTAAAGTCTAGAAAAAACGACCTGATGCTGGATTCATTTTCGTAAGTTTCGGTTCCATGGTGAAGTTGTCCATGGTACCGGAACCCATGCTTCAATTGTTCTTCAATGCAATTAAAGACATGAAGGCGAGATTTATATGGCGATGGGATTCGGACCCTCCAGCAAAATTTGCCTAAAAACATCCTCACTGGAAAATGGTTTCCTCACCAAGATTTGCTAGGTAATGCCGAATTATCATTTTTAAGTAATGACGGCTCCAGCGTTTGGGAAAAATGTAATATTGTACAGTAAAACCTGTATATAGTGACCACCTATACAGTGGTCTCCTGTTCACAGTGGCCAGTATCATGTGTCCCCGTCATGCGCCCTATGTTTTAACATTACGTTAACCCTGTATACAGTGGTTTTCTCTATAGTGGTCCCCTGTCAATAATGGACCCGGGCTGATGTCCATTCATTACGAAATGCATGCTTCGAACTCTGAATACAGTGGTCAGCATTAAAAACCATGTGCACACGAAATCGTCGCTCATAATTTCTATAGATTTCTATTATTCTAGATTACGGTTTCTTAAACCATACCTCCATACCACGCACAGTTCAATAACACTTTGATTTCCTTTTCAAGAAAATAGAAATATTAGAATTATTGGAAAATCTCAAAGTGAAAGTGGTAGGCAGGATAGCCAGCAAGCAATGGTTGGATTGAACCTTGGAAGAAGAAACATTATATTTGTTTAAATTATACTATATTTACGGAGAATCTGCCGGGGTCAATAATAAAGTAATTTTACGATAGTTGGTAGCTATTTCACGTAGTAATCAAAAACAATATTTAGAATTACCGTATAGAATTATCGTTATACAGAATATCTTGCTACCACACGTTAAAAAATTTTAAACGGTCAAAAATTAGTGATTATGTAAAAAAAATGCGACCGTTTCAATCATGTCTTCTTAAACGCGTTCAAATATTCACTTAATATATGCACCCTATATAGTGGTCCATGACCACTATACTGAGTATAGTGGTCACTGTACATAGTGGTCAAATATTAGGTTCCCTAGAGAAACCACTATATACAGGTTTTACTGTAATTGATTGGGATATGGTTAAGTTAAAAATAAATATTTTGAATCCATTTCTCCTTCAGCTCATCCAAAAATTAAGGGATTCATTAGCCATGGTGGACTAATGAGTTCTCAGCAAAGCAATATTCCATGCCGTTTCACTTGTGGTACTGCCCGTTGTTTATGCTCAACCAATGTGTGGATAATGTTTTGGGATGGAAACCCAGGGGATAAATTTTCCGGCATTTTTCCATCGCTTTCCTCCGAAATACACGAAATTGCCAGCATCGATTGTTACTTGGGATAATGTATTGTGTATACGACGATATCACCTTGTTGGTTGGGATTTGCGATGTTGCAGCCGGATACAGTATTAGTTATACTTCCCTAGAAAGTTATGATTGACTAAGTATCAAAGTAATTATCTGGATGGTTTCTTATGATATAAATATCTTGGAGGTAATGTTTTAAGAAGGTATTTATGTTTCCTTCTATTATGCTTTCGTTATTTTCTGATTGGCTTCCCCAAGGTTTCGGCCATTTAATGTTCTTGCCAGACCTTGAAGATTAATAATTACTCAATTAAGTACGGTTTTGTTACTGTTATTGAACGAGCAGGTTTAATTTCATCATTTGTATCATTGTATCCCACGCTAAGACGTTCACCATCTTGTTTAAGTGTAATTACATACATTTAAGTTGTTAATTGTGACTGATTGATGAGGAGGAACGCATGACCAGTCATATGAGAACCAGTTGAAATTCTGAGAAATGTGAGCGAGAGAGTGAAGGGGCTATGTATACTTGTGTTGTAGGGAGTTGTGTACATGTATCTAGTTGCTTGTAGCAGTTGATACTGGTGAAGGAAATTTTGCATCAAGACTTCTACAGCACTTTATTACTCTAATTTAAAAAACAAATATGCAGCTGATACTTGTGTGAAGATTTTCAATTCCCTTGGCTGCCTGGGCACAAGGTCCTGGGTGCAACGCAGTGCTCTGTGAGGGTACGCAAAATCGATACCTCAAGGCCGGGTATAGCCATAGATGCATATTTTCTTTCGCACTCGCACTCCACTCGCACTCAGTACAAATTGAATGAACCGCACTCATCCTCACACTGATATGCTAAACATTGTCTAGTCTGCACTCACACTCGTCCTCATGAGGACAGAAAACTAGAATTTGATCCTCGCACTCGCACTCATGAGTGCATTTGATATGTATAATTATATGTATGCATACCTGACTTATCCATTTGCAATACATTCAAATAATTTTGTTCCGTATTTATTTTTACACGTAATTTTATTGTATTAATAAGCAAATAAAACTACATGTGTCACTTTCAAAATGCTTTTTCAAGAATATTTTTACGAACAGAAAATGATCAGTTTGAAATGATTAACACACATGAGTAAATAACAAGTGCTTGCAATGAGTACGAAAACGCTAAAGGCTAAATGCTGCAAATTGTTATTTGTAAAGGTTTAGTTGAACCATGCGAAAATCACGGTAACACAAAATATTTTCAATTGCAGACCTTTTAAGCCTAGATGGTTTTTATTTGAAGAAGTCTCCATGGTTTTAAAAATATATTCTCGCTTTTTTGCTTGACATTGTTCTCACTCAATTTGGAAATCATAAGATTGACACACGATTATTATGACTGAAATATTAACGGATGCGATTCTCAATCATACTCACTGAACGATTTCGTTTCTATTTTGCGTAATTGTACAAAATTGTATATACGATATATACAAAACCCAAAATTAAATTCCATTTTTATACTAGAGTGTAGAGTATCGCATTTTTTAAAATGAGTATATTTTTAAGTTCTCGTCCTCGCACTCATTAACAAACATATCTGTGGTATGTACTCGCACTCATGATTATGAGTGCACGGTTGTACTAACATGCACTCGTCCTCAAAGTAAACTCGTGAGTACACTGAGTGCGAGGTGAGTGCGAGTGCTGCACTCTGTCCTCATGAGGATGTGCATCTTTGGGTATAGCTAGATATATCTGCTGTCTGCACCCGTACCCACAATTGAATACAAATTTTTCATACCCGTACCCTCAATGTAATGTGAAAGCATGTACCTGTATTCCCATTGTACCCTTACTCGTACCCGGGTACTTTTTCCAGATTTTTTAAAATTCAATAGTACGCTACATGTGGGTAAAAATGTACGATACCTTTGTGTGTAATTTTGACAAGCTAGAGCGGTATTTCATATTGTATACTTTCATTGACGAGCAGAAAAAACTGGAAACATTTTCGCTTAGAAACCAAATTAATTTACATACTTGCAGATCCATCACAAAATTGCCCACAGAAGTTTATTAAAATTCAAAAGTATAACGACTAGGTAAAGACCTTTAAAGCAAATTGAATGGCTGCATAGTATCACGTCTTCTAATTTGTCTCAAATGAACTAATTGTAAGTATGCAAGTCAGCATTTGTCTCATCATCCCATAGAAGGAGCGGAGGTCAAATAAATATTGTATTTCCCAATTTTCTACATTTATTTCTTCTCAAAATCCGTCTCGGTATTTTGGTGAAAAGAATACTTTTAAAGGTTTAGGTTTTATTGAAATTTCAAATGTAAAATACCCTGTACTGTATTTGTAAAATTTCAGGGTCTTTCAGCGATACTTTCAAATAATTTCAACTGCTCTTTCTATCTTCTACTATAGCTTTGGGTGGGGTTAGGAGAAGGGCGTGAAAGGGGCTTGTACTCTGAAGAATGGAACCATGACCTGGATGTACAAGGGGAACTAGCAGTGGATATCCTTTAGACGGAGAGGAACCAGGAGAAGCTGCCCATCTGCATTGCTCGCTAGACATTCCAGTCTAATAAGCGTACGTTAATCTCCTACTTGCCTACGTGCTTAAGGGGAAGAAATGTGAACAAAACCCTGTACATATGATTCCCAACCCTCTATAAACCGACGAGAGCCGGTATAAGCTTCTTGGTTGTAACCTCATAAGTTAGAAAAATTGTGTATGGCATGATGAGTAATCTCAAGTGCAAGAATAAAATGTGCCCCTGTGGGCCGTTAATACCTGTACCCGTTTACCCTAGTACTACCCATACCCGTGCTGACCACTGGTGCAACGATTCAATGGCAATTAGATGCATGATAAGTCAATACTAGGTTCTCACCGTCACGGCGAGGGGCCATCAACAAATTCTTCTGAAAACCCATCTTTGGTATACAACCATCACAGAACTATAGAAACTATATAGGAGATATATGTAGATAGATAGATAGATGTAAATCCACCCCATAATCAGGGGTGGATTTACGGAGTGGTCTACCCTGGCTCGGCCTGGGGAAAATATTTAGGGCCAGAGTAAAAGAAATGTTAACCCTATACTTCCTGAGCTTTTAATGGTACATAGCATCCTAACGTGTGGACAAACTGGCCAATGTTAATAAAACGAAGGGGGTCATGAACATATGAACACTACGGTTAAATTTTTAAACTTCGTGTATGTGCCCAAACTGGGCACAAATGACAGTGTATCATCTCAATACTCCTTCTAGGAGCTAACATCAGTAGTATAAGTCACCGTCGGGGTCAACTTGTACGTTTTACATGAGTATATTATTTCGAGCTCGTAATTTTGAACATTGTTTTAATTAGATTTTAGTGAATGTATACATGCCCACAAGATCGCTTTTACATTTACCAAAAATTTAATTTCCGTGACCTGCAGAGGTCAAAATATTAACATGGGGTCACGCGCCTAACAAGGAACCCTCGCTACATGCCCACTCGGGATCGGAAAGAAATTTTGTAGGGGATTAGTTACCTGGCCCAATTTTCCAGCGAGCCCAAAAGTCTTGGCCATCTCGCCCTGGTTTGCGCGGGAAATCGCGCAGGAGTATAATTACTAATTCGTGAATATAGGGCCCCCTGTCCAACCTAAATTTTTCAATGCTAAATCCCTCATAAGTAAGAAATTCTCAATTTCGAAAGTCGATGCTATTTTAGATGAATGACACATTAGGCATGCATACATAATACGTGGTTCTAGCTACATTCTTGAGCTTAGATGGACCAATATCGGTCACAATTAGTTTTTTGGCCTCAGATTGACCAATATTGGTCACAATTAGTTTTTTGGCCTCAGATTGACCAATATTGGTCACAATTAGTTTTTTGGCCTCAGATTGACCAATATTGGTCACAATTAGTTTTTTGGCCTCAGATTGACCAATATTGGTTACAATTAGTTTTTGGTCTCATATACTTGAACTTGAAAGTGAAACTGTACTTGAACTCTAACCTAACCCCTCACTGAACCTGAACTCCAAAATCAATTGCAGCCTGATCCCGTACTACAGCATATACTTGAACCTGAAATCAAACCTAACCCCGCATTAATCCTGTAATTTGAAATGAATAATAATTCAAAATAATAATTTAATTGATTAATAATGCATTTTATATTTCTATTGCGGATGTGTTTACTACCGGGTTGATTTGACAAGGTTGTATGAACTTTCAGTGCACAAGAGCTCCCTACAAAACTCGAAACAATAGCCATGTTCAACAGTTGGCTGGACTATTTTCTCGCTGGAAAAAGAAATAAAGACATTCATGATGGGAACAATTACCTCATCAAAAGATTTAACCAGCATAAATTGACCTGGATTCCAGGACAACCCCGAGATCTGACGGATTTGTTCTTTGATAAACAGCTCAGGGACAAGCAAAGTCAACATTTACGAATTGAGGTTAACATTATTACCTTGACATCATAACAGGGACGGGAATTCGAATTCAAATCGGAATTAGAATCGGAAATATATTCACAAAATTCGGGTATCCGAATCGATATTGGAATCGGAAAAAAATTCATTAAGGTATTTGCATCCAAAATCGGATTCGAATAAAAACAAGAGTATTCGAATCGGTATTCGAATATTTTTTTATGAATTCCGATTCCAATAAAGTGTCGATTTCATTGGGTTTTATACTGCCACGTGCGAGAAAATGTTCATAGGAAGCATTTTTTAAAAGCCGCACACATAATATTATAAAATCCAAAGACAAAGTAACGAACGTTTGGCAAAGGAAAAGTATATATTTAGCTTAGAAACGCTTAATGCGTTATGTATCGCTTATGTTTTTGCGATTAAATTATTCCGTTGAATAAATTCCCATTTTTATACGAATATCCGAAAAGTATTTGAATCGGAATCCAAATTCCGGAAGTATTCAAATATATTAGAATCCGTATCGGAATTCAAATTTTGTAGTATTAAAATAAGTAATTAAAATTGAAATCGAAATTAGAAAGTATTCGAATCCGAATTTAAATCCGTATGTTTCCGATATCCCGTCCCTGCATCATAAGTAATAATTTTTATGTCGAAAGACTTATCCAAAATTAATATTTTTCAAAAATGAAGCTGAAGAATACTTCCTCGGCTCCGCCTTGGACTCGTTTATTGGGGGTTATGATTCGACATCAATTTCAATGGAGTGGTTGTTTCTGTATCTCACCAAATTTTCTGAAATCAAAACGAAATTCCAGGCAGAAATCGATGCTAAAATTGGATCAGCCAGAAAACCGACCTTGAGTGACGAGAACGATATGCCATATGTGCAAGCGGTCATCAATGAATCATTGCGCATGTCCTCCATTGGTCCAATAGGACTTTTTCATCGAACTACGGAAGACGTGGAGTTCAAAGGATATTCTATTCCAAAAGATACTTTGATTGTTGGAAATCTATATGCAGCAAACTTTGATGAGGATATTTGGGTCGACCCAGAAGTTTTCAGACCGGAAAGATTTATTTATTCTGGAGGAAATTTAATACGAGAAAAGCAAGTCACGACATTTTCCACAGGAAGAAGGTCCTGTATTGGAGAGCGCCTGGCCAGGAACCATTTGTTTTTATTTTCTGTCAGCATTTTCCAACAATTTGATACAGAGTTTTCTGGAACTGAACCATCTTTAGAAGGGCGCAATGGGGTTCTTGTGAAGCCACAATTTTTTTCACTGCAGTTCACGAATATAAAATAAACTTAAATGCATGTTACTCTATCGTACTCGTAATACATTAAAGGGCAGGTGTGCATTATCACGTGGGCCGGTACGTGTGGGTAGTTAAGTGGGTATTACTAGTTAACTTTTTACGGATTGTAAATTTTCTGTATGGAAGAATCACATTTTCAATCTCATGGCTGCTACTATCAATTCTTAATAAAAAACAGTTCAGTAAGTCTCACGATACACCAATGTTAATTCTTCATCAATCATACCTTTTATTATTGAATACTTCAAACAAGGGATAGATGTTCTTGATTCCATGATTTAGCATTTTTTAAATTTCGGACGAAACTGTCTTTTCAAATCCGGGTTTCTAAAAGTTACTACACTTGAATTGAATCCACAAAAACTACTCAGAAAATATTTGTCACCTTGGTTGCTACATTAAATTGTCTGTTTTTCAACGCCACATTTGTTTAAACAACGTGAATATTTGATTCAAAGAATATTTTCTTTTCTCAAAATCCAAATTTACCACGGCCTCAATGTTACCATATCAGCACGTGTGCGGATCAGAAATCACAAATTATAATTAATTGTACTTTCACACTGGACTAGAACTGATCCATGCAATTCCAGTTCGATTATGTTACGAAATGAAAATGCTCAAAATATTACCTTTCATTTGCAGGGCAACATTTAGCTTCAAATGTTTACATATTATCTAATAGGGTTAGTAAAATCTCCCTGTCACTGTATAGAAATTGGACTAAATTTACAATAACCATTGTATTCATCAGACCTGGATAAAGTCATGGAATATCGTTATAGAATAACTTTATTACCTGAAAAATGACAGTAACGGTTTTTAAAATCCAAACGAAAACCAAAAAGAAAAAAATACGATAAACTAAAGCAAACAATAAATTTATTTTAGTAAAAACCGAAACCAAAACGGAAAAAATACGGTTATTTTAGGTTTTTTCTCAACTGTAAATGTGACCAGTTCTCCACCTTCCAACTGTCGATGGAACTCACAATCAATGTGAACGTATTTCGACTTGTGTATTGTTAGTTTCACACAAACATACATCTGGTTTTGCTAATTCTTTCCCATTTAAGCTTATTTCGGTTTCTGCTAATAGTTGTTGATAATTGTTGGTTCTACTTTATTTACAACTTATGTTCCGAGGGGTTTGAATACTTTTGACCACAAAAATGGACAAAACGTCAGCGTAGTTTTTCAACATTTTGAGTTCAGAAACGATGATCAAACATCACGGGGTTTAGAGTAAGGTGGTAATTCGATTGTTCGGGTAAGCGTATAAATTCAGAATAATGTACGACCAATTACTAAACAAATTATTCTCATGACAAAATCTATATTTTCCAGGGTGTATGTTCGGATGCTTTTAATATTATTTATAATATATTATGGCAAGAACAAAGAATCTGCATGCAAGGGTTCTGTTTCCAGTAGAACGAAGAAAGATTGTTGGAAGGTTTACCCTTGTATGAGAAAATTCCGTGTGAAAAAAATAAAAAAGGCGTAAAGTATGATCTATTCGAATAGTGGGCCAGTATTGCTCCGACTTCATTGAGATATACAGGGGTGCGCAGAGATAATTTACACACCTTTAGATATACTTTACTGTCGTCACTGATGACGTGGGCTAATTAAGACCAATTACAAATTAAAGCGGGGTTCTCTGGCTTTAAAATGTTGTATTGGTCAAGTCATACTTAATCAGTGTAGCTACGAAGTTCAGTGCGGAAGTTGAAGGCCTGGTTTTAGGACTTTCCACGGGGAGATTCGGCTCCCGGGCAATAACCCGGGCATAGAAAGCAAGATAAATTGGCACATGTTACAAGTGAGAATGTAACATTGCCAATTAGAAAGGTTGAAGGCGCCAAGCCAAGGTTAAGGGTCTACAATCTTCGAAGAATGGATACCCTCATCGGAAGGTAACTTTCCCGATCGTCAATAAAATCCGATTTTTCGTGTCCATGGAGATATCACTGGCCCAAAAGGTCATCTCCTGAAGAGTTTGACTATCTCCCAACGTAGTGTGCAAAATATTTTGACAAATTAACAAACTTGCCAGCAGCAAACATCGGGAACACACATTGAGTCCGTGCAACCCGGGCATTCTCAAGAGGTACTGTAGGACCCTCCGAAGTACCCTCCCGGCAGGAGCCAGACCAAAATTTGTTGTGCCACTCGAAGAAGAACTTGTTTAACTAAGATATTCTGGAGGAAAGGGAATCATTTGGTACGTAACCAAGTGGGATAAAATTCCCGAAGGTTGGTACGTCAGCTCCGACAACTTCCGTTAAACGTTTATAGTGGTCGGAGTAATCAGTGGAATAGGAGTGCTGCCCCTTACAAAAGTCCCCTCAAAAGTATAACTCGTTGTTCATTACTTCAGTGGCCACGTTTTAAGGCCACTCATGAGGGAGTATATATTTAGGTTATATCCTGAGGGCTTTTCAAACTTATTTATATATCATAACCCCGCCCTGACACATACGGCACTGAAAATGCCAGGCTATGCTACCGAGTCGACCGTTACCAAAGGTGTAAAATTATTTTAAAATAGCGATATTCCTATGAAGTCACCCAGACGACAGCCCATTGATTTTTTTGGCTTTGGTTGCCTAACAAATTGGATCGTCATGCGGGTGGACACGATTGAAAATGGTCTGTGGAAAGTGCTTTAGGGGTAGTGGCTCAGATTTGACCAAATTATGGTCATCCGGGTCTACAGATCTTGGTGAGCCCTTTCCGAGGTCATTGTCAATAGGAATGACAACAACATTGGCCATATTAAGAACATCCCCAGCAACTTCAAGTTTTAATTATTAGATAGAAAAAGTGTGTAAATTATCTCTGTGCACCCCTGTATAGCTAGAATAATTATTTGCCTTCCTGGGACTCAAGTGAGTGTTGAACGCCTGTTTTCTGGCTTAGCATTTGTCCTATCTGAAAGACGAAGCAGTATGGACGAGGTACTGAAAGCCGTTTTGTTCCTTCGAACTAACGGATTTTGAATGGTACATGTAAGGAAGTTCCGTGTTTTTTTGAAATGTTGGAATAATACTTGAGTTATTAGTCTAATCAATTTTTAAAAATAGATCAATAAAATTTGCTGAATACCGTTAATAACCGTTTAACCGAATTCATTTTGCTTGAAAACCGTTTT
This sequence comes from Allacma fusca, assembly GCA_947179485.1. Lineage (NCBI taxonomy): Eukaryota > Metazoa > Arthropoda > Collembola > Symphypleona > Sminthuridae > Allacma > Allacma fusca. The sequence goes on along the minus strand of OX359246.1, from coordinate 57,696,196 downwards.
AACCGATAACGGTATTTTAAAATAACGAAAACAAAAGCCAAAACGGAAACAAAATTACAATAACGTATGGCGAACTAACGGAAACCTTAGTTTTCGGTTATCCAAGTTACCATGAATGATGTGGGCGCCCCCTGAAATGTGGGCGCCTCTTGCCCATTCCCTATACATCCGAAAACTATAGATACTAGATACATCGCGTACCTTTTTAGGGTGCCGTCAGCCCCCTAGTAAAAAAGCCTGGTCCGTACGTCCGTGTGTCTCTCAGCACGATTACGCAAAACCTACAGAACCGATTTCAATGAAATTTGTTATGGACATTACTTGTATCAAAAGTAAGCAGGCTAAGTTCGTATTTGGTTGAAATCGGCCGGATAGTTGTTTAGAAAAAAATTCTTGAAATGGACTTTATCTGAAATGACTGTTATCTCTAAAACTACTAAATTGATTTCAATGACACTTTTTGTGAATATTGCTAATGTAAATAGTAATGGCTACTGTATATGTGGTTGAAATCGGCCAGATAGTTTTATCGAAAAAAATTCTTAAAAATTTGGACTTTATGTCAAATGACTGTCATCGCTAAAACTACCGATTCGATTTCAATGAAACGTTTTGTGAACATTGGTTATGTAAAAAGTAAAGGTTACTGTCTATGCAGTTTGAAATCGGCCTGATAGCTTTTTCGCAAAAAATTCTGAAATTTCGGGGAAAAAAACTCAAAATTTATCCTACTTTGACGGCTGTAGCTGACGCCACTTTACGCGAAGCCTAAAACTATCGAGTAGCGATGAATTCTATTTCTTGTTTGATTCTATAGAAAATTAACATGATTATGCTATAATTTAATTTATCAAAGCTTCGAATTTAAATGCAGCTAGAACATTTTGAACGAAAGCTGCAACCTTGGTTTTTCCCAAAGTCAATGAAACAGCTATTTTATAATCTGAAAATATTTGTCTCGGTACAGAAAAATCTCGGGAGTGATTTATGTACATAGGTTACATACGTAGGCTCTACGTAATCATCTAAAATTATGCAGGATTTAAGGTATGGGAGTGTTTTGCGCAGCTTTATTAATAATTATTTATTAATTGTAATTGGACTCTCACGGATGTAGAAAACAAGAATTATTCAAGGCCTGCTAATGATTCACAACAACCTCTGTATGAAAATATTATTTACAAATGTATTTACACCTGCATTACCATTAACCGCACCTTTTGCATGTAATACAACTGAGCTACTTGGAAATTACTATCCCTGAAAGCACTTTCTATCCCGAACACACTCACATTCACAAGTTATGTGGCAAAGCAAAATTTGTTTCGAAACATTCAATTATAAATCAGGATCCGGAATCATCCAAATATATAAAGCTTTCAAATAATTTTAACAGAATATGAATACATTCAAAATATTTCGAAGACCTGTAGTAAAATGGGTAATAAATGTAATAATCACTATTTTCGCTCGTACTGTATTTGTTTAAGGTACTGTGCACATGGTGTTCTGGTAAATTGTGGAAATAAAATATGTTACTAACAAAATTACATATTCGAACTCATTCGCAGAACTTCTTCCTAAGTTGGGACCAAAAAGGGATTTTATTCCCTTCCAAGAACATTAGGAGATGTTCTCAACTTCCTAAACATCTGATCTTGAGGAAGAATCATGAAGGAGTTATAACTAACCGAGTGGTTATCATATTGTCGTGGTTGGAAGCAAATCCAAAAAGTGTTGATAAGTACACTCAGTACTATTTGAATCAGAGATGTGACTCTCTTGTTGTCTACTTGACTTGGTATAATGCGTTATGGGCAGGACTTGGAGCAAAGGTCAGTTTTCGTACACAATGCCTTTATTATTATTAAAATTTATTCACTATGTCAATACGAGTCCATTTTAATTTTTGTTTTCACTTCAGACACGAAGGTTGGGAGAGTATTCCAAGGTTCACATATGAATAAATAATATGTTATTTTCCCCAATTTTTAGTTTAGCAATGCTTGTTAACACAAAGCATCATATTTTCTGATGTGGATAGAATGTTATACTGTAAACTAGTAGCAGCCCTGTGCTTCACAGGAACAATTACTTGGAAAGGTGGTAGTGTGAGTGTAGAGGCTTAACCACTTACAAATCAAGCCCAGTCGTGGAGACTTACTGTATGCCTAAATCTTGCGCGCTGATCTTAAGAGTAGAGTGCGAAATTTTAATAGCTACAAACTCCATGCCTAGGCCGTTAATTTATAAGGATTTCGTGTGTGCTTTTAGACCCTCTAAGATGCCTTCTAAATGGTTAACTTGCTTTTATGTGTGGGATTAATTGTTACACAAATGTCTTTGACAATTATTCTAGGTGATCGCAAAATACATTTTAGAGTTTTTGCAAGAAAACCAATCTTATTCAAGAGTTATTATCCATGGCTTTTCCGCAGGATCTTTAGTTTGGGGGAACATGTTAGATTGGATGACACAGGCTGAGTTTTCAACGGTCCGGGAGCGGATTGTCGGCCAGATTTGGGACAGTGTGGCGATAAATGACAAAGCACTTATGAAAGGATTCCCTAGAACCTTCCTCCCTAGCCGACCATTGCAGTTGATTTTTGAGAATTACTTAAGGCAAGGGAAAAATGGTATAATTCCGAAACTTGCTGTAGCAAGAAAAACTTTGGAGTTGTTATTTTTTATTGCACAATTTTAAAATTTAGATTGCATGGGGCGATATTTTATAATTGGTCGGGACGTCCATTCTATAAAAGTATGAGCTTAATGAGCGAAAATAATGTGGTGGATACGCCAATCCTTGTCTTTACATCCAAGAATGATCGTGTTTGCTCTTCAAAAAGCGTTACGGATGGTGTCCAACGTTGGCGTGAGAATGGATTGCGGGTAAAAAAATTAGACGAGTCTTGTCTTCGAATGCACGAGTTAATATCTTTTGTCCTTTTACACTACAGGTGGATTTACAAATTTGGGACAGCTCGCCTCATGTTAGCCACCTTCTATATCACAAAGATGAGTATGAAACTTTGGTCCAGGATTTTCTAGCGAATCTTAACTTTGTCCCATTTCCGAATAAATTTCGCCTACCGAAATCTAGTTTGTAAAATCAATAATAACGTAACGTACATACTAAAATGAAAGTGATGATGGTGACTGTCGCGGATATAAATAAAGAAATTGGGTTCTTAGTTGAAAACCTTTTCTGCGAAATGTGTAACTTTTAAGCTGGGTATTTGCTTGAATTAGTTTGTGCCAAAATCCTAATCCCGACACTTAAGAGTATAGAAATTGTTTGGAAGCCTGTCTTTAAAATTCCTTTTGGTATAACAGGAAGTAAATAAAGTGGTAACAATTCTTTGGCCTTCCATCTTCTGAACATTGAGAACATTATTGAACTTTGAGCAGATATATTGCAAACATGTCTGTTATATCTTCGGCAATATTATTCACCAATCTTAAGGATATTTTGACGTGGGTTAATTAGAAAGCAGGAAGTATGTAAATAAAAACTTCAACAAGCTATGTTAAATCCTTTGTTCACAGTCAGAACACGATGTCATTCTACATGTGTTTCCACTGCGTCGCGCATCGCGCGATATGAACTTGCGTTCAAGTAAATGTATACTGAAATAGTCGCGTTTTGAATGTACATACGTTGCTGATGAAGCGTTCGAAGGTGCGTTTTCCGCGTTGAATAAATTCCACTTCGTGATAATGGAAGGTAAGAAAGTGACTAAAAATTCAAATAAAAAATAAAATCGCCCAGTGAAATATCGTAAGCAACTCTTCAATATTGCAGGAAGTTTTGTTATAAATGATTCTGGTTTTGTGATTCTGTGTTTACCAAAAACCCCAAAACCAGATTCCAATAAAACGTTTGATACGGTCCAATCCTACGTTCATTCAGCACACGCATTGATTCATAAATTTGCTCGTACTCATTCCTTTGAAAAATCACCGATAGGTACCCTTCAGCATCACATTCTGACATGATCGACAACGCTTGGCACCGTTCCTTTTCCTTGCCTATAGAATTGGTTTTATGCTTACTCCCCTATCCCTAGTGGTCGGACCAATTCAATTCAGAATTGGAAATTTTCGATTCGATTCAATTCGATTCAGTAGTATTTCGATTCGATTTGCAACAAAGTCAAATCGAATGATTCGATTTGGGTACTGAACTGAATCGAATCATATCATGTGATTTGCAATTCAAACAATTCATCAAAACCGCTTCGGCTGCGCACGGGTACTTTTTTCCGCATGTTCAAAGTCCAAATACTACGTATACCACAACGTTTGTTATTTTAGCATAGCTTTATTACTATACCCTTTATCCTTATAAATTAATGGCCTAGGCATGGAGTTTGCGGCTATTAAAATTTCGAGCGCTACTGTTAAAATAAGCGCGCAAGATTTAGGTCTCCACCACTGGGCTTGATTCCCAAGACATTTACCCTCTACCCCACACTTACACTACAATCTCTCCAAGTATGTAATTGTCCCTGTGAAGCACAGGGCTGTTACTAGTAATATGTCTACGACACTCCAGTAACATAAGGAACATTTTGCATTTCCCCACTTGAATTTTTTCGATTTACGATTCAATTCGATTCACTGAGTGAATTGAATCGAATTGAATTGCTTTGGGGCAAATTGAATCAAAAATCGGTTTTTCGATTCAATTCAAGTTTCAAATTGAATCAAATTGAAAAGTTCGAATCAAATTGAATCGATCCGACCACTACCTATCCCCCAGCCTAATATTTATACAATGTCTACCATTTTTTCCCTACCACGCCTACATTCTTTCAGCATTTTCCAGTCCGCCTAGACCATTGAATATTTATAGGCCCTATATATAGGCGAGGTGTCCAGCACTGATCCTCGATAATAATAGAAATCCAAAATATCATAAATATGTTAAGTAATGGGTGCAAAGAAAAAATACCCTTCCGTGCCCATGACCGGGGGTAACAGTAAAAATGTACAATTTCCACATGATTTGTCTAATGTTTATCCGGATCTTTCAAAAACGGTATAAAAATTCGCGTTACAAATTCTGGACAAAGTGGAACAAAGAGTGAGGCAACGTCCGAATTTTTGCAGAGAAGTAATCATTTGAATCAAAGGTGCTAGCCTATCGTACATGTAGGCCTACATGTAGGCCTATTTATAGGGTGCGAGCTATTTGCAGAAAAAATTATAGGCAAAATAGGGTGCACTGGTTTTTGCAGAAAAAGTGCCTATAAAATAGGAATGCACGCCTGCATACACGCCGTCATATAGGCATATATGTAGGCACCACGAGAACACGCTTGTATGAAGGCAAATATATAGGATGTACATATATACATAACTATTTTCACTTTTTAGAATAAGTCTTATCTCAATGCTAACCAAAACGATTTTTGAATGTGGGCTACGTTGGAGGTTGGAATATCAGGCTACTGCAAAGCTGGGCACATATCCTACATTTATGCATGAATATATGCAGTTTTTTATGTATGTTCGCACATTTTCCGAATATTTGTATGTATTTTATGTAGGCTGCGTGTTTCCACTAAAAAAATGTATGATATATGTATGGTATGAATACTGTATTTACGAGTATGTATGTTTAAAAGGCCGGGGAGATTTAGGTTTGTATTATGTATGCACCGTGTATGTTCAGCGAGCTCCATCTGTATTTTCTTGGCACGGTCTGTGTTTATTGGTGTATTCGCATTTATTATTTCCTGCTGCAATGCAAACGATTTCTATACGTTGTGAGTGAAACCTACGAAACTAGAAATTAATAATTTTAAACTTAACTAATTAACAATATACACGCGCGAAGCCATGCTTCATTAGTTTTTATAAAGGTTCAGAACGTTCACTTTTATAGGCACGTGTACATATAATTATGCATAAATTTATTTATATGATGAATATATGTATGATTACATTTCGGGACAAATTTATGTATGCAAAATGTATGCTCTTCGTAAACTATAAAATGTATGTAGGGTTTAGGATACGCAAACGTTTTGCCCAGCTTTGGGCTACTGTAGGGACATCTGAGATTTCCCATTCAAAATAACATCCATACATAACTAAGTACATGTACATATATTGTATGTGATTGCTCGATGCTTATATACTTACTGTAACGTGCAATACGACCAATCAATACGAGTTTTCACATAATGCATGAGTATCATTAATTTTGAAGAAGTACTCACAATCAGTTTGTTTAAAAATATGATACATAAGAAAGTGACAAACAATTGTGTGTTTGCTGAATAATTGTTGCATATGAGGGATAGCCTAATTGTTTTCTAAACTAATGCTATATTTCCATAATAAATTTGCTAAAATAAAGACAGCAAAATGTAATTATGAATTTTAATCAAAATATAATTTAATTCTACAGTATAGTGTCGCATGTAGGAAGGGGCTAACACTTTCTGTTATCCTATATAGGCAGAAATGTAGGCAGCCGCAAATGCCTACTTGTAGGCAAGGATATAGGCCCAGCAATTGCACAAATAGGCGAGAAGGGAGGCCCCTCCTAAACTGAATGTATAGGTAGAATGTAGGATAGGCAAAATCAGTTTAGCATCTTTGATTTGAATACAATTTCAATGGGAATAATTTTAGCCGAATGAGTCTGTTTTTTTTTTCAAAAGAGCCATTCCCATAGTGAAACATTTTTTTGGGCTATGCACATATAATGTACATACAAACATCTTAAATAGTGTGGTTAATATTGAGACCAAATATTATTGATCTACAGTCAACGTATCCCAAATTATTTTTAAAAAAATTGGGCCTAGTAGAGCTGCGGAACGGTCCCAAGGCATGGAGCGAGACAGGGATTTCTGTTTACTTCGAAGGCGCTGCCCGTGTGTTACGTTCGCAGGAACCTCCTCTCCTCTACACTACAGCGAGCAAGCAAACGTTGCATGCTGGCTGTATGTATACGCATACAAATTCATGCGTCATACATCACAACGTAAACTGTGCACAACGCCTGACATATATATGTATATACTAGCGGTATAGCCACCGCCTGCGTCGGTGGTATGCAGTGTTTCTCTTAAAAAGGGTACCACGCAAGCTAGTAGCTTTACCGCTAGTAATAATAAAATTCTTGCTTGGGAATTTTTTCAAATTTAACTCTCGTTAGGTATTCCTCATGCTTTTGAATCCATTTTATTTTTATTAAAAATGTAACGTTACACGTTACAAATATTACTTAAATACACAATTGCTTGTGTACGTTCCGTCAACTTTGCCCATCATTTCGCCTAGCGCTGCACAGCCAGCTATTGCTGGCTTGAAGAAAGGCTTCATAGTTTGTTGGTTCAGCTGCATGATGAAGAATAGCTGATTGTGCAAATGCTAGTAGGCTTATATAAACATAGAAAGGGCTAATGGTTTAATCGGCTAGTATTAAAATATTGTAGACAAAATGATGCGGATAATGAGATGCACAAACAGCCATCTGCTTCACCAATTGAAAATACATACATACACACAAGTTGTAAATACATTCATATTATATGCCGCAAATAAGCCGGATAGTTAGCCCTTAAGGTAATTGGTAATCTCAATCGCAAACCAATAGGTGCTTTTACCCATTAAGAGGGAGACCGAAATTTTTATTTTCACCGTCGTAAAATTATGTTAACAAATACCAGATCAAGCTACCGCCTGCGTTGGTGGATAACCCCATTTCCAAATGATAACACTGACAAGACACAATCTTGTGGCTTGATCAACTATTAATAAAATTATATTGGTGAAATAATTTTCTTCAAATCGAATTTATTTACATAATGTTCTTCTTTTCTGAAATATGCTTTCGTATTTATTTCTGCTCGCTGAGCTTCGGCCAGCTGAGCGCGAAATTCAAAAAGTTTATGACATGGCCAAATTATTGTATAAAGGATATTACCCGTTTCGGATTTTCCACGATTTGACTGACGGCAGATGCAAATACGCGCTTTTTAAAAAATTTACAATGTAATCTTTGTGCTTTCTTTGAGTTTGTTTTTAAAAAGTGCGTATTTGCGTCTGCCGGCAGTCAAAAAAAATTACGAAATTACAAAAATGTGCATGTCATTTTTTTTTTTAAATCCGAAATTTTTATTTCACGATACCAAAAAAAATCATGAGCGTAGCAGCTAGTTATACAATTTGTTTGACATAGCCCAAATGTTAATATTCAAATTGGTGTGTCTACAAAAAATTATAGTGGTTTTCGGGTTTTTTCGGTTTTTTGACCTCCCTATTCGGATTTAAGGGAAAAAACTTCTGTAGACATTTTTTTATTCCAATTGTGCATCTGATAGGCCCTGTTAATGTGTTTTATAAAATAGTTGCCTTCAGGGGTGGCTCTTTTGAAAAAAAAAACATACTCAAATACTATTTCCTCATGTCAAAATTAGCGCTAGTGGGAGCCAAGTGTACTCTTAAAAGTCTAGAAAAAACATGACCTCAAGTTTCCTGAGACCACAAATTAAATGATTAGGAAGCTGTTATTGGACCTAAATGATTCCTTTATGAAATTTCTACACACGCTATCATGAACGACAGACTATGAAGAAATGGGAAAGATCAGAAAATCCCCTTGTCTTAATAATAGCTTGCGTTTATATGGATGATTCTCCAACCTAAGTCTTTGTTTTTATTGGTATTGTCCGCAGATCTAGAGACCTAGGTTATAGTTCCATTGGCCAACAGAATCTGCTACCTAAAAGAGTCGAGACATAGCTGTAAGCATATTTTGGGTAAAAATGCGGAAAGCATTTGAAAAGGAAAACTGAAAATTTCAGGTTTCTTAACGGAAATGGAAGACGTCGCTGGGGATGCTGAATTCATTTTTGTAAGTTTCGGTCCCACGGTGAAGATGTCCATGGTGCCGGAGTCCCTGCTTCAATTGTTCTTCAATGCAATTAAAGACATGAAGACGAGATTTATATGGCGATGGGATTCGGACCCTCCACCAAATTTGCCTAAAAACATCCTCACTGGAAAATGGTTTCCTCAGCAAGATTTGCTATAGGTAATGTTGAATTATCATTTTTAAGTAATGACAACTCCCACGTTTAGCAAAATTTTTAATATTGCAATTGATTGGGATATGGTTGCGTTAAAAATAAATATTTTGAATCGATTTCTACTTCAGCTCCTCCCAAAATTAAGGGATTCATTCGACTAATGAGTTCACTAAGCAATATTCCATGCCGATCCACTTGTGGTACTGCCCGTTGTTTATGCTCAACCAATGTGTGGATCATGTTTTGTGATGGAAATCCGGGGGAGAAATTTTCCCGCATTTTTTCATCGAATCCCTCCGAAATACACGCAATTTCCAGCATCGATTGTTACTTATTGTGATAACTTGTGGGCTGAGTTTTACTTTCCCGGCCACAAAAATACCTCCCACTAACCTACCACCTCATAAAAAAACACTATAATACATGTTATTTCCACCAACCTACCATCAATCTACAAACATAACCTGCCACCATATCTCATCACCAAAATCTTCTACCATAGCCTACCACCCTACCCTACCAACGTGCCCTACCAACATACCCTACCAACTTACCCCGCCAACATACCCTGCCTACTGACCCTACCACCATACCCGCCTTGCCCTACTAATTCCTTACCACCATAACCCATACCTGGGCGTTTCGTTTGCACTCGCACTCACCTCGCACTCAATTACAATGGTGGATCTTTAAACTCCCCTCGCGCTCGCACTCATGAGTTATGCCCCGCTGCACTCAAACTCCTGCCTCAAAGTACTCTCGCAAAATTTTTGCACTCGCACTCATAGCTGGAGTGCCCTCATAGCCCTCTCGCACCATCGAGTGGGTGTTATAATTAATGGCTGGATTGAATACCCGGATCTCCTTTACCAACAACGTTTTTTTCGAAAACAACGTCTCACAATTATTTTTGTGGTTACTTGTGATAGATCTCACCCCTCTCAATGAACTTGGTGTTTCATCATGTTCCCCCGTTTTAGCTAATACAAGATAATACTAAATATGTATTTATACTTCATTTTGTGGAAATTTTTTAATATTTCTCAAATGATTCCTTGACAAATTAGTCAAAGCAGCTGTATTTGATGGGGCTCAATTTTTTCCTCAAATTACAATTTAGAAGTCGGGACGCTGATTCCTCTGAAAAAATTAACTAAAGTTCAGGGATGTGGAATAATTTTGAGATGTTGTATTTGAAATAGTACTTGAAATGCATTCCGTATTTTGTGTTTTTCAAGTCGGAAATTTTTTTAAGGTATTTTGCATTTGACATTTTGTAAGTACTATACTTTCTAGTGTATTTTCTATTTCGTATACCCTAGTTGTGAGTGCAAAACACTGCACTCAGCCTCTGCCTCTTGAGTGCACATAATTTGAACGATCACTCTACCTCATTACTGTGAGCGCAGAAATTTCAAATCGGAACTCGCACTCGCACTCAATTTGAGTGCGTTGAGTGCGAGGCTGAGTGCGAGGCATGCACTCAATGAGTGCGAGTGCGCCCAGGTATGCCATAACCTACCACCAGCGGACCAAGGTTTAGTGGTATGTTGGTGGAAGGTTGGTGGGAGGTATTTTTGTGACCGGGGAAGTAAAACTCAGCCTAACTTGTCTATAAGATGATATCACCTCGGTGGTTGTGATTTGCGATGTTGCAGCCGGATACAGTGTTAGTTACTTCCCTAGAAAGGTATGATTGACGTGAGTATCAAAGCAATTATCTGGAAGGTTTCTTGTGTTATAAAAAATGGAGGTAATGGTTCTTTCTATTATGCTTTCGTTATTTTCTGTTTGGCTTCCCCAGGGTTTCGGCCAGGTAATGTTCTTGCCAGAACTTGAAGATTAAGTACTCAGAAATTTCATCATTTGTATCCCAGGCTATGACGTGCCTCATCCTGTATAAGTGTAACTACATACATGTAAGTTGTTAATTGTGACTGATTGATGAGGAGGAACGCATGACCAGTCATATGAGAACCAGTTGAAATTCTGAGAAATGTGAGCGAGAGAGTGAAGGGGCTATGTATACTTGTGTTGTAGGGAGTTGAGTACATGTATCTAGTTGCTTGTAGCAGTTGATACTGGTGAAGGAATTTCCGCGTCAAGACTTCTACAGCATTTTATTGCTCTAATTAAAAATAAATCTACGCAGATGATAATTCTGTGAAACTTTTTCAATTTCCTTGGCTGCCTGAATGCATAACTCCACGGTCCTGGGTGCAACGCAGTGAGTGCTCTGTAATAAGGGTACGCAAAATCGGTACCCCAAGTCCGGGTATTACTATATCTGCTGTCTGCGCCCGTACCCACACTTGAATACATATTTTTTATAACCGTACCCGCAATGTAATCTGAAAACATGTACATGTCTTCACATTGTACCCGTACTCGTTACGATTCAATAATGGCAATAAGATGCAGGATAAGTCAATACTAGGTCCTCACCGTCATATGGCTAGGGGCCATCAACAAATTCTTCTGAAAGCCCGTCTTTGGTTACAACAATCACAGAACTATCGGAACTATAGAAGATATATGTAGAAAATTGTTTTTGAATATCTTAAGTGTTTACAAAACCTTTCTGAGACAAGCTGGTCACATCGGAGACACAATAAAAGAAAAACAGTATCCAGGAGCAGCGAAGTTCAGCTGCACTTAAAATAAATATATGGTGATTGTGTCCCAATGACCTAGTCGGATTTCCTTGAAATGGAGCACCCACACTATGAATATAAATATGTTCAACGTAAACCTTGCGTATTGAAGTTTTTTAAGGACTTTCAAGTCATTTCGGAAAAATTAATAACTATTGTTGACATTTAGTATTTTTCGACCACTCCAAGATGTTTTATGATTCATAATTTCTATACGGTGCAAAGCATTATATTTGCACAGACCCATGTACCAATTTGAAAAATGTGATGTGTCTTATGAACGTGACCATTTACCACCACATTCTTGTTAAATTTGATTGTTTTCCCCCTCAACTGGGCATCTATTAAAAATTTATAAAATGCAGCTTACTTCAACTAATGTTCGGAAATTTATAAACTAAATAGAAACCCCGACCCCCTGTACGGGAAGAATTGTTTGACGCTTACCCATAATCAGGGGTGGATTTACGGGGTGGTCTACCCTGGCTCGGTCTGGGGAAAATATTTAGGGTCAGAGTAAAAAAAATGTTAACGAAGACCTTGAGGTTGCAAGTGAAAAGGCTCACAAATATGCTTTGAGACTTTGGGTCATAGTAAAAATGATTCTATTAATCCTCCCCTGCCCACAATGATCCCAGCAACATTAATGAAGAACATCGAACACATTTACTGAACCTTACACAACCATTTTTGTAACTTTAAAGCACCCCAACTACACAGACCCTACAATGGGTTATTTCTTTTTTGTGCGCTTATATTGACCTGTGCATGTCACCCATTGATCATTGTTATATCATTTTAGCATGCTCAATATGTTGCTGGCCCCTTCAAAACTAATGCAGTCGTGCAAGCCATAGCTATCGGCTTGGGAACTTAATAAATTCACAGCTTATTTGTTTTCTTCTCCCGGATGTTTAGAGTTGATTTGCAGCCGGTGGGTATCTCATTAGCGAATATACAATAACAATTTGCTTAATAATAAAATCCGTTTCTCAGAATTAAAAACAAGTACATTTAATGCACAATAATAATTATTATTATTGGAGAGAATGATTCTACTAGACGAATTGACATTTTATGTTTTAATGAAGTAACCAAAGTAGGTTACATAATAGACCCAACTGTTAGATGGGAAAAAGATAGAAATCAACCAATGGAAGTGGATCATGAAAAGAAGCAGATTTATCAACCTTGTGTTCCTTTCTTTAAGCAGAAATACAATTTGAAAACTATTGAAGTTATTGGACTATTAATTGGAGCTCGTGGAACTATTTTTGAACATTTTGAACAATTTAGACAACGATTTAATTTATCTAAACAGCTTATAAACGATGTAATTATTACCACAATTCGTGGATCTTACAGGATAGCATTTCATCACTTGTACAATTAGTATGTTTATAACCAAGTTTATAACAAATATTTTTTGTGTTAAAAATGTTTGAAATTATTATGTACTGTGTCGTAAGGCAAATACTATTGTGGTATCAGTGAAATAAATTATTTCTTTCTCTCTCTCTTCAAGCAATGCGATTTTTAACATTTTTACTAGGATATCAAGCTTGATTTAATCAAGTTAAAAATTAAATTTCCGTCTTGAAGGAATCCTTCTTGCCAGGCTAGTCTTCGAAAGCTGCGTATCTGGTTTATAGAGATGGAACGTGAAGATACTGAAGATCCCTATGCAGTAATTACTAACGTATTTACCTCGAAGGGATAATTTCGACGAGTGAACATATTATCTGCATGTACAAGATGATTATAAATTGATACATATGAAACATAAGGAAATAACTCCTCAAATTTTAGAATCCCCCAGTTTGTAGCAAATGTATTTTCCTATATTATCTTAAGAACATATGTATATTTGTCAATACAAGCCTACTTTTGAAAATGCAGGGAAGCGTTCGAAGGGAAACGGGTGACGTCAGAAACGGAAACCTTGTACTTATCCCTTAAATGGGACGCGGGGGGAAACACAAGAGTGGATGCTTTCTTCCCAACAAACACGTTTATTCTCCCTGAATCTTGTGTCCGTCAAGTTAGCCGGAGTTAGCATACAAACCATTGGAATACATACATATGAGCCGGAGTAACCATAATCAGCAGACTTTGACTGAGAAGTACGATTTTGTATAAAGACTGGTAATGACTACCGGCACATAAATAAACACAGCGTCTCTCCCTAAGACCCAAACCTTTTAAGCACATAGTTACTTTCATAGTACCTATGGCACACGACACAACCATGTTTTCAACTCAATATTTACTACAAGTAGTAAGCCCTGTACGCAATGTACCTGTACCGAAAAGGAACCAAAAAAATTGTCCCTGGGTACAGGTACCTGGCAATACCTGAAACTGAATCCGGATCCTTGTTTTGAGATTATAAGTATTTGTTGTAACTCAGGGGTGGATTTAAGGGGTGGCCCATCTTGGCCGGCCTGGGTAAAAAATTTAGGGCCAGGGTAAACAAATTTTGACCAAAGCCCTCAGATTGCAATCGTGTGTTTTTAGTATCTTTGAATCAAAATTTCTGATTTTAAAAAATCACATGAGAAATTTCCGCACTTTTTAAAAACTCTAAATTCAAGGGAAGCACGAAGCTTACATTGCAAACTTTTAAAAAATTGCTGACTTGCGTGTGCCGGCAGTCAAATCGGGAAACATCTGAAAGGGGTAGTGAAGGCGTTGTACACATATTACCATGCACGCATGAATTGCATGCGTATACATACAGCCAGTAGGGAATGTCGATTCAAAATGCCCTCGTACATATGCCTGCCAACTAGAGGTAGGATTAGGGCTTTTAAGTAACAATTGAATCCGCTGTGAAACCTTTATTTGCGTATTTTTTTTGTATTTATATACAACATCCATCCCACTCATCACATTCAATAAACGTGCACTCAAGAAGCAAAACTTCTTATTGGCTCTGAAAATTTGTGAAGATAAACTATCAAGCTCAGGAGATCGTTTCAAAATGTTGAATGTGTGAGTATTTAATACAGTAAACGATTATTTAGCTTTAGCATGAATATATGTACATGAAAGCAATGCTTGAACTCTGCGCAACGTCAAATATGCATGCAACCTATCTGTCCTAAATTCTATTGTAGTAGAATTATCGGGTCATTTTTAATTTCCGATCCGCCCAAAACCCGAACTGAAAAATAAATGCATGCCCAAGCCCGATCTTAACCCGGTTTCATTGATTTATTGCAGCCCAAACCCGGTCGTAGCCCGAAGTAAGTTCGTATTTGCAGCCCGAACCAGGCCAAAAACCCGGCCGGGTCGGGTTCGGGCCGGCCCAATTCAAAAAGCCCGCTTCCGGGCCCATCTCTACAGTGCCAAGCTGAATATGCTCAAAATGCCCGCCAACGTGCCATAGTTTCGGTAATATTGGCACATTGGGAAAATGCCCTGAACTCGTACAATTTTCTGCTGACCTGATTTATTTACCTTTGTGCTAAAACCGTCGAGTAATCGTTTCTAGTTATAAAGATTTGAGCGGGGTAGTGTGCAGTAAAAGTAGCGTCTAAAACGTCTGAAAAAGGTAACCGAAAATTTGAACTGAATATGCTCAACATGTCGTATGTGCCCAAAATGTAGGTATTTTCCCAAAGTTGAATGCCCAATGGCATATATGCTCATGGCATATTGATGCCCAATATGCCATGACATTTTCAAATCGACAATCCCTGACAGCCAGCATGCAAACATTGCTTGTTCGCTGTAGTGAATGAGGAGAGGAGATTCCTGCCAACGTTATACACGGGCAGCGCCTTTGTTATTAACAGAAAGCCCTATGACGCTCCACTCCTTGGGACCGTACCCCTGCTCAACTACTCCCGATTTCTTTTTTAATAATTTGGGTTCGGTTGGTTATAACCCGATAGTATTTGGCGTCAATATTACTCACACTATTTAAAATGCATGCATGTACATTGTATGTGCATATTTCAAAACAATGTTTCACCATGGGAATGACTGTTTTGAAAAAAACAAACCCAACGGTAATTTCATAAATGAGTTCAACATACTACAATAGTTACGTAAGAAGAGATGGCCGACCTGGCGCCGCCTTACGCGACACCCTTGCATAATCGCAATTTTTTGTAGTGCAGTATTTGCGATTCATTACACTGATGATTTTTGACATTTTCATTCCCAATACGACTCCATCCTAAAAGAAGTTACTATAGTATTGTCCTGTACTTAATACTCCAGTTACACCTGTTGTTTGTCAAGTTAATTAGCTCAACTTCGTTTAGAACAAAAGCATTAACATATCTACAAAAACAAAAGTTAAACAAGCTAATATGAAATAAAGGCAGGCTGTACGCGTGAAAAAAGTGTCACAAGAAATGATAAATATGTGGGGTGCTTTCCTGATTTCCCTGGTGAATATTATGTCCGTCCAGACAGGTACAGAAAGGTTCAAACTATGTTTATTGAAAAAACGGTAAGTGATTTTCAATATCCCTGTTCGCAAAAATAATTTACTTACAACACTTCAAATCCCCACCAAATAAGGTCATGCAATCAAAACACCCCTTTTTGCTAAACAAATTTTCCCTAAAACTCCCCAACAAATTTGACAATTTCTGCCAGAAAGCAAAAA
Organism: Allacma fusca; assembly: GCA_947179485.1. NCBI lineage: Eukaryota > Metazoa > Arthropoda > Collembola > Symphypleona > Sminthuridae > Allacma > Allacma fusca. The sequence goes on along the minus strand of OX359246.1, from coordinate 57,679,865 downwards.
GAATTTTTAAATCCCTGCTCGTAAAAAAATCCCATCCGTTTGATATTTCCGTGCCAATAATATTTTTCCTCGGCAAGATTCCTATCTTCCAACGAAAATCCGACCCCTCATTTGAGGTACTTGGACATCGGGTTAAGGTATTTCATACACTCGTACCTGTACATGATGCAATCGCTTCCAATAAGTATTCTTGTGTACACGTTCTGACATCCAAGGTTGTACCAAACTTTGCGGGTAGAAATTGCGTGTACCCACAAAGTACAAAACAAATTTGGATTTGTGTGTACCCACAAAGTACAAAACAAATTTGGATTTGTGTGAACCCACAAAGTACAAAACAAATTTGGATTTGTGTGTACCCACAAAGTAGTGAATAATTAAGCTTCAAAATTTATGCAACCACTTTGTACCTGAATCAGTATTTATGGGGGCGCTAGCTCGTCAAAACACCAATGTTTGTAGTAACACAAATCAGATTGCCGTAAGTGTCTAAACCCCTGGGTTTAACATTTTGTAGAACCTTCTACAACTGACCGGATGCATGAGAGATACAAATAAACATTATTTAATAATTCCGCGTGTGTAGTGACTTTTATTAAAATCATTTATTTCCACGGTAAGTTCCACTAACTCTGTGGAAATTGCGATTATGTGTTTGCTTCACATGCCGATCTTTCTCTTTCTGCTTTCCCACTACTGACTTCCGTTTTCGCTGTACACCCAACTTCCTTCTCTCCTTCCTAGTCAACGTGTTTGAATCGGTAGGTTCTTCCTACAATATTTGAACAAAGTAATTTTGAATGAAGTTATTTTTTAAACAAATAGCACAGTCATTGCAACCCAATATATGTACAAGAAGCTGGTTTTGGTTATTAGTTACAACATTTTTAGTATTTCGTTCAAACAAAAGGTTTATTCAACAGTTTTTATAACCTGCACAATTGGATGGTCTTCATCAACGGGTTCCATATCTCCAGGATTTGCAGTTTTAGCGACACCAACACTGTGTCTCACCTCGTCCGGATCTATTTGCCAAGGCCTCAAAGGCGTAGGTGCAGCACTACTGAAATCCCAGTCAGCTGCGTGCTTACCCCATAAAACCTCGTTATGGATTTCCCCATCGTACATTGGCTACAACAAATTACAAATTCAATTAATTAAATTATGTGTGCTATATATATTATTGAGACACACTGTATATTATCATATACGTGCTTACAACTTTATATGAGTCCAGAAAATGTGAACACTGTATTGCTCCTACATGTATTGTTTTGCAAAGGGTACAAGCGGTCTTCGGATCCATACTACAAGCACTGTCATTAGCAAAAACAAATAATTATTGTACTGAACATATATTTCGTTTCACATAGTTGTAATAAATCAGCTGTAGGGATTTTATTAAACAGCTAGTGATGCCGTGATGTACTCGGTGAGATTAACGCTGAAGTTCAGCAACATCCAGAGTGATGAAATGACAACTAGCTAATAAGCAAATACACAATATACAGTTCTAAAGAAAGCGGACACAGCAAAGCTCTCGCTTCAGCAACAGTCAAAGGGTATTTTAATTCACGGTCAAAATAAATAACTGCACGAAAGCAGAAATGAAAAACGGCGTAATTTTGGATTGGAGAGTGAGGTGTGAAAGTCTTCACGAGCAAGAGAGAAGTGAAGATTGTGAGTTAGAAATTGAAACAGGTAAGCAGGTAAGCAAAAATTCATGTTAGGATGAACGAATTCTTATTAATAGTAAAAGAGCTTCATTCTGGAACAGGAGCAAAGGCAAAGGTCCAGGTGCTTGGAAACAAGCAAACACAAAATATTATATTAATTACATGAACTCCAAAATCAGTTATGTCAATTAGAAACTTAAATATAATCGTGTACATGTCATTCTTACAGCACTGAATTATACGACTAACATCAAGTACCCAATTTATCGCCAGCAAACGACTGTAAACATATTAAAAGAAACTACATTGTGAGTATTTCGTACACACTACAGATAAGCAATACTATAAAACGATTCAACTAAGTCATGTACAATACTAAAAGCTTTATTACACAAGCTACTCTACAAACATGATCAGAAATATGCATGATCGTTTATGTACGCCAAACCAATATTATGGAAACACTGGTTATACTATGGTTATGCTAATCGTACCATAGGAACTACCAATTATCATTTTGGAAACTATAGTAAGGTCTAAAAAAAACTAAATTTCAAACCCAAATACACATCACCAAATATCAATTTCCAGCAAACAAATTAATTCAATACTAATTCAACAATATCAGTTTTCAACATTCACTACTAAACAAACTAACGAATTCAACATCCAAAAGACAACATTAAAAAAGCCCAATATTATGCAAACATCGGCAAGCACATTTCTCTAACATTCGCGATTTAATGTGTACCAGCATGTACTTACAGCCACATAATCCTTAAATCGACCGGGTAAATACTTCATTAGCGGTTCCATGCCGTCATATCTAACAGGTTGTGCATTGTGCAATATTTGAAGTACGAAATGCCCCCCTACGTTTAGCGTATAACCTACAAGAGAATAAACACTTTGAAATAAATTAATTCGGAGTGGAATATCCGCAATCCTCTTTCTATGGGTATCCTCGGAGACCATAGTGCCATGCGTCAACTCAAAAAACAATACTGGCGAAGGAATTTCCGGCTGTTTATAGTTTACAGACTTGTCCTTGTGACAACTTCGACATACAGAACCTAGAAACGTTGTTGTTGCGTTTAATCTGTGTAGAATAAGTTCAATGCTGGAACCACATAAGGCAGTTATAGGAAAACTGCAAATCAAATACATTTAATTATCGTATTTCATAATTCGACATTTGTTCTAATAGTCGATGTAGTGACCGTATATCAATTATTATTCATGTTAAAAGTGTAGTAATAATGAATACACCTTCTGAATGTCTCGTACACACATGTACTACAAGAAGTCACTTGCAAATAGTCTTCAAACAGCCCATGGAGAGCAGCGAGTCCGTATTCCTCCTCACCATTCCACATGTCATTCAAAGCAGGTTTACTTTGTAATTCCCGATCAGTCAGAGATAACCATTTCTGTTTTGCAAGATTTTGAAATCCCTCTCTCAAACACTGAAGGGCATCAACAACTAATATCCTGCTTGCTGAACCATTGGAAATAAACTTATGAAAGTATGTGTCAGTCTCGTACAGATAAAGCGTCATAGTCATGATATTATCGAAAGAACAAGTGTTGACAAAAAGAAATGCACCATCATCTCGAGCTCTGGAACCCCAACTGTAACAAAAGCAACCGGTTTCAAACTCCAGAATACGTAAGAATACAATTAATATTAACTCACGGAATAAATGGCAAAGTGTCGAAAATCGATGCCACCAATTTAACTTTAGGTACATGTTTGCCTTTCTTCTTCCAGGATTCTGTGAGAACACATGAGCTTTCCTGTAAGGGAAGGAAAGACACGTTCGCAGGATTTTCGCAAGTCTGGTATGTGGACACTGTCGGGGTTACATTCTTCCTACGTCTTCCGGGTTTTCGTTGCTTATTTATTCCCTCAAGTTGTCCTAAGTAACGAGTGTAATCCGCCAGGAACCTTGTGCACCGCCCTGTAAACCAATATGTCTTTACTTCTTGATCAACTCATTTCGGACCACCAGTAATGTGATATTACAGAAAATACAACACATGATACCTTCAATAACATTTTTGGCTTCATGAACGTATCTGGCTAATGTCAGTTTACCATCCTTACACTGTTCGTGCCTTTTTACAACCTTGTTCCAATTTTCGACAGGTTCTTGTGTGTCGTTATGGCGGTGATCTCCACGCAATTCGAACATAATATGAGTGAGCATTGGTGTATACGGTAACATGTGCGTGCACAAGTAAGTGACAAAGCTTTCATTGTAAAACCTGTTTGGCGATAAAAAACATTCTACTTGGTCTTGTGCCAGTGAACTTATAACGATAGTCCGCAAATCGTGATAGAATCGTCCAAACGATGTTCCACGACATAACGTAGTATCCGAAAGATGTTGTACTAGATAGTTTTGATGCACTATTTCGTATTCTGTGAAACATTAGTACGTATAGTTTTTAAATGCAGACACACATGATGTTGGGTCGATTTGTAATACAAATTATCAAGTAAAGATGTTACCAAGTTGTAGCAATTTTGGTGGAGCGGATTGAAGAGTCGATAGCACCTGTGTAACACTGGGAACATCGGTTGGTGATAGACATAGAACGAATATCTTGCGAACGTAGTAGTTAGCCGTGTGGATATCGTAAGAATACTGATAACGGTTAAACAACTTCTTTATGATTTTCACACGCTCGTCTTCCTTTTCTACGTAACATTCTTCCAGTTTAGCGACAATAGCTTGGATTATGTGCATACGGCAAACATGGTGATTTATTTCTGAAGGTTTCCGGACCTTGAAAAGTTCTTCCCAACATAGGTTAAGATATGAGGATGTACTATGACCATTCCAGAACGTGTGAATAACTGCTGCTATGGTGGCTAAACTAAAGTCTGTTTCTATGCGTTTCATCCACCCAGATGGTCCAGTTTTGAAGTACGAGTCGACCCTGCAAGTGATCCGTAGGAAGTAAATAATAAAGATGAAAAACATTAGTAATAAATTGTTACAATCTTACGTAGTACGAAATACGGCCAAACCCTGGCCGATGGAGTCTGTATTCTGCGAATTACTTAAGAATTCACAAACTGCTATCGAGTTTGATTTGTCAGCTGGGTTGGCAATGACCAATGCATACATCAATATTTGACTATCCCCCAAATTCTCAGTAAGATGTCGAACAACTCCTCCGGTTGCATCCAAGTGAATAACGGTGTGTTGTTTGCGTTGCTTAAATGTCTTTAAAACATCCATTTGTCTTGTGGTCATCATAACAACGTGCAAAGGTTTAATGCTATACCCAATGACAAACTCAGCTAAACTTCTGTCCGTATAAATCCGTCGATGCAGGTCCACAGTGGGCAGACTATCAGTATCTCGTTCTTTAAGCATCTGAAAGCAAATGCATATGTATTTATTTAATCGAAATAATGGAATGCATGTACGCTTTACCTCATGCCTTGCTTGTCGCAGTACTTGTCCGCGCGGAACTGCTGTAAAATTGCCGCATCTTTGAGCTAAATCATCAGCTTTGTTTGCCATTTCCGTTGCCACTGCATCTGCATGTCTATAACGCAAATGTTCCTTAAATGCTGCTCGATTCTCGGCTTGCAATTTATTGCTGCAAACTCTTAGCGGCTGGTGGTTAATAGTGCCCGTACAGCTACGAATATATCAACTGATTTACAACTTACCTTCAACCTACATTATAAATTCAAATTTGCTTATACACTTACACGACTTTAAAGAGTACTTTTGATTTGTCGGCATTAAAATTCCCAGTGATCCGTATAGTCTCCCAGCAGTGTGGTTTATGTGTACAGTATCCATCTAAAACGTACAAGTGGCCTCTTTTCCCGGTGGAAACATCCTGCCGTTTGCAGTTAGGGACACAGCATGGATTGACCTTGTTAAATTTCCTCCTTAATATCACGTCCAGCCAACCTGGACGCATACCAAATGTTATTTTGCCATGGCGATTTCGCGTCTCAACATAGCTGTCCCAAACCTTTTTCTTGACAGTAAACTGGAACGTTTTCGGGATAAGCACTGTTGTGTTGCTAGTCTCGACTTGTACTGAGTCACCGTGGTCTATGAAACAGTCTGCAGTTAGATGTCAAAATGTTATCAATTGAAAGAAACCAGAATCATTACCTGTATATTTGGTGCCGAAATCATCAAAACCTGCGTTCTCGTCTTCAACAACCTGTGCAATATCCATCTGGTCATTATCTGTTTGAATCTCATGTATGTGTCTGTTAGGCGTAGAAGGCGGTTTTTCACATACGAACTCTAAACCCAAGTCTTTGTGCGTGGAAGTAAGTTTGTCGCCGCTTTCGACATTTTCTGTCCTTGTACTTGCCAGGGCAGCCTGCAAACCCATATCTGCAAACAGAAACATTTATGTGGAATCGATTTCCTAAAAATATAGAAGTTACGTGTTACATGATGTTGACCTTTCAGTGGTCTGCGGCTGAGATTAAAGTCTCCCGCAGATGTCCAGAAACTTGAATGTATTTCCCGATTGTTGCTTGTTTGGCTTACATCTGAGACTGGAGACGGAATATTTATAGCCAACGTGCGTGCGTTTTGTTCTTGGCCATCGTCGGATTTAACTGAGTGATTATCGTCGTCTTGGTCCATTGTAATTGAGCTGATATTTGCCCTTACACCTACACAACCATGTCAAGGCAACACAGTTCACTTATTTATACCGATCTCGAAACAAATTGCGGAAATCGTCGACACTTACCACGAAACGTTTGTAAAAATATGGAGGGATAACGGATCCACGAATTTCCTTTACACCTGGGGCATTCGTAGTTGCCGTCTTTTGCAACTGTCTTCCTATTTACTCGAATGCACAAACAATGGTACCATTCCTTACACTTTCCACATTCCACCATGTCCCCAGACGAAGATCCTTGACAAATGCAGTAAATGGATCTGCTGGCGTTGGGCGTAGAACATGCGGGAGGTGGATCCAAGCACACTACGGGAGTACCGCGTAAACCCAAAAATGCAGCCTGCAAACAAAACATACGAAATGTATCTCACTCTTTTCTAAAGGACAATAGCTGAAATACTCACTTTTAAAGCGGAATGCTTCCTAAGATACCAACTTGACAAAAACTTCCGATCCCTCTCGAGCTGCTTTGGGTAAAACTCAGCAACCAACTGTCCCCATAGATCTGATTTTCGGTAGTAACCAGCAGATTGCCAACCATCAGCGTTATTACAAATCTTGCTCATAACAGATGCTATTTCCGAAGCGGTACACCTGCTCCATTTGGCACCTTTACGATAGAATTTCCCACGTTTCACTAGACCTAAACTGATGTCCCCAGTTTTGTCGACGTTCGCCATCTACCAAATTAAAAAAAAATTGACGCAGGCAAAAGGATCCGACGGCGAATTTGATTCTGAGGTCAGAATTGATTCCGGCCAACCGGGATAGAAATAAAACTGGGGGTGCCCTTATTTTCGCCTGGTTTTAAATTTTCAAAGATTTTTAAAAAATTCGGATTTGTCCAAATTCAAATAAAATTGATGAAGGCAGAGGAAATGGACCACGGAGAATTTGATTCTGAGGTCAGAATTGATTCCGGCCAACCGGGTTAGAAATAAAACTGGGGGTGCCCTTATTTTCGCCTGGTTTTAAATTTTCAAAGATTTTTAAAAAATTCGGATTTGTCCAAATTCAAATAAAATTGATGAAGGTAGAAGTAATCGACCACGGAGAATTTGATTCTAATGTCAGAATTGATTCCGGCCAGCCGGGTTAGAAATAAAACTTGGGGTGCCCTTATTTTCGCGTGGTTTTAAAATTTCAAAGATTTTTAAAAAATTCGGATTTGTCCAAATTCAAATAAATATGATGAAGGTAGAAGTAATCGACCACGGAGAATTTGATTCTAATGTCAGATTTGAATCCGGCCAGCCGAGTTAGAAATATAACTGGGGGTGCCCTTATTTTCGCCTGGTTTTAAATTTTCAAAGATTTTTAAAAAATTCGGATTTGTCCAAATTCAAATAAAATTGATGAAGGCAGAGGAAATGGACCACGGAGAATTTGATTCTGAGGTCAGAATTGATTCCGGCCAACCGGGTTAGAAATAAAACTGGGGGTGCCCTTATTTTCGCCTGGTTTTAAATTTTCAAAGATTTTTAAAAAATTCGGATTTGTCCAAATTCAAATAAAATTGATGAAGGCAGAGGAAATGGACCACGGAGAATTTGATTCTGAGGTCAGAATTGATTCCGGCCAACCGGGTTAGAAATAAAACTGGGGGTGCCCTTATTTTCGCGGGGTTTTAAAATTTCAAAGATTTTTAAAAAATTCGGATTTGTCCAAATTCAAATAAAATTGATGAAGGCAGAAGAAATTGACCACGGAGAATTTGATTCTGAGGTCAGAATTGATTCCGGCCAACCGGGTTAGAAATAAAACTGGGGGTGCCCTTATTTTCGCGTGGTTTTAAATTTTCAAAGATTTTTAAAAAATTCGGATTCGTCCAAATTCAAATAAAATTGATGAAGGTAGAAGTAATCGTCCACGGAGAATTTGATTCTAATGTCAGGTTTGAATCCGGCCAGCCGAGTTAGAAATAAAACTGGGGGTGCCCTTATTTTCGCCTGGTTTTAAATTTTCAAAGATTTTTAAAAAATTCGGATTTGTCCAAATTTAAATAAAATTGATGAAGGCAGAGGAAATGGACCACGGAGAATTTGATTCTGAGGTCAGAATTGATTCCGGCCAACCGGGTTAGAAATAAAACTGGGGGTGCCCTTATTTTCGCCTGGTTTTAAATTTTCAAAGATTTTTAAAAAATTCGGATTTGTCCAAATTCAAATAAAATTGATGAAGGCAGAGGAAATGGACCACGGAGAATTTGATTCTGAGGTCAGAATTGATTCCGGCCAACCGGGTTAGAAATAAAACTGGGGGTGCCCTTATTTTCGCGGGGTTTTAAAATTTCAAAGATTTTTAAAAAATTCGGATTTGTCCAAATTCAAATAAAATTGATGAAGGCAGAAGAAATTGACCACGGAGAATTTGATTCTGAGGTCAGAATTGATTCCGGCCAACCGGGTTAGAAATAAAACTGGGGGTGCCCTTATTTTCGCGTGGTTTTAAATTTTCAAAGATTTTTAAAAAATTCGGATTCGTCCAAATTCAAATAAAATTGATGAAGGTAGAAGTAATCGTCCACGGAGAATTTGATTCTAATGTCAGGTTTGAATCCGGCCAGCCGAGTTAGAAATAAAACTGGGGGTGCCCTTATTTTCGCCTGGTTTTAAATTTTCAAAGATTTTTAAAAAATTCGGATTTGTCCAAATTTAAATAAAATTGATGAAGGTAGAAGTAATCGACCACGGAGAATTTGATTCTAATGTTAGATTTGAATCCGGCCAGCCGGGTTAGAAATAAAACTGGGGGTGCCTTTATTTTCGCGTGGTTTTAAATTTTCAAAGATTTTTAAAAAATTCGGATTTGTCCAAATTCAAATAAAATTGATGAAGGCAGAGGAAATGGACCACGGAGAATTTGATTCTGAGGTCAGAATTGATTCCGGCCAACCGGGTTAGAAATAAAACTGGGGGTGCCCTTATTTTCGCCTGGTTTTAAATTTTCAAAGATTTTTAAAAAATTCGGATTTGTCCAAATTCAAATAAAATTGATGAAGGCAGAAGAAATTGACCACGGAGAATTTGATTCTGAGGTCAGAATTGATTCCGGCCAACCGGGTTAGAAATAAAACTGGGGGTTCCCTTATTTTCGCCTGGTTTTAAATTTTCAAAGATTTTTAAAAAATTCGGATTTGTCCAAATTCAAATAAAATTGATGAAGGTAGAAGTAATCGACCACGGAGAATTTGATTCTAATAGCAGATTTGAATCCGGCCAGCCGAGTTAGAAATATAACTGGGGGTGCCCTTATTTTCGCGTGGTTTTAAATTTTCAAAGATTTTTAAAGAATTCGGATTTGTCCAAATTCAAATAAAATTGATGAAGGTAGAAGTAATCGATCACGGAGAATTTGATTCTAATGTTAGATTTGAATCCGGCCAGCCGGGTTAGAAATAAAACAGGGGGTGCCCTTATGTTTGCTTGGTTTTAAAACTTCAAAGATTTTTAAAAAATTCGGATTTGTCCAAATTCAAATAAAATTGATGAAGGCAGAGGAAATGGACCACGGAGAATTTGATTCTGAGGTCAGAATTGATTCCGGCCAACCGGGTTAGAAATAAAACTGGGGGTGCCCTTATTTTCGCGGGGTTTTAAAATTTCAAAGATTTTTAAAAAATTTGGATTTGTCCAAATTCAAATAAAATTGATGAAGGCAGAAGAAATTGACCACGGAGAATTTGATTCTGAGGTCAGAATTGATTCCGGCCAACCGGGTTAGAAATAAAACTGGGGGTGCCCTTATTTTCGCGTGGTTTTAAATTTTCAAAGATTTTTAAAAAATTCGGATTCGTCCAAATTCAAATAAAATTGATGAAGGTAGAAGTAATCGTCCACGGAGAATTTGATTCTAATGTCAGATTTGAATCCGGCCAGCCGAGTTAGAAATAAAACTGGGGGTGCCCTTATTTTCGCCTGGTTTTAAATTTTCAAAGATTTTTAAAAAATTCGGATTTGTCCAAATTTAAATAAAATTGATGAAGGTAGAAGTAATCGACCACGGAGAATTTGATTCTAATGTTAGATTTGAATCCGGCCAGCCGGGTTAGAAATAAAACTGGGGGTGCCTTTATTTTCGCGTGGTTTTAAATTTTCAAAGATTTTTAAAAAATTCGGATTTGTCCAAATTCAAATAAAATTGATGAAGGCAGAGGAAATGGACCACGGAGAATTTGATTCTGAGGTCAGAATTGATTCCGGCCAACCGGGTTAGAAATAAAACTGGGGGTGCCCTTATTTTCGCCTGGTTTTAAACAGAGCTGCGCTCAAGTCAAGTAAATCCCAAACTTGACCCTGAACTTGACTTGACCCTGACAGTCAAGTAGGTTTTTCAGACGGTCTTGAACTTGACGGTTCATGGTCAGACAATTACTTGAAAATTCAGGGTCAAGTATTCAAGTACTTTCCGCGTAACTTGAACCTGGTCAAGTATAGCAGGGACAACTCTTGACTTGACCATGACTTGACCATGACCCGAACTTGAACTTGACTTGAACTGTCAAGTTTTTAAAAAAATAGAAATAGAAAAATAGTATTCACACTTAAAATACACCAAGTACACCATTTATGGTTAAAACAGCAAATAACAATATTATTCACAATTGTCAAGCTTCTCCAAGTAAATTTTGAGTTGCTGCTTCAGTTGGATATTTTAATGTCTTGTGTTTTAGTTTTAGCCAACCTTCAATCACGAGAAACTACGAATAGTCTCTGCTAATTGTAAGGTAAACAGTCTTTTAGAAGTAAGTAAATCATTTCCCATTGAATTTTCCTGTTAATAATAATTACTTACGCTAACATTCAAGTTTGGGTTGTGCTTCACTGAAAATATCTACAGTTCAGCGTCCACCCTGTTAATGAAACAAACTGGCTTATGTAGTAGTGTTTAACGTTTTACAGATGTTAAATTGTTTAGAATGAAAAGAGTACTTGGATTTAAGTAACTTGATTGATTAACAACGTGTTTATTTTATACAACAATCGAACATTGAACACTGTTGCTTTCATAGGTGCTGCTCCAAAGTTTTTATATTCGTTTTCTTTCGTTCACTATTACAGCTGTGGCTTTCCAATATCTAGAGATATTGACAGTGCTCTCAGTTAGACACCCTTACTTACTCTTTACTCATAATTTTGCCTCTCATGATGTCCAGTACTTACTTTTTACTTACTCAGGGGCTTCATGGTAGCTATCTGACTTACTCTTTATTCCCTCAAAATTTCGGGTCGCAGTGTAATACTTACTCTTTACTTACTTATTCGCAAAAATAAGCTGATATTACTTACTCTTTACTTACTTTTGTCTGCATAGTACTCAAGTAATACTTACGCATTTTCAAATATAATCCACGTCACTGCCATCTTTGGTAGTGTAGTCAACGACTCAAGTTTAACGATTTGCATCGTCGCAAGTATTTAAAGGCATTGTTTGCCTATGGCCTGTGTTATCTGCCTCCATAAACCATATATAAGTCATGGATATTGTCGGAGAACATTTTTTCTATGGTAGTTACTCCAGTAAAGAAGAGTTTACTTACTCAATACTTACTTTTTGATACTTTGCAGTTCGTCTTACTCATTACTTAAATTACACCGGGGAATGAGTGTTCGTACTTACTCTTTACTTACTTAAACATCAACCTTTTTAAAATTACTTACTCATTACTTACTCATACTCGCAGGTGTGAGTACGAGTAAGTACAATACTCACTTACTCCCTTTATGAAAAATTCGAGTAATGAGTAAAATTGAGAGCACTGGATATTGAATCGTAACCCAAAAATATGTAGTTTAGAAGAACATGTATGGATACGGAGTCTCGGAGTAACGATAACATTATGAAAGAAAACCTATTGAAATATATAGTGCCACAACTTCGATATGCGTAACGTTACGTTACTTGAATAAGTACTTGAAATACTCATGGTTCATGGTCAAGGATTTATACATTTTTACTTGACCATGAACATGACTTGACTCTCAAGTAGAATTTTTTGTCTTGACCATGATAACTACTTGATTTCAAATCTCAGGGTCAAGTAGAATAAATAACTTGACCATGCCTTGAATGTTCAAGTATCCATTATATTTTACTTGACCATGACCCGAACTTGACCATGACTTGAAATACTCATGGTCTACTTGAACTTGAGCGCAGCTCTGGTTTTAAATTTTCAAAGATTTTTAAAAAATTCGGATTTGTCCAAATTCAAATAAAATTGATGAAGGCAGAAGGAATTGACCACGGAGAATTTGATTTTAAATTCAGATATGAATCCGGCCACCCGGGTTAGAAATAAATCCTGGACTTCCCTCATTTACCCCCGAGTTTAGACATTGAATTTTTTTTAGAAACTTAAATTTGTGGAAGTGCTAACTATATTCATGATTACAGAAAGGATCGACCATGAAATGAGAATATATTAAAAGCAAAAAATTATGCACAAGTTGTTTTTTTCGCGAAAGGTTTTTGAATCCGAAGATTAGTTGCTTATGACATTTAGTTCCGCCCTGGACTAGGAAAATATTTACTTGATGTGGATATGGACCTAGTTGAAAATGTTTGGTTGCCCATGACATGTGATTACGCCCTTGACTAGAAAACAATTTGACGTGGCCTGCATATGCACGTAGCGTTTATTGTGTCTAAAGCCGCTCCTAACATCTTTTTCAAGACGTGGAGACACATCATCATTAAAATTAGTGTAAACATTAAAGTAAACTCACATCGTAGGAATTCCCCAGGTGTTATCGAGCAACAAATGTAGTTCTAGTTGCTAGCAGTTCGAATTATTAATAATTACCTAATTACAAAAAGTCAACACAATGAAACAACAAGTCGGAACGGCTAAAGGATTACTTTGTTCAAATCTTCGAGGGGTTTTCCAAGTTACTCTGTACGCGTGTTTTAGTGCATAGGGAAACTCATGGGTATGTATTTGAATGATGTATATGATTAACTCAGGCTGGAATTTAACTCGGGCTAACTTGACTGACGGCTGAATCTTACTCTTCGTTACTAGTACCCGATGTTTTGGTATGTAATCTAAGGATTCCCATATATGAGTCAGACAGTGTAAATTATATATGCATATGCACAATTATTAAGTACAATAATACAATGAGCGGCACGTAACAATGAGAAGTCAGAAACGTATGTTACTAATTTTTACTATGAAAATTGATAACTTATAAAAGTCCGGATTTCTTAGATCATTGCCATCAGTTGGGATTCAGCGAGCCCTGTCTCGAATTAATCTAGTTTATAAAGTTGGCACCTATAGTCCCCCAAATTATTCGTCGTAATTTTCAGTCTAATTGGGACCCAGTATGGATTTTTCCGTGAATAATTTTGTGCTAGTATGTACTCTATTATTGATACTGCATTATTTTATTTCTTCCCAGTTAAAAGGGAAAAGTCGGAGAGTCCCTCCAGGTATGTAATAGTCCAAAATCCTAACTCTTGAAATTTACAAAATATCTAGAGGTACGTATAAGTTTCTAAAATTTAGTCCCTACTGCGAATACCGGGGTGTCTCTACTCGTCTGACGCCATGGTAACTACCGAACAAATAACATCAGACAATTTAAGTATTTTCTAGGAGTAGATTCGGTCAAATGTAAGAAGCCTATCCATTTTGAAGGAGTTCAGGTCATTTTTTTGACCTCAGAAAATTAATCAAGGTTACATATAAACACAAGTAAATCCATATGAATACAAACAGGGGTGTTAAGCTTGCGCCAACTATTGCATTATTTGTTACTTACATTAAATTGGCTCGAGGTTTTGATTGTGTCCTTCTAAAGGCTCCCGAACGGGACGAAATACAACGACCGGACCAGTGGCAAACGGCCTGTTGTGTCCTGGACTTGGGCATAACGCCTTTACTTTTTCAATTTTCGAAATTTCATGAAATTTTGAAAATTCCCCAAATTTACGTAAAAATCTGATTTAACCGCACAAACGAATTCGTTGATCACTAAAGTCGTGGAAAATTCCTTTCCCACCCCAAATTTCATGAAATTTCGATAATATTCAGAATTTGTGTAAAAATCTGATTTAACCGCACAAACGAATTCCTTGATCACTATAAACGTGGAGAATACCTTCCCGGCTACAAAATTCGAATTTTGATGAAATTTCGAAAAACATCATGAAATTTCGAAAAACATCATGAAATTTCGAAAAACATCGTGAAATTTCGAAAAACATCGTGAAATTTCGAAAAACATCGTGAAATTTCGAAAAAACTTCGAATTGACGTGAAAACCTGATTTAACCACGGGAACATATACTCGTTGATCACTCAGGCCGTAAAAATAGCTTCCACGACTCGAAATTTCATCAAATTTTGCAAAAACTCTCAATTTATGTGGAAACCAGATTTAACCACAGAAATGAATTCCTTGATTTCCAAGGACGTGGAAAATACGTTCCCCGCCACGGCATTAGTGTATTGGCAACATAATGAACAAGTAACACGGTCGAAGCAGTGAAATTTCAAGCTTTAAAGTTAGAATTTCGCTTTCACCACGGATTTCAATGACGACAAGGTATTAAATACCTTCCACAAAAAGACCAGCAAATAAGACTCATGATGAGAGCTGGGGATATATTTCCCATTCAAAAATTGCACGTTCGATGACATTTCCAAAAAACGCAAAATAGACGGCTAATATATCAAACTATTTTATTCTAAACATACATTTCGCGTAACAACTACCCAACCAGCCAAAGTTACAACAACTTTCAATCCAGCTCACACTAGCGAGGCAGTAGCGCTTCGCTTCTGTTGCAATCGATTTGTCGATTGCAGATTTGGATTTTTTAAATTATTCCTCAATTGTATGCAGGACCGTGGGGTTTGCCCCTACTAGGACATTTGCATTTACTAGGAACAACACCCGGGAAGACACTTCTGGAATGGAGGAAGGTCTACGGCCCTATCGTTAGCTTAAAATTTGGAAACATGCCGTAAGTACCTGTACATACAAATATGCATCAGCCATATGATTATAGTATTCTGTGAAGGTGTTTTTAATTGATCTGGTTTTCAGAGCTGTGGCATTGAGCGATGGTCAGTTGATACGCGAAGCATTTAGCCAAAATCTATTCTCTGGCCGACCTTTCATAAAATTCTTCAATATTTTGGGGAGAAAAAGTTGGTAATCTTTGTTTGTTTTTGAAGTTAGATTGTAGAAGTGGTACGCACAATAGATTACCATAGTGCTTTGCATTTGTAAAGGTATTGTGAGAGGAGATGATGATGGCTCATTGGAGCAGCGCAAATTCTTCCACGCTGGTTTGAATTCCAAAGACTTTAAAAATTCAGCTGACGAACGAATTAAAAAAGAGGTTATTCCAATTTTGGAAAAAATTAAATCCTTGAACGGGACGCCATTGAAAATGGTTGGATTCTTCCAAATTTACATTTTTAATGTCATTTGGGGGATATTATTGAGCGGAAAGGAATGCCATGATGATCCCGAAATGTTGCAAATGCTTCAAAATTTGAGCAGGTTTTTCAAAATAATAATTGAGTTGATTACTAATTGATTTTATGCTTCGATTCCGGATGTGCTTACTGCCGGGCTGATTTAACAAGGTTGTATGAACTTTCAGAGCACAAGAGCTTCCTACAAAGCTAGAAACAGTAGCCATGTTCAACAGTTGGCTGGACTATTTTCTCGCTGGAAAAAAATATAAAGACATTCATGATGGGCACGATTACTTCACGAAAAGATTTAACGAGCATAAACTGACATGGATTCCAGGAGAACCCCGAGATCTGACGGATTTGTTCTTCGATAAACAGCTCAGGGATAAGGAAAGTCAACATTTACGAATTGATGGTAATATTATTACCTTGACAACATAAGTAATTATTTTTATGTCGAAAGACTTTTCCAAAATTAATATTTTTGAAAAATAAAGCTGAAGATTACTTCCTCGGGTCCGCCTTTGACGCATTTATTGGAGGTTATGACACGACGTCAGTATCGATGGAGTGGTTGTGTCTGTATCTCACCAAATTTCCTGAAATCAAAACGAAATTCCAGGCAGAAATCGATGCAAAAATTGGATCAGCCAGAAAACCGACCTTGAGTGACGAGCCCGATATGCCATATGTGCAAGCGGTCATCAATGAATCATTGCGCATGTCCTCCATTGGTCCAATAGGACTTTTTCATCGAGCTATGGAAGACGTGGAGTTCAAGGGATATTCTATTCCAAAAAATACTTTGATTGTTGGAAATCTATATGCAGCAAACTATGATGTGGATATTTGGGTCGACCCAGAAGTTTTCAGACCGGAAAGATTTATAGACTCTAGAGGAAATTTAATACGAGAAAAACAAGTCACGATATTTTCCACTGGGAGAAGATCCTGTATTGGAGAGCGCCTTGCCAGGAACCATTTGTTTTTATTTTCTGTCAGCATTTTCCAACAATTTGATACAGAGTTTTCTGGATTTGAACCATCTTTAGATGGGCGAAATGGGGTTGTTGTGAAACCACAATTTTTTTCACTGAAGTTCACCCCTAGAAAATAAACTTAAATGTATGTTACTCTATCGTACTCGTAATATACATTAAAGGGTAGGTGTGTATTGTCACGTGGGCCGGTACGTGTGGGTAGCTAATATGTACTTATATTACCCACGAGCAGCATAGCCACCGCCTGCGTCGTAGTGATGTACAAAGTCGTGAAAGTTCAGTCCAAGTCGTGCACAGTCTCTCGAACCCCTTACTAAAGTCAGTTTTTTTCCTTCCAGGACTCGTTAATGCTGAGTCAAAGTCAGTCCATACTTTATAAACTTTCGGACTCAGTCTAGTCAGTCAGTCTTGTAATTGCGCGTCGTTGTAATTACATTTTTTAAATACCAAAACACAATCATGCTGGCTTAAATATTTTGCTTAAGTATTCGAATGACAGGAATTTCGGTCTCCTTTGATTGCCTTAAATTTCAACGTGGTGAACGAGATTATTGAAAGCAAAATATTTGAGCCAACATAATTGTGTTTTGGTATTCAAAAAATGCACTAAAATGATGGACACGCTTTAATTTAAAAGTACTTACTAAGCAGGAGAAACTATACCCGTGGATTATTTTCTTCCAAGGGAGTATGAGTATAGATTTAATTAGCATGGGTACGTCCAATAAATGAATTTCAAGCCCAACTAACCCTAAATTCTTTATCCCAAAACTTTTCCTATGTGCATATCTAGGCTCCTTAATAATTTTTGAAAGCTATAGGGAGACACAGTGTCGTTTTTTGTTAACAATCACTTTAATTTCACGTAATAAGGTGTCTTATGTATAGAGATGTCGTACGGTCTCTCATTGTTATGCAGTCAACTGGGAGTCAGTATCAGTCTTCATATATAAACTTATACATTATAAGTCCCAGTCAGTCTCAGTCTCACTCCAAATATTTTGATTCAGTCCAAAGTCAGTTATTTTCATCAGTCAGTCTTTGCTGAAGCAGTCAGTCAGTCGTGACTTGTACATCACTACTGCGTCGGTGGAAGCATGCTATGTAAATGTAATAGGAGAGGACGCGGAGCGGCAAATCTAGCTAAAGCCAAAGCGTGCTGCGTTGCGTGCCGTGTGCTTGTACATTGCATTACTTATAGCAAAAGCGCTTTATGGCATTGTGTACTCGCAAGCCTAAAAAGCGCGTTGAGGAGGGAGCGAAGATTTAAAAATGTCCCCTCTTCCACTGTCATCATCATCTTCGTCAAATTATAGTATTTAGATTAGGTTTTAGAGATATTTGTCGTGATAATTACGCTGGGTCTTAGCTTTTACGCTATCTGCTACTAGCAATCTTTTTACGGATTGCTTTTCTGTATGGAAGAATCACATTTTCAATATTAGGGTTGCTACTATTAATGCTTAATAAAAACAGTTCCGTAAGTCTCATGATATACACCAATGTTAATTCGTCATCTATCATACGTTTAATTATTGAATACTTCAAACAAGGGACAAATGTTCTTGATTCAATGATTTAGCATTATTTAACTTTCGGACGAAACGGTCTTTTCAAATCCGCATTTCTAAAAGTAACTACACTTGCATTGAATCCACAAAAATGCACAGGAAATATTTGTCTCCTTCGTTGCTACATTAAGTTGTCTGCTTTCACACGGCACATTTGTCTATACAATGGGAATGCTTGATTTAAAGAATATTTTTCTTTTCTCAAAATCCAAATTCACCACGGCCTAAATGTCACCATGTGAGCACGTGTACGGATGGGAAATCCCAAATTATAATTAATTGCGCGTTCACACTGAACTAGAACTGATCCATAAAATTCCAATTCGATTGTTACGAAACGAAAACACTCAAAATATAACCTTTCACTTGCAGGGCAATATTTTGCTGTAAATGTTTACACACTATCTATCAGGATTAATGGGTAAAGTCTTCCTGTCCTCTCTATAAATTGGACCAGACTTACAATAACTATTGTGTGGATGATGTGGGCGCCGCCCGAAAGAATTCTTGATAATAATTAATTGAAAAAAATATCAGAAATATCTGAAGGAATGGGGTGCCAAGAAAATTATACCCTTCCCTACCCATGACTAGGAGTGAAGGTAAACATATGTATACAAGTTCCATATGATTTTTCTAATTTTTTCCAGGTCTTTTAAAAACGGTACACAAATTTGCGTTATGAATTCGGGACAAAGTTGAACAAAGAGTGAGGTTACGACAGAATTTTGGCGGAGAAGCGATACTTTGAATACAATTTGAAGGGGGTCATCACTGACCATTCGGGTCAAATACAGATACTGGCGCTAATGGGAACCAAGTACTCGTAAAGTCTAAGATAAACCTTACCTCAGGTTTCCTGAGACCGTATTTTGAATTAGGTGATCAGAATTAGCAGATTTCGGGTACAAATTCTGCAAGCAATTTTAAACTAAAAATTTCAGGACTCCTAAAAGAAAACTTGACATTGCGGTCATAACTTTTATAACCCCGAATTTTGAATGAAATAGTTACAATATAAGTACATAGTAGTTTCGAAATGCATGAACAACTTTGTTTAATTTCGCTACTTATTGTTATATAATTTGGAGAAGGTTTGCAAAATTTCCTGTAACTTCTGAAGAATGAAACAAATAGTTAAATGCAATATCTAATTCGACCTGTCGTGGTGACCCAGAATAATTATTATTAAATTTTGAATTTAAATGCGG
Source organism: Allacma fusca (assembly GCA_947179485.1). Classification (NCBI taxonomy): domain Eukaryota; kingdom Metazoa; phylum Arthropoda; class Collembola; order Symphypleona; family Sminthuridae; genus Allacma; species Allacma fusca. Next base: position 57,660,284 of record OX359246.1, on the reverse strand, counting down.
AAATTTTGAAATTTTGACCGTAAAATTTTGAAAAAACTCTTAAATTTTGACAAGATTTGTGACACGACGATTTTTCTCCTAGAAAGAATCATCTGAAAATGAGACTTGTCCCCCCTCAGGACTAATCGTCTTATGACGGAGTGTTTAAATAATTTAAACAAAATTAAATTATGTCAATTGGTGTTCAAAATTTCGAAAAGTTAATTTTGAGGCGACTGGAAAAATCCCAATAACGTTTGAATGAGATGCTGTATCTCCACCATGGATACCTCATTTAAAGGTTATTTACATGTTGTTCTAAAATCATGCCGACCGAAATTTTGAAATCCTAGTCGACATTTTGGTGGGATATTCGAAGTCACTAATTTTTTACTAGAATTTCAACATTAATTTTTGCCAAGAAATAATCATCTGAGGCTTATCCCCGGGGGAAATTATTTTTCGATGAAGTATAAATTCCAAAAAATCTAATTTATGTTCAATGTTGTTTCTTTCGAAAATGCACATTTTGGGAGCGATTGTGAAATTCTAGAAACTGCAATAGTTTGACATGGATGATTTGTCCTTCGATTGTTCAAGATAAATCTAGTGCAGAAGATCATTCTGTCAACCAAAAGCATCTGAACAGTATGAATGCCATATCTGTGATAAACTGAAGTAAAAATACAGGGGCCAATTGAAATGTAATTGTAATGTAATTCATTTATTGCGTCAAATCAGAACAGAGTATTAGCCTGATTTTCACTGCTAGACATTTGCAATCATTGGCCTGTCCGTTCCCAATTCCCGAAAATGGTAGCCCACCTGAACCCAGTGAGAAAAGTAGCTTAATGTCAAAGTCCTCTCTCAGACCGGTCTGATACTACATTTGCAGTCAGACCCCGATCGGAGCCTCACATTGATTATGACTTACGGCCCGAACCCTGCTGGCAGAAACCTGACCAGGCTCCATTCAAGAAACCCGCCACTAGTTATAATTATAAATCCTCAAACACTTTCTACTTTGCTTCGCGTTTATGAACTCTATGACCCGGATATTTACCAACTAGATGAATGTAACTTTTAGCTAAAATGGAACACAATTTGCACAAGCAAGCGGAATAAATTATTTTATGAGTCATGCCTGCTCTATTGTGTTTGTGCTGCATTAAGCAACACCATATTCGTCGAACTGAACCCCTTTTAATTCTTCCAAATTTAAATCATCCAAACGAATGCGAATTAATTCCAGGAGTGTACTCTATCCATTGTTTCATATTTTGTATCGCCCGCTTGAGACAAATAAATTTGTCTAAAAATGAAAACAAAATGTTTTAAATGACAGTGATGAGGGATCATAATTTTCATACAAAAGTTTTAGATACTTTGTTTTTAAAACAACTTCCTGCAATATAGAACTTATCTTATACCTGAACGAATTCACACTTCAAAATGACAGTTTGGCACCCCCTAAATCTGATAAATATGAATTGAAATTAACTCACCCATTATTTCATATCCTATACCTGCATGAGTGCATAAGTTTGTGTTAGTGTTTCCAAAGCAATAAAAAGTGATTTGTTTTCGTACTAATTTTAAAATAAAATCAGAAACTCAACGGAGCTAGAGCAGAAATCTGCGAGGAACTCCCAATATATCTATCAATATATACGTAGACACCATGAGTATTTACATAAAAATATTTCCTCTGATCTTCCTAATTGCCCCCTTTTTCTGCCAGGATTGTACTCACAATCAGGAAGGTGGAAGGGACGATTTTTTCGAAGGCGTCTTCCCAGAAAATTTTCTATTTGGATACAGTAGCTCAGCTTACCAAACTGAAGGCGGATACAATGAAGGCGGTAACACTCATTATTACATCTCTTTATTCTTATTTTATTCGAACAAAATAAATAGGAATTTTATAAATTGAGAATGCATTTATTTTTATCCAATGAATTAGGAAAGGGCCAAAGCAACTGGGATAATTTCACTCATAGCAATCCTTCAGTCGTTGTTGACAGAAGTAATGGGGACGTGGCAGCCGATTTTTATCACAAATATCGAGAAGACATTGCGTTACTGAAGAAATCCGGAGTAAATACGATCTAATGAACCCCCGACATTCTTAATGTCACAAATTGATACAATAAATTCTCTAAAATCTTTTGATGCACAAAGGAACAAAATCATCAAAAATAATCCTAATGTAAGAATTTAATATTTACGTGTCTGTAATTTCATATTTATTTTATTTTCAGGCCAAGGCATACCGATTCTCGATCTCCTGGACCAGAATTCTTCCGAATGGGGACTGCAGCATTATAAATAAAGTCGGGTTATCTTACTACAATAACGTAATTGATGCACTCGTCGAAAATGGCATTGAACCCGTTATTACAATATACCATTATGACCTCCCTCAAGTCCTAGAAGCCCAAGGAGGTTGGTTGAATGAATCCACAGCGTTCCATTTCGCGGAATTTTCCAGAGTCGTTTACCAGAATTTTGGTGATCGTGTAAAATATTGGACTACCTTAAATCAGGCCAACGTATACTGTGAAATCGCCTACGGAAGTGATGCTTCATTTGCTCCTGGAATCAAAAGATCTATAGAAGCGACTTACCGATGTACGCATAATCTGCTCAAAGCACATGGTCTCTCTTACAGAATATACGAAAAAGAATTTAAACAGAGTCAAAAAGGGCGAGTTGGAATTTCCGTCTGGTGTGCCTGGTTTGAACCGAGGGACCCAACCAAAGCCGAAGATATTGCTGCTAGTTTGCGCGCCCTCGAATTCTCAGTTGGTCTCAAATTCAATAACAAGTTCTTGGAACATGCACATACTCTTAATAAACTCATGTTTAAATTGAGTAATAATCCAAATGATTCCCTGTCAAAATAGATAGGATCGATAATCAATCCACTTCTGGTCGGTGAATACCCCAGTGAGATGCGGAGGCTGGTGGATGAGAAAAGCAATGCGGAAGGAAGGAAAAAATCCCGCCTTCCCACTTTTAGTAGCAAATGGAAGAAAATTATTACAGGTGGGTTACCAATTTTCAAATGAGTTTAGAAATTTACAGTTTCATAAATTCTGGGAAATATTTGATGGGATTTTTATTTTAAACCCGACCTCGCCAGGTACATTGGACTATATTGGCGTTAATCATTACGCCACGTTTTTAGCGTATCCCTCTGAAGCGGGGAACCCTATTTCTCCGGATTCAAACACGGGTCTTGGGTTTGACCCAAATTGGCCCAGAACAGCTTTGGACAGATATCGTGTTGTTCCGTATGGATTCCGCAGAATCCTAAAGTATCTTGGAGCTAAGTATGGCCTCGATATGTTCGTTTTGGAAAACGGACGTGCTGAGTTTGCAACAACTGGGTTGCACAATCCTGCAACTGTCGAATATTTTAGGCTGTATATCGACGAAATGCTGAAAGCAGTCGTAATCGATGGGGTCAGTGTGATGGGTTACGTGGCCTGGTCTTTGGTAGATAACTTTGAGTGGCTGGATGGGTTCACGTAAGTATGGTTTTGATAACTTGTATTAACATTAATATTTTTTTTTTGAAGGATTATCAGGAAGGCTGATGAACTAATATGATGGATAATATATTGTAGGCTACGATTTGGGGCATTCTATATTGATTACGCGGGTGACAATCATCAACGAATACCTAAGGATTCAGCGAAATTCTTGAGGAAAGTTTTCCGGGATAATGGATTTCCTAGGAAAAACCCCGGTAGGACTCTGGAGGGCAATTTTTGGGAAAAAAATTAATGTCCCCAATTAAATTAAATAGCATTTTAATTAATCTTATAATCTTCTAAAAAAATCGTCCTCTCTTGTAATTTGCATCTTCACAATAACAGCATGAACTGAGCTGAATATTATTTCGAGTTATTTTATTATGGAATCACAATTAGTATTGTTAGATTCAATATGTAAATAAAATTTAAGTGGTAATATAATTATGTACATATTCGACTTCTACCCATATTTTGGCTTGTTACTAGCATTTTCTCAATACATTCCAGGCTGTAATGCTCGAATTTAATGGAGCATTTGTTATATATGTATATTGGTGCACTCTAGTTACAATGTGAGTACTTACATTTGAGTACAAATATTTAGAGAAGTTCTATGAGAATGTGAATATTCAGAATGACGCTCAAACAAAAATGTTTGAAGAATGCAGACAGTAATTTAATAATTTTTATACATTTATTTTATTCATAGCCATACAATGTAGGTAAATAATAATTACCAATTTTATAGTAATGCCAAGCATTCAATCTTATGGTAGGATCCGTTTCCTTGTCGATTGTTTAATTCTTGTAGGAATTATTCATTTTCAGCGGCGAATGGACTACATGCAGCATCTCATGATTCCTGATTTTATTAGGAAAGTTACGTAGAATCATTTCATGAATCCACTCTGGTAAATAACACTTATTGGAACTTCCTGCTGTAAACGAAAGTTGGAGGCTCTTCAAGTAGAGTGCATAAAAAGGGATGTTCGAATAAACAAAACATGTATCCAATAGTTCAGGGACAGACAGTAAAAGTCTAATTATTCAAGGTTTTGCATCTATTTACCACAATCCCTGAGATGGGAAATTGCTAGCTTCCACGAACACATTCATGTTCAACCAATGGAATTTATTTAGCATACCAATTTTAAAAAATCTAAAATAACAAGTAAACTTAACTTCTTGTCTTCAACTCTTTGAAAATCTAATAGCTTAAATTCAACAAAGTATTTGAGAAAGTTTGAATTTTCTTTCTTATTCCGGATTTTAACTCCTGTAGCAACAATTTTTGTCAGTTATTTAAAAGATTTTTATGAAATTATAGCTACGTTATATAGTTAATATATATATAACTAATTTTAGCTAAAAACTGTCGGATCAAACCACACAAGGTCATTTCAAATATTTACTGTTCTTAATCTACTCCTCAGACTTTACAAATACATGCTCGAGGTCAGGAAATCATTTGGGATGAATTTAGTTTTGGTCCTTATAGTGACTAAAAACTAAACTAAAGTACCGCAGCGGAACTGCTGTTGACTCATGTTTACCATTCCAATGACGTGGAACTGCTTTTCTTACAAATCGACCCAAACAAAATATTCAATATTGATCAATCCAAGATCAAATTTTTGTCATTCGCAGATCACTGAAGTTTTTGTCACATAATTTAACCAATCTGTACTTCAAAAAATGGAAAATTTCGTATTTTGACATTATTACTTTATAATGAGCCGCAGGGTACAACTACCTTATAAAACTTTCAATTCCCTTGGCAAGAACTAGTTCGAACTGGCTCCAAGTTCTGTAAGAGTTTGGGTATTGGGTTCAGTAAGAGGGGTACCTTGTAAGTAATAAGTAATAACATATTAAATATAATTAGTCACAGGAATGTACATGGGTCCAACACTTTATAATATTTTCAGCTGATCCAATTAATGTTTTCAAATTGTCTATAGCGGCCAAATATTGAATGAGAAAATAGCAACATCAGCACCTCCTCGGAAGGAATGACACCTGTCTGAGATACGCATGCTTTGATATTTATGCAGTCATAATTTAAAATTGTTCACGCATAATTGTTAAATTCGTCCTCCTTTTTATAAAGTAATATAAATTGCATTTTTTCTCTACAAAAGCGTGCCGTAGAATCAAAAAAAAGGAACCGATTAAAAGAGGGGTCTGTAAATAAATTCCCAATTAGTAACAGCAGGTGTTTCAACAAAGAATAATATTACGTGTCATGTCATGGGCATCTTCTCGATTGCTCTTTATCTATTCCAGTAGACAAAACAACTTTACATTTATGCTTACCTTAATTATACCACCCAAGGTGTTCAACATTGGAGGGAGTGCCCGCCGGCCCCCGCCTAGTTGACTCCGCCGACCGATGTGCCTCAAAATTGATCATCAGGTACAAATAAATAATTGTAGTCTAACACATTGTGAACACAAATTCAGGAATTGCACTCATGATCATACCCATAACACTGAGGGCGCAACATGGCAGCAACGTTTTGCTTAAACGTTCCAACAGAGTAGAACGACCTGTGTCACAGGTCATATCTGGTGGGTCATAGGTAAGCTCAACATGATAAATTTGACCAAGAAATGGTAAATGATGACCAATATAATATATACATAAACCTATGACTCAGCAGACATGACCTATGACCTAGGTCGTTTAGTTTTACAAAGTTTCTTTCAGTTATCTCAAATATCAAATGTTCCAATCAAATATTCCCGATAGCGAGCACGTGGAACATTGTCGGGTTGAATTAATATTGATGTCTTCCAAGGTGTATTGTATGTAATGATTGACCCCCTTTTGAGATGCTATTGGGTTTGATTCGAAGTGAACTCGAATTTATTTTTGGGACGTATTACTCTCATTGTTTAGCATTTCATGTTATCCCGCCGATTGTGAGGTAAATACTTATAATTATTCTTCCTCGAAAATGAGATTTGTTTTGACTTTTGCTCGCAAGTAATGTATAAATGGTTTGAATGCTTTGTCACTCTAAAAAATTTCTCCAATACCTCGCGCAATGTCATGCCAGAACGAAATGAAAACTTCAAGTGACAGACTGACACCACGAACTGTGTTGAATACAATATGATTTGATCATTATTTATTCATTTGTTATTGTTTGAAACTCCGCCCTCAGAATGAATTAGGTTCATTAGCCATTGTAAAGCAATATAAAGTGAATTTTCCTCTACCAACGTTTACAGAAGAACCAAAAACTCAAGGGAACGGATTAAGAGAGGAGTCTAGAAATAAATTCATAGTCAGCAACAACAGGTGTAACAATTATTATAGAATATCCACACCTGAAATGAGTTTCTACTTTACTATTGTTCCTCTCTTCCTAATAATTGGGCAGTGCCTCTGCCAAAATATTCCTGTGTTTGGGACAGATAAACATTTCTTGCATGATGTGTTCCCAGAAAATTTTCTTTTTGGATACAGTAGCTCAGCTTACCAAATTGAAGGCGGGTATAATGAAGGGGGTAAAAACGTTTTTTATAGCTCTTTATTATTATTCTTTCAAATGGAAAGAAATCAATCGGGGTGATCGGATAAATTAAGTGTGGATTCAGTAATCGAGGATATATGTATTTATTTTGATGTAAACAATCAGGAAAAAGCGAAAGCAACTGGGATTATTACACGCATAAGAATCCTTCAGTGGTGGCGGATGGAAGTAACGCGGATGTGGCAGCCGATTCTTATCACAAATATCGAGACGACGTTGCGTCACTAAAGAAATCTGGAGTAAATACAATCTAACGAATCCACGGTGCTATTATTGACACACATTGACACAGAGAATTCTCTTACATCTTGTAAACTTCTCCGGTGGAACATATTGGAACAACTATTGACGCTCTCCCTTTTGAAATAGAACATTTCTGTTGTATATTTTCGTATTTAATTTAATTTCAGGCCAAGACTTACCGATTCTCGATAGCGTGGACCAGAATCCTTCCGAACGGGGATTGCAGCATTGTAAATGAAGTCGGGTTATCTTACTACAGTAACCTAATTGATGCTCTCATCGAAAATGGTATTGAACCTGTTGTTACAATGTACCATTATGACCTCCCTCAAATCCTTGAAGCCCAAGGAGGCTGGTTGAATGAGGCGACAGTATTCCATTTTACTGAATATGCAAGAATCCTTTTCAAGAACTTTGGTGACCGTGTGAAAATTTGGGCCACCTTCAATCAGGCCAATATTTACTGTCAATTTGCCTATGGTACTAATGCTATGTATGCTCCTGGAATCAACAGAACTGCAGCAGGGCCTTACCGATGTGCTCATAATTTGCTCAAAGCCCATGGTCTAGCCTACAGAATATACGACGAGGAATTTAGACAAAGTCAGAAGGGTCGCGTTGGAATATCCGTCTGGTGTCCCTGGTTTCAACCGCTAGATGCCACGAAAGCGGAAGATGTCGCTGCTAGTTCGCGCGCTCTCCAATTCTTTGTAAGTCTCAATTCGTATAAGAGTGCTTGGAACAGGATGCGCTATTGTGACTAAACGTGTTGTTAAAATGTTCTTAAATGTGATTAAAACATTTAATTTCTCTTCAAAATAGATAGGGTGGATAATCAATCCTCTTCTTAAAGGTGATTATCCCCCTGTGATGCGAACAGTGTTGGATGAGAAAAGCAAAGCTGAAGGAAGGAGTAAATCGCGCCTTCCCACGTTTAGTAGTAAATGGATGAAAATTATTACAGGTCAGATTCCCGTTTGTATTTGCACTTTCAAAAATCAAGCAATTTTTTTACATTTTTATTATTTATATTAAATCTGATCACACCAGGTACGTTGGACTACATTGGCGTTAATCATTACGCCACGTTTTACGCGTATCCCTCTCCACAGGGAAATCTTGTTTCCCCTGATTCAAACACCGGCATTGCAGTGGACCCACTTTGGCCCCCGACAGCTTTGCCGACAAATTTTGTGGTCCCAGTCGGATTCCGCAGAATCCTCAATTATGTAGGAATTCAGTACTGCCTCGACATTTTCGTCTTTGAGAACGGATACGGTGAAAATGGAGCAACTGGGTTAAATAATTATGAAAGTGTGAACTACTATAGACTTTATATCAACGAAATGCTGAAAGCAGTCAGACTTGATGGGATCAGGATAATGGGTTACACTGCCTGGTCATTGGTTGACACCTTCGAGCTTACAAGTGGATACACGTAAATAAGTCTTTAATACCATGAGTTTTGGCATTTATACAAACAAAACAAGGCATATTTTCTAAAACGATGATAATTTATTTTAGGGTACGATTTGGAGCATTTTATATTGATTTTGGGGATCCCAATCGTCGACGTGTACCCAAGGATTCAGCCAAATACTTGAGGAGAATATTTCATGCGAATGGATTTCCTGATAACCATACTCATTCCAGGAATCTAGAAGACAGTTCATGGGATTGAAATTAAGGGTTACCACTAGAATTTCAAATAATAATTAACCCAAGCTCGGATAAAAACGTCGAGATCTTAAAATGTCTGTAAAATTAGAACATGGGCCGAATATTACAAAGCACTACTTTTAATGCTATCACAACTGATGAGTATGTAACGTACAAAATATAAGTAAATTTTGATTGACAAATTAACTATTTATCTCATGTCTACACATATTCAAGGATTCAGCCAAATTCTTAGATTTTTGTGTCTTGGGCTAAAGAATTTGCCTAGTACAGATCAAAATTGCAAGTCTCAAGAATGCAATGCATTTGCACAATAACAGTAAAGTGCGCCATGCTCATTCTCTTATTTTCCTCATTCAAGAACCATATTTGGTCAAAAATAAAATCTCTGGCCTTGGCAAAAGAGACAATTTATTTGTTGGAACAATAAACGAAGCCCCCAGGGCTTGCATTGTAACAACCAAGAACATAATGGCTACTCCTCTCTCTCAATTCAATGATAGAGATTTGATGGCTATTTCTACCGAATGGAGAAGCGGTACGATTGTGTTTGCATCAGCCTATTGCCCTGGTGACACACAAACGACTCCCAGCAGATCTATCATAAATCTTGTTGAATACTGTAATGAGCTAAATATCCCGCTTGTTATGGGTGCAGATGCAAATGCTCACCACACAGCTTGGGGTAGCTCCAATATAAACTCAAGAGGCCAGCAGCTACTTGAATTCTTACTAAGAAACCATCTTCAGACCTGCAATGTGGGAAATAAACCCACATTCGTAGTTGCTAATAGACAGGAGGTCTTAGATGTTACAATAACAAATAGCTGGGCACATAGTCTAATTAGACAGTGGGACGTTCTGGATATTGAATCCATGTCTGATCACTTGTACATTGGATTTTTGGTGTCCGCCATGAAACCAAACCCAATAAAAGCTCGTAATATAAGGAAGGCTGACTGGGAAAAATACGTCCATTGCTTACGTGAAGATCTAAATGGTGTACACATGGAGGCACCTCCCAATGTTGGTAAACTCGAGAGTCAGGCTGTGTTGATAACATCATCAATTCAAAACAGCTTTGACAAAGCATGTCCACTAAAAACAATTTCATGGAGGCAGAAAACTGTTCCTTGGTGGACCAACGAACTGTCTGCACTCCGTAAAAGATCTCGTGGTCTCCTCAGACTGGCTGGCAACCCCAATGAGCGTGATCCATCAGCCTGGGAGAACTACAAGAGATGCCGAAATAAATATAAAAAAGTTTTAAGAAACGAGAAACGCAAGTCTTGGCAGACCTACTGTGAGAGCATAACCTGCTTACCAGTAGCGGCTAGACTCAAAAAAGTATTAAGTTCGGAGAATCGGAAAACTCCTAGCCGCATAAAACTCCCAAATGGTATGAACACAAGGGATGATTGCCAGGTTCTAGATGAACTACTAGCTCACCACTTTCCATGTGGCCCCTTGTTAAACTCCATAACTTGGGATCATAACCTAAAGGAAGTGACGGAGCTAGACAAAATAGTTAATCCATCCAAAATAAAGTGGGCAGTCAGTACCTTCGGTCCCTATAAAGCTGCTGGTACAGACAACATCTCCCCAATAGTTTTACTAAAGGGTCTGGATGTTCTCAGTACGCACCTGTGCACAATCTACAAAGGTTGTTTGACACTAGGCTACGTGCCACTAGAATGGCGCAAAGCAAGAGTGATATTCATTCCGAAACCTGGAAAAGGCTGTTACGAAAGTGCGGCTGCTTGGAGACCCATCTCACTTTCCTCGTTTCTATTGAAAACACTTGAAAGACTAGTTGATTGTCACATAAGAACACATCAACTACAAGCAACCCTTAGGGGTAACAAACAATTTGCTTATTTACGGGGAACCTCCACAGAGGCAGCACTTCATCGACTTGTATGCTACGTGGAAAAAGCCCTGGGAAATAAGGAAATTGTCATAGCAATATTTGCGGACATCGATGGAGCATTTAATAATGTGTTATTTGCAGCGATGGAATCGGCACTGAGCAGATCTGGAATTGACCCTGTAATTTGTCGATGGATAAATCACATGCTGCAGTCCCGATTAGCTTGCTCCACATTGAGAAGCTCTCACAGCGAGAGAAGAGTTGAGAGGGGAACCCCACAGGGTGGTGTTTTGTCTCCTCTAATTTGGAATCTCGTTATGGATGAGCTACTCCAACAGCTCCAAACCAGGATGCCATCTGTCTTATCACAAGGATTTGCGGATGACGTAGTCCTTGCTCAGGCAGGAAAAGATTTTAGCACATGTGCGGATAGAACTCTTAAGGGCCTAGGCATCATCGATGGATGGTGCACACGCACGGGCCTCAATCTAAACCCGGAAAAAACGGGCGCAGTCATTTTTACCAGGAACACACGTATGAGGATAAGCACACTTTCCTACCGTGGGAACCAAATCGCCATCCTCCCAAGCATAAGATACCTAGGAGTGATGTTAGATAGCCACCTTACATGGAGAGTGCATTGTCTCTCTATTGCGAATAAAGCTAATTCATCATTACTCACTATCAAACGCTTGGTCGGAAAGAAATGGGGTATTAACCCAAAAATTGCAAACTGGATGTACACGACAATCGTGCGCCCCATTCTGGAATACGCAGTTGTCGTCTGGCATCCTGGTTATAATGCAAAATACACCTTTGCAAAAATAAACAGTGTGCAAAGGCAAGCTTGTCTCAGTATCACAGGTGCCTGCAAAAGCACCCCAACTGCGACACTAGAAGCAATTTTAGGCATTATTCCGCTAGACTTACATCTACAGGGAATAGTTGTCCGAACAATGCACAGATTAAGGGCCAGAAACCACTGGCTCGGCGAATCTATGGCATATGTTAAACGCAGTCATGTTAGACTGTGGAATCTATGGGTGACGATGGAAACTATCCTACTGAGACCTAGCGATAGTATCATCCCGTCACAACTTGCAAATAACAATATTGGAATTGTTGTTGGCGAAAAGTCTGAGTGGACCAAAGACCTGTCACTAGACAACATCGGCCTCATCTGTTATACTGATGGCTCCAAATCCAAACAGTTAGCAGGCAGTGGCTTCTACATCATCAAGAGAGATGGGAGTTCGTGCAAGGCTATTCACTGCGAATCCAACCCTATTGATGAACATGCAACTGTATTTCAATGTGAAATACACGCAATAATGTGCGCAGCCAAATTTCTTATTAACTCTAAGTACAGCAATGAAACTATCACATTTTACAGTGATAGTCAGAGCTCCTTACTTGCCTTAAACAGCTCCTATACATCCTCAAAACTTGTACTTGATTGTAACATGGCGCTGAGCAGTTTATCAAAGGATAACACTGTTCGGCTCCACTGGATACCAAGTCATCAAGGTTTTGAGGGAAACGAGGAGGCAGATAAACTTGCGAAAGCAGCTTACTCAAAAGAATCCTTAGAAACAAGGATTCCAACTAAACTTCCAATTGCTACCTCAGTGGTGAAATATATCGTGCGCAGCAAACTGCGTGCCTTGCACACTGAGAGATGGCAAAACCTGAAAATTGGTGCTCATCCCAGATCACTGATAAATACTCCACTATATGGGAACAAATCGGTGACCAAATTCTCGCGAGTCCACATCAAGTGGCTCACGGAGGTTATTTCCGGTCATGGCAGATTTCAAAAACATCTCCATAGAACTGGGAAGGCATCCTGCCCCCTGTGCACACATTGTGGCATAGAGGATGAGGACGCCTTTCACTTCTTGGCGACGTGCCCTGCCTTCTGCATCATTAGAAATATATATCTTAAGGCATGTACTCTAGACCTAAGTCTCCTTAAACAGGCGAACGCGAGCGACCTGTTGTATTACTCAATTGCAACTGGCCGCTTCGTAACCCGCCCAAAGTAAAGTGTACAGGGCAATCTGCAATGGGCCCACCTGATGGCCCGAGCAGTATCTCTCTCCAACTAGGTGAGAGAGAACCCCTAAAATACATACATGTGTTCCCAGAAAATTTTCTTTTTGGATACAGTAGCTCAGCTTACCAAATTGAAGGCGGGTATAATGAAGGGGGTAAAAACGTTTTTTATAGCTCTTTATTATTATTCTTTCAAATGGAAAGAAATCAATCGGGGTGATCGGATAAATTAAGTGTGGATTCAGTAATCGAGGATATATGTATTTATTTTGATGTAAACAATCAGGAAAAAGCGAAAGCAACTGGGATTATTACACGCATAAGAATCCTTCAGTGGTGGCGGATGGAAGTAACGCGGATGTGGCAGCCGATTCTTATCACAAATATCGAGACGACGTTGCGTCACTAAAGAAATCTGGAGTAAATACAATCTAACGAATCCACGGTGCTATTATTGACACACATTGACACAGAGAATTCTCTTACATCTTGTAAACTTCTCCGGTGGAACATATTGGAACAACTATTGACGCTCTCCCTTTTGAAATAGAACATTTCTGTTGTATATTTTCGTATTTAATTTAATTTCAGGCCAAGACTTACCGATTCTCGATAGCGTGGACCAGAATCCTTCCGAACGGGGATTGCAGCATTGTAAATGAAGTCGGGTTATCTTACTACAGTAACCTAATTGATGCTCTCATCGAAAATGGTATTGAACCTGTTGTTACAATGTACCATTATGACCTCCCTCAAATCCTTGAAGCCCAAGGAGGCTGGTTGAATGAGGCGACAGTATTCCATTTTACTGAATATGCAAGAATCCTTTTCAAGAACTTTGGTGACCGTGTGAAAATTTGGGCCACCTTCAATCAGGCCAATATTTACTGTCAATTTGCCTATGGTACTAATGCTATGTATGCTCCTGGAATCAACAGAACTGCAGCAGGGCCTTACCGATGTGCTCATAATTTGCTCAAAGCCCATGGTCTAGCCTACAGAATATACGACGAGGAATTTAGACAAAGTCAGAAGGGTCGCGTTGGAATATCCGTCTGGTGTCCCTGGTTTCAACCGCTAGATGCCACGAAAGCGGAAGATGTCGCTGCTAGTTCGCGCGCTCTCCAATTCTTTGTAAGTCTCAATTCGTATAAGAGTGCTTGGAACAGGATGCGCTATTGTGACTAAACGTGTTGTTAAAATGTTCTTAAATGTGATTAAAACATTTAATTTCTCTTCAAAATAGATAGGGTGGATAATCAATCCTCTTCTTAAAGGTGATTATCCCCCTGTGATGCGAACAGTGTTGGATGAGAAAAGCAAAGCTGAAGGAAGGAGTAAATCGCGCCTTCCCACGTTTAGTAGTAAATGGATGAAAATTATTACAGGTCAGATTCCCGTTTGTATTTGCACTTTCAAAAATCAAGCAATTTTTTTACATTTTTATTATTTATATTAAATCTGATCACACCAGGTACGTTGGACTACATTGGCGTTAATCATTACGCCACGTTTTACGCGTATCCCTCTCCACAGGGAAATCTTGTTTCCCCTGATTCAAACACCGGCATTGCAGTGGACCCACTTTGGCCCCCGACAGCTTTGCCGACAAATTTTGTGGTCCCAGTCGGATTCCGCAGAATCCTCAATTATGTAGGAATTCAGTACTGCCTCGACATTTTCGTCTTTGAGAACGGATACGGTGAAAATGGAGCAACTGGGTTAAATAATTATGAAAGTGTGAACTACTATAGACTTTATATCAACGAAATGCTGAAAGCAGTCAGACTTGATGGGATCAGGATAATGGGTTACACTGCCTGGTCATTGGTTGACACCTTCGAGCTTACAAGTGGATACACGTAAATAAGTCTTTAATACCATGAGTTTTGGCATTTATACAAACAAAACAAGGCATATTTTCTAAAACGATGATAATTTATTTTAGGGTACGATTTGGAGCATTTTATATTGATTTTGGGGATCCCAATCGTCGACGTGTACCCAAGGATTCAGCCAAATACTTGAGGAGAATATTTCATGCGAATGGATTTCCTGATAACCATACTCATTCCAGGAATCTAGAAGACAGTTCATGGGATTGAAATTAAGGGTTACCACTAGAATTTCAAATAATAATTAACCCAAGCTCGGATAAAAACGTCGAGATCTTAAAATGTCTGTAAAATTAGAACATGGGCCGAATATTACAAAGCACTACTTTTAATGCTATCACAACTGATGAGTATGTAACGTACAAAATATAAGTAAATTTTGATTGACAAATTAACTATTTATCTCATGTCTACACATATTCAAGGATTCAGCCAAATTCTTAGATTTTTGTGTCTTGGGCTAAAGAATTTGCCTAGTACAGATCAAAATTGCAAGTCTCAATAAGACATTGCATGGATGAAAGCTAATGCACTAACTCCGATCAAAACATTAGTCAACAGAACTAGAACGCGTCTGCAAAAGCAGACTATGGACGGTAGAATTTGAAACAGTAACAGATTAATATGTTATCCCAGTTGTTGAGCGTTAATACGTTGAATAAATAAATTGTAACTGTCAAATGTGCGTCATTTACCTGCCATATTACAGTACCTTATTTTCCTCTATCTTTGATACGTTCCTGGCTATAGAGATACTAAAGACGATTAAAAACGTCTGTCACTTCGTTTCGTACTATCCTTGATTTTCTGGAATGGTATCGAGTAATACGGATTTTTCCGAAAACATCTGATTCCGATGGCGCCCATTATCTGTGTTTCTGTCCATAGGAATCTGGATACTTATATAAGTAATAGCCGCTTATGGGTACAGGTAGTACCCAGGTATATGGGTACAGGTTCAGGTACAAAATGGGTGCATACATTTTGTATCCAAATATTTTAGGTTCTTTCTGGGTACACGGAATTTGTATCCAAATATTTTAGGTTCTTTCTGGGTACACGGAGTTTGTATCCAAATATTTTAGGTTCTTTCTGGGTACACGGAATTTGTATCCAAATATTTTAGGTTCTTTCTGGGTACACGGAATTTGTATCCAAATATTTTAGGTTCTTTCTGGGTACACAGAATTTGTATCCAAATATTTTAGGTTCTTTCTGGGTACACGGAGTTTGTATCCAAATATTTTAGGTTCTTTCTGGGTACACGGAATTTGTATCCAAATATTTTAGGTTCTTTCTGGGTACACGGAATTTGTATCCAAATATTTTAGGTTCTTTCTGGGTACACGGAATTTGTATCCAAATATTTTAGGTTCTTTCTGGGTACACGGAATTTGTATCCAAATATTTTAGGTTCTTTCTGGGTACACAGAATTTGTATCCAAATATTTCAGGTTCTTTCTGGGTACACGGAGTTTGTATCCAAATATTTTAGGTTCTTTCTGGGTACACGGAATTTGTATCCAAATATTTTAGGTTCTTTCTGGGTACACGGAGTTTGTATCCAAATATTTTAGGTTCTTTCTGGGTACACGGAGTTTGTATCCAAATATTTTTTTTTCTTTCTGGGTACACGGAATTTGTATCCAAATATTTTAGGTTCTTTCTGGGTACACGGAATTTGTATCCAAATATTTTAGGTTCTTTCTGGGTACACGGAATTTGTATCCAAATATTTTAGGTTCTTTCTGGGTACACGGAATTTGTATCCATCCGCAAAGGTGGATACAGATTTTAATAAATAGTATGGGATTGCGTAAGGAAGATTACCTATTAGAGTCGATTCCAACAGGTACAGGTACGATTCAGCAGGGCCGTCGGTTTTGAACATAAATATACATAGCATGATTCATTTATACTTATGATTTTTGCATGCAATATTCGGCTTTTTCTATGTTTGCCCTCTTAAATATTATTATGTCTTGCACGTTATTACCTAACTTGAGTGTTTGTACAACGAAGTAATCTACAAGTGTCAGGTTCAAATACGAATTCATCATGCGCTACACATTCATTAGTAAATTGGTGAAAACAACATTTTACTGAAAGCCTTTACTTTTGTATTTATAGTATTGTGGAGTCATATTAAGGTATACCGAGTGTGTTTAGCCCGGATTTTCCCCCTTGTTCTTTTGCATTATTTTCACTTCTCATTATTGATTGCTGCATTTAAGTTGATAAAAACAACTGTTTGGTTGATACAAAGTGTAATGTGTTTAGCGAATTAATTTTCGCTAGGGTCAATTTTGTGACTAAATTATTTTTGATTATATAATCCCTAATTCCAGCCTGTTAAAGCATTGCTCCCCGAATAAGAACATGCTGATTCTAAATTGAACTCACGTTAAATAGACACGTTGCAAGATTCCTGGTTTTTTTTTAAAAACAGTACAATTGTAGCTGTGAACGATTCTTTTTAGTATCTAATTTCTATAGTGTATTACTGGTTTACCAAAAAATCAATACCAAGTACAAGTAGAATGCGACCCAAAATACAAAATGTTCCCTGTTTTTTTCCAGCCTTCCTCATCTGCATTCAAATATTCCAAGCCGAAATGCCACTGATAACGAGTGCCCAGGGAATGATTGACCCATTTCCCATTTTCAAAAATTACCGAGACTGCTTCTTCCAAATTATTACAGCAAACAATGTACACGTTATAGATTACTCCCTGACAGCTGCCCCAATTGTGCTCACAGTTTTGGATTCCGGGCTGGTCAAAGCCATAAGGAGTTTACCGGTAAAATCTACCCTGACCAATGCAGAGCATTTACGTTGCCACACTATTGCTTTCACAGTCTTTGGATTGAACTTTCGAGAATGGGAAAGTACCTTGCGCTCGGCCTTACTAATCGACGTTTCCTTTGCCTCGCCATTTTGGATAGCAGTCAAACACTTGACTGTAGATGCACCCCCTAGGAGGATATACCCAAAGAATTTTATCTTCCTTACGGATGATCTTTCCTTCAAAGATGAACTGGAGAGAAACTTTATTTTTGGAGTAGAAAAAGATGGGTTATTAAAGATGGCGCCAACATTCATTCTGAAGTACACACTTGAAATCCATCAGGGAACTTCGAGCTACGTTTTCAACAGGGGCTGGTTTGTTTGTTGGTATTGTACAGACGTCTTAAACGGAATCGCCCTACAAAGTACTTTCATAGTTAAGTCTGTATCCTTACATCCCTTTTCGTGTGACACCGAATCTTGCTTTGAATCTTTCACTCATGTCTACCAAAAAGAGATTCAGAATGGGAGAGAAATATTTTGGAGCATTCAATACAATCACATTTACCTCGAGGAATTAAGTCTCACTAAAAATCAAGATGTTTTTGCAAAATCCTATCATGCTAGACTTGGAGACGCCGTTGGAAACTTTTTGATTGGCAGCCAGAATATTTCATTGAAGATCACACCGCGAACAAACCGAGAGCGTTCTTATGGACGGCTTTTCACAAGTGACGTTTTCGAGATGGAGGAATATTACCCAACAGGATTCACCAGCACATTTAATTTTATAACTTCCAATGATGTGTACCAAGTTAAGACTAATTTTGAGATATATATAACTCCCTTTGAACCCCAGGTCTGGGCATTGATAGCATTATCCATGCTTTTGGTCGCTAGTGTTGGGCCATTTGTAGAGGCATTTATTCAAGGACGGCAGATTAGTGTCTGTAAAATGTCAATTATAGACACTTGCATTTGCTTATTCGGAGGTTTGGTAGATCAATGGCACGAACTCAAGCCATCGTCACCATTTTTGGTAAAAACAAGTTTCTATACTATTTTGGGAACGATTTGGTTATTTGTTGCCCTGATTTTAAATAATATTTACAAAAGCATTGTAAAAGCAAACCATGTTTTGCCTCATCCTTTTGAAACCAGATGGGAATATTTGAATGAGCTCAGTGAATTTAAAGTATTTGTACCCCTCAGGACCTGTAATAAGGAGATTTACAAAGTTTATTCTCTGAAGGGGAATTACTCCGTTAATGATTCCAGTGAAATTGAAAGACGGCTTGCTCATTTTAGATGCCGCGGAAGTGAAATAAATTTCCTGATCTTTGAAATTCCAGATGTAATTAAAGCAATGAATGATATTACAGACTTGTATGACAAAATGTCAAGGAACCAAACCGAAAAATCAATGCTTTTTCAAAATATACAGGCATTTCATACGATTCACTCGAATTTATGCTATATTTGCAGCTATCACATTGCTGAGTTCATTGAATACATTCAGGATGTGTGGAGTTCAGATAAGATTGCCCTTGTTTTTAAACATTCAGAGTTTGAATATTATTGGGGTTACTACCGAAAGTATATGGAGACCAGTTCAACTAGTTTTGCACACAACCGTAGGATTCAAAATGACTACATCTTCAAAAAATCCGTCGGTATTGCCATTTCAAGTGGTTATGATCACAATCACAAATGGGTCTCTAATCGTGCAAGAGTTTTACTTCAGTCTGGAATTTACTGGTTCTGGGAAAAATGGGATGCGATTCATTTTCCTGAGAATCCGAAGCATAATTTGACGAGCGTTAACAAACCCTTACCAAAACCTATTTCATTTTTCAAAACGGACATTCACCTTATATTCCTGATTTTCGTTTTTCTTCTGGTTTTTGCCATTTTTATTTTTGGAGTGGAAAGTTCATTAAACCGGATGCATTCTTTGGCAGATATTTTTCGTAGATCTTTACTGTCGTGCAAGATCATTTTACATTGGATCTGCACGATTTTTCAGACTTTTATAATTTTTCCGTACTTACTCTGTGACGTCGTGTTTTTGTGGATTTATTTTAGCCTTTTATTGATTTAAACCACGTGCCCTGCGAAAATTATAGTAATTATACTTAATAAAAAAAATTTATTTAGCAATGTAGGTATTGAATGTGTGTAATTTCTTCCCCTGACTTAGGCAGAGGTGATGAGAGAAGGAAAGTGTAGATGATAACAAAAACAACACGTACGTATGTACCCAATGTAAATAGAAGAATAAGAAGGTATGATTCTTAGCTCGATGATGTCATCCAGCTGGAGCAAAATATTACAGCCTGGATTCTAGTAATATGTATTATATACAATAATGAATATGGAACGAATGTAATTGTTTATAAAAATGATAAAACATCCACGGAGTAACATGATAAAGACTACGGGGGAAATGATTGTAAATACGGCTTATTATGCATAGTGCATTTGTTAGTAAAATTACGGATGCAGATCTAATTTTAGATGAGTTGCTGCCAAGCATTAATTCTGGTGAGCTATCAAAACCTTTGCAATTTTTGACATGTCAGCAATGGATTATGCTGGTTTGTTTGTCGATTTTACCATAAGTTAGAATTAGATTAAGCATAGGTTACATTCCTGAATTGTAGTCTTCACACTATATTCAGAGGTAAAACCAGCAGTAAGGCTTGGTGTGACATACATATACTAAAGAACGAACAATAATATTTATAATTAATTCTTTAATATCAACAAAAATCTACGATAAAATAAAGTCTTTGTTCAATTACGTATATACACTTTATCACTCCATTTTATATTTTATTCTGCTAAGCAAATCTTGAGCGCTTGTTTCTCATGTTCTTTCCAGAATATGGGAGATACATTCGGAACAAGATTCTGAAAAAACCGTAAATTTTGATCAATTTTTGCTGATCATCTATGGGTTTCTCTGACGTATGTACATACATACATACTTGCCGTAGAACCAAGTACAATACCTCGTTCAAATTGCCTTCGTCAGCCCAACTCAAATTTTTGCATCCATTTATGGATCCTCAAACATTTGATCGGGAATTTTTGATTACAATGGTTTGGGCTGAGTAATCAAGAGTTGCCCGATGATTTTACCAAAATTTCTGCCAAAAAAAAGATTTCGGAAACATTAAGTTAAATATCTAGCTTACAGTAATATAATTTTGACTTTTTAAATAAAACAAAATGTCCGATTTAAAAAGTAAACAAATTTTCTGTTTAAAATTATTTACAATAATTTTGATTTACTAACTTAATTATTTAATTTTCATTAATTACAATACTCAGCTTGCAAATACATTCAACCTATTGGGCAACACCAAATACATTTGATGTATTAGTTGTTTTAATAAAACATCGCCCTACATGATACGAGAATTATTTGCAGGTCAACATTTGATTTTAAATATTTAATTTGTAAGTAATAACATCATCGTAATATTTTACCATGTACACCACCATTCGACTTGATTCTCCTATGGTACCACCGTGCGGAAGTTTCTATCCTACACTTCCCTAACTTTCCAAATCAAAGAACAGTGGTTAAACTAAACTAAACCTATAACAAAAGTGAGACCGCGGAATTTCAAACATGATCATAGTCGCGCAACGCTACTGGATGTTTGTTATAGGATTCTAGATAAAAGCTCGCTTCGCCGGGCGATGATGTGCACGTTGTAGCAACACTTTTTATTTAATATTAATTATCGATCATGAAGAAGCAGAAGAATATGCATACATGTATATCTGCGGTAGTAATGTTTACCAAACCGACAACCAGGCTTGTGTAGTAATTATCAGATTATTAGATTAATTAAATAAAATTCTAGTGTTAAATCTTAATTCTCATCCCACGAACTGTCCCCTAGATTCCTGGAATGAGTATGGTTATCAGGAAATCCATTCGCCTGAAATATTCTCCTCAAGTATTTGGCTGAATCCTTGGGAACACGTCGACGATTGGGATCCCCAAAATCAATATAAAATGCTCCAAATCGTACCCTAAAATAAATGTTTACAATGGTTTAAGAAATCTGCCTTGTTTTGTTTGTGTACATAAATGCCAAAACTCATGGTATTAAAGACTTATTTACGTGTATCCACTTGTAAGCTCGAAGGTGTCAACCAATGACCAGGCAGTGTAACCCATTATCCTGATCCCATCAAGTCTGACTGCTTTCAGCATTTCGTTGATATAAAGTCTATAGTAGTTTACACTTTCATAATTATTTAGACCAGTTGCTCCATTTTCACCGAGTCCATTCTCAAGGACGAAAATGTCGAGGCAGTACTGAATTGCTACCCAGTTGAGGATTCTGCGGAATCCGACTGGGACCACAAAATTTGTCGGCAAAGCTGTCGGGGGCCAAAGTGGGTCCACTGCAATACCGGTATTTGAATCAGGAGCAATACGGTTTCCCTGTGGAGAGGGATACGCGTAAAACGTGGCGTAATGATTAACGCTAATATAGTCCAAGGTACCTGTGTAATCGGATTTAATATAAATAATAACTGCGTAAAAATAATCCCAGAATTTTGACAGTGCAAATACAAACGGGAATCTGACCTGTAATAATTTTCGCCCATTTACTACTAAACGTCGGAAGGCGGGATTTCCTCCTTCCTTCAGCTTTGCTTTTTTCATCCAACACTGTTCGCATCACAGGGGGATAATCACCTTTAAGAAGAGGATTGATTATCCACCCTATCTATTTGAATAGGAATTAAATGTTTTAACAACAAACAACACGTTTAGTAACAATAGCAAATCCTGCTCCAAGCATTCGAATATGAATTCAGACTTACAGAGAATTGGAGAGCGCGCGAACTTGCAGCGACATCTTCCGCTTTCGTGGCATCTAGCGGTTGAAACCATTCCGCCCAGACGGAAATTCCAACGCGTCCCTTTTGACTTTGTCTAAATTCCTCATCGTATATTCTGTAGGCGAGACCATGGGCTTTGAGCAAATTATGAGCACATCGGTAAGGTCCAGCTGCAGTTCTGTTGATTCCAGGAGCAAATCCAGCATTTATTCCGTAGGCAGATTGACAATACATATTGGCCTGATTGAAGGTATTCCAAATTTTCACGCGGCTACCAAAGTACTTGAACAGGATTCTGGCATATTCAGTAAAATGGAATATTGTCGCCTCATTCAACCAGCCTCCTTGGGCTTCTAGGATTTGAGGGAGGTCATAATGGTACATTGTAACAACAGGTTGAATGCCATTTTTGATGAGTGCATCAATTAGGTTACTGTAGTAAGATAACCCAGCTACATTTACAATGCTGCTGTCACCTTTAGGGAGGATTCTGGTCCAGGCGATCGAGATATGGTATGCCTTGACCTGATATTGAAATGAGTATGACACTTAGCTAAAATATAATGTTACGTACATATATAAAAGTTGTATTTGCTGTACTGTAGAAATTCAACAGATGTAATAGAGTTAGTTGTGTTAATATGCGTCATTAACATCATCGTGGATTTGTTAGATTGCAATTACTCCGGATTTCTTCAGTAACGCAACGTCGTCTCGATATTTGTGATAAGAATCGGCTGCCACATCCGCGTTACTTCTATCCGCCACCACTGAAGGATTATTATGCGTGTAATAATCCCAGTTGCTCTCGCTTTTTCCTGGTTGTTTACATCAAAATAAATATATATATCCTCGGTTACTGAATCCGGATTTAATTTATTCGACCACTTCAATTGGTTTCTTTGCAGTTTAAAGAATAATAATAAAGAGCTGTAAATAACGTTTTTACCTCCTTCATTCCACCCGCCTTCAGTTTGGTAAGCTGAGCTACTGTATCCAAATAGAAACGTTTCTGGAAACACATCATGTAAGAAACGGTCATCTGTCCCAAACACAGGAATATTTTGGCAGAAGTACTGCCCAATTATCAGGAAGAGGGGAACAACAGCAACGCAGATATTCATATCAGGTGGGGATATTCTGTACTTAGTGTTCCTGCTGATGCTGTCTACGCATTTATTTCCAGATTCCTCTCTTAATCCGCTCCCACGAGTTTTTGGTTCTCCTGTAAACGTTGGCAGAGAAAAATTCACTTTACATTGCTTTATAAAGGTTAATGAGCCTCTAAATCTAATTCTGCGGGCGGAGATTCAAATAATGACTAATGAATAATGATCAACATACAAATGTTCATCACAGTCGGTGGTGTCTATCTGTTCATTCTTTCTGGCATTAAATTGTGAGATATTGCCGTTTGTTGATAAGCCAAACCATTTGTATGCTAATTGTGACAAAGGTGGGCAGGTGGAATTTCCTATCCTTCAGCCTTCCCTATAAAATATTGGAAAAACAACCCTACCTTCCGGGCTATACGTATGCCCATTCCCTACATCCCAAAACTAGGTAGATACATATGTAGTTTACCTTTTAATTAAATATTTTGCTGCGGCCACCTAGTTAACACCTTGCATAGTTTTGAAATACATTTGAGTAGTGCTGCCTTTGTGATTAAGTAATACTGCACAGGAATTTCTAACTACATAAGTTCTATTTATTTATCAGACGGAGCACAAAATACTTCTATTGTTCCTTATTCTGTATTTACCAACAACCCCATGATTTACCACAAGATTCCAATGAAACGTGTTTAATACAGTCCAATCCTTAAAGGTGTCCAAAAGGTTCAGCCTACCTAAAATACTACATATTTTTTGCAGCTTTACCTTCCCTACATATTAACCTATATTATTTATCAAAAATAAATTGCCTACCTATTTGCCTACATATATTTCTGTAATGTTTCTGCCTATATTTTAGCCTATAAAGACCTATTTTTTAGCCTATAAAGACCTATTTTTTAGCCTATAAAGACCTATTTTTTAGCCTATAAAGACCTATTTTTTAGCCTATAAAGACCTATTTTTTAGCTTATAAAGACCTATTTTTTTACATTTTTTTAAAGGCTTATTTTTTCAATTAAAAATCAATGTATGTACGTGCAATCGTAACACATGAAAAAAATCGAACTACCAAAATGTCACGTATTTGAAGAATATTTTTGAGATTTATTTTAAGGTTAAATCAAATAATTGCTTGACAAATTTGTCAATAGATTATTAAATATGCCTATTTTTACCTTCTCAAACTGCCTACCTTGTTCCTAAATAAAAAGTGAACTCTTGCAGCTCCTACATATAATATAGGATTAATTTTAGCGGTAATTCCTGCACCCTATTTTACTACCTATGATTACTTGCATTTTGCATCCTGCCTATTTTTATCCTATATATATAGGCCTATAAATAGGATGGGTGGACACCTTTGCCAATCCTACGTTCGCATGCATTGATGATGTATGCATTTCGTCGCGCAAGAGGCAAAATGGTCTACGTGCTGTACGAAAGCATGCACACATTTCAAGTTTGCCTATTTTGCGACGATTTGCTTTTATTGCCTTGTAATATCACTGTAAAAGTACCCTTCAACATCAAATTCTGGCGTGATCGGCAATGTTTGGTACCCTTCCTTTTCCTTGCCTATGTAATTAGTGCTATATTTGCTTTCCTCACACATAGTCTAGTATTTATACAATGCCTACCCTTTTTTGCCTACCTCGTCCATAGGCGAGGTATATATTCTTTCAGCATCTTCCAGCCCGCCTATACCATCGCCTGATTGTAGGCCCTATATATAGGCGAGGTGTTCAACACTGACTTGTGAGCAAAAGTTAACGCAATTCTAATTTTTTGAGAAAGAATACATTTACCTCATCAATAAGGTACCTTAACAATGAGAGTAATACATCCCAAAAATTAATTCGAGTTCACTTTCAAACAAACACAATAGCATATCAAAAGGGGTCAATAATATTACATACAATACACCTCCGAAAACATCAATAATTAATTAATCCAGACATTATTCCCTTTAGTCGCTATCGAGATTTTCTGGGATATTTGACTGGAACAAATTTTGATAAAACTGAAAGAAACTAAAAAATGTGGGGACACTTTGGATAGATATTTTTATCCATAATTTTGGACTTTTTATTTCGGAAATTCCTTGAAACAATTAATTGCCAGTACAAAGGAATAATTTTAAGTACAATTACTCGAACTATCCTGAAATAAATTGATTCAAAATAAAATTTGCAAAAAATACAATGTCCATTTTTGACCTCCACAACGTAGGACACCCTCGGGACTTTCGAGGATCGAGACTCGGAAATTCTGACCCGATTTTATTAAAAATTGGTGTCCATGTTTTATAAGGACATATCTCGAAGGTAGTTATTTAAAAATTTAATATTTGTGAATTCCAGGGGTAAAATAATTTAGCATGGAGCCACGGACTAAGTTTACAATTTTTAGGTCCTGTGGTGCTTGTTGACGCTCACCTATTGCCTCAACACATCATATATTTATTTCTATTTATTTACCTGACCAGCTATGGAAATTATAACCCAAGCCATCTTATCAGAATGACCTATTATGAACCTGCACTATCAGCGGGGAACCCCTGCGTCTATTTCACTTAAATTAACCTAATCTTAGCAATATGAATATTTGTGACCTCTTGTAAAAAAACCAAAGCTAAACTTAACTTGTAAGAACAAAACTACTCAGTCTCTTTTTCCAGCTTTCCCACTGAACACTTCTCAGCTCCACACTTCTCATTTATTAAAATCTTATATTTTTTGGTTCAGTATAACCGTCTCAATTTCCCCACATTCGCATTTCATTTTCACGAACTCATCTCATATGGCACATCCACCCATAGCCATAACATCAGGCAAAACATTGGTCCTTCGAACGTAAGTGGTGTGAACCAGCGCCAGTTTTTTGAGTTTTCGGAGTGAAGTGCTGCAAAAATTGTGTCCAGAATGGCAGATCCCAAGAACAGCTTCCGAGGCCTCAAGGGAGCTCTCACAAGATACAAGAAAGCAATCCAGGACTTCGACATCAATAATGTCACCCGAGCCAACCACAACACATACCTCAAGAACATTGAGGGGCTCAAGTCCAAAATTGACGATGTGTTCCAAGAGCTGTTGGCTCTATGCAAAGACCAGAAAGACATTGACCAGGTCGAAGCGGACATCAACCCAGTCCTTGACGAAATTGTCGACCTGGAGAACAAGCTGGACGAGTGGGACACGGCAATAGCAGAGAAGGAGTCAAAAAAGGAAGAGCAAGCCGCACTTAAACGCATAGAAGCTCAAGTGCAAGCACAGGCTGCGACTGCCGCTGCAGCAGGATCAACGCCGCCCGTGGTCACTCAACCCCCATCACAGAGACCCAAGCTTCCCACACTGGCCCTGCCGAAATTCTCTGGCTCATTTGAAGACTGGCTGCATTTCCGCGATAGATTTATCCAGTCGGTCCACTCCCGCACAGATCTATCCGACGCAGAGAAGCTTCAATATCTACTAGCATCCCTGGAAGGCCCCGCCGCCGAAACCATCAAGTCACTTCCTATCAATAATGCAAATTATCAACCCGCCTGGAAGCAACTCACACAGCAGTACGAGCACACCCGAGAGCTCGTCTACCGCCACATTAGCTGCATCCTGGATCAACCGAAGGTATCAGAACCTACCGCTGCATCCCTTCAAACTTTACTCACAACCACAACAAATGCACTTAGTTCCCTGGAAACTCTCCAAGAAGTTCCTGCCAATTGGGACTCAGTGATTGTCACCATTGTTACCCGAAAGTTGGATTCAAAAACCCGATTGAGGTTCCATCAGACCTTAACTGACACCTCCATGCCCAAATGGAGCCACCTGACGAATTTCCTCCGAAAGGAAATCACCGACTTAGCAACATTTGTCGAGCCCGCTGCATCCACATTCAGTACCAGTAACCAGGAACAACGCAAGGTCAGCAACAACCCAAACCCATCCAAACAATCCAGCAAATCCTTGTGTCATTTCTGCAAAGGCGACCACTTCAACTACAAATGCCCAAAGTTGAAGGATCGGTCCCCGCAAGAAAGAATAGCGTTCGTGGAAGAACATAAAGCCTGCACAAATTGCCTGAGAGTCGGCCATTTCTGGAAGAATTGTACTTCCAACTCAACCTGCAGAGAGTGCCAACAGAAGCATCACAGCCTCCTTCATGCTGCCCTTACAAAGAAGAAAGTAGAGAAGCTGTCCACAACAACTCTAACCGAGACGTTTCCACCCACTATGAAGCTTAAACCAACAGCAATGCTCAAGATCAGAGATAACAGCGGCGTGCAACTGGACTGCCGGGTTCTGTTGGACAATTGTAGTGACGACTCATTCATTTCCTCCTCACTAGTGACAAGGCTTGGAATTCCACGTCAGAGATTAGATTGTCCCCAGCAAGTGAAGGCCCTCCAAGGAACGGGTGTTGCAACGGTACATGAAGTTGCTCGCATTACACTTACGTCCAGATTTTCATCTACCCAGCCGTTTACTGTAGACGCCCTAATAATAAATACCATTGGAGGACATTACCCACTGTCCCCAATTGACCCAAAAGATTTCCGCCATATTCCTACGGAAGGGTTAGCCGACCCGAAGTTTTTTCAGCCCAGCCCAGTGTCAATGCTACTCGCAACAGACGTCTATCACGACATCATCCAGCAGGGGGTCCTGAAAGGAACAGAAAACCAGCCGATTGCCCTTTACTCAACCCTTGGCTGGCTAGTCGGAGGAGGAAGGTCACAATTACAACCCAGGAACTCGCAGTGCAACCTAACCACGTGCTCGTTAGAGCAGGACATGGAGAAATTCTTGGTAATTGAGGACTTCCAGCAAACCCAGAAATTGCTCACAGCTGAAGAAACCGCTTGTCAACAGCATTATCAAGCTACAACTACCCGAGATCCGGATGGATCATTCCAGGTCAGACTTCCATTCAAGGATCAAACCACCCCGCTCGGAAACTCCAGATACTTGGCGTTGAAAAGATTCCAAAACCTAGAGATGAAACTTTCCCGCAATCCGGAACTGCAGATGCAGTACGTTTCCGCCATGAACGACCTCATCGTTTCAAACCACATGGAGGTAATTCCAAAAGAGAAAACCAACGTCCCTGATTCCCAGAGCTACTTTCTCCCGCACCATGCAGTATTGAAGGAAAGTAGTTCCACCACAAAATTACGAGTAGTCTACGACGCCAGTGCCAAAACTTCGTCCGGAGCATCCCTCAACGACATCCTGATGGTAGGTCCTGTCCTACAACAAGATTTATTTTCCATCCTGGTTAGATGGAGATGGTGGATGATTAGTTTATCAGCCGATATAAAGCAAATGTACTTGTACATTAACATCCACCCAGACGACAGAAGCTACCTAAGAATCTTCTGGCGACCCGACGAGCAACAACCAATCCAATGCTACCAGCTAAGCAAAGTCACTTTTGGCACAGCATGTGCTCCCTATCAAGCCGTCCGAACACTCCAACAGTTAGCACAACAGCACCGGCAAGACCTTCCATTAGCAGCAGAAACTCTGGAACGGGATTTCTATGTCGACGACTGTCTCACCGGCGCTAACTCTGTGGAGGAAGCAATTAACCTACAACAACAATTGCGTGCCCTTACAACAAAAGGTACTTTCATCCTTCGCAAGTGGACCTCCTCCCACCCCCAAGTACTGCAGTCAATTCCCGAGCAACTTCGAGATTCTTCAACCCCGCTCAGTCTTGACAGTGATGATGCCACTAAAGCCTTAGGACTCATATGGAGCCCTACCACAGATGACTTCCGCTTTGAACTTCAACCCCCTCGTACCACGAAGACCACCAAGAGATCCATTTTGGCAGAAATCGCTCGAGTTTTCGACCCGCTTGGATTTCTGGCTCCACTAACAATCAGAGCCAAGCTTATTATGCAAATGTTGTGGAAAGCAGAGGTAGCTTGGGACTCCTCCCCTCCAAAGGACATCCTGAAGAAGTGGAAGGAGTACTTGGAAGAAATCAAAATCATCCAGAACATTCGTATACCCAGATGTATTCACCAGCCAAATCCAACCTTGGTTCAACTTCATGTTTTCTCCGACGTTCCGGAAAAAGCGTACGCAGCGTCAGTGTACTTACGAGTGATAACCTTGTCCCACGTTCAGGTCACACTAATTGCCTCGAAGAGTAGGGTGGCTCCAATGAAACCACTCTCGCTTCCCCGCTTGGAATTATGTGGAGCAACCATGGCAGCCACACTCGCTGTAACGATAGCCACCGCACTGCCGTCGACACCTCTTCAGATATTGGCCTGGAGTGACTCCACCATAGTCCTAGCCTGGATTAAAGGAGACCCGCAACGGTGGAAGACGTTTGAACGCAACAGAGTCGTCGAAATTCAATCAAAAGTGCCCGCTAACAATTGGAACCACGTACCAGGGACTGAAAATCCGGCGGATTTGCCATCCAGAGGGATATCTGCCCAAGACCTTCTCAATAACAACCTATGGTTTAATGGTCCCAACTTCCTGCGTAAACCCGACCAGTTTCCGTCGCCAGTGGCCTCTCACAGTGAGAGCCCCAAGAGAGACGTCTACACTCTCTCCACTGGCCTGTTGGACCCTCCAAATACCACCACAACTCTCCTCACCTGCTCTAATAAAATTCCCGCATCCCATCAGAAGCTACAGGAATTACTTCGAAGGTACTCCGAATGGTCCCGCTTACGCAGGCACGTTGCCCACTGGATACGACTATGGACATGGCATATGACCCCTCGACCAAAACCCAACGTCGCCACAACCCTTACAGCTGAGGACCTTCAACGAGCAGAAAGAGGAATCATTAAATTCCTCCAGCAACAACAGTACCAGGAAGAGCTCCATCTCATGTGCAATGGTAAATCCGTTAACTCTAAATCATCATTGCTCTCTTTGAATCCATTTGTAGACAAGTCTGGACTCATCAGGGTGGGCGGCAGACTGAACAACGCCGACCTTACCTACAATCGAAGACACCCCCTCCTAATGCCCAGACATCACGTCACAGATTTAATTGTGAGTCACCACCATACCAAACGGATGCACGCCGGAGTCCAGTTGACACTGTCCATGCTACAACGGACGTATTGGATTTGCCGAGGAAAGAGCCTAGTCCGAAGAATTATCAAGAGCTGCAAAACGTGTACTCTTCAACGAGCTCAACACCCCTACCAGCTAATGGCTGATCTACCCGCGTCCCGTATTGCTCCATCGCGTCCCTTCACTCACACTGGAGTCGATTTTGCTGGGCCTGTCATCCTCAGAGGCTCGTACTCCCGCAGCAACAAAACTCACAAAGCATACATATGTGTGTATTTATGCTTCAGTACCAAAGCGGTCCATCTGGAGATGGTTAGTAGTCTCTCGACTGAAGCATTTCTGGCATCCTTCCGAAGATTGGCCAGCCAAAGAGGATTGCCGTCCTACGTCTACAGTGACAACGGCACCAACTTCGTTGGTGCCAAGAGAGAGCTTCAAGAGATCCTGGCCTTTCATCTCCGGGAGGACACGCAGTCGAAGATTGCTACCACCCTGGCTGAATTGAACGTGCGGTGGAGAATGAACCCGCCTGCGGCCCCTCACATGGGCGGTCTTTGGGAAGCCGCCGTCAAAAGTGCAAAATTCCACATCAATCGTGTGCTTGGACTCACCCCGCTTAACTTTGAAGAACATACGACCATTCTTAAGGAGGTTGAGGCATGTCTCAACTCTAGACCCATCTGCCCCTTGACCTCGGATCCCAGCGACTTGGAGGTGTTGACACCTGGACACTTCCTGATTGGGGGCCCGTTACTAGCACCACCCGAATATGACTGGTCTGACGTCACCTGCAACAGGCTATCTCGATGGCAGAGGACTCAACAACTCAAGCAACAGTTCTGGAGGAGATGGCAGGACGAGTATCTCCATCAACTTCAACGACGGTCCAAGTGGAAGGTGGCCCAACCTAACCTAGAGGTAGATGACATGGTCGTCATCAGAGAAGACCACTCACCACCACAGCAGTGGAAACTGGCCCGAATTGTTGAGATTCACCTTAGCCCGAATGATCAGCAGCACCTGGTACGGACAGTGACTGTCAAGACCAAAGACGGGTTGCTGAAGAGGCCAATTACGAGATTGATCCTGTTGCCCAAGAATTCAGACAGCCCCGACAGCCCGCACCACTCCGCAAGCAGACCTGCAGATTACGCGGGAGCGAAAGCTCTGTCACCCGAAAGGGCGCTTTCTGCAGTGGATGCTACGGATACGGGAGAAAGTCCAGTCGTAGATCATTCCGCCGAAGTCCCCACTTCACCAAGATGCCAGCCCAAACGAAGATGCAGAAAATAATTGTTATTAAAATCAATTGTATGCATGTATAATAATTAAAATATATACACTTAGATATATTTTGGTGGGCGGTATTGTTGACGCTCACCTATTGCCTCAACACATCATATATTTATTTCTATTTATTTACCTGACCAGCTATGGAAATTATAACCCAAGCCATCTTATCAGAATGACCTATTATGAACCTGCACTATCAGCGGGGAACCCCTGCGTCTATTTCACTTAAATTAACCTAATCTTAGCAATATGAATATTTGTGACCTCTTGTAAAAAAACCAAAGCTAAACTTAACTTGTAAGAACAAAACTACTCAGTCTCTTTTTCCAGCTTTCCCACTGAACACTTCTCAGCTCCACACTTCTCATTTATTAAAATCTTATATTTTTTGGTTCAGTATAACCGTCTCAATTTCCCCACATTCGCATTTCATTTTCACGAACTCATCTCATATGGCACATCCACCCATAGCCATAACATCAGGCAAAACAGTGCTATTTTGAAATTTGAAACTTTTCAGGTATCCCCTGAGGGTACAACGCAAATTGTACTCGAGTTACTTCCGTTCTGAAGCTTACTATGGGAGTACCACAAAATTGCCTATGTTTCGTTTGAATTCCGTTGCTACATGGGAAATACGTACGCCTTGTTAGTGTGTTTTGTCAGTGGCAGTTTACATATGTACCACAAATAGCTGTTTAAAATGTTACAACAACAAAGACAGGTTGGATGCACCGACTTATCCTCATAATAAGTGTCACAGTGTGGGGCCGCTTTGTTTCGTGGGAAAAGTTCATTTCTTGTTGGTTTCTCATTTGTCATTGACAATTTCATCCGGAACGCATACACCCTCTAATAAGAGCATGCGTCAATATTACTGAATCTCCATAAAATTTGAGCATACAAGTGCACATTTACAAAGAAAATCTCACATTTAGAATCAGAACTGTAGAACAATGATAAATAATTTTTCCGTTAAATTTGTATACATTTTATATTGAATATATCAATTCTAATCAAATGTTATAAAATACTGCGGGGTTGCAACTGTTGCATACTCAGCCTTTCCGTTTTCCAGGACATAATAAGC
Organism: Allacma fusca; assembly: GCA_947179485.1. Classification (NCBI taxonomy): domain Eukaryota; kingdom Metazoa; phylum Arthropoda; class Collembola; order Symphypleona; family Sminthuridae; genus Allacma; species Allacma fusca. The sequence continues at coordinate 57,627,265 of OX359246.1, read as the reverse complement.
GTCGATGACGTACTGAACTGCAACCCCAGGTACCTGGTCCAATCGGTTTTAAGATAAATAATAAATACGCAAAACAACTATCAGAATTTTGAAAGTACCAATAGAAACAACGGAAATTCAATTTATAGTAATTTTCATCCATTTGCTACTAAAAGCGGGAAGGTGGGATATTTTCCTTCTTTCAATTTTGCTTTTATCATCCAACGCTGTTTGCTTCACAGAAGGATATTACCTCTTAAGAAGTAGATTGATTATCTAACGTATCTATGTTAAACAGAAAGTACTTTAATTCTTACGGAAGAACATTTTGAAGGTTAATTTGTTTATTAATAAATCCTTTTGCAAGCACTTGTATTTGATTTGAGATAAACAAAGAATTGGAGCTGGTTTGTACTAGCAGTGACATCTTTCGGCTTGGTTTCATCTTCCGGTTGATGAAAGGCCGCCCAGACGGAAATTCCAAAGCGTCCCTTTTGACTCTGTCTAAATTCGTTGTTATATATTCTGTGGGCGAGACTATGTATTTTGAGCACATTTTGAGTGCATCAGTAAGGCGCTACTGCATTTAAGTTTATTCCAGGAGCAAATATAGCATTTATTCCGTAGGCAGATTGACAGTACATATTGATGGCCTGATTGAAGGTATTCCAAATTTTCACGCGGTCACCAAAGTGCTTGAAAAGAATTCGGGCATATTCAGTAAAATGGAATATTGTCGATTCACTCAACCATCTTCTTTGTAGATATTATAGACGGAATTTTTTGATTACTCCATTTGTTTAAGCAACTGTCATCAATTTATCACAAATGCATCAAATGACAGCTCACTGCACCTTGGGGTTGACACGCGCTGCTAATCTTGCTAATGCACTTCCTTCCCTTAAATCAGGGTTGACCTTCATCCACAAACAAATTCAGGGCGCAAGTCTTGGAGGATTCTAGCGAGTAAATTGTTTAGTAGGCTGTATTAGTAGTATTTCTGAAATCGGGAAAGTTGTCAAAAGTTCCAGTAATTTCAAGTAAATTTTTCCCAAAGACGCAAAATTTTCAAAGAATTTGAAACGTGGACTTCAAAATTAGAACGGAAGAATTTGCCAGCGGCGAGATTCCAATTGCTAATAATTCAGATAACATGAAATTAATTATCCATGCATGGGAAATGTGACCTTGTGCAAAAAATTCAACGCACTGCTAACATCCTTTGTGGTACTGTTTACTGAGAACACCTTGGTCAAGGTACGTTAGCAAGAACATTAAATTCTTTGAAGTTCAATTGAGCAAAACTGACTATGACGAGGAAATGAAATAAGTAGGTCACTTGACTACGTAAACTTGCATTGAACTTGAAATCGATGTCGGATGTTTGGAGGTTTCCCGATATGTATGTACATACATTGTACATAATTACGTATAAAATATCCGATTAAACATAATTATTCCAACACTTCAAGTTACTTCAATTCCGATCGCACTTCATTAGTCCTTAAAAGCAGCTGTCATAAAATTACTAGCACTTCTGCGCCCATCAAGCGTGAATTCGCCAAAAATTGCATTCTTCACTTAGTTATGTTTATAATTGATAATTTGTCCGATCAAACAATGTAAGAAAATGATTAAGCCATACTTCCTGGCAAATGATGCAGAGAGCCTCGAGTTCAAAAATATTAAATGTTAAATTGTTTTTTGTAGAATGCCTTCATTGCTTCTCCCTTTTTAGGGCAACATTCAACTCATACTGAAACATTCAAAATGAAAGCTATGGGGAAAATTTCTTTACTTATGCAAAGAGATGAGTCCTTCTTTCAAAAAGTGAATTTTATTGTGAATTTTGATAGGTACGAAGACGAGTTTAGGTGTCTGTTTCGCGTTTTTAACATTGGTGGTAATTGTCCAATTACAATGAAATATGATTTGAGGGGTAATCAAAGGTACGAGGTGAATTGGAAATCTCGCCTTACTTTTCTAACGTTTCTGGGAGCGATTGTTGCCGTTTTTGGATGGGGAGTATTTGTGATTCAAATCCTTCTTCATCAGAACATCTTTCCTGAAAGGTAGGTCTTCAACTGGACGATTTAATATTGTTGGTTCTTATATGCAATTGTTCTATAAAATTTCTAAACGTTTTAATTCACATATCTAATAATGATATCTATTTTGAAAATAGTGTCTGGGTGTCCAAAGAAGACATTACAGACTATATCAGAAGCAATCAAAAATTTTCTAAATCAGTAAAGAAAGGGATTCTAATGGCACTGGCTGTTGTCTTCGGGATACTTCCCTTATTTCAAATGTTGGATATTGTCGCAGCCTGGACTAAGGCTCGTTTGTTACTTGATTTTCTAAACAGCTGGGCAGGCTTTGAAGAGGACTACAAAAAAACATTCTTTTCGGCCATTTGCCCCTCAGCTAACAAGAGCAAGGCCTGGAGAGGCCGGAAAATATTTACGGTTCTGATATATTCTTACGTTTTTATACCTGGGATTTTGGGGAGTATCGTTACTTATTTCTCCAGAACGTCTCGCTCAGCCTTACAGTTTATGATAATGGTGTACCTGTCCTTCCGCCTGAACGCCGTGGAATTAGCAGAGGATGCCATGTGCATTCTGGAGTATCGAATGATTACGGAAGCATTTGACAAAGTAAGCCTAAATTTGTTCTCTTCAAGTAAAAGAAGCTGGAACGCTCACCTTGTATTAGCTTTTGGCAATAAATTTATTACATAGATCAAGCAAGGCATTCAGATGGATTTGAAATTCCACATCCCAAATAAGAGCATGGTTATTAATTGGAGACACCTTCTTTTGACGGTTCGAAAGCAGTGCTTGACAATTTCCAAATACCAGGAACCATGCCAAATGCATTTTGCTTTCAGATGTGGGATCACAGTTACCATGTTTTTCTTTATTCTTTTAATTGTATCCTCTCAAGAGGACGCATTGGTAGTCAAGTTTAATATCATCTGGGGGACTTTTGCATCCCTCCAGATTTTTCGCATGTATTTTAAAACAAGCATGGCCGAACGGATTAGTCGAAAGGTTACAAAAGTTTTGTATTACGCCTACAAATTGTACTAAAATCCTGCCGTTAGAATGCTAGCCTAACCTGAACTTAACTAAATTTGTCGGGTATTTCAAATGTTTTCAGGAAGATGAAATAGCCAAATTACTAGGATCTATTAATATGGAGCCCGTTGATGACTCTACAGTATTGCAGGTAACAAATCTTAGCTCTCAAGGGCTATTAGGAGGAGGAGTCACATTATAAGTAACTCGGCATATGTATTTCGGCACCTTTTTTGCACACAGATAAAATTTACTCAGGATACCTTGCTGCAAAATCCGAGTGAAATTCGGTTTGGCAAATACTTAGCCTACAATAAAGGATTAGTTCTGAAAGTAAGTATTTTTATTTTAGTGTAGAAAAAATGATATGATTTTCAGATCGTGTTTAAATCTTGCTAATACTTCAATAATCCCCTGTGTTGTAGATTTTGAGTCAAGTTGCAACGTATTTAATTGTTCTGCTTCAGTTCGTTGAATATTGAGGACAAGAATGTCATACAAGAGAATTCCCGAATTTATATTTAGCGTGCGAGTTTGGCAGTTAAGTCAAGAATAGCTTCGAGCTTCGGTAATTACTTGATGGATCAAGCAATTTCCAGTCATTAAAGTCTGAGGACTAGATTATGGCACTAAATTTGTCAAATGTAAAAAAAAATAGCGGAAATGTAGATAATAAATGTAAAAACAAATGATAAATAAATCAATAATTCATTGATTTCACTTTAAAATAAATTTTGTATTAAATAAATTCTTTCCCTTCACGTTTTTTGACTCCTTCACTACATATGTATGTACGTAACTGTCAGCGTGAGGATATTTCATGCATTCCTGAGAATCTGGCATCAGTTTAAAAAGTCCGAATGGCAGGGGAAAAAATTAACATTAAAACTAATGACACGTGGATTTCCTGAGCATCCATGAATAAATTCACAGACCATTTAATAATTACATTCTGACCATTTTTATTAACCTCAAACTTCCAACTTATTTTCAAAGTTTTCATTGAAAAATTCCCAAGTCAGACACTGGTGGAAAATATTCATTTAAAATCATATCTCATTTCATTCTCACTCATAGAAAGCCCATATCAGAGTTGCTTCTTGTTACATTATTAAATGGTCTTTAAAAGCCTTGTACAAAAGCATACGCACGTACACTTTATGTTATTCTCTCTTCAGCGACCCTATATAAGTATGTACATACTTATCCACACAAACTCACGTATCTCTAAAAATATTGTAACTCATACTAATTTCATATTTTCACACCTCCTCCTGCCTCTGACGAGTTTTTAAAGACTGACAAGAAATGGCAAGTTTGACAGTAATATTGTGAGTACACAATTTCCTCCACACCAACCATACAGTATCACACTCCAGGCTGTTTGTTATACTTATACAGTCACTGACATAAAACTACTTACTCATCAGCCTCAACGACTCTCCGATGCTGAAAGATCATGATGGAAGATATTTAAGATGCATGCTAATTAAATTATATGATGATTTGTCCAAATGCTCTCACTCCCCGCGTCATGATAGGAGGAACGTGAGAATGAGCGGTCGTAAAAATCCCGAGCCTTTCAGTCTCACTTGGGTTTCTGTATCTACACAAGAGTTTGGGCTGTAATAAGTGCGGGAGTGAAATACTCTTTCCCTTCAGTTTACTCAGTCTCCCACAGTTGTTTACATCTTTACATGCGGACGGAAGGGGGATGAGAGACAAGCTCCAGAAGGGGACGTGTGTAAGTCTATGTATGTGTATGTGTTTGTGTGTTCTTGTATGTGTGTGTGTGTGTGTGTGTGTGTGTGTGTGTGTGAAGCAAGTCGTAAATTGAGACTCATGTTCCTGTACGCATATGTTATGATTCGGAAGGGCTGAATGAAACCAAGATCCTCAAGAGAGAGAGAGAGACGTCTCAAGCATAAAATAATTATGTACACACATATAAGATTACAAGTCCGAGCTAACATGAACAATGCACTTACACAGACGGTGAGGTTTCAAGAATTCCTAGTCGTCAGTGAGCAACACCATGTATTTTCACAACTGAGACGACAACAACTTGTGCCTTCAAAAAATACCTCATCGGCAATCGTTTCATTTCCCATTCTTGAGAGAGCTCATACATGTAGATATATATAGTCAGGTAATATTACGACCTATGAACAATTATTGCTTCCCCCAAAAACTAACAACAAAAGTGGGTATTCTCCTCTACATTATGTTCCCGCATTGTCTTTCAATCGGTCAAACAATCTCACGTGTGTACCTCCAGCACTGAGTGAGCACGTTTCGCCTCTAACAGTTTACCTGGAATCTTTCCCTGTAAACATAGACACACACATACACTATGTATGTATCTACATATAGTTAAATCTACTATTATAAACAATCCACTGCCCTTAAGCAGACTCAGCCAAGATAAATATTTCCTCTGAGTACATGCCACACGTTTCAGGAGACAGAGTACTTTTATACATACAAAGTACTTCCCCATATTATGTATGGGCCGTATGCTAAATGTATACAGACAAGGATGCAGTTGCTTTTCCTTTCAGTTTCCTTGCAGCATCCGAGGGGAAGACACGACATTCATCTCTCTCCAGGCACTCCAACCCTATAACTACACTTCAACCCTTACAACATTTTTTTTTCCAAAAAAAAAAAAAAAAAAAAAAGCAAACGCCTTATTGGTATTTTGTTTCAGCCTAAACTTCCATCAAAGTCTCGTTCATAATCATTACCTGTTCCCAGAAGTTCCATTCAATAAAGGCTCTTTAATCTCTGCCGCCTTCCCGACCGTTCCTATATATTCCTCCACAGTTGGAGCCCCACTTGGTGAGAGGATGCGGCTCAAAGTGAATCTCCTCCACTGAGAGTGATCCCTAATTTATCCAGTGTCTCCTTGTTTCAGTGCCTTGTTCTCAGAAAAATAATTGATTTGGAGGGAAGTGCAGAGGAAAAGTGCTGGGCTGTAATTAGTAATTAGTGAGCACAAGTATTTATGCAAATGACAAGTATTACGGGAATTGTGCCAGAAATTGGGTGTGAGTATACAGTGTACATTTTAATGGGGACATTTAGATGGAAATTGGATTTGGAGAGCTAAAAGCGTAAGTCCTATTTTTTGACATTGGTTTTTCTCATCCTGGAAAAACAGAGCTGGGATGAAATTCCATGGGAATTCCATGACCTTTATTTCATGTACTAAATCTTGTACAATATTATTCCAGTACGGATTTTTTTTTTCACATGACTTTGACATAATTACTGTAAACTGAGCTCAGCTGATGAGGCTGGCATTGTGAGAGGAAATGTGCAAACACCTGTTGCTACATCATATACATTGTAAGTTATATGTATAACTAGAGTCTCTTTTGGGGTGATGCTCTGTGTCTCTCTGTCTGTGTAGATTCTCTGTGAAGATACACACACAGAAAAAAAAAGTGGTAAAATTCTTATAGGGAGATATTTTACACCTTGTTGCCTTGTTTTACTTGGCCCGAGTGTCTGTTGTATGTGTTCAGTGAGGACTGCTGGGGTAGGTGTTATTTGTGAAGGGTTATTTTTTCCTCACTTCCATATGACTTTGCGTAGGTGTGGGACAAGTTTGGAGTCGCTGGATGATGAGGTGCTTGCTCCTTGATTTGTATGGATGGTGCGGAGGTCTTTATAAGAGGCTTAAGTCAGGCTGGATTGTAATTGCTAATTTACCCTCCGCAATGAGAGTTTTTACCACGGGGATGTGGGAAAGTCAGGTGTTCCTCCCTTGACTCCTCTATGGGCTGGGTGGTTGAGGACTATGAGGATAATTAGTATTGTAGTAAAGTGTGTTTTTCTCTCATCATCATCATCCTCATCATCATCATATGTGCAGGGACCCATGTGACAGACACAATAATGGTCCACAAAGGAGGATATGGGTGTTGATGTATTTGCGCGATATTATGGTGAGAGTGACTCTCTTTTCACCCCGGTCATCCTCAGAGTGGGCTTTTGTGGCTAAATTGTATGATGGGTGAGATCTGGGATGAGTGTTGTAAACGCCTTATGGAAATGCTTCTCGGATGAATCTCACTCCATATACTGTAGTCTGCTGGCTCATGCTGGGTGGGGAACAGCTAAATACGAAAGAGCTCTTCCAGATCAATTTACAAGGGAATTCAATTGAAATCAAAACGGGGCTTTGATTTTTTTCAGGACCAGAGGTTTTTTTTCAGTTAAATGCTCTCGTGCCCGTAGCTTTGTAGATATCATTTTTGAACAGAGTTGAGTGGAAAGGGTTTTAGAAATTTAATATAAATTGTTGTCCTTTGTTTTAAATGAGGGTTTACGAATTTGAATGAAAAATTATAATTACACAAATTGTTAATTAAAGTAAATTATGCATGCAAATTCACTTGCGGTAATTATGAACACATTTGCACATGCTTGACTTCTAACAAGCCTATGAGACTCCGAATTTGAGCTGTTATTCCCAGTGGTATGGTATATTTATAAGAAAGGATATTTCCCAGTCATGTAAACCGAGAAATTATATAGGTCATTGGATTGTTACGGTAGCGAGACCAGCTATAATTATTAGTTAATACAACAAAATGATTTAACTCCTTCAACAAAATTAAATTAGCATTGTCTATTAATTTTTGCCAGGCTCACCCAAGCCTGTACTGACAGAGGCAAGCCAAAAATTATCACTAGAATTAGGACAATGTACTTGTTAGTACTCAAATGCATAATTCATACTCATGCCCATATATGTACATACATATACTATCGGAACAAATGTTTTCTTCGGCTGGGCGGGATTTGAATTAGGCTGGAAAAGGAATTAGGAATAAGTTTGAACGTGCTTGCACATATGTATATCGGAATGCTACATTTAAAATACAGTAATTAATACAAGTCTCTGTATCAAAATTCTTTTCAAATTGCATTCAATTCCCTAGAGGTAGATACAAATACCCCTTGGAGTTGTTCAATGTAAATTTTGACGTAATACTTTTGAGTTGAGTAATTCATAAAGTATGAGTATTCCATAAAATTAGTAGATAGAATCCCTCAGGTGTTTATACTGACTGTATACTTTCAGTGCTCGGTCTTTTGAAAATAATTAATTAAAATGTCTTTTTATTAATCCGGTTTTTAGACAGTATAATTAATTGCTCGTTTTGCAGCCGAAAGTTATGTGAAATTGAGCTGTTGCTATTCTGTCCGGACGTCTACGTCCAGGCGGTTCAAGGTGGCTTGTTAGCATTTATATAGGTTTGTTGGAGGAATGGAGCTCATAATTTTTCGTACATAATTATATATGTACATATGTATATACATACGTAAGTTGCAGAAGGATATAATGGTACAATAAAATTGGTGAATGTAGAAAAAATCTGAACTTTTAAAGTTGGCGAAATCGATAAACCCCCAAGCACACATGCATAAGTGAGTGACTCGTAAAGTATTTGATTCTCCCATAGTAGAAAATAATAAATTAATGTTTAAGGATTTCGAGGAATTTGTAGAAAATTTTGCTTTCTCAGCAGCTGCATATTTACGAGGTTCCCATGAATTTAGAACAACTGTTTCGACGATCGGGAAGAATAGAGAGATAGTTTAATCAAATTTCCTGCCTAGAGCAAAAGTTAGCAAAACGTCGGTTCTGACATCATTATTTATCTGTACTAGCTCATACCACTATAAAAAGTATTATAATTTAAGGGGAGATTTTCAGAATTTTAGAAGTCTAAAATTGGTACAGAAGGAACAATTTTTATTTTTATATAAGCTGTAGATTTAGGGGGGGAGGAATGAATCTCGGATAAATTTTCAAAAAACTAACTTCCCCCCCCGTCTTGAAATAATTTTCGTCCGGGGTATTCAGATACATTTTATTTGACATAGATTCATTCCAAAAACGTTTCAGGATTACGAGGATACACTTATATTCCCTCGATTATTCTCCTAAAGAGTCTTCCCTCACATTTGCATTCAGCCTTGAAAATTTTCTCTTGACAATATTCTAATCAATTTGTGACTTGAACACTATGCCTAATTATATACAACTCTGCAGTCAACAAAAATGCATCCGTGCAAATGCTTTGCCATTCTGCTGTAGACCATCTTTACAAAGCGAGATTTGACTGTACAGATAGTAACACTTCTCAATTTATATCAGTGACTCAAATTCCTCAGAAATTACACGCATCACCAAAATACACTGCATTGTAAAGGATTCTGCCAAATGTCCCCCATTAGTGCCTCTTTAAAAGCTTAGGACTAATTGTAAATATTGTACAGAAGATTCAGGATTTAGTGCCCACAGGGCAACCCTTCAGTAGCCAGTTAAGACCGCAACCACTATAGTGCGGCTCCTACTTTTCCCCAATAATATTCTAAAAGAAAATGATAAATACGAAATGGAAAGTTAATATACAATCAACATGGCCCTAACTCACCCAAGAATTAAATCAGCTTTCCATCTCCAGGCATTTTACTAATTATCTGTAGAACATATCTCAGGACCAATTCCGTAATAATTCTTCTTATGAAGCGTGTGCAGTTAAAAATTACAAATTAGCAATAATTATTACAGACATTTATAATTTGAACACATGACTATGAATAAGCCAGGAGCCTTCTACTAACAAGCTCCATGGTAGCCTTTAATTTGTAACTTACGACAACCATATCATTTCTAATTACAAGGGGAAAATTCTTCCAAAGGTTTGGATGCAGATGAATGGTCTCTAACAGTAAAGCGTTCTCTTCCTTACAAACTACATACTTGAGCTTTTCTCTGCATTCAAAGGTACTCTTTCCAGTACAAGGTCGACAATCTTTAAGAATTTGTTGTCAGCACTAAAGTCATCCAGAACAATGATATCTTATTTAATTTCACATAATTTCCCAAATATTACAAGAAAGGGATTTTAAAGACAGTTATGATTTCCAAGACTCGTACTATGTAAATTATAGGGAAATAATTCTGACATTGGAAAAAGTGGATGCAATTTTTTCCCAAGTCATGTACACCTCCTGAGGGAAAGTAAGATATACATCCACAGATTTGATTGTAACAGTTTAGGATTTAAAATAAAGCATTTAATTGAAACAAGCCCTGTAGTTACATTTCCGTTTAAAGACCTCTATCAAAAAAAAAAAAACAAAAGCAGTAAATCATTTGATTTGATTCCATACATCAATTCACAAGACCATGCGGCTGTTAGTCAATGAAAGGGTTTTATTGTCTCCTGTGAGGGAGTAGTACACTGTAATTGTGTATCAAAGGTTTCTGTTCTTACATACATACGTACATATGTATTGTCTCCCATGAATTTGATTCCAACACGTCCGACCACATCGTCCTATATTTCGACTAACACACTCATATTTTTTAAATCCCTTCTGACGGGAGATTCCTCATCTCCAGTTTGTTATATTTCTCTACCATAAGTATCTATTGTATGTATTCACATTAAATGGAACTGATGATTAGATTTTAAACCAGGGAAACACTACCCCCACATACAAGTCCCAACACATGTAAATATTGATGACAATGCTCAAGACTCAAGTCCATGTAGTCAACCAACATTAACATTCATGTTCTAGTCCGTCCGGAATTAAATAGTGACTCCCATGTGCACACTCAGAATTCTCTTGTGAGCGTTCCATCCAAGATAAAAAAAATATTTTTTCCCTCCCCAATCTCATCTCCTAACTCCTTATTCCTTTCTTTCCAAGAGCTACATAGCTCCCCATGTATAAAGTACAAGTAAAGACAGAATTTTCATGTAGAGCATTTCTCTCATCAACTTCGTGACTGCGAATGTTCCAAGTGCGGGAACTCAGGCCCTAAGTACAAGGAAGAGATGGGGAAGATTATTCATTCCTGTTTATTATTCCAGTATTCTCTCACGTCGCGATAGGATTTGTAATGTAAATGAAACTGCAAGTTTCCAAGGAGGATATTTTACTACATATATTCCAAGAGGGAGATGCAACAGTCTGAGGCGCCACTTGATTTATTCACGGTGGAGGAAACCAGCACATTTTGTGCTCGTTCCTGGGCCATCTCCAGTTACTCCGTGCTTTTTTCATAGTACATATTTTTTTTAGACGTGTTTACACGCCTCCTCTCAATCCTTCCTACTTTTACTCTCTCTCTCTCCCCAGCGTCACAATCTTTTTACAATCGATGGGTGTTTGTGATTGATACCCTCAAGATCCGTAAGTTCACTTGGGTTACTCGCACAGTTGTGGTCTCGGAGCGGTCAGATTTCCTATAATACAGAGATATCCATACATACTACATACATAATTATATAAATAAGTGAATATAGTATATAGAGATATTTAACTCACAACAATCACCACTCTCTAGATATAAATAAGTGCACGGATGGGGGGAAAAAAAATCTCCACAATCTGTTCTAAATTATTGGGATACCTCTATACTTAGGCATAGTAATCAAGGCCTCATTTACATACCCATGTACATATTAATTGTCTTGATGGTATTCTGACCATATTTGTCCGCTAAAATCCTCCGTATAAGTCAATATGAGACGTACATCCCTGCACATATGTACGCCTGTAGTCTGTACAGGGAAGTATATTTACATCCAAAATACATTACATTAATGCAAGGAATTTTTTTTATAAGAGGGTCCCTCAAAGGAGCAAAATCCCCCAGTTGTTCCAATAATGCCAAACTCACCTCTTGGAAACAAATTAATTAGCATTAAGGTAAAGGGGAATACAATTCTACAAATTTTTCCAAAATGATTTTTTCCAAAATGATTTTTTCTAAAATGATTTTTTCAAAAATTTTTGGGAGAAATGCTTCCAAGGACGGGTTATCTTATATAGTGAGAGCTAGTGCACTATGTCCGTACGAATGTTCTCATGGTCAAAGTATTCCCAAGGGATAATTGTATGCATATCCACCTGTACTATTGAGTAATATGAAGGGTCCCCTTTGAAGACTGGCCCTTAAGTATATGCGGATGGTCAAAGGGCTAGTAAATACAGTACCTTTATTATCTATCTTTGGCGGAGTTGGTTAGATTTGTGAAGGGTGTATTATGTTTAAGGATTTTATACTTGTCATATACTAAATACTATTGTCCTACAGGTTGTTCCCTTGTAAAACAAATTCCCTGGAAAAAAAGGCCCTTTTGTGTACAAAAGGGAACCGGTAAACGACAGCTTTTCCACGAGTCTCAAACAAACCTGGACTTTGTATTTATTGTTCCACACGACGCGTCTCATTGTCAGCCCTCATATATAGAATACTACTAGCTCTATATACATATCTACTCCCAGTGCTCTCTATAAGGGAAGCTCCAGTCTGAGGAGAGTGACGGTGAGGATGAGTGGACGCTGTTGGATAGGAATCCTCTGGTGAAGTCCAAGTTCCTATAATGTTGTAGGGATTATGAAGGAGCAGCGACAAAGCAGTGAGGGAGATAAATGTGCCAAGTTGTGTGTGGGACTCAGAATGGAATGGATTCGGCCGTCCTGGTCTTTTCCTCATCTTCTCACAGCCTCCGTCCTCACTCTCCTTCTCTTCTGGCCTTGTGGAGCCGATTGCAGTAAGTGGAATGCATTATTCTATTAACTAAACTCATCTCCTGCCACTCCTCAGCTCTTTTTTTTTTATTATTATTTTTCCTCCAGCTCCTATTCTTCCCACTTCTTTCCCAGAGCTCTCTCCGTATGTCCATCAGAGGAGGGGAAAAAAAAGCTGCTGAGGAGAAATTTATATCTATACACTCAACTCTTGAAATAAATATATGTCGGTATGCAATAAGTGCTGACAGAATTCCCTGACTAACAGCTTCCATTATCTTCCACACTAATTCCAAATTGAATATTACTTCTGGATCTCCTTAGACGCTCTTCCATTAAAATTACATATACTTTCCATGGGATTTGCAAATTAGAAAATTTGTATGAACAAAATCCTTCCCTTAAAATAACAAAAAATCTTCAGGAGCCGATCCCCTGGAGTCATTTTAGATATATTTAATTACATGTCCTTAGTATATAATTAAATTTTATGGCTTTTTGAGCTCTCTTGGAAATCTTTGCTTCTCATATCGTATAGAGTGCTTTACAATTCTAGGGTAATTATTACATCCGTAAAATCCGGGATTTTGCATGTATTTTCCATGCATGTATTTCTCTTGGGATCGAGGATCTTAAGGAGGGAGGGAAATTTTGTTTAAATTTTGCAGGGTATCAAATCGACGACTCCTCTGAAGAGGTCTGGTCCGGAGGGAAGGGAAATGGGAATGGGTCGGACGTGGGTCTGACTCCTCCAGTTTTTAATCTGGCCAGACATGCCGTCATTACGGCAAATGGAACGTGCGGCGAGCTTGGAGATGAGACTTATTGTAAATTGGTGGAACATGTTCACAACCGCCCACCCCGCCCCTCCCAATGTCAAGTGTGCAGCGCGGAGTCACCTGTAATTACCTTTCAATTATATATCTCCAGACCGTTCTTTTACTCATGTAATTATGTTTCTATGAATGACTCATCCCTGCGGGTTGAAGTCTGTAATTACTTGTGTAACGTATATTCCCAGACGTAGACCTTTATTCCGGAGACCTATGTATATCCGTATATATTAATTATCATGGAGATTTTTTGAACATCCCCTTAGGACAAGTCCAAACGTCACCCCATAAAGTATGCCATAGACGAGTCCAACCGATGGTGGCAAAGTCCTACTTTACAGAATGGCCGACAATATGAATGGATCACTATCACCATCGATTTGAAGAAAGTAAGCTTCCCTCTGTAAATAGTAATAATAATAATTATTATTATTCTACCTTACAAATTGTTCTGGGCTTTGGTTTCGCAACGGGAGGAAAAGTCATTGTCATTTAACTACATATGTATGTATAAATAATGTAACTGTGTATGTATATTAGAGAGGCCTGTCCGCATGTATCTACATATGACAGGAACGTTGAGGAGCGGTACAGGGTGTAAATGTTGGAGTTGATGGTTTTAGGAACGGTCATCAATCATGGGGCTTTTAACCGCCCTCACTCCCTATCCGCTCCTATTTACTTGAAGCTCTTTCACACTTCCCATCGTCTCCCTTTTTATTTCTTAGGGACCTCTTCGCTTTTAGATAGATAGAGCTCCGCTGTGTGGGAATTACTTATTTGGAGCCGTATCTTCAATAATTATTAAACTCCTATTAGGCCCAGGAGATTATGCATCCTTTTACCTCCTTGGCTGGGATGGATGACTTTGTTAAATCTGGATAGTCATATTTGTCATTTCATTGTGAAGATATTTTGCAGATTTTTTTGACTGTGAGATTTTGATTTGTGAGAATATGAATATTGGGAAGATAGCACAAAGTTGACTCATGTGGGAATTGGGGATTTATGTGGTGAGTTGTAGTATTGAAGCCTGTTGGCAACATTTTTTAAGAAGTGGGGGAAGAATTGAGAATTCTGCTGCGAGTCGGATCCATTAGCTCCCAATTAGCATGCAAGCTTTTTTACCATGCTGGTATAGTTAAGAGCCGTCCTGATGTCTTCATTTTTGGTGGAGTTGGAGTAAGACAGCATCCTGGCCAAACTGGTGCAATTTATTATGCAGAAACATAAAGTAGGATTTATGAAGTAATCACTCGGGACAAAATCTCATTATTTACGTAAATTACAGTCATTAGAAAGTCCGGATATGTGTAATCAGCTGAGGCCGCATCATAAATTGTAAATACAGATAGGGATAGGAGCTCAATTGTCTGGGACTATCAGGTATATAGTGAGGGTGTTACCTGTTCCTTGTCCGATATGTGAAGTCAATATTGAGTTTTTATTTTTTGGGGCCTCTCATAAGGTCATGCAAAGATACCACTGTATAGGCACATGACTTTGGCGGTTTTAACTTATTGTATTCCAGGTCTAAGCAGAAATTAGCGCTGTAAATTTCTGAACAAAATCCTGAAATATTTTGGGAAAATTGTCAAAGTCAATCTATGTAGATCCTGTATGATTGTTTCCAGGTGTACCAAGTGGCATACATAATAATCAAAGCAGCTATTTCCCCTCGACCTGGGAACTGGATCCTTGAAAGATCCCGGGACGGAGTGGATTTCTTACCCTGGCAATATTTTGCTATTAGGTAATAAATCAAAATTTACCGTAAGAATCAATGCTGGCGTAGTTAATTTCCTCCTGTAAAATACAAAATGTCAAGGAAATATCAATTACAAATTGTACTTCAGTGATGATGACTGCTGGACACGCTACGGGATCACAGCCAAGCCTGGGAAGCCCTCCTACACTGACGATGACGAGGTCATTTGCACGTCGTACTTTTCCAAGATAACTCCATTCGAGGGTGGGGAGGTAATCTCAGAGTGCCCCATTTGAGATAACATTTTTTTTTGTAGTCACTCGCATCTTTCCTGTACTATAATCCAAGGACATGTTTTGCATGTAGATCCATACATCCCTCATAAATGGCCGCCCAGGAGCGGAGAGTATGTCGGAGAAATTAACGAAATTTACCATGGCTCGGTACATTAGACTAAGACTGCAAAAGATCCGAACCCTTCACGGAGACTTAATGACTTTGGGAGGGTCGGGCAGTCACTCATGGGACAAATCTGTGATGAGGAGATATTTCTACTCCATTAAGGATATTGCCATCGGGGGGAGCTGCGTTTGCTTTGGGCATGCTAGAGAATGTATAATTGGTGAAGACGGAACATCCCCTGTGAGAAAAAAAAATTATTACTGATATTTACAAATTTTTACATGCTATCAAGCCTCAGGTGTCCCAATCACTCTCTTGCAATAAGGAGTAAAAGCCTGGGAAAAGAAAGTTAAAGACTTACGGCCATTGTATGTGTATGTTCTGTTGTAGACAGCACGATGCATGTGCCAGCATAACACTTGCGGAGACAACTGCGATGTCTGCTGTCCCCTGTTCAATCAGTACCAGTGGGGGGCTGGGAACTCCACGGACAGCGCGGCTTGTGAGCAGTGTCAATGTTACGGTCACGCTGAGTCCTGTGTCTATGACCCCATGGTTCATGAGAAGCAACTATCCATTAATACTTTCGGCACTTATGATGGCGGCGGCGTCTGTCTTGACTGCAAGGTATATGACATCTTCCTGAATATGTTTAAATATTTCCCAGAGAATTTTAAACTACATTTTGCCAACTTCAGGAAGGATTTTGTACAGCGTATTTGTACACTTGCATTTTTATCGTATGGATCAAAAATCTCAAAAAATGTTGTACTAAATTTTTATATGCGGATTATTGCAACCAGGCTCACACCACAGGTGTCAACTGCGAGAAATGTATGGAGGGCTTCTACCGTCCTAAAGGGGTAGCTTTAGATGATCCCGTGCCGTGCGTCAAATGCAATTGTAGCTCCTTGGGCAGTGTGGGTTATTGCGTTCCGAGCCAGACTGAGGCTACAACATTAGGGAAGGTATGGCTTTCAACCCTTGTGGGATATACCAAAGTTTGTTTAAATACAATTCTCTGTAATTACCTTATAGTAGTAGCGAGTTCGTACACTTGTAAAAAAAATTTGTAGTAGGGAAACCAGTTTAAAAACATAATTTGTAAGTTGGGGAAAAGTGAATTGTGATAATTAGGTGGAAGTGATTTTGTGCATATATTTGAATGAAAAGTTTGTAATCAAATACTGAAATGAAATTTAACGGAATAATGCCAGGAACCTGGAGATTGCCTCTGCAAAGATGGATTTGCTGGGAGGAACTGTGATCGTTGCGCATTGGGGTATAAAGGCTACCCCCATTGTGAGCCTTGCCCCTGTAACTTGGCAGGGATTGTTAATTTGAATTGCAAAGGAGATTGCGTCTGCAAGGTAGAATTTGAGTAGTGGAGATATTTTTTCTACTTTTTGCTTGAGGTAATTAAATTTAAGGAAGCATTTGGATTTCAAAAATGATAATCCTTTAAGGAAAACGTGGAAGGGACGCTCTGCAATACTTGCAAAAAGGGATATTTTAACCTGGACAGGGGCAATGCGGATGGGTGCACTCAGTGCTTCTGCCATGGAGTGGCCACAGAATGCGTGTCTTCCAACTTCCCCATCGTTCAGGTAGTGTTCAGCTATGTGTTATACAGAGAGATCAAATGGATTTAAATCCATAAGGAAAATTGGGAAATTATAAATAAATTCTGACAGATTAATGCCACGGAGAAATGGTTCGTTACGGATCTGCATGGAACAAAAGTTCTGCCAGCGCAGAAAATAGGGGACGTACATTCTGTTGCGAATGAAGACTTTGCTTCCTTCAATGAATACTACTGGACTGTTGAAAGTGTATTTGCTGGGAAAAGGATTCATTCGTATGGGCTCAATGTTACCTTTCGTGTCTCATGGGTTCAAGTCAGGGGAGATACTAGTGGGAGACCCATTCCAGAGTTCAATGTCATTGTTCAGGTGAGTGAAATGTCATTCTTTTGGCAACGTGCAAATTTACGCAGCATCATGCTCGTTAGCAAGGGGTAATTCCATGCATAACAATTAATTTTTTTAAATGTTTTCAGAGTGCAAATGCGATGCTAGCTTTTGGGCATCAGTTCTATGACGGGACCAATGCCACCATAAGTGTGATTCTAAACGAAAATAATTGTTTTGTTTTGCCGGATGTGGACAACAACGTTATTGAGAGGTAACTTCTATGTTTTTCTGCAAGATTTTTGGATATGTTTCAAGTGAGACAGATTCTTGCAAGCAAGTTTGCACAAGCATGAGCAAACGTACAATCATGCATACGTGTCATGGTGTGCAAAAATATTTTGTATGATAATTTCAAAAAATTCCCAAGGCATTTGTAAGAATCTAAATAAAATACAAAACTTACTGGTAAATTTTCCCTTTCAGATTGGACAGACGAGTCCCATGCACTCGCTACGATGTCATGGAAGGACTGTCGGACATAAAAAGAATATTGCTCCGGGCAAAGTACCACACGGACCAAATCGAAGGGATGCTCCATTACGCTCTGTTTGCCACAGCAGACCCTAACGCAGAGATTTTGACTGGGGACAATAAGGCTGCCACTTCCGTGGAAGTCTGTTCTTGTCCACCAGGTTACACTGGGACAAGTTGTGAAAATTGCGGTTATTCCTACCGCAAGAGTAGCAAGGACTCTTGGTTGAATGAATGCATCAAATGCGACTGCCATGGACACTCGCCCTCTTGTGACTTTGAAGGCAACTGTGATGTAAGTATTCTTTAGCACTAAATACCAGGTGAAGAACAAGGAGTTGTTTGGTAGATGTTGACGTTTTTTTAATAACAAACTTTGTCATAGGGATGTGACCATAACACAACAGGTTCCAGATGCGAGGCCTGCATCGACGGATTCTACGGCGATGCAACTACTGAGTCGGCGAATTCGTGCAAGCCTTGTGAATGCCCTCTGGCAGTTGCGTCGAATAACTTCAGCCCTACTTGTGAAATGAGTGGGAACTCTTACGTTTGCACTGCCTGTCCCACTGGTTACACTGGACCGTATTGTGAGAGGTAGGATTTGATTTTTTCCGGTAGATTTGAAAGCCTATTATTATTATTAGGCACTGATTAATTAATCCAGAAATATTACCTCAAAATATGTGTGTACTTACAAAATAGATGTGCAAATGGTTGGTACGGAAATCCAACGCAGGAGGGCGATTCCTGCAAACCTTGTAATTGCAATTCTGAGCTGTTTGATTCCGAAAAACTGGCAAATGCCAACATTTGTGATCATCTGACGGGGGAATGCTTGGTATGTCCGAAGAACACGGTGGGCTGGAATTGTGATGAATGCCTTACAGGCTACTTTGGGGACCCTCTCAACGGAACATGCATACGTAAGTTTTCTGGATTTAATATTCAATAATTAAGCACAACTAAAATTAGCAAGTTGAATTTTGGTTTTAGCATGTGGATGCAACGAGTTGGGATCTTTGAACGCCAATTGTGATCTCGAGACGGGGCAGTGCTACTGCAAGGAGTATTTTGAAGGGAAACACTGTAACGTTTGTATTGTAAGATTTTTTAAGGTTTACTTTACAACTTTTAATGTACCTTTCGTGGTATTTGGTCTAATATATTGTAACTGAATTTTGTTTCAGGAAGGACATGGAAGCCCGAAAGAGGGCTGCCCACTTTGCGACTGCAACCCTTTGGGTTCATCATCTCACAACTGTGACGTCGTTACAGGTCAATGCGCTTGTAAATCCGGTATTGGTGGACGGTACTGCAACAAATGCCTTGATCTTCATTTCGGATTTGGCTTCTCAGGATGCGCTCGTAAGTTAAATCCTGTTGATTCAGTAACGCTTTGGAATTCATGTACAAATATTTTGCTCACAGTGCTCAATAAATTAAAGAAATATTTTGGTAAAATATGTTGTGGTACACTTCGTGGGAATTCCTATTTTCCAAAAAGTAATTATATAATTCCTTACCATATATTTTTAGCTTGCGGATGTGACACTGAAGGGTCCGATTCCCCACTCTGCGATTTGAACAGCGGTCAATGTCATTGCCTCCCAAGTGTTGAAGGACGGCGATGCGAAGTTTGTTCGGTAATAATTGGGATTTTTTTAAATAATCAATAATGTCAATCGCAGGCAAAATCATTTTTATTTTCTATTTAATTTTAACGATTGCCCGGTCTCTAAAATAATTATGTTCACTTGATTTAGCCCGGCCACTGGAATCTAGGTTCTGGAAATGGTTGCGAGCCTTGCTCCTGCGATGAGCTCGGATCTTCCCACAATAATTCTTGTGATTTTATCACTGGACAGTGTTTCTGTAAACCAGGGGTGGGTGGTTTGTTGTGTGACCATTGCAAAGACAAGTACTACGGGTTCTCTCATGCTGGCTGTCAAGGTAATTTACCAATATATCTTTGTATAATTTAATTAATTCACATAGACAAATATATGTACATATTCAAACTTCCAAAAAAGCCAGAAAAATAGAAAATTTGTTTACCAGACACTATAATACCAAAATGTTTAAGACCAACCTTTGAATGATGTAGAATGTGACCCCTGCGATAAGTCCGGTCATGCTTGTGACCCTGAGTCGGGTCGATGTGTCTGTCCACCCAATACGGAAGGAGATGCTTGTGAGAAGTGTCAAGTGGGTTTTTGGGGTTATTCTCAAAATGGTTGCGCAGAGTGCAACTGCAGTCAACAAGGTTCATCGACCCCGCAATGTTCCGTCGAAACGGGCAAATGCAACTGTCTTCCAGGCTACGAAGGGGACAAATGTGACGTCTGCAAGTTTGGTTTCTTCAATTACCCAACGTGTACCCCTTGCGAATGTGACTCTTCTGGGACCAAGGAAGTTTACTGTAACCAGGATGGGATTTGCAGTTGCTCTGAGGAAGGTCATTGTCAATGCAAGGTAACGCTTGTACCAATGTATTTTTAAATACCAGATGTCCTATAGCTTTTCAGGTTTAACTGTCAAATATTGACCAAATGTTTCCAGGGAAAAGTGACCGGGAACAAATGCGACAGGTGCACAGATGGTTCCTACGGCCTGGACCAAACAAACCCTGAGGGTTGCATGCCATGTTTTTGCTTTCACCGGACCAACCGGTGCTCTCAAGGATATTTCAAGTGGCAACGGGTATGTATCTTTAAAATATGAACTTTGTTGAATTTTTAAAATGATAATATTTATAAGTCAATAAAAACTCGCAATTTTCATTTGAACGGCTCTCTGAACGTAAATACGAAATGGACAGTTGGGAATGCTCAACACTCAAAAGTTGGTGGTTAGACGGACGTTGACAGGCCGGGGTCAGGCGTTCTTGCCTTATATTGTTGGACAGGAGCGGTGCTACGTGAACGTAAAGGCCCTCACTCACAGTTTTCCCCTTAATTGTTCCGCTTATTCAGTCCGAGTATTGTGAGCCTCTCGTGTGCCCATTGAACAGCCTCTGAGGCCAATGTAAATAAATAATACTCCAAAGCTTATACTCTTCTTGGACGGCCTTGTGACTGGCAAAAAATATGTCTAATATAATGTTGTCCGCCCAAAGTTGTCTCCTGTAAATAATTTCTGTGTATAATATATACTGTCGTGTCAATTAATATTGTGACTTCCGGATCACAACCTCTCCAGCTTTAAACCATCCAATATGGCTATAACAAGGACTTTAAGCTTCACACATGTGGAGTTGTTGTGTAAATTATATCTATATGTACAGTGTAAATAAATGTTGTCATGTGGCTCATGTCAAGTGAGTACGGCTTACATGTTTGTGATACAGCGAACATCATGCTGTTGGGTCAACCTTTAGCAAATATAGCTTGGCATAGTAAACTGTTAAATTGTAATATTTACTCAATTTAAAAGGGTACAAGTTGTATCCGACAGTTTCATTTTTGGATGACGTTATGGAACTGTGGGCTCACTTGGACCTGACATTCTCTTATTATTGTGGGATTTAATTTTTTGGATTTTTGAAATTTTCAGCTCGCCCTTCCTACTGATCGACACATTGCTATCAAGCCTGGTCAGAAGGACAATCAGCTGAGGAGTATCAATAGTTTGATTGTTATTCCCGATACTGCTGAGACCATCTTTATTGAGGAGGATATCTCTTTTGGAGCTCCGTTATATTGGCAGCTGCCACATATATTTTTGGGGGATAAGGTACTTACTTTGCAGGGGAATTCACATGTGATTGTAGTATTTGGAAAAAATTATGGTACAAATATTTGTAGTAGGAATTCTTTTTTTTTTTTTAAAAAAAACACGTGAATTTTGAAGAGGGAACTTCGTCTCAATATGCCCCTAAAAACCTTTAATATTTCTCAGGTACTATCCTACAACGGATATTTGCGCTTCCGTATTGGCTCAACCAGCACAAGTTCTTTGTTCCCACCAAACGTTCTAGCTTCGTACCCTTTGGTGCAAATCCAAAGGAACGCCAAGCTAATTATTGAATATTATCCAGAGAAACCGGCTTTAAATGGATTTTTCGAAGTTCGGTGAGTTTGAAGATTCATATACTAGAAAAGATGTAAAAGTTGCAAAAGCTGTTATCAATGATAACCTTTTATTTTCAGACTCCATCAAGACTTCTGGAGACGCAAGAACCACCCAGAAGATGACAGTGTCTCCAAGGAAACCATGATGGTGGTTTTACAAAACGTCCAGCACATTCTCATTAGAGCCACAAATGCTCCAGAAGTGTTTAATGTCTCGTAAGTGAAGCTTGTTCAGTTATTGGTCAAGATCTCCAACAAACGAGATGTACATGGACGTAATCGGTTAAATGATTTGATTGGGGCTTAGGTTTTTCAATGTATCTCTGGACATCGCGATGCCGCATAACGAAGTGGATACATCGGTTGCTCATGGCATTGAAGTTTGTGACTGTCCACCAGAATATAACTCCACATCCTGCCAGAACCCTAAATTAGGCTACTATAGATGGTACAAACGGGAATATATCACCAGTACAATTATCATTGATCTCGTCGGACAAGCCGTGCCCTGTGAGTGCAACGGAAGGTCGGATGTCTGCGACACTGAGAGTGGACATTGCTTGGTAATTTTGCTTCAGTAATTAAAATCTTAGCAAATATCTGTATTTACTACAAAGAATTATCACTTAAAGCTAATTAATGCTGTGTTCCAGATATATTTTTGTAACGATTTGTTATATACAAATATTGTTAGTATTGAAATGTTTGTTGAATTTTCAAGAGGAGACCGAATTAATTCATTTTAATGATTTTTTTAGAACTGCGCCAACAATACAGGTGGACCCCACTGCGATATCTGTGCTCCAGGTTATTATGGCGATGCGTTTGACAAATGTCATCCTTGTCGATGTCCATCGGTGTCAAACAATCATGCAGATGCTTGCAAGCATTTGGGTTCCAATAATTTCCAGTGCTTCTGCACAGCGGGCTACCAGGGCAAGTCCTGTGATCGATGTGACTACGGCTATTTTGGTAACCCCTGGGAACCCAGCGGGATCTGTCAGCCTTGTCGATGCAACCCATATGGGAGTGTGAGTGATGAGTGTCATGAGATCACAGGGCAGTGCAATTGCCGGAAAGGTGTTACAGGACGGGACTGCAGTCGTTGTTCCGGTCGACATGTGATCATCGGCAAGATGTGCACATCCTGTGATGACCAGTGTACGGGACTGCTTTTAAATACCGTGGAGGATATCTCCAACATCTTGTACAGAGTCAATATTAGCCAGGATACTGCAGCTGTTTGGAAAGCCCTTCTAATTTTGGACACTACCGCAAAAAATCTCCGAGGAAATG
Organism: Allacma fusca; assembly: GCA_947179485.1. Lineage (NCBI taxonomy): Eukaryota > Metazoa > Arthropoda > Collembola > Symphypleona > Sminthuridae > Allacma > Allacma fusca. The sequence goes on along the minus strand of OX359246.1, from coordinate 57,603,874 downwards.
TTACCAATTTAATGACCCTGCCGCTATTCTTGGATGACATGCCTGACTACTCCAACCTGTATCGTATCTTCCTGGTTCGGTTGCAGGAGTTAGAGACGCTTAACTTAAACCAAGTTCGAAGTTCCTCGGTGAAGTTATCCATAAATAGCAAAGCTCTCCTGGCTCAGATCCATGGAATCAAAGGCAATGCCGAGAATGTAATTGCAACTCTGCAAGATTACATTACGGGACGAGCTCCTCGTGTCAATCACGAAGTGGCTCAACTTGAAGCTTTCCAAACTGTCAATTCTATGAAAGGGGTGGATTTCGGAATAGCTCAGAGTGAAGCTCAGGATGAATTGGATCTGTCATTGGAAGCCTTGGAGTCAATCGAACCGTTAATGTTATTTCCCTCAAGTCGGGATGAGCTTTCGAAAAGATTTGATGCCCTGAAGGAGAATTACAAAGACTTGCTCCGGTACATTGAAAATGCTAGGAAGAACACGGAGCTCGCGGAAGAAATGACTTCCACGGGAACTGCTCTCCTGGTAAAATCTCAGCGCGATCTGGAAGCCGTCGAGAATGCTACTATTGATCTGGACGTAGACAGGCTCATGACAGATGACAAGATCAGTGAAGTTAATCACGTCCATACTGAGATCGACCAAGTTTTGCAGGTAATGAAGTTAGCAATCGCGCCAATTGTCTCCAAAAAAGTTGTATTTCAAAGCAAGTTTTCCTGGAAATTGTTAGCAAAAATGAATTTAGAAACGAGAATTGTCACTTCCAAAAGTTGACCAAATCTCCAAAAACAGTTTACAAGCGCAAGTTTCGAAATTGACCCCAATTTTTAATATTTTCGTAAAACCTTTGTAAAAGCGTACCATGTAACCGTAAATACTTGTATCATTTTCGTTTATTGTTTTCTAAACTGCACATGAAGGTATTTGAAGTAAGTGTTTATAGAAAAGTTTCCGTGTTTGCAGATGATCGAAGACATTTTGAGGGATTTCCGAAACACAACAAAAGAATTAGAAATCCGAGAAAATTCATTATTTGACCTCGTCCCACTCTACCGGGCACAGTATGCTCAACCAGCCTTTGATCATGTGGAAATGCTCAAAAATCTTGCGGGTGATTATCAAGGAGTGGTTAATTCCATCGAGCGAAGTGGTTCCGAACATCTGAAAGCTGTCACTGCTTACCAGCGAATCCACGATGGATTTCACACGGCATTGCAACTTGCCAAAGAGGCCTTGAGACATGCCGTTGACACCGGTTCGAAGGTAACGAAGAGTTTGGATTAATAATGGAGGTGTTGTTGAACATTTTACTAGTCTTTCATTTAAATTGTTATTTGAAAGTAATTTATTTTACCTTCCCAGCTGCGATCACTCCTGTCCAGATCTGAGCTTGATGAGACCTTAAGAGCTTCTGCATTGTTAGTGGAACAAGGGCTGGCATTTTCGGGAGTCCTTGAAAATGACATGCGGGGACATCTCCAATCTCTGAAGGCAAATATGAACGACCTCAAGTGGAAGATCCATCATGGGAATGAGACTTTGAGGAGTATTTTTAACCAAATGGAAGAATTCGATGAGAGTAAGTTTTTGCCGATTGGAGACATAATCAACCAAATCCTGGACGTTATTAAAGTTTTGTTATTCATGAATGTTTCAAATGACATGTCTACACGTAGATTGGAGACTGAACGAACTGATGGACCGAATCATGGAGATACATCAGACAGTCAACGAAGTTCGCTTGGATGTACTGGAACTCGATAGGAAAATCCAGACGGATCTGGATGCGAAAATGAGTCTGATTGGAGGAGGTTCCGCTGCCAGTGTTGCGGACATGACTTACAAGTGTACAAATATGACGTTATTACCCTCTATAATTTATTCAAAAACATTACAAAATTTTGTTTTGTATAATGTCTTTTTAATCATATCTTGTATTTTATGCACAGTAAATAGAGCAAGCTCTGAAGCCCACACTGCAGCTGCTAAAGCAATGGTGTTACAACGGAAAGGCACAAGTCCCAAGTCCAACGCTTTGAACGAAAAGATGCGGAAGCTTCGGGCTTTAATAACGCAATCTAGGCATCAATCTGATACCGTGCGCCTTTTCAAAATCATTTCCATATTGAATTTTTGCGACCATTTTAGCGGGATAAGCTGTAAATGATCGATTTTAATGCCGAATTTCAGGTACATGTTGCAATTGGTCCAGATGACGATGGAACATGCTTTAGGTTATTTAAATGGCCGACGATTGAAGATGCAACCTCCATTTCTTTCAACTTTGCCCCAACTCGACGCTCCGATTCGTTATTGTTTTATTGGCCAAGCTCTCTGAACGTAAGTTTTTTAAAGCGCTCGAAAATGTTTTTAGTAGTTGATCCAGGAAATACCTCAAAATTTCTTCAATAATTCAACATTGGAAATAACTTGTCTCTACAGGATGATTATATTTCCATCGAAATGGCAAACCTCAATATTAAGGCAAGTTGGGAGCTTGGCTCTGGACATAGAACGTTGGTGCACCCTTTTAAATTGGCATCCATCAGCGAAAACTCCTACGATCCGGATCATTGGGTGCGAGTTACGTTGGAGAGGTTTGTTTTAGTAAATTTATTATTCGTCCGGAATTTACATTATACTTTGTGACATTTAACACGTGGATTTAGAATAAAGGGTTTGTATGAATGATTCGTATATAGGGTTGGCTCTTGGGTGAGTCTGGATGTGAAACGAGTTGAAGATTTGAATACGCCATCCACAGCCCTCAATTATCAAAATTCGGATGAAGAGTCATCTCTTTTGACTTTGGCCCCGGATGATTTAATCCATGTCGGAGGGATGTCCAAACAAGTTAGACAAGGTCTGGTTACGAACGGAGGACTAAGCGGATGCTTGCATAACTTGATGGTCAATGCTCGGGATGTGGGATTATGGAATTTTGTTGGGAATGAGGGTTGCAGTCCCTGTGTGGAGTGTCTGCAAGACATTGCTGAAATTGAGTCCACGGAACTGGACTATTACTTTGACGGACGAGGTTATGCAAGGGTGAATCGAATTGAGGCGAGAGCTTTCAATCCCAAGTTCTTTGAGTTGAATTTGGAATTCCGAAGCTTTTTGGGAACAGCTCTGCTATTCCTGACTGTTAATGAGAGGGTGGGTCAGATGATTTCTCTGGAACTCCGGGAGGGATCGCTGGTGATGCAAGTCCGACATAATTGGGAAGACCATGGAGATTGGTTAAAGATTGAATCGGAGAATGTTCAGTACAATACCGGGGAGTGGATCAAATTAAGGGCAGTTTGGCTGTTTCAAAAGGGTGTTCAAACAGGTGCAATTTCAGTACTATTTACCAACCATGTTTTTACAAATTATGTGAAGCGAAACATTAATTTTTTTTAATGGGTTTTAGGTCAACTAACAATCGGGAAAAACAATTTTAAGCAAGTGAAGCCCTCTGCATCAGAACTGGCGCTTGAAATGTACGATGCATCTTATCAAATCGGTGGTTTATCTCCTGCATTCAGTGCTGCCAAGGTGCAGGATATCGTAACTACTATCCCATTTGTTGGATGTATGAAGAACTTCCTCATCGATAGCGCTACCTATGATTTACTATCAGGTTTACATTTTGGCATCGAGTATGGATGCGAAGGAAAGGTATCGCACTTCTGTCTTTTTCAATTTTAATGGTATTACCTTATTTTTGTGACTTATTGACATATTGAGTTTACGTTTATAAATTTCTAGAAAACACACACATGTAGTTTTGAAGGAGACGGATTTGCCGAATATGCATCCGTTTCAATGGGTAAGGACTTCGTTCTAGGTTTTAGCTTCAAAACTCTGTCTCCCACTGGAATATTGGCGCTGTCCACGTTCGCTACATCGGTAATCCCTTTTGGAGGAAATTTATTATATTATTTGCTCGTTTCCTATGCAAATTTGTGACATTTTGTTTTTTCTTTTTTAGTCAAACGACTCCCCCGCAGAGCCCTATTACGCAATTTACTTAGAAAATGGTAGAATTCGCGCTCAATTCGGTGTTGCCCACGGACCCAGTGACTTCTCATCGGACGAAACCCGCTATGACGATGGGAAATTTCATGCATTCCGATTGGTGAAGAAGAATCGAAGGTAATCTCAACGTAACCGTTTTCAATACAATAATTAGTTCATTTCAAGCTGTGGATCATTTGATGTATTAATTATTTGAGCACTCACGTTTTTAGAGTAATAATTTACATCAATGATGTCGAAATCGGTGAAACTCGACTTCCAAAAAAATCTCCCGTGGTTGCTGCACCTTCAAAACGAGGATTGTTGATTGGAGGAATGAGTTCGGAAGTGAGGAAGCAATTTTCCGAAACGCCTTTAAAAATCACCCGAGGTTTTGCTGGGTGCATTCAAAATTTTTACTTTGGCAAGAAGTAAGTGTGAATTATTTTTCCTTACAGCAATTTAATGTTTTGGAGAAAAATCGTCATTAAAATATTGCTTCGCTTTTCATTGGTTTTTAACGCGATAAGAATGTGTTATTATTAACAGGTTGCTAAATTTCAACAATCCGATATCCTACGAGAACCAGAACTTGGGCCCTTGCCCCCAGCGTTTTACTCTGGATTCTTCGGCTATCCCACCCCAATTCCTGTACCCCGCCACGGTAGAGCTACCTGGCATTCGTTACGATAGACCCTATGCTGATCACACTTGCCTCTCAAGCCAAAAAGTCATCGAGCAAGAGGATCCCTTGAAGTCTTTGCATTTCGGAGATACTTCCGACACTTACGCTTTGTTGTCTCTAGACCGGTCAAAAAGCTTGCGACAACATTTTAATTTAACATTCCAGTTTAGAACCTTCTACCCCAATGGCTTGTTCTTCGTAGGAGTTGTAAGCACATCCGGATTTTTTACATATTTTTGTATTGTATTCGCTATCAAAATAATGAATGAACACCTGTGCACATTCTGAATAAATCATTTCAGAAGCACAAAAGTACCGGGGGTCATTGCTTAACTTGCTCTCTCAACGACGGCCGAGTTATGGTAAGTTTGATGGGGGAGAGGGCAATGGATCTCACGTCTTCAGCCACAGGCCTAAATGATGGAGGCTGGCATTTGGTAAATATTCACTGATCCTTAAATCATCCAAGCAAATTTCTCGTGTGTCCTTCCCTTGATACTAAATACATTGTTGTTCTCCAGGTAACAATTGTCAAGGCGGAAGATAAGTTATTCCTTTATGTGGATTCGTCAAAAGTTACGCAAACCAAGGCGCCGAGGATGAAACCTGTATCAAAAATTTATATCGGAGGATATCCTGCCACCGGAACAGACTGCTTTAGTAACTTGGTATGATTTTCAATTATTTATTGGTTATGAGGCATAAATAAATATTGCCAATTTATGAATGATGAATTTATTTTTTTACGTACGGGATTTCTTATGGTTGTGGCCTGTTTGTTCAACAATGCCTCTGTGGCACCATTTAGTACATTACGCTCATTTTCAAAATTGTAGAGTTCAGGGATCTCAGGTCAAAAAACACTTTAGTATCACAAATTTGCATGCGGATATGGTGATGTTTTCACAGGAGTAAAAACATCCTGATAACTGTTTTTGAAACAAACATAATTATTCCAGTAAAATGAGGAAAATGTGGGATATACAGATTTTTTCTGCTGGAAAAATATTTTGTAGCAATTCCTAATCATCAATGATTTATTTGTTTTGACAGATCCTTAAACCAGATTACTTTAAAGGTTGCATGCGAGAGTTCGTTTTAAATTCGATGCCGTACACTTTTAACGATAACAATGCCTTCCTGCACAATGTCAGCCCCTGTTTCAAGGAGGTTCAACCTGGAACGTTTTTCAAGTCTGGAGGCTACGCTATTTATTGTTAGTTAACATTTTGAATGACCTCGTCCTTTTTTTAAATTTTGAGTGAATCTGAGTCGTTTTTACTTTGATTCAAAATTGTTGTAAAAATAAATATAAGCACAACTAACAACTGATCTTGATGTTTAGCACACAATTTGACCTTAGGAAATCTAGTTGAGGTGGCGCTAGATTTCCGAAGTGATGCCAGAGATGGCATTCTCCTCAGTTTTATTCCCAACGGCTCCTCCGAATATCCCACGTTCACCATATTCCTACAAAATGGTCAAGTAAGTCTAAGAAGGGACACTTCCTCAAAGTTGATGGATGTATATTTGAGCAAATTATGTTTATCATTTTTTATTTTGTAACATGGGAATTAATTTTGTTTGATTCAGGTAGTGGCAAAGGAAACATTCAACGCAGTGGAATCCATTGAAGCACGAGAAGTATTTTCTGAATCGGGCTATGTTTGCAATGGGGAGTGGCATTCCGTCAAAGCCAATTACGAGAAAGGAGCTATTACCTTAAAGGTGGATTCACAGTCCCCAAAGTTTGCCGTGGATGAAACTGTGATGCGGAGTGACAATCATGGCCACGGTTTTTACGTATCTGGGTCACTTTACATTGGCGGCTTAGAAGGTGCGGGTTGGGGTAGCCCTTAATTTACTTTTGTTTATATGCGAAAACGAAAATTGTCAGTTATTCATAATATTGGTATTTTGTAAGGCGTGTGAGGTTTTAAAAAATTGCTATGGGAATATTTCCCCTATGTATAATATATTTTTGTCAATCTTATAGATGGTGCTAGTCCACCAACAAAGAAAAGTCAGTTTCATGGATGCATCCGAAATATTGCAATCAATCGCCAGAGGAAAGATTGGACGGACATGGCGTATTTGTCCAATATTGTCCTCAACGCTTGCCCACTCTGAGTATTCCCTTATTGAGTGACTTTTATCAAATGACGACTTATAATTCACGTTTATCTGTTTTCCTGAAACAATATAATAATAAAAAGACGTTTTGGTAGAATTCTGCATCACTATGCATTTATTATTTATTACAACTTTGAACGTTCATACAACCTTAATTAAGGTTTCTGGTACCTCTACAGCAACGTGCTACACTTTTCTTAAAATGAAAAATGAGTTTCAACATTTTTATAATATTAAATAATAAAGTTTACAATGATATAATGTTGCGTCTGTATGCATGCGAAAACTCTTAAAATGACGCGTTGTTTTGCAACAAACTGACTTTGCAAGCGCAGCCATGTGCTAAAATTATTTGTTTGTTTATTTGTTTGCTAAAATCACCTGCACAGGTTGTTTCATCTCTGCAAGGAGGTAATTCATTTATTTGAATTTTTTATCGGACGTGAGATTGTTTACAATCTTATTCCCATCATTCAGAACCCTGTCCACGACGTAATTTTGTACCAAGTCAAAAAAGGAATTTTTCTCGCTCCATTCCGACAATGTTTGCACTCCAGATGCTTTATCAGTTTCTGGCTGAGCGTTTTTCGGACGCTGGTAAACTACTCGGACGGAGTTGATTGGCTCCTGCTTCTTCTTCTTCTGTCTCAATATACTTCGGACTATCATCGGGGATTCTTTGGCGGAACTTCTACTAAGTGTTGATAGACGTTTCTCAATTATTGCTGAGTTGTCCGCTAAGCCCATACGGTTTTGCAACTTCACTGGATTCATACTGACTTGCTGCCTGCTCGTCATGACGTTGTTGATATCGTCCATGGGATGAATTACAGACACATGAGCAAACCGGGAGTACTGTCGAGGTGTAACACTCACCCGGACAATATGATTTGATTTGTCTTTACTAAACGTAAAATTATTCTTCCTTCTTTGAGGCTGTTGAGGACTGAGAACAGGACTGAGAAAATAGTTCCCATTGGAGCCAGTAAGTTCCATCAAAACTAGGTTACTGGACACAGAACTTACTGGAGACTTCACGGAGCCTCCTGACCCAGCTGACCCAGCTGGATAAGCATTTACAGAAGTGATACCATCCGGACGGACACGGCGATAGAAATTGGGCTGAGATTTTTTGGGCTGGTTCTTTGAAACGCTATTATTCAGGGATGAAACTTCGTCAATCACTGAAATATGACGCCGCCACAAATTACTTTTTGGCTTTTCCTTTAGATCCTGTGTAGAGAGTTGACGCTTCTGAATACCTTGCTGTCGGCCATTCGGATTTTGTTGTTGCTGCAGCCTTTGCAGGTTTAATATTTGTTGTTGCTGCTGCTGAAGTAATAGTAGATTTTTCTGCTCATCCGTTAACGGCTCTGTGAACAGTTGCGGACCGATTTCAAAAACTAGTTGAGCGTCTGCATTTTCTCCCATTCTGTAGCCAAGGCCCAGCCGAGTATCCACCCCTTCGAAATTCAGAAATATTTATTCTTACACATTCTAGTAATATGAAAGAAGTTTAATGAGGAATGAATATATCTTACCTCTTAATTTAGGTTTGCCATCTTTAGGTCCCCGAATGGCCCCACCCAGTACCGATGCAAAGTTTCCTAATGAAGACATTAACTCCGGGGCCTGAGACTTCAACTGGGAAGCTCCAAGTCCTAGAATTCCCGATAATAAGTTACCAGATTGCCCTCCGATCAATCCTGCCAGTGGATTTGATTGCTGACCTCCGAGGCTAAGTAAGGAAGTCACAGGACCCGCTAGGGACCCCAAAGTTCCCAATAAATTTAAAGCATCTCCAAGCTGGCCTAATTGATTGTTAGAGGATTGGTCCAAAATAGGCTCTGCATTTTGAAAACTGCTGAAATCTTGTTGCTTGATTGGTTTCTGAGGGGAAACTCCGGCCTGAGAGGCGATTAGATCTGCAAATAAAGCAACCTGAGCATCCTTCAAAATCTGTAGGGAGACTTCCTTTGATGCTTGCAAATGATTCGATTGGGTTGTTCCCGCTGGGGAGGACAGAATCGTTTGTAATGGTTTGACCGTTCCATTTTCTAAGATGGAAGTCACCGTGGGCACAGGATCTGAAGCTGAGGCCTCAGGAGTTTGCCCTATTAATTCAACTATCTTATTAACATCATCCTCTGTCAACTGATCACCTGATGGTATTGGCCCAGCTTCTATTCCTAGTGATACAGCGAGAAGGCAAACTGGAAATAAAAATTGTATATTATGGCTACAAAATTCCAGCGGTAATTATTACATATATGGGAAAATTTGCATATAATTTCAGAAACTTTAAAAAATAATTATGCTGCATTATACTTTTGTGAAGGGATATCTTCTGTAAATTATCCCCTGTAAAGTGGACTTACCAATGAGTAAAATGTTTCCGTAACAAATGGAAGGCTTCCCTCTGACACTGCGCATGGTAAATTTTGAACGCCGAAAAAGATATCAAAGGAGAGATGCAATCACATTTATCTCATGAGCAAGTTTTAAATTCCAGGCAGTAAATGCCAATTTTTTGGTGATTTGTTTGTTTGTTTAAAGCAAGTTTGAGATTGACGTTACTTATGGAATAAGGCACAGATTTGTTACCCCACCGGACTGCTATTACCAGTTAGATAGAGTAAGGAACAACTCCGTATCCCCCAATCATGCTTAAAACACATTTGGTTGTTCGTAAGGGAAGAAAAATTGTTGGATTCAAAATTTTAGTTTAAAATAAAACAAAAAGTAAGATCGTCCTCCGAGCTTTCCCTCTGCACGAATGTTGGCAGAACCTCATGCAGAGATCTCAAATGGGTCTTCCCAACGTCAACTGCAAGTGTCACTTTACGCTAAAATGATTCAGTGTCAACAAAAAAATGTGGGGTAGGTTATAGTATAGAGGCTGTGAAGAAGAGTTCTTTAGGGATTTTAATTACCTCAGCTCGTCCACATACACTCACAATCAGACTAATGCATTAATCAGTGCATTTGCTGTCAACAGTTGAGCTATGTATGTATGTATGGCATAGCCCTAGAATACAGATTCAACAGAAAGGTGTTTCTCATAAGGATTCACAGGGATGAATTTTTACCCCAAAACAAAAACGCATGAGTAAATGTAAACCAGAGTACTTAAGTAAGCTGAGGGGTGATAATCTCCTTCCAAGATCGGACATTAAAATGAACATGACATGAGCATTACTAGAGAAACTCGTAAATTGTTTATTTTTTATTCTACTATACTCAGAGCTTTGGATCAGATATCAAACAAAGTGAAACTCTGAGCTGTCGAACTTAACATTTGATTAACGAACTCTCTATTATTGTAACTTAAAGGAAGTATCTTTTAGTGAGCCTATTTTTATAGAATAATTATTAATTTCACAGTGAGCTCTTAATTTACGAATGTCCCTTGTAAGAAGTACATTTTCTCTATTCTTGGGGGAAATTACGTAGTACCATTTATATATTATAAGAATTTCTCCTGATATGTAATTATTAAATATAGCAGATGAGCTGGCCACTGTAAAAGTATATTTTTGAAATCTTTGTTACGTTACCCCGTTCCGAGCACACTGAATACACAATTACTTAAGTTCTTGTTCACAGTCAATAAGGAATTAAAGATTGAGGCTCTACAGCTCTTTTTCAGTTGTTAGTGTTACAGACGAAGTTTAGAATAAAAAGTTAAATAAAGCTTAAATAATAAAGCAATTTTAAGCTCTTTGAAATTTCTTCCAAAACCAAATATCCACCTGTTGCTTCACCAACTTTCTTAATTACAGATACTCCTACCTATGTGTGCTTACTATATAATTAATTTGTATATGAAACCATGGATCAATTAGTTGCCTTTGACTTTCAATTTCAAGAGCAGGGAGAAGGGAAGATGAGTGCAAGTGCGATCCCTCATGTGTAGCCTCATTACTGCCATCATATTTTTCTTTCCGGTTTGAGCCATCACATGTAGTATGACAGAAGTTTGTAAATAAATGTTCATCATTATTTTGAATAATTAGACCGTGAGGAACATCGTGAGGAGTACTGAGTGACAGCATTCTCAGAGAGTAAGTCGTACTCATTTTTTGATTGTATTTTCTTAATTATTAAAAGACTATATGACTTTGACCCAAGGCCCAACATCTCTAACAATTAAGACGGATCCTCCAGAATAGGGGCAATCAGAGCCATTTTTCTTACGAAGTTTGGAGAGTAGACAGAAAAAAACACTTAACTCACACTAGTTAGTAATAAATGGCTGGGAACGGGAGCAGAGGATATGAGATTTTCTGGTGCAGAAAAAGTTTGAAAATATTTGGTCACCGCAGTGTCAACAATCGTACAACATTTTCGTGCACAGCACAGATAATTAATGCATCCTCTCTTGGTTTGGATTTTTGTGTATGCACACATACAAATGTAATCCGCCTCTGTCTGTTCACTGTTTTATTTTGGATGTAGAGTAATGATGTAGAATGTATAGTATCAACAACCCAGCAAGAACTGAAATAACATCCGAGTTGTGTGGAGCAAGCATTGAGCAGTTGCCAAAAACAATGCGCTTAATTCCTAATGAAATGTTTTACGAATGAAGACAGTGCCGGAACGTTGTATTGTATTGCAAATTGCAACCCAGTAAAATGCGCGTATCAAATATACAGTGCACATTTATTTTTTGTCAGGTTAAAGAACGCAATTCCAAATATTTCAAGGCTCAAGCCGCTCATAAACCCAACCCTTGTCCCCCAGATAAGTCCCAAGGGGTAACTGTCCCGGGTTGACATCCATCTCCAGTCGAAACCTAAGCCTGTCATTGACAGTGTGCCTAGTGCCTTTGTAAAATTCGATTGTATTGGGAAGTAGCCGGTAGCCTTGGAAATGATCTGGTTTGTCAATCCTGTACCCCTCAACTCTGACCCTATCCAGTAATTTTTGACTTTGCTCTTGTAACTTTTCCCGATCATCCGTCACACGAGACTGGATACAAACAGCGGCTCTAATCTGAGCAGAGAGAGGTTCCTCGTTAAAATATGCGATCTCCTCTGTCAATGGCAAGCGTTCCATTATCCCTTCCACACGAATCTGCAATAATTAAATGTACAATCACTCAAAAATTCATTGCAGCTTTTAAAAGCTGTAGCGAGCCTCCTTGCAAAAAATGCGTAAATTAAATGGTTAGTTATGAACACGTGTAACATTTCAATTTGAATGTTAAAATTTCCCTACCTGCTTGTTTCCAAGGTTTTTTTGATCGTCTCGAAAGGACCAAACGAAAACTATAGATACATGCGGATTATTTTCCTGGAAATAATTTTAAAACAACATTTTTTATATTAAAAATTTCGTTTGACTATAATAAGATATTAAAATAATTACATATCTTAAAATTACCAGTTCTCGAGCTTTCATTGATCGACCGTCAGTGTATATTTTAAATCCTTTGTCGTCGTAGCCACGGAGAACAAGTGTTCGAGCCCTTGGGTTGCCGTTGCTGGAATGATATGTAACAAGCATACATACATCGTCGCTGAAGAGGCAAAATGGTCTAAAAACTTTAAAAAAGTATTCGCACGTAGACCATTCCTCTTCAGCGACGATATGTTAATCAATGAGGTTTTATTTCCAGTGAAAAATAATACTCTATAGTATAAATTTAATATATTATAAAAATATAAAATACAAAAAATAAAAAGATTTTTACACATTATGATTTGTAATAATAATAATTGCATTTACGCACCTGTCAACAGTAGCCAAGGTCAATAGATCCGGCAGGACATTGTCCTTCTCCTCCTTGGCAGCAAGAAACCATGACTTAAATATCTCCATGGGATCTTTGGAGACCATTTCGATTTCTTCCATGTAAACCTAAAAATACATGATTAAGATCAAGCACATATATATTTTTACCTACTATTATTGAAAAAATATCTTAGAAGTTTATACAGTCTCTGCAAGCTTCAAGTTTCTTGAATCTTACAATTTAGGCCAAAAGTCAGATTTTTTAAACGAACCAAGCAAACTTGGGATTATAAAAACTTGATATCACGAATTGGCCCTACAGCTTTTTTTTCAGTTTACAAAGTAAAAGCAGCTTTTTAGTTGATGGTCATACCTTGTTAGGAATTCTCGTCATGGTGACACCTTCAAAAGCACTGATTGATTCGTCAAGTCAGAAGACACGAACAAATGTTACAAAAATATTTGAAAATAAAATATTTCTAAGGATGAGAAAAAGGTACTGAGGTGAGAAAAAGCTGGTATGTACTCTCTGAGCTAATCGCCACTCTTAAAAATTTTTACTGAATTACTCGCTGACACGATAAGGGAGCGATAAATTCAATGAAGGCCATCGACAGTGTTTTTGGAGAGTGAGCGTAATAAAAATCCGCTTCATTTACAATCTCTAATAATTAAAGGTTGAAGTCAAGGGTATGCACTATGATCCAGAAGCAAACGTGAACCTCATCGAACAAATACATTTTATAAAAAAACTGAAATAAATTAGCATAAAGTAAAACGTTAGTCATTCCTTTAATCATGGGTAAAAACTCGCATTTATCTGATAATAATTTTCTTAACGATCTTGTCTTATTTGCATTCCCAACTAGTTTGAATGTCCATACAAACACCTTATGGAAACTGCTTCTAGATTTGGATAGATCAGGAGATCTAAAATCTATGACCTAGGATCATAGCATGAGGTAGTAGCATTTATTAACGTAATTATTCAATGTTATCAAATATATTGTCAAAGTTCAGGGGTCTCAGGGCATGCCTTTGATTCTGGCATTGTCCATTTCACAAGCTGACACTCTGTCACTTGCTCTATATGTAACTAGCAGTTGAGCTGTCTATAGTCTGTAGAGGGTATGTCTACTAAACAGTAATTAATTATTGCTATTAATATTATAAATAATTAAATATATATTTATGGTAGATATATATATTTTTTGAATTTATAGAAACAGAACCAGTAATGAGTTACGAGTTCTTGTGAAACTTGCAGTGTTCTTATCCAGTTGCCCCAAGTAGACTGTCGAATATTGACCACAAATGTAAAAAATGAGATCATCAGGTCAGCTGAAACAGACAACATGGCTTTAATGATACACTAATGTCATTCCAAGCTGATGAAGTAAATTATTGATATTTTTGAAACTTTTGCATTAACACTGTACTGTCTCATTGAAAGGAGCTCGTGTAATGTTAAATGCTCTTAGGCAATACTGACCTTTCTGAATTATTGACAGCCTCAATGTGAGTAAATGACAACAGCCAGTATTATTTAAATACACGTAGTGTCAATTATTATAAAATATCGTAAAGAGAAATTGGCTGATAATAATTTATTAAATATTTTTAATGTAAGAGTGATTACAATTATTATTTAATTACGAATTAATTAAATTGGCCCCACATTTGTTATATAGTTTAAGCTTTATGTTGCAAACAATAAATTATTAAGAAGTTGGAACTATTTGATTTCATCCGTTAGCTGTTCCGTCCAATTAAGACCCCGATATCTTTCTTATGAATCCCGACGATCCACACGATAAGAACTTCAGCAAACATTCCTATCACCGAACTTACAATCTCAAAGGCTCCAATTTCACTATTATCACCAATTATCCAATCCGTGACCGTACATGAAGGAAAGATGAAAGCTGCAAACGTTGAGAACACCATCCAGGCCCGAATCATGTGCATGTTTTTCTGTAGACACAGAGGAAGGGATTTAAACTAAAGATTTTTCATTATCCCCTTGGGGTTTAACATGTTTTTATTACATTGATTAACTCATCTCAGTAAAAATAACACTTACGGAGTAAGAACCACGAAGCAAGCCAATCCCCATGTTTAATTCCACAAGTAGAAACAGCAGTAGATTTAGGTTCATAATGCTATTAACTATATACAGAAAAACATTTTGATTACTTTTAAATCTCCAGCAGGGCCAGAAGGCCAATCATACAAAACGTTATTATTATTTGTACTTGCATTTCTGCATGAAAAAACTCTTGTCAAATTCCTTGTGGTAATATTAAATAAGGAAATTATACAAGATTTAGAAGCCCAGAGCACACTATCTTTATAAAAGCAGCCTCAAAAGGGTAATCGTCTCAGAAGACGCAAAATGGTCTACATGTTGTGATGTAAAACATAGCTTGTGTACCATTTTGCCTCTTGAGCAACAAAATGCTCATTCTTGCAGTCGGATGCTTTTATATGAAAAAAAATGAACATTGAGGTAAGCGAAATGTGTGAAAAAAATTTGCTACTTCGAAGGATTCACTTTTATAACGAGATCTCTTGAAGCAAGGGTGGAGTACATATGTAGTGCAATTCTGTTTTTTAGCCTAACATTACATAGTAAACGCCCAAGGCTTCGACAATTTCTAAAAACATTCACTTTTCCCGTTTTACAGGATCTCAATGCAGGCGCGGTTACCGATTATACTGATTTTAATTCAAGTGTTTCGCAAATTTAGCAAAACAAGCTGTTTGTTAAAAATTTATAAAGCAACTTACACTCGGCATCAATTTCCAATTCAAAATACCTTGAACTTGCCAGTATAGCCAAAATAGCGGCAGCAGACTTGACCTATATAAATTACAAGTAATTTATAGAAATATTGAGTTTGCTCTCATGAAAACTCTGTTTGTGCTCTATATCATTTTATCACTGCATTATTCCTTAGCTGTTTTAAGTCAACATAAGTATATCTATACATGCGTAGTAGTAGAAGGGAAAATAATTTCCAAACAATAGAAAAGCTACAGTAAATTCAGCATGCACTTACAGTTTGATACCAACCAACCATTCGAGTCCAGGTGGATGACTGCCAGAAGATAATCTTCCTTTCTTTGGGTTTCTGAAGGAGAATACTAAGTGTCATATTTCAGTCTACTCGGAAAATCTTCTCAAGAACTTCAATTAACTGGTACTGGTACAAGTAACAAAAAAGGACAATTCAGCAGGTACAATAGACAAAGTCGGCAACACTAGATGTAAAACCTTCCGGAATTCCGAAAATTGAACCTGTCATTGTTTGCCAGTCACACCAGATCAACGCCAAAGTCAGAGATATTTATAAATATATGGCTGCCTTTGCGCATGTTCTCAAACAATACGCTCAAAAATGTACAAAGAGTTGTAACAATCAATAGTAAATACATTGTTACCATCAGCCATGTTACCATAACAACACCAGCAACGCGGAACGAGAAACTGCCAGGTTTTTGAACTTAAATGTTACTTATCTGATTGCGAGATACATACTTTTTTAAATTGCAAGAAATTAATGTCAAATGTACTGATACAATTATAAAAAAGGTTTTACAAAGCCCCGGAAAAAGGTTTATGAAAAAATTTCCAAACCAAAATGATCTGAAAGTGCCGTGAATTATTGTTGCCGTGCGAAAGGAAACTTGTTCACTTAATAAGCAAAATGTAATGTTTTAGGTGAAAAATTTGCATAAAAGTATGTATTAATGTATAGTGGAGCATTCATTATCCCTTGCTTTACCCCTAACCCATTTATGAGATTGATTCATAAAGTTCACGATAACCCCAGTTTATAACAAATATAGCTTCAGATTTTCTAAAAATTACTCAATTGACCCGTCAATATTTGATATCATAGGGGTACAACCATTTGAAGCAAAGTTGGGAATTTTGTAGAGCTTCAAAACCATCTAATTCCCTCACCAAATTTCCAAACAATGCTTTTCTGCTTAGTGTTTGTTTGTAGGAGCTTTTCCGGGGCTTTCGCAACGCAGCTATGTATTTGATAGCTCAAGACGCCTGATAAACAACAAGCCAGGTTGCAAAACTTAGGCTTCCGAATTGAAATTAAAGAGAATATAAAGGACAAGGCAAGGATGGGAAATCCGAAAAATATGAATTCTAATTCGAATTAAAATATTCAAGGCGAAGAATTCCGATTTAAAATACCTATAGCAATACTGAAAAATTTGAATTCTAATACGGATTTAAATATCATCGAGTATTCGTTTATTATAAATTCCGATTTGAATATTTATTTGAATACTGCTAGTATGCTGAAAATACAAAGAATTTAATTACGGAAAAAGTTCGTGTTGAAAACATAATATCATCAATGTTTTGGGAAACTGGTTTCCCCCGCAGGTCATTAAGTATAATTTTAAGAGCTGAAAAAACACGTTCAACTGATATTTGAACTCCAACATTACTGATTTTCTTTCGACCCATTATTAGTTACCTATACAAATTTTAGTATCAACGATTTAAATTACTTGAGTAATTAACTTGTAGGACAAACAATAGTTTTGAGCACAACCGTTAAAAGCCACTGACAAGTGCTAATTATTCGACTCTATTGTACGTAGAATGCGGAAGCATGTTCATTTCGGACGAAGAAAACGTTCGCCAATGCTCTTTGATTAACTTTACGTTGTAACTAAAAAATTGTGACAATTTAAAATTTTTATTTAAGTATGTACACTTGATGAAATATACCATTGAAAACAATACTTTATTTTAAACGGAATTCAGTAAAAAATATTTGAATACCAATTCCGATTCCAAAAATCTTTTTGAATTCGATTTTTAATTAAAATACTTTATGGGAATTATTTGGAATTCCAATATGAATTAAAATCCTCAAATTTTCGAATATAATTCCGATTCCGATTCGGATACCGATTCCGATTCCCATCCTTGGGACAAGGAATATCTGACAATATCTTCCGTTGTAAAGACATGTAAAGAATTTTGTTTGAACGAAATTTGTGGAGATTCATTCTCATCTTATCCCATAATTTCAGGTAAAAAACGAGCAATTGAAAAAAAAGGAACGCTGTGCCCATTACTTATTTTTATTATGACAGATTTGGGATTCTAGAACATAGAAGGAAAAGGAACATGAGAAAATTCTCGTCACTTTACCGGACATTTTTGCCAGCGACTCGTATCATGGCTTTGTAATGTGAGGTCTTAATAGTTAAAATTAACGTTATAAGTTACTTATACACAGGATGTGATGGGTACTGTCGTTTTTAGTATGATCAAGTGATCACCCCATAATTTGTCCGTTGAAATATCTTGGTAGGATAATCGTAGATGTCCCATGGCAATTAAGCTAGGCCTTCCAACGTTTAAAAATAGTTTTGGTTTGTTTTGAGAGGAAACTCTCATATAATTAGAGTAGCGTTTTGGGTCCCACATTTTTCTCTACTATATGTACATGTGCTACAGAATTACATACAGTAGAAGCGCTAGAAGGATATACGCAACGTATTTGACGCTATATGATACTAATTGCCTATAATACAGGATTCTTCTAATACGCAAAAGTGTGTTATCACTTGAATACTGATTGCTATAAATTAAAAGTATAAACAACCCTTAACAATATACAGGGTGCGAGGAAAAGTCTCCTGCCCTAGTTTATCTAATGTGGGATTGTAAAGCATATTCAATTCCCCGATGTTTATTTGCCAATAATTGTCACGAATTTACAATAATAATATGTATTTCCATATCTCACATTTTTAGGTTCCGAGAACACAGTTTTTTTTACTCCGGAAATTATATTGGTCTCAAATGAATCCCGTAATCTCCATGTTAGATTATACGACCACAGTGTACAAAAATTTATTTGTGGGCTCTTGGTGTTCAATGAAAATATATCAAGATCCCAGACTAATTCTTCCTCTATATGACATCTTTCTCACTTTCGCTTATCTTGTTGCTAAATTCCAATGTGTCCACTGTGTTTACGGGTCATGCCATGTTCACAATTCTCGTACTTGTTTGATTCCTTTTGAAATGCCAACGAAATTTTCAATGAAATCGTATACTATGAACAAAATTAATTTTACAAAATATAATTTGAAAAAAATATTTCCCAAAAATTCTGGACTTAACTAATTCCTTGACCGCTGTAGCTGAGTTTTCGGGCTGAGTATGAAACATTTTGAGATTTTTTAAAAGTGGGATAAAATTAAGAAAATTTTATTATCCCACTTTATAACGGATCTATTGGAATGTGGGTTAAATCGCTTTGAGGCATCCTTTATGTCTAAGAGAATGTAGTTGTGTTGTAATTCCAAGGCATAACGAATGATATGTTCAGATGTACGTAGTTTATGTTTCATGACCAGTTACGGCGCATCCGTGGTTTTGTTCGCACGCTGATCATTGCGTAGGTTTTCCCTGACTGAAGTACAAGAGAATAATATTATCAGGTTATTCATTAGCCCTGAATTCGAGAATATTTTTTGCATTTTTCACTGAAGGTAAGAATAATAATTATTATTGAAGTTTTCATGTGTAATATTTTTGCCACTGTGTAACATATCTAACATATCATTGTTGCTTGTAGCGTGATTGTGGCGGCATTACCATCTCTAGTAATTATATATAACGTTTGTATATGTATGTATGTAATTTCCATGAGTTTAGATCCTTGTTGTCTTGTCATTTTCGGGAAGATTGTCTTTTTTTAAATTGATTAATTGCTGTCCAATTTCAGAGATGGCACATTCATCTAGGAGATCAGTTGCTCAGAAAATGTCTGCTGATAGCAATCCGCAGGAGCAATCTGGCCTAGGAAAGGGCGTAGAAAAATCCCGGGAAGGAGTTTTCTCGAATGATTTGGTAATGGACAAAAATT
The DNA here is from genome assembly GCA_947179485.1 of Allacma fusca. Lineage (NCBI taxonomy): Eukaryota > Metazoa > Arthropoda > Collembola > Symphypleona > Sminthuridae > Allacma > Allacma fusca. The sequence goes on along the minus strand of OX359246.1, from coordinate 57,584,396 downwards.
AGCACTCGTGTGAGTCATATTTTTATTTGAGCGGTCCGTGGTCTTTACTGCATGAATATGTCCTTTGATTAGTTCTGGAGACTATTGGGGAAGCATCTGAATTTCGGGGACCTGAAGGTTTGTCGTCTGGTGTCGGTTAATTTCAACAGGAAAGTGCTTGATGAAACAAATTTCAGAAGCCGAGGGGTCATTAAACTAAGTAAAAGTCTTCTGCAACTAAACGCTTTTGGCAGGACGATGGAAAAATGGAAAAACGTGCATATCAAATGTTTTGCCTGGTGTCCCCAGTCTGAACCTTTGATTGATTTGACCTGGATGTATTCGCATTTATCGGATGTGGAAGAGCTGTACATATCGGCGGATATCAATTTTAACGACGGTTCAGATTTCCACCCCCCTCTGCATAAAGTTCTGGAGGCGGTGAATTCGTTGAAAACACTATCTCTTGACCAGGGATTTTTGAATCAGACTGACGTCAGCGTCCAAATGTCATCTTCCAGGGCTGTAGAAGACACTCTGAGGAACTTGACCGAACTGGAGTTAATAGCTTCCCATGGCAGACCAACGTTCGCAGCTTTCCCAGGGAATGGTGGGAAATGGGTGGATTACTTAGCTCAAACATTAAAAAAATTATTTGTACTTAGAACAGATGGATTTGTTCCACAAGATAATTTGGACTTTCCAGAAGAAGTTGATGAGGAGCTGCATCCGAAGATACAAAATTTGCTGAGACTAATCGAGGGAAATCATTCTCACCTGATGTCTTTACAACTTGACGATATGCAGCTTTGGTCTACTTCCTCGGATAGTTGTTTACAATCGTTAACGAGGAAAGTGTTTCCTCGTTTGAATTCTGTCAAAATTCGGATGAGCCAGTTTGAGACCCTGAACATTCTGTCATTTTTGAGGCACCACCCTTTTTTGAGGGATATTGATGTAACTGTGTTCGATTTGTTACCTGCTGATCTTTTGAACGTCATCATGGAGAGAAAAGAACTCAGGCGTTTATCCATTAAAACCAAAGCGTTTGGAAATATTTCTAACACTGCGTGGGAGCGCTTGAGAGAACTGAACAATTTGGAGGTATTTTCGGTCAATCTCGTTCCATCCTACCGTTTTGCGATAGACTCGGAAGTGCTTCCGGCTTGTTTGGTACATCTGCCTCAATCGGTGAAAAAAATTCATTTGAAGGGTGTCGACGGCTATACGGTTTGGGATCCAATCGAAACCATTATCAGACCCGAATCACTGTCCAATCTCAACCCTGCTCACTTAACTGAATTATGTATCAGCAAATGTGGCCCCTGCGTAAACGACGATGTGTTGGAATTCGTATTCCGTACGTTCCAGTTTTTACGAGTTTTAAATATTTCAAACACTGACAACAAATGTACGGATTATGGATTTATTGGACGTCCAGTAAAGCGTAATTCCACTCCGTTTTCAATCTCAGATTTGCGTGGTATGCTTAGCTCTTCTTCTTAACATTTGAGATTGTAATTTAATACTTATTAAGTTATAGCAGAATGCAAAATGTAATGGATACAAAATCAGATTTTAAATGTTTGTAATTAATTGTAGGATTAAGGTACTTAACCCTGACGTCATGCGGTATCATCACTGATGAGACTTTAATTCATGGAATCAAATTCCGTGAACTCTATTACCTGGATATTTCGAGCAATGCACGTGTAAGTCATTTTCGACTTTCAGTAATGTGTTTACATAAGAAATGAAAAAAAAAGCAATTTATGGGAAATAGGCAGGGGTGGATTTACGGGGTGGCCCACCCTGGCACGGCCAGGGTAAAATATTTAGGGCCAGGGGAAAAACAATGTTGACAAAGGACCTCAGATTGCAGATACCATGTGTATAGACCCACAAATCTATTTTGAGGGTTAGGGCCAGGGTAAAAATTATTTTATTAATCCACCCCTGGAAATAGACAATGCAATTTTTTAATAATGGAAATGTATTTGGATGTGTGTTTTTGTTATTACAAGATCACTCGAAAAGGTTGGCGAGCTGTTTTAGTCGAAAATCCAAGTCTGGAGGTACTTAAAACGTCCACGTTGGAGCCGTTTGAAAGTAAAGAGGAACTGATAAAACTGTATCCACGCCTGAAAGAACATCTAAAAATTGTAAAACAATATTGTAGTACTCAGTTTTAAAATTTTAATGAAAACAACAATTTTATTGCAATATCAAAATAACATAATTAGTGTTAATCTTTTAAAGGTTTCAGATGGCGTTGCTTCAGATGATGATACTTCAGATGATGATGCTTCAGAAATTGACTACAATTGCAATGATAGTGACTACTATGACGTGGAGTACTTTTATCATTCTGAAGACTATGACGTTTATGGACAGTTTAGATAAAATGTGGGATGAGGCAATTAAATTTTGGTTGGTAGGATGAGACATTAAAATGTGGGATTTGCGGAATCGCGAGACGCTAGATCCCACAATAAATTATAGGACGGGAAAACGGTATATGCAAGCAAATGAGTACTCACAAACACTTGTTTACAAAATTATTTCATCAAAGTAACCACAACAAATTTTCGCGAATCCGAGTCCCTATTCACATTCTCTTTCACAAGTGCAGAGCAAAAATGTAGTGAGAGTGTCAGCTCTAGAATTCGGAAATCCGTGCGAGTTCCGAGATTTGTTTTCAGTTGACACAAGTGCTTGATTTCCACTTATTCCGAAAGAAGCTCGAACTACTTGAGAAAATATTGAGCGAAAGGCAAATGCTCGCACTTGTTTCAATTGCATACAGACTTCGCTGCTCGCAATCATGTTTTGGTTTCATTGAGTGCATGCGACGTCAAGCGCTCCCCTAGTTCTAGTCTGCATTTGTGATTGAGAGTGCTCATTATCCATGTTGCAAAATATTGTTCATTCTGTTTGTTGCAACATGTTTGTGAGTAATAATCTTCGAGTATTACTGTCTTTCCGTCCCATATTTTAATGTATTGATTGATCTAGCGTCTTGCTTCACGCCAATCCCTCATTTTATTGATGACCTAATCAGAACGAGGCTAGGGCTACAGAGACTCCACCTATACTAATCGTAATCTAATAAATATTAGAGCAATTATGCTGCGAACAAATACGCAGAAAAGAAGTATAAACAAAAATAATTTTACGAAGTTTGAAGAGGCAAAACGACGAAAACCCACAAGTCATATTGGGGTTTCTCAATGCTTGAAAGCATGGCAGAGATGGATTAAAAATACTACATTTTCTATATTCAGTGTTGTTTTTCTAAAGCTTATTAATATTATATATCCCATAATTTCATTGGTTAATTAGTATGAAGCGTCTCATGTTATATGTAGTGTAGTAAATTTATCAAAATGAGAATAAATTTAGAAGCAGATTGTTTCGCTTCTTTGAAAATGCTCTTGCAATACAAGTAGGAACTTTATTGAAATATTCCCGCGTAGGTTAGAACATAAAATAATTTTTGATACATTCAAAAATACATAGTATTCCTAATTGAAATATTTCCCTTGCCCATACAGACAGGATGTAAAAACTTTTGATTTCCCCATAATGTAGAGATTTTTTTAAGATTTATAAAATTACAAATATCGACCTCTAGGTCAAAACATAAGGTCGCACCGATTAATCGAGTGAAGGAAAGACTGGATTTTTTGAATTACAATTTTTATTTCTCAAACGTTTTTAAATGTAATTTTGATGCTTATTTGCAAAACTTGTTTGTAACAAGTCTCTCCATTAAAAATTATTTTCGGACGTTAACTGCAACCTCTGCGAAGCAAAGTTGAACAAATTCAGCCTCGGCAGCGGAGGATGACAAGAAAAAGTACTTTTTATGCCTTTGAAATGTGTCGATGCAATTTCTGGTCTTTATAAAAATCATTGAAAACGTAGCAAAATCATCTTAGGGACAATGGAGTTTTTACATGGAAACATCACAAGCCGTTTGTTTTAACAATTAGTAAAATTTTGGATATTGAAGGGCTAGTTAGAATAACAATAACCAAAATAATAAAATCATAACAATGGAAGGAGAAAAGGTGATGTTTTCAGGTCCTCAATTTTAGTAACACAACTAATTATTATTTAAATTGATTAACTAATCATACATATGTAAATGTTTATATTTTTGATGTGTAAACAATTTACCAGGATACAAACAGCCTTAGGTTAACGACTAAATCAGTTGGGAGAAATAGTATATTTAGGATTTTGTGTTTAACATATTTTATAAGCGTGCATTGCTTTCAGAAATTATTTAATTTTTTGCGCAACATTTAAATAGCCCCCAAAATTTCAAATCCTCTTTTAAAAAAGAGAATAGGAAGGTGGAGGAGTTTTATCCTGGAAGACCTAGCCGATATAAAATCAATTCAAAGTTTTGGATTTTTAGCAAATATTTTGGGGATTCGTTTTTTTTATCGACTATCATTATTCCACGTAATTAATTGAGGGCAGAGTAATTAAAAATATACGATATCAAACACATTTTGTTCCCGTTGCAACTTTCTGAAATAATTCATAACCTTATATCACATTTTAGAAAATCTGCATCTAAATTTGCTTCAAGCATATTTCAATCTTAATCAATCCTTTAATCCTTTTCAATCCCCCCCCCGCTGGGGGGAGGAGTAAAATGTTTTAGTATAAGTTCATTTATGTTTTAGTTATGTATGCACGGGGCGGCGAATGAAGACGGTTACCCTGAACTGGGTACCATTAATAATGCATTCGAATTATATTACGGTCAAATACTTTGTATACATTATTAACGATATTCAAAATTATTAAAGGGTCCGTTCGAATGATTATTGTTTTGCGGATTTACCTCCTTATGTTCCCTGAACATCCGTTGCACTACATCTAATGGTTATGAACAATGCTGAGCAGATTACGGAACAAAGATTCAGGTTTACAGATTGCAATTATTTTACCCTAAGGATTACGTTTAATAATAATCAAGTTTATAGAAACATTACTGACAACGAGATGACATACTTTGAAATATGCCCATGGTTTGTCCATACGTTAGGGGCCCACAGCCCACGCAAATCAGAAAGCTGTAGGAACTAGGGATGTGCCACAAATGACGTCATCCAAAAATCTAACAAATTACGACTGTCTGACTGTTTGATCGTTCGTCGTCACAACGACGGCTGACTGACTGTATATGACGTCATATTCGTGTGTAGGTATACATGGTATAGTATAATGCCACAGTTTGATTTATTATTCAAAACTTCGCTCGTTTGCAAAAAAAAATTATTAACTGGGGTAACAATTATTCGGCTTTGTTCAGCTCGTTTTATCGCCGAGATTTTGCTATTGGGTAATGACCATAATAAAAGTAGAAGCCTAATAATGAGTGCTACTGTGAACAAGCGTGAAACATAGATAATCAGTTACTTGTACTAATTCCTCGATAAAATCCTGTAGGTCAGAGGTAATTTGAAGTGGTTCACTCCTTCGGTCAATAATTTTATAATAATATAACAAATACTTTTTACATTAGAAAAAAACAATTTCTGTAAAATTTTGAAAATCGACTTACACCGGTTTGCATTCTACCTCTTTATGTAAACAAAATCACAAAGGAGCGAAGTGAAGTATTGTAGTAAAACATGGGACAGAAAAGGTAACTGGCCAGGTAGAAGGATGATTACAAATGTTTTATTTAAAGGAATTTTTAAATAGAACATTCACTCAAACCGCACGAACTAACTTCTTGCGACATCCAGTCATCAGTTAGTCATTAGTCACTCAAAGTTCCAGTCAGTACTACAGCATCAGTCCAAGACTGGTCTATCCTGGTTTCAGTAGCACTCTAATCTATACACTATGCACTAATTGTTTTATTTGTGACGATCTTTTGCCCTTGATTGTGTTATGAAGAAGGGACTGACTGAGTACGTCATGGTAAATCATGCACGGACAATATGATTTAATGACTAAATGCATGACGTCATTTGTGGCAAATCCCCTATAAAGGGGTACCTGATTTTTTATTATACATAAAAGCAATGATACTTACATACGCTAAATGCAAACGTTGGACATGCACACCCCATTTTGTTTCCATGTAGCTATGTACATGACAAGAGTTTAGAGGTGCTGTCATTCCGATCCGATCGACCAGTTGTGTTTGGATTGTTTTTGAATTGATTATCCGGTATCTAATTTCGGATTTGTATAGTCAGCTTGGAGATCTATTGTCAGGAAAATATCTGCCGATAACTATCCACAGGAGATGTCTGGCTTAGGGCAGATAGCAGAAAATCTCCGAGACGCAGTGTTTTCGAATGATTTGGTAACTTACATAAAAATTAGTAATATTTTTGAGCCATACAGTATTTATATCGGTGGTCTTTACTTATTAATTATGTCCTTTGATTAGTTCTGGAGACTATTGGGGAAGCATCTGAATTTCGGGGATCTGAAGGTTTGCCGCCTGGTGTCGGTTAATTTCAATAGGAAAGTACTTGATGAAACAAATTTCAGAAGCCGAGGGGTCATTAAACTGAGTAAAAGTCTTCTGCAACCAAACGCTTTTGGCAGGACGATGGAAAAATGGAAAAACGTGCATATCAAATGTTTTGCCTGGTGTCCCCAGTCTGTACCTTTGATTGATTTGACTTGGATGTATTCGCATTTATCGGATGTGGAAGAGCTGTACATATCGGCGGATATCAATTTTAACGACGGTTCAGATTTCCTTCCTCCTCTGCATAAAGTTCTGGAGGCAGTGAAGTCGTTGAAAACGCTTTCTCTTGACCAGGGATTTTTGAATCAGACTGACGTCAGCGTTCAAATGTCGTCTTCCAGGGCTGTAGAAGACACTCTGGGGAACTTGACTGAACTGGAGTTAATAGCTTCCCATGGCAGACCAACATTTGCAGCCTTCCCGGGAAAGAGTGGGAAATGGATGGATCACTTAGCTCAAACATTAAAAAAATTAACTGTGCTTGGAACGGATGGATTTGTTCCACAAGATAATTTGGAATTTCCAGAAGAAGTTGATGAGGAGCTGCATCCGAAGATACAAAATTTGCTGAGACTAATCGAGGGAAATCATTCTCACCTGATGTCTTTACAACTTGACGATATGCAGCTGTGGTCTACTTCCTCGGATAGCAGTTTACAATCTTTAACAAGAAAAGTGTTTCCTCGTTTGAAATCTGTCAAAATTCGGATGAGCCGGAATGAGAGCCAGAACCTAATGTCATTTTTGAGACACCACCCTCTTTTGAGGGATATTGATGTAACTGTGTTCGATTTGTTACCTGCTGATCTTTTGAACGTCATCATGGAGAGAAAAGAACTCAGGCGTTTATCCATTAAAACCAAAGCGTTTGGAAATAAATCTAACACTGCGTGGGGGCGCTTGAGCGAACTGAATAATTTGGAGGTATTTTCGGTCAATCTCGTTCCATCCTACCGTTTTGCTACATACTCGGAGCTGCTTCCGTCTTGTTTGGTATATCTGCCTCAATCGGTGAAAAAAATTCATTTGAAGGGTGTCGACGGCTATACGGTTTGGGATCCAGTCGAAACCATTATCAGACCCGAATCACTGTCCAATCTCAACCCTGCTCACTTAACTGAATTATGTATCAGCAAATGTGGCCCCTGTGTAAACGACGATGTGTTGGAATTCGTATTCCGCACATTCCGATTTTTACGAGTTTTAAATATTTCCAACACTGACAACAAATGTACGGACTATGGATTTATTGGACGTCCTCTGAAGCGTAATTCCTCTCCGTTCTCGATATCAGATTTGCTTGGTATGCGTAACCCTTCTTAGTTTTTGAGTTCGGAAATTTTAACAAGTTATAGTAATATACAATTTTTGCATTTGGCACAAAATCAGTGTAATATATATTTTCATGTTTGGATTTAATTGTAGGATTAAGGTACTTAACGCTGAGGTCCTGTGGTATCATCACGGATGAGACTTTAATTCATGGATTTAAATTCATGGAACTTTGTTATCTGGATATTTCGAACAATGCACTTGTAAGAACCCTTGCACTCTTATTAGTGATTTGTTTGGATGAACAATGAAAGACAGGAATTTTAGGTGGCAGATTGTGAAATTGTTCCTGATGCTATCAGTAGCAATAATGATTGGAATGATTCTTAGATATCTGTTCTTCTGCTTATATTATTAGATGACTCAGGAAGGTTGGCGAGCTGTTTTAGCCCAAAATCCAAGTTTAGAGATCCTTAAAACGTCTGAATTGGAGCCGTTTGAAAAAGAAGATGAGCTGAAGAGACTATATCCTCGCCTAAAGGAGCATCAAGTAAAGCATTAGTACTAATTGTGGTTCCAGATTTTAAAACTTTTTTTTGATGATTTTGAAAATCAGATAATACGTGAGTGCGGGTTTAAGTTTTCAGATGGTGGTGACTCAGATGATGATGACTCTTCAGGAAATTATCCTAATGTTCTCGGCGATGTGGACTTCGGAAATGGAATGTATTGTGAATATTTTGATGATTCCGAATCTGACAGCGATGATTTTATGAAGGAGTACGACTATGATGTCGTACAATGATGCTGGTTCAAGTCAAAGATGGGATAAAAAGGTTCCATTTGGACTTAACACCATCGTGGCGAAAAATATTTAAAATGAAGTTGAAGGGGTCATCTTAAATTTTACTATGCTTGAAAGTATCACAGTTATTGATAGTGAAATTATAAATCCAAACGAAATATTAATTAATTGTTAATAAAGTTGTATTTCTAAATGATGTAATTAATGTTACAGCGTATATCTCATATTTATAAGTGTTATTCTCAAACGTCTAATATCATGTGTTTAGTGTAATACATTTTTCTAAAATTGCGAGTAAGCCGTTTTGGTTTTTGGAAAGTACTCTTGAAATGATAGTACGAACATTATTGCAATCCTTCATACTTGTAAACCCTTTGCAAATGTTGCGAATTACGAGCTTGTAAGCTCAATTTTATTTTAACAATATGTAAACCATCATGGATCAATCAATCGTGGAGCATGATCTTGAGAACAACATTAAAATATTGGTATTATACATTCGCGTATGCATACAATTAACAAGGTACCATGAGTCAGCAGTAGGTTTGATATATTTAACAATACATACCACTGACCCTGTTACCAAGTCAGCACATGACCTTTCACCACCTGGTTTGTGCAAATAGTTAAATATATGTTTGAGAAATGCAAGTAATTTTCAAATATTTGTGATACTGAAATTCTTATGAGAGAATTCAAAATGTAAATGAGTCTATTCTTATTCAAAAGGATCTCTTGAACATATTGGATATTTAAAATCCGAAGCATTTAGATATCTCTGACCTTCTGGCACAAAATATTTGGTTACGGTACCATTGTTCATTGGTCATGGGAATTCAAGGCGCAAGCAAGCAAATGAATAAGCTCAAACCCCTTCGGACATATACATATGGATACGGAATTTTTATAACAATAACTATTTGACGGATAAATTTTTAATGATTACTAGTTATAATATCTGCAGTATATACATATACTGCAGTTAATGAGTCAGCCTATAAGGGCTATGCCGTCAGCGCTAGCCTAACATAAATAATCATGGGGTAATGTATTATGGTGATTATTTTATTACAAAACGAATGTTCGAGATGAACATATATAATTTGCAGGTATGATTAAGAAAACAATTTCCTTATTCCAAAGTACTGTAGCTTCATTTGAGTCCATAACATGGACGTTAACTGAAAAATTAAAACAACTGAAAAAACATTTAACATATCTACTTAAGTAAACAAGATTTAAAACAACAAAAATACATACAAATCATTACATGTAATTATTGATAAAGCCACTATAATTAACAATGTCAATAAAGTGACAACCTTCAACTACAATCTACACGCCAATAAAAGTTTGTATTAACATGAACGTGTGCTTTTACAGAATCACGAATTAACAGATATTACAAACTACCTCTAGTCCGGGAGGTTCCTAGGAATAAATTAATTCACGATATAAAATAATAAATTGAACTCATAAAAAATGTAATAATTACATTTTTTATGAGTTCAGGTCGGAAAATTTGTCTTGATGTAAAATGGAGGATGATAGTTCATGTGAAGATCTACAAAATCCACGGCCGGACCCATGGCTGTTAACATCATACCTGAAAAAATTTATTTGATAAGTTCATGTAACATAAATACCTGAAAAAATTATTCAATAATCTACATTCTTATGAAAGTACCCTAAAATTTCGTTTCTTGTTAATGTTTATTTACTTTCATATTTTTGTCAATAAAATTGTCATTATCGTGCAAACCAGCGTAGCTATAATATGTACCATAATTTCAGAAAATTGATTTTTATCTGTTTATTTTACCTGTGTCAATGCTCGAGTGCTCATCTTCCACCTTGACACTAACATTCACTTGGGAATATTTCCTAAACCCGAATTCGCAGCTAACTTCAGAAAATAGAAGAACTGGGAAGCAATCATAGTGCCACCACCATCGATAAGGAAGGTAGCTATGTGGGAGCTTGTTACTGAAAACAAAGTCCAGACTTTTCAAACCTGAAAAATTAAAAAAACAAAAGAATTCCATAAAATGGGATCAGTAACATTTACTTGTGCCTATGAAAACTCCGTATGTATAAGCACAGCTATTTGTAATTAAATGTTGTAAACAACATATCAAACCAACCTTTTATAGCAAGTAAATTTGGCCCAGTCCTGAACCCCTCTACGTTACCATTCCAGCAGTCCAATTTACTCCTCAGAAGCTCGCAAATATTTTCTGGAATTCCAGTAATAACCGAATCAAAAATTGCCCTTTGGTCCTCCTCACAATGCCTGTCAGTTTCGGAGTCATCAAAGAACTGATGGGAGTCAATTTCCAGTACTATTTCCCTCAATTGCAAAAATCCATTCATTTTTTCGACAGCTTTCTCCAAGCCCTTAACCTTCAAAAACGTGATGTCGACTGTTAAATTTGTTACATAATGAAACAATTTGGCTAGCTCAGTCAAACATGTAGACGCTTCATTGTTCACATACAAATGAGTCACATGAAATTGTTGAAATGTTCTGAAAGGAAAGTACAGATGGAAATTTTCTGGCTTGATGTCTTCCAATAAAATTCTAATTTGTTCCAAATTGGGAAATATCTTCCGAACATCTACTCGCGCTGGAAAAAATCTTCTCCAGGGTTTCCTATACTTCTGGGATATACCCATTTGCTCCAGATACTTTTCCTTCCGGGAATTTTCGCAGTAGTTGCTTTCATTAGCCAATTCCAGGATTCTGACGGCGCTCATCCCTGAAGGGTATTTCAAGTAGTTAAATTTTTGTGTTGGGAATATAACTATATGCTCCAGAGTTTTTCTGGAGGACTCCATGATTGAATATAATTCCCTTTTAGAGAGTTGAAATTGATTTCGTGGTAACATTCTTGGTGACCTTGGTAGGTCAAAAAATTTTAGACGGGGCTTTAGATTTGCCAGTTTTTTTAACCAGCTCCTGACTTCATGACCCATGACTGCACTGTGGTGAGGGTATTGAATCCCTTGAACCAATTTCGCTTTCCCAGTTTCTCCTAAGACATCAACTCTCTCCAAAGGAAAGCACTCAATTGTCTCAAGATTTGGAGCAAGATCCAAAATTCCCTTGAACGTATCACTGCACATGCCCATTCTTTTCTCAAAAGGTGGTTCCTGTTTGAAGAAACTTATCATTTTTAATTCCCTCAGTTGTTTATTATGAGACGGAGTGTCATTAAGTGCTAATTCCTCCTCCGGCGTTCCAAACCAAAACTCATCCATATGCATTTCTTCCAAGTTTGGGAGGTATTTACAAACGAAATTTGAGAAGCCTTGGAAGCTTACTAGATGGGACACTTCGTAGTTGAGGCGGAAAACAAAATGGCCGAAAGTTTTCACAAATTTTATTAGTTTCGGATTTGATATGTCAATCCGGTTCATATGAAGGGCAATTCGAACTCGATCAGCTCTATTCAAAGCTTTCTTCACAGTTGGGATTAAATCATCAAAATCAAGTTTATATTTCTTGGTGTCCCTTTGCAGTCCAATAACTTCCTGGATGATGATTGTCTCCTCATATGACATATCCGAATAGAAAAATTGAACGTTGAACTGATGCATGCGTAATTCCGCTTCATTCCTCCAAACCTGATTCACATTGCTGCAGACTTCTAGATCATGGAATGGTAAATTGCGGAAGATGCTGCGCAAGATCTGTAAAAAACGTTTGGGTATTATTAGCATGCAAGTAACTATACGGACTGAGTGTTGGGGCAAGGTGAGAAAAACCTGGAGAGAGTTATTTTAGAGAGAAGTACGTTCTTTAAATGTGATTGTACAGTCGACTGTTCATATAATGAATTCCCCAGTAGCGACCTTTTTCTATAATGACATGCATAATTTACTCCCAAAAAATGAATTTGCTGAAATTACAGGTTCTCGTACATCCAAAAAAAAAAAATAAGGACACCCTTATACTGTACGTTTGAGTCTCTCACATTTCTGAGACATGGAACCTTCATAGAAAGAGAGAGACCCAACTGTTTCTAAATGTCTGACGTAAATCCATAAAAGATAATAAATGATAAGCTTAATTAATTAACGATAGAGTACCAGGGCATTCGAAAGAGCTTCAGGTTCCATGGAAATTTCCCTGGAATTTTCTGAAACGTTTGACTTTTCTCCTTCAATTATCGACGGGGCCTCAAAGATATGAGCTGCTTCAGCTGCCAGGCTAGCCATCTTTGTCTTTATTTAACGATTTCTGTGTATTTTTATTTATTTTATTCTACAGTAGAGTAACCGGATGAGAAGTGCACTCTCAGATTAAATTACGCTCTTAAATTGAAGTTAAAAATGAATACATGAAAATGGCTTGAATGATGAACTTTTTGTAACGTACAGTTTATACGACTCACAACCGAAATTGTATTTATTACTTTACTACAAGCTACACGACTGTCTAACTGACCGCACGACACCAGCTATACTGAACGTGCGTTGAACAGAAGCTACGCTAATTTCAGCTTTGGAAAGGCAAAAGGCATCCTCACTGAACTAAAATTCACGGAAAGGTATGTCCAGTCTCCACGACAGTCTTCACACGGGAAGATATTTTTAATTTACCTGAATGTGTCATTCTTAGACAGGTATTTTTAAACACGCAAAAAGCTAAGCATAATATTTATACTCTAGTTAATGCTGTATGCTTAGACTACTGTTGACTGTATGCGGCAGGGTTGTGGACATTCCAAGAAATGACATTTAGGTTTGTGCCATTGGAGAAACTATTACTTTAGTAAATAACTCGAGCTAAAAATAAGTAATGACACCAGCATTAGCAGGACATCCATGTTGAAGATAGCTTTTACAATTACTTACTTTATAACAGAGGGCTGGTTATTCAAGTACAGATCACTTGTACAGATGTATTACAGATCACAGTATCATCGACCGTGTCTTTTTAGTCTGAGGTTACTCCCTCCCCCCCCCCTCGGAGCCATAATCATTTCTTGCATCTGCTAGCAGTTGAATTCACGGGATTTTGTCAAGTTCTATAATGACAATAAATAATTTATTTTTAATTTATTTTTGTGATAATTTATCCATTTTCAAAAACTTTTTTTGTATCGTTGAAACATGTAGAGCTTCCTCTTTTTTTTCAAATGCATGGTAAAACCCCTGAATGGAAGTAAAAAGCGAGTAGTCAAGGTGTCTGACACGAGCTGCCCCTGAATAAACTGTAACGACAGATATTTGTATCAAATAACTGTGATAAGTGCATTTGACTATTTATGTAGTAGTGAACTTTTATGACATCAAAAACCAACACGAAGATATAGGATCCTGACTGAAAAGAAACCCCAATAAGGAGGAATGGTAAAAAAATTCAGTTCTCCTATTTTTTTTGTCAAATGTTTCAAAATAGACTACTTCCCTGTAAACGAAAATATCTCAATACAGCAGTCCAGGTAGATGCGCAAAGTCAAATTTTGAAATTTGGATTTTCCAAATTTTGTCTCCAATCTCGCGGTAGGAGCAATAAATACATTAATAATGACTAATGACTCTATTTTCAGCATGAGCGTAGGCAAAAGAATGCTATATTAAGTTGAAAACTATACAAAATGAGCCTAGGGTTTAACTTATATGGATTGCCTGGAAAATTTCATCAGGGTGGATAGATGTCCGTCAATTTGTATAAAAACCAGCATTGATTACATCCTCGGTTCTTCCATCAGGTAAATTACAGAAAATGTAAAAACCCCAAGTACATATGTTCCACAGTTGGATTTACAAATAATGAATTAAATTTGGTATTTAAAAAACCAGGATTGTACATAGTTTGGTTCCTGAAGTCACATAAGTGTTTCTCTTTTGATTAAAGCCCACAATACAGATAGCATATCCTCATTCTCATCTGTGGAAAAACTTGCATTCAAAATACGTCCTTACGCCCCGCAAGTCAGGGCTACCTGTCACAATTCTTAAACAATAGATGTACATACATACTTCATACTTAATAAGTCTTGGAAGAACTCATTGACGAACTTACTCGGTCAAAACTTTTCGGAGTTGCACAGCGCAAGCGCTGCTCCAAATAGCACCTCGTCAGGTCATGGGTGTCACAAACCGTTGCGAAGCGATGCTTTTTCCAAACATAACCTTCGTAATGAGTAATAAAATTTACAGCCATGTTGCTTTATTTGACCCAAATAATATTATAACCTTGATTTTATACAAACAATTATTATGCATTTTTATTAGAATGTTCTGCAAGGAATAGAAAGAACGCGTCAAGCCACATGGCAAATATTTAATTTTTGTTGTATCCGGTTATTGTGAAGAACTAATTTATATTTAGCATAAAGACCAATAAACTGCAAAGAAATGTTCACCCCAAACAATACATGAATATAGACAGCTGATAATTTCTGGAATAATGATTGAAAGCTGCGCCATAAAAACGAATTAAAGTCCCTCAAACTTCTACTCAAGGACGGCAATTAGTTTTGGCATCATTTAGCGTTGTATTCAACCAGCCCCTATTTAATTGGGCTGTAGAAAAGTATTGGGAGACTCCCGAACCACAGGCATCAGGCACATCAATAGCAATCCCATATGCATACATGCGGTTAGCTTGGGTACAAACCAACGGGGCCCCTTCGTCACCCTTCAAAAATAATAAAGTCTCGAGAATCATAAACTTACATATCATAACAATAATAAATATTAATTTTTACAATAATTATTATTATCATTACTGAAGTAAAAGAATACCCATATAATTATACCTTGCAAGTTGTGGAAGTGGTGCATACAACATTTTTATCCGAAGGGTCACTGCAAGGTGTCACTTTAGGGAACTTTTGTGAGATAATCCCAAAACTGTCCTTCCCTGCTGTCGTATCCCCCCAACCACCGAACCTACATGAGTCTGACATAACTGTTTCTTCCTTCGGTATTAGAATACTACTCACAAACTTATTGAACCGGAAGCCTTCGCTTAGATGCAAAACTGCTATATTCTTTCTTGGTCTGGAATAAAAATTAATTGTAGTTAATTAATCTATGATTGACTACTACTGTATTGGTTTCACAAAATTTTTAAAGAATTTTAATCATTTAATTAATTTAAATAACAAAATGTAGATTGTGGATACGCAGTGACCTCTAGTTGTAAAAACTTCATTGTGAGCATTATTAGAAAAATTTCTTGTACGAGCGGAAATAGCTGGACACCAAGTTAGTATCTCTTGATGAGAGCATATAGGATTACAAGAGCCAAATTTGCTCATTTTGAAGATGCTTTTATACCCAGAGTGTACTGTACAATACTAACGTCTAGGACATACTCTTTGGGGGTTAAGGGGATGTCACCAGAGCAAGGTTGTCTGTACTGACGAGTGTTTTCAAAAATTTTAAGGTTATGAGAGCCAGCTCCGATGCGAACATCTCTTGCTTCAATTAATTTCTTAATGCTGTCGTACAGTGTGGCAGTTGTGAAAACTGTCCATTGATTGTAGATGGTCCCAAGACCCAATGGTACCCAGTTTTTGTTTTTGCCATCCCATTGCTCAATGGTAACCACAAAAGGATAGTCATGTTTCGGGGGCTCTGTTCCTTTGGATACTTTCTCATCGTCAGGGGATGATTGTCCCTCACCACTTTCGATAGCTTTGAGAGAATGCAAAATATATGAGCTACATTTTACACATGGCAATTTCTATAACCATGACTAGATCCTTTTTAGAAAATTGTTAACAGATGTTAGAAATTTTTAAAGCTTTTACCAATTGATAGGAGAATTATGCAAACTTTCAACTTAATAATCGAGCTTCTCATGTTGCGGTTTTGAAATACCTACGTTTATGTGTACAGATGGATGGAGAACTGAATGTTCTGAGTATTTTGTATTACTGCTCTATGAAATTCTTATGTTGTGAGACATTGCTGCCTTGAAAGTGTGCAATAATGGTAATTAGCTTTGTTATAATAACCAAAACACGGTTCTGACAATAGTCATTTTTCGCAGACCATTCAATATATTTTAAATCCTTGGTGAATTTTTTAATGTAATTTGTTTTATATAGTTTATTCTGCTTCTTTGTCAGTGGATTGCGAAATCACATGCTTTCAAAACTGATGCTTTTGTGAATACGGGGATGGCTCATGTTTTTGGAAATCACTTTTGTTTTACGAATTAAAACCCTATAATGGAAAATGACAATTCATTGTTTTGCATTCCAAATACATACAAGAGCAGAGCATGCTACCGTGTTCATGATTGCGTACAACAGCATTACTGATACCCCTGACCAATTGAAACTTCTATACGAAAGTTACTATTCAGTAAATACTGTAATAAAAATGAAGCTACAGTGTTGTCACATTCTATTAAAATATTATTGAAGTTTTTTAAGAGTCCTCCGGTGCCCCAAAATCGGTTCTTAAAATTTTGCACTCAGGTTGATATTTTGTTTAAATAAAAATATTTTCCTGGCTCCTTGTAGGTCTTTCGTCTAAGCAATTTTACTTTAGAAAATGAAAGGAAATTTCCGAGTGCATTAGAGGTATTTTGTTAACAAATCTGACAGCATTTTTGGTTTTATTTTTAAGAAATTGCCATCAAAATTTTGAAACACCGATTAACAATTCAAAACTTTAATTCGGGTTTGAAGCAGTTCAATTAAGATAATATATAGCAATTGGTTCGAGGTGAAATACTTCTGAAGCAGAGTCGACTTTTGCCTAAATATATTTAATTACTAGTAGCAGAAGTACGAAAAATGAAAAATAGGAATTATTTTAACTAACTTTATCAAGTATAACTTTATTTTGTTTGCCCTTACAATAATTTATTATAGTTAAATGATAATTTCTCTTTCATTTTCAGGGGTATTCCCGGGTGTCTTAGGTTCAGGTGTTGCTGAACTCTTTGACTCTTTATTGATAAAAGTGGTACTAGTTAATTCAACTAGTTCGTGAATTTCCTCAGGAGGAATGTCAGTCTCTACTTCAGCAGCTGGAGTAATGGGAACCTCAACAAATGAGGTTTCTTCAGCAGCTACAGGGGCAGGAGTTGGGACTAATCCCTCCCCTTCAACAATAAGCCTTGGCGGCGTGACCTGGAAAATCCAGAGGTATAGCAAAGCTGCTATAAACGCTCCCAGAAGAGGTCCGATCCAGTACACCTGAAACCAATCTCATTCTTCAATAATAATTCAATTTCCAAACAAAATTTAAAATTATTATTTTTAACAACAACTTTTCCCATACCCAATGATGTGTCCATATGTTGGACCAAACTGCAGGTCCGAGGCTTCGAGAAGGATTTAAACCTGGTCCAGTACTGAACATCTGTTGGATTAGAGTTAGTTTGTTGTCATTTTAATTTCCAATAATTGAATTTAAGTTATGTTCCAAAAGCTGTTCAAAATAAAGTAATTAATCGTGCAAACATATTATTTTGGGCTCATTACAAAAGCAAAATGGCATCCGGCCATGGTCAAGCCAATAGCAATAGGTCCCAAGCTTTGGAAATCCTGTCGTCTCTGATCTTTTACTGACAGGGCAACCAAGACAATCACAACTGCGGCTAAAATTTCAACCCCTAAAGCCTGTCCAACATTGGAGTCCACATTTGGTATAGTTACGGTATCGTTAAAGCCGGCGCCATATTTAAAATCCCGGTCTGCTTTTAGGCCCTACCACATCATGCATTTTGCATTATTACATCTAATTATGCATATATATTTGTTGAAATATATGAAATTTTAAAAAAATCTTATTTTACAATCAGTATTCCTGCACCAAAAATTCCTCCAAGACATTGAGCCACAATGAATGTTGCTCCCTTCAAAATTGAAACTTGTCCAATGAACATCGTGCCAACTGTGATGCTAGGATTTAAATGTCCCGCACTTGCAAAGTCCGTCACCTAAGCATCCGTAATTTGCAAAAAAGAATTAAATTGTTCCAATTGTGAATAAATTTGATTTACTAGTAATTAGGTACATACAAAAAGAAATGTTTAAAAAACAAATCCTTATGCTTATAGACATTATTGAAAAATCATGCTTGATAATACCCAACTCATGGCAGCCACGACAAACCCCACAGTCAGAGCTAATGGCACGCTGGACTCCTTCGAGACTCCGAAAGATGCAGCTGTTGCTAACCAAATAAGGACTACTAAGGTGGTCCCGAATAATTCAGCCGCAAATCCTTTAGCAAGGGATATTGGCTCACGCCGGGTTTCCACATACCCAATAATCTCCGAGGCCCTTGTCCAATACTCCCTTCCACTGGCAAAACGTTCCTAATAGTTCCGAAGATATTCCACAATGAAAAATCAGAGAGCCTGATTAGAATAAATAAATCTCCAGAAACACAAAATATCGGAAAGAAAATAGTAACGTATCACAATCAGCAGCAAATACTTACCATTATGAATACTAATTTTTGGATGATTTCTTCCCAGGAGAATTTCAATATACAAAAAAAAATCTACCCTATACAACAATGAACAACTCGACATTTGTCCCAACGTAGTCGGAATACTTCGTATGAGTAAATAACATCCAGTTTAATGGCAGAGTTGATAAAATCATTCATAGTATTCATTATGCTAATGTTTTCCAGCAATGCATAGGCACACTTAAGGTATGCAATAGATATAATTATTACCTAGAGACAGCATTAGGAATGAAAATTTGTGTAGACACGCATCTTCATCATTATCTTTATCCAAGTCATTAGGAGAGGATTTTGGTACAAACACTCCTTCAATGCAGTTAATGATCCCGGAATATACACAAACTTTACGTTCTTGCAGACTAATTTGTTTTGTTTTTGTTTCACAACTGCTTTGTAGTTATAGTCTCAAAAGCTGCATTGGTCCATTCAAAAATTGTACACCATTAGACATCATATCATAAGCATACATAGAATTACTGATGGATACTTCAACATGTTTGTTGAAAGAAATACTTAATTTTGAGAAATAGTGAATAATAACCAAAATATCCGCAAAGCTCTGTTAAAGTTAGTGTCATAATTTTGAGAAGGTACATGACACACTGCAGAAAAGCATAACCGGTGTCGAAACTCGTGAGAAGCTGTGTCTTCCTTCAATATTTAAAGAGCGCTCTGACACATAGCTCATTTCTGATTAGGTAACTACAGGAACAAATTATACACACTTGCTGACCATATTGAGATACCCTATTACAAATCTTAACCCGGGTATTATAATACCAGGTAACAGGACATGTTAACAAATTCATTCAATTTAAATGTTTCGAAAATCTTCCTTCTCCCCTAAATTGGTGCCTTGGAAATTTTTATGTCGGGTCAACATGACTGAGAAATTTATTTATAAAGTAAAAAATAGCTTTACAGTAGTGGATGATTAGTTCCTTGGAGTTGGGAAATGTCTCGGAGGATCTTGGCGAAAAAAATGTTGAAATTTTGTGTTAAAAGTTGATGAATTTGAATTCCCCCTCCAAAATTTCGAGTAGGCTTTCAAAATTCCATTGATATGATTTTAGGCTGCAGAGCAATTAAATGCCTTCCTAGTAAGATACCAATGACGAAAAATTGTGACATGAGAGATCAATGAAATTATTGCGGTTTTTCTAGAGTATTTCCATTCTTTGAAATGAGTATTTTCAAAATTCTGAACAACAGCCACCATGAATTTGAAATTTTGAATTTATTCAAAAACGCTTTAAAAATACAATTTGTCCAGATGGGGGGCGCCAGGTCTCCGATGATTCCTTCTAGGCAAAAAAAAACATCTCATGTAAAAAAGTTTACATATTTACATATGTTGTTCAAAATTTCCCTGTCAAATTTTGAAAGTTCGTAAATTAAATCAAAAATTCGATTTGGTGTCACCACGACCGTCCGAACGAGCTACTGCACTTTATTTGGATACTTACGAAAAGTCCCGGAATTTTGTATTTCCTCCACAATTTACATATGTAGCAGTAGGGCAATAACTTTGTTTCGTTTTTTTTTTACCACTGAGCCTCCGACATTTTAGAAACAATGCACCTAATTTTATAAAATCAGAGACATTAGAATGTCAGAAACTTTGGGTCAAAGTATAAACCCACACATACACTGTACAGTAAAGGGGTATAGCAAATGATGGAGGATGTACCGAACCTTCTACAAATAATAGACTTTCCCAGCCGGAAGTACTTATGTATGTACTTCCCACTAAATTATATAATTATACTCATATTTTCTTCTAGTAATTTATTATTTACAATCTTATTATTTTGTACACGAAATGTTTTTTAATAATTACAGTAATTATTCTCTGTATACTTTACACCTTTCTACTTACTCCTACCATATTTACTCCTTATGCAATTACTGTACTTGAATAATTGTGCAAGTATATTATTATTTTCCTTTGCTTACTCAGTATTTATATTTATTATTATTTTTAAATACCAATAATTATATTGGATTCCTAAACCCTCGGAAGAATAATATTACAGAAGTCACGTATAGCCTACATCAAGAATCACACATACAAGTTATTAAATGGGAAGGTCCAGGTGAAAGTACTAAAATTGTTGTGTCTCAAAGTGCCCCAAAAGTAAAGAACGGACGGAACCTCCAGCCAAAGGGAGTAACACAACAGAGCAAAGGAATGTGTGAGCCATTGAGTGAAACGGAGGCATCCTAGCATTGCTCAAAATACATGAGCTCGAATAGTAAAGGATGCGTTCTCTCTCTCCAAAGCACAAGTGGAGAGTAAGTTTCAATTTGAATGGGAAAAAGCTCTGCACTCAACTAACACTGCAACATAAGTCCAAAGAGAAAAGGCAGAGGAGAAGATGTGAAGAAAGATTTTGTGATTCGCCGATCGATTGACCCACTTTTATTCCTACAGGGAGTTTAAACCTCTTTTAAACTCCACACAACATACCAATACAAAATCCCCTCCACTTTTGAATTAAACCTCACATTTCAATCATAATTCAAAAACTTTATTCTCCTCGTATTTAAATCCAGTGTTACAAATTGTCCCGTTCAAGTCCTCACTCAATGTAAGTGGTAACCTCCAATTATTTCCCTTCGAATTAAATTAGTAATAATTACTTATACAAATGCAGTTGTATTATTCCGGATTAATTGGATAAACTGTCCTAAGTCTGATAGAAACCAGTGGAATCCTTTCAAGTTCATAGTCATTTACGTAAAAGGGAAGACGAATTTATGAGCAACCTTGGAAATTTCTGGGACATAAAAAATTTTTTTACTTGTGTAAGATAAATCCGTGAGTCTGACGTTGATTTTTGATTACAGTAATTAAAGAGGACTGAATAATTATTGGAATATTACAAGTTTCGTATAAGCTCCCAAAGAAAACTGTTTCCAGCCCAAAAAGCCAGAGGTATATTCAGACTTCCGATGCATAAATACCGACTTGCAACGACGAAATTGTTAAACACCTTTCACTCATCCTTGCCCGTCATCTTTGAGGAGACCGGTGTGAGCCGAATTAATGCCAAGAATAGTAACAGCCCGATCCTGAGCCGTCGTCGTCATTATAGTAGCTTCAGTGAGTTGGAGGGAAAACGACCGGGGATCATTCTGGGCATAGAGACTTCTTGTGATGATACTGGAGCCGCTGTTGTCACGACGGATAGACGAGTCTTGGGGGAGTCACTTCACTCTCAGCTTCAAATTCATCTGAAGTAAGGAATTGAGAGAGTTTTGGTAGTCATTCTTGTAGGTAGTGGAAGGGATTTGACCCTGGTGGAAGGGAAATTGTTTTGTACTTGGGATTTGTACTCCGTTAAACTTTTTGAAATGGAAGGAATTTTAAAGTTGATCTTTGAAGTTGTGGTAATTTTTTTTATTATTGACGTGTAGCCATGGTGGAATCATTCCACCCATCGCTCGGCATCTTCATGAACAGAATATTGGGAGGATCATCCGAGAGGCGACGGATAAAGCGAATGTGTCGTTGGAGGATATTGATGCCATTGCCACTACGGTCAAACCTGGTTGGTTCCAGTTGACAAAATTTGTAGAATTTAGTTCTAGCACTATAATAATTAATGAAAGGTACGAGGGATATTATTATAATACGGTGGGGGGATTTAATTTTTGTACTGGGGTGATTATTTAGACATTGCTTTGCGTTGTAATCAAAGTAGTTGATTCTATGTTAAGTTTTTTCACGAAGTCTTAAACTAAACTCCATCTAAAATTTAACCGTATTTACTTCAGCATTGAAAATGCAAGATTACAAATTCTGTGATGAAGGGCAGGAATTGAATGAATTATGAAGGGCATAATAACTACAGTTTCAAAGGGTTAACAGTTTACTAGGGGTTTAGTTAAATACTAACCATGCTTGCATGCTGATTTTATATAAATGTAGTATGGGTTTGAGGTAATCGTTGCGATTTTGGTTTAATAATATATAGGGTTTTTGAATTTTAATATTGGGATTTGGCTCTTGACGTAGGATTGGCGTTATCATTGTTGGTCGGAGTTAAGTGGGGCAAGGACATGTGCCTGAAAGGGGAAAAACCATTCATTCCTATTCATCACATGGAAGCCCATGCACTTACAGCTAGAATGCTAGAGAACATTAACTTCCCGTATTTGGTCCTCCTCATCTCCGGAGGTCATTGTCTACTTGCAGTGGCGAAAGGTATCAATGATTTCCTTCTCCTTGGACGCAGTATTGATGACGCACCTGGAGAAGCATTTGATAAGGTACGATTAACCACAATACTTTTGTACTTACAAATATATCAGTTGTTTTGCATGGAATTTAAAAAATATAACTATACAGACGGCCAGAAGACTGAAGTTGCACAACATGGACGCGGGTTCGTCATTATCAGGGGGTGCTGCAATAGAGCATTATGCGAAACAAGGAAATCCCGAAGCTTTCCAGTTCCCCACACCAATGTACAAGTACCGGGATTGTAACTGGAGCTTTGCTGGTCTCAAATTTATTGCCCTGAGGCACATTCTCCGTGAAGAACGGAAACATGGTATAACAAGGTTTTATGGTAATTTTTGCTTTGCTTTTCCTCTCTCCTTGTCCATCAGCATCCTATAGAATGTCAAAGTATAGTACCTGTCGAACCCGGGCTGATTTCTTTTACGTCGACGGTATCAGTAAATATCTCCCATTTAAGCATTTAGCTAACTGCATGGGTTTAACCGCTTGAATTAATTAGTGGCAACTAAATTCATAGATGTAAAAGCTCACACACGCATTGCACGCATCACACGCATTGCTCACTTTGGGATATTTTTGAAGTAACAGATTTAGGGTTTTTAAAAAAGAGTATGTAAATTGTTAAGATTTTTGAAATTTTTGTGAACTGAAATCATTTTTCAGAAGTTGAAGGTAGTGATTTGGTCCCGTCCCTGCCGGATATTTGTGCTAGTTTCCAGCACGCTGTTGTAATGCACCTTTGCAAGAAAATCCAACGGGGTATGATTTATGCCGAGATGAAAAATTTAATACCGGAAAATAATAGAATTCTGGTAAGACCTTTCAGATCTTGCACCAATTACTACTTTAATTATACTAATTACTTTCCTCTTCATCGGAACCAGCCTCAGCAAAAATAACTTGCACGTGAATTCACTGGATTATTTCATCGTTTAATTACTTGGTTTTCAAGGTCGTTTCCGGCGGTGTAGCTTGTAATGATTATGTGAAGCGTGGGATATCAATAGTTTGTGAAGAGTACGGCTACAAACTAGTGTGCCCTCCCAAGAACCTCTGCACTGACAATGGTGTAATGATTGCATGGAACGGAGTGGAGAAATGGCGTGAAAATATTGATGTGGTTCCGCACACTGAGCTAGACACTGTCGATATTGAAGCCAAGTAAGAATTAATTACACAGATATTCAAATATTTCTAAATAATTTATTTAGCTCAATTGTGAACTGAAATGAATTTCACAGGAGTCCTTTTGGAACGGATTTGCAGGACGAAATTCGAAATCTCAATATAAAATGTAAACGAATTAAAATGTCACAGCTCTTTGACTCATCGTCCAATCCATCTCAGTAAGTATGAATAGTGAATATACTTTTCTTGGAATTATGATTTATAATTATTCAGTTTAACATTAATCTATGTAATTATTACAACGCTGAAACATTTAATTTTCCAGATCCGATATAATAGCCTGAAACTGAGCTAAATCAAGCTTGAAAACTTTTGCTAGTCTTGAAAATCCATACACTCGTCTTTTTGGATTTCTTTAGTGGCCGTATGCTAATTAGGTTTTTCGCTGTTTTTAAATTCCTCTGACTTGTATAAATATATAAATTGCTAATAGTAGGAAAAGGTACCTAGTTTTGAATACAAAACTTCCCAAATTAGTAAACCAGTACTTAACCACATGCTACTTCATTTATTGAGCATGGACTGATCTCATGTGTTAGCCATAGACTCATTACTAGGCTCTCGTTGTTCCTTAATTCAATCATAACTAACACTTTGTTACAAGAGTTCTAATTAGTTTACAAAAGTATACCTAAAAGTGTTACTTATTATTATTCTGAAGAATGGAAATCCTGGAGATTTTGACCTCTATTCAATATTCGGACTAAAATCAGGAGCCTAGTATTGGCTTTGAAACTGGTTGTTCGAAAACAAGTGTTATACCAATACAAAACCAAAGGCTCAGTTACTTTATTAGAGATGGAGACAGCAAATCAAGATATAGTATTGTTCTAGTTGCAAAGTATTGTATCGTAAATTGTACATTTTAAGGAATTCTTGCGAGGATTCTGATTCACTTATTCAGTGCTACAATTTAGATTTATTGATGTATGCATGTGAATTGGAATTAATAATCAGTAGGTATCTACATATAATATACAATATTGAAAAACATGTAACTTCATTCGGTGATGTCTGGCAGGAAGGGTTTTCTCTCTCATCGCAATACAATAATCTAAGACAATAACTTTTACCTTTGTATTGACACTATTGACTCGATGTGAATGTCCGATAATATCCTCAGCCTTCCGTATTCCTCAGCTGTAATAAATCTTGTCCAAGTCAATTCAGATACTTATACTATAAACTGACGAAGTCATATACATATGTGGATGAATTGTGTGGTCGTTTCTTAAACGGTTCTTTGTGTTGTAGTTGTTTAATTTTAGGCAAAAATGGTGTTGGACTCAAAAGGTTGTATTTAATGAATTTTGAAATTGCGGTGTTCCTTAACGCTTTAAAAAGCAACTGGGTTTTAGAAAATATGTATTTTTAACTTTGCTCCACGCAAGAATCAAAAGTTAAGGAATTGTTTGTATGCTTACCGAACTTATTTAGAAAACTATATTTGCTTGTTCAATATTGTGTTTTGCAATGAGTCCATATATTGATTATGTCAGTTCCAACTTCCAGCAGGAATATTAATGTTGTGTGCAAAAAAAGGAAAGTAAAAATAAAGTTTTAATAAAAATATCTGTTCTCACATTTATTATCGCCGCCGTAGAGGCTTTTGCTTAAGCCACTATAACATAAATAATGCCTTTCGTCTCATACGTTAAATAATTGCTACAGAGTACGGTTATTAATTGATTAGTATGTCTGTAAGTGAAGGACAATGCGCAGGGATTTCTTATTACAAGCAGCACCGGCAATTCAATGACAAGAGTTGCGGCAATTGAATATTAAATAAATGCTCAAATATCATTATAATAATGGAACTTTTATGTTACTGCATAGATGAAATTTAACATTACACATCAACAGCAGTAACATCGACTTGAAGGGCTTTTTTCAGGCTGGTCGATCTTTTCAGAAGAGATGGGCTCTACCGGGTCCGGGTTCTTGATAAGTTCCATCTGATCCTTCGACCCTGAAGTGACTGAACTGTTTGCCCACACTATTGGTTGGTCACCATCACCAGACAAAATCCTCTGGGCTATAACTCTGGGATCGAAACCAGGCAGCAGGTACTCTCCATCTTCACTCTGGCATTTGAATTACACATTGGTACACGACGGCAATAAGTATTATTTTGGAAATGTTTACTTGCAAGAAATTACAATTTTACCCAAAGATTTTCTTTTTTCACTGGTGGATCGAAGGAAGGTGGATCTTGCTTGTGAAGCACGTCGAAATCAATTCCATGGAAAAACTCATGAGATTTTATGGAAGTGTACCGATCTGTATCTCGAGAACCCAAACGTTCGCCAGGCTCTAGTCTCTAAAGAGTTTAAATGATAAGCTGTTCGCTTTACTTTTTCCATCGTAAGGTAACTCAATGATTACAAATTACGTAATGACTAATGTAAGCCATAACTAACAAGTTAACTCTATAAGTTTTTGAAAGTAATTTGCAAATTCATACCAATAAATTTTCTACAATATCCTTCGCTTCCGAGTCGAAATCTGGGGGGAAATCATAGTTGATTTTAATAATTTTTTGAAAAATGAGGTACTCATTCCTGTAATGACAAGACAATTTTGGTAAAAATAGAACTGAATAGAATGCATAATTCGAGCTTTCATGAAATTGACTTATTGTTAACTTACGGCCCATTGAAAGGGGATGACCCGGTCAGAAACTGATATATGACACACCCGAAGGCCCACAAATCTGCAGGTGGTCCAACGATAGAATATTTCCCTTGGAGTACCTCTGGTGACACGTATTGCGCTGTCCCGACAAAGCTATTTTTCCTTGATTGTTTATTACTAGTGGGGTCATCTATAGTAAAAAAAAGCTAGACTTGGTCAAGTTTAGATGCTACCTAGAACTAGAACGCGGATATTTCATATTTCATTACTAAGACTGTCCAAATTAAATAGAACCAAATAATGAGGACCAACCCGAGTTGCTTTTCTCAGGCTCTGGTAAATCTGCCTTTTCGTTTGAAGACATAATCTTCGCAGAACCAAAATCTGTGATAAGTACATGTCCAAATTCGTTGAGGAGAATATTCTCCGGCTTCAGATCCCTATGGACGATTTTCAAGTTATGGAGATGTATCAGCGCCTGAAGAATCTCCCCCGCATAGAATCGGCAAGTTTCTTTGTTAAAAGTCTTATGAAAATTTAGTAATTTTAAAAGTTCTCCGCTCGGTGCGTACGTCATTACGAAATCTAGACAAAATAAATACACGCATAACAGTATCTTAACTATAACGATGAAGCACAAAAGTCATTTTTCAGAGGATGATGTATGTATATCTGCATTCGTGTAAACAATAGTCTAGCCTACGAACAGACTTACATAGTCTTTCCGAGTCTTGAAAAGTTGCGTACAAATTCACAAAGAACGGAGCTACATCCGAGCGGTGATGTGATATAATTGTCATTACTTGCTTCTCCCGTTGGATTAACTCTGCTTTCTTCTCCCGTATTATATGCATCTTGTCACAGACTTTGACTAATGAATATTCACAACAAAAGCAATTACATCAAACCTGTTATGAAAATTCGTACATTAATACGACCAACCATGATGAATATTGTTATTTATTCTTTAATTTTATCAAACCACACATTTAAAACAAAAGCATTCATGCTACTAAAATTCCAACTTACTAGCATACTCCCGCTGCGCTTTGACATCCTTTGCCAAGTAGACCTATGCCGAGCATAAATTACAGAAACAGTTAACATCATATAACAAAATTCCTTCGGGAATATCAGCATACATTTTACAATCATATTACTTTCTTCTGCGAGCATAAATATTGGACTACTGTTTCAAATTAATTACATGTATACGAATGACTTTTGAGTGCAGAGCCATAATTTTAAAAAACTTATGAATCTACAAGGAAAGGATAGCTCATATCCTAAATCTTCTAAACGAATCCATTCAATTGGAGTGATTGACTCTTCATCCATCCAGTTTGTAGGCCGTTAAGAATAATTTATCCTCATTTGTGATTTGGTTATTCGAATGGGTTAATCAAAATTGTATTCAAAGATTTTTAAATCTTACTCCCATGTCAAAAGTATGCGTAGAATCGTATTCCTAAAAATTATCCGAGTGAAGAAATTGCACCCGATCCGAAAGAATAACAAATCAATGTCCAGTATGATACATACACCGCCAACTTTCCCTGTCGATCCAGTTTCGAACATGCTTTCAAAAACATTAGGCTTTAAAAAATTCGCTCATAAATTATTATTATTACCTAAATAACAATAACTATTCCAATAGGTAATAATAATAGTAAAGGATCGATTCAAACAAGAATACCAGTGAATGCACGACTACCCATAAGTTATTGACTTCTAGCAGATGTAAATAATTGTACACTTCAAATGAATATAAAAATAAACATACAATGAGCTCACATTAGAAAAACTTCCTTCCCCCAGCAACTTGCCAAAGGCGTAATCATTGGCGGTTTTCTTCGTTGGTTTGCTAGGAGCCTCTTCGGTAGTAGGTTGAGACATGGCAGTTGACCTACTTCCAACTGCCAGATATATGCACTTGAAGCCAACACCAATGTAGTAAATCAACTCCTACACTGTTACAAAATCAACACAAGATTAAACCCTTTAATAGATATCCCACCGTCCACTACTTCCAATCAAAATTTCCTCATTCACCACACAAACGCCAAAAGTTACTCCAACAACACCACCCATTCATCAATGATGATCCCTTCAATCAATACACAATCTCCGTTCCCAAAATTCCCACCCGAAATAATTAAAAATAACATACCCGCTAATTTCTAATAAACTCACAAATCCATAAAATTGACCACGGATACTTATATTTTTTTTACCTTCTTCTTCCAAATCGTTTCCGGAAATAGCAAGGGAATGTAGAACAGTTCACCAAGTGACTCCCATCCAGTAGTTACTTCCACTTTGACCAAAAAGTAGCAGAACCAATAATACAAACAAAAATCAAAAGGAACAAAATTAATATGATTCATACAAACATGAAGACGGGGTCCGAGCAAATAATTTATTATCTTCTAACAAGATGATGACAAATCACAAGCACGACAGTGACGTTTACCCAGTGTGATTCCATCACTTCAAATCAGAACCATATCAATTAATTTGGAAATACGAATATTTGGTACGAAGCCAAGTTTTTACCTACAAATGACGTCACAAAATCCGTAGTTGGGTTTTTCCCTCACCCCGATTATATAATTTGAGGAGGAAAAATAATGAGTTAACTATTAATTATAAATTTACAACTGGAAAATAAACTCGTTTTTAAATTTCACTTTTTATATATATTTGTAAATACGTATTCCTATTTCGCGCCTACCTTTGATGTTGTTGCCCTTTTTGGGACGGACAGC
Organism: Allacma fusca; assembly: GCA_947179485.1. NCBI lineage: Eukaryota > Metazoa > Arthropoda > Collembola > Symphypleona > Sminthuridae > Allacma > Allacma fusca. The sequence goes on along the minus strand of OX359246.1, from coordinate 57,554,529 downwards.
GCGCCGGATTTCAAATTCATTTCTATTAATCCCAAATCTGTCCCAAATGTAGGCATGCACCCTAAGCGTAAACGAAGAGCATTAACATTTTTAAGCAATAATTGCATCGCCCCTCATTAGTACCTTCGCGTCACATTTTGAACTCCTAATTAAAGCGAAGCGCTTTTGTAAAATTGCTCGTTTTTGATTTTGTCCTTCTAAAGGCTCCCGCACGGGACGAGATACAACGACCAGACCAGTGGCAAACGACCTGTTGGGTCCTGGACTTGGGAATAACGCCTTTATTTTTTCAATTTTCGAAATTTCTTGAAATTTCATGAAATTTTGAAAATTCCCCCAATTTACCTAAAAATCCGATTTAACCGCACATACGAATTCGTTGATCACTAAAGTCGTGGAAAATACCTTTCCCACCCCAAATTTCACGAATTTTCAAAAACAGGGTGGCTTGATTTAAATCACGTTGATTTAAATCTTGATTTAAATCAAGATTTAAATCACTTGATTTTTTTCAAATAAATCATTGATTTAAATCAAAATTGACTTTTCAACTTTTGCGGTTAGATAAAATATAATTTTACGTCTCCAAACGTTGTAAAACGTCCATTTTTGTGTTTTTACAAATTTTTGGCATGAGACCATTTAGGATTTTGATAATTTTCAGGATAATTTGGGTACGTTGACATATTGATTATCTGTCAAGCTGTCACAATCCCATAAAATTTGGATATGAGTGAGTTTTGAAGTATTGTATAATACTAGAGCTTCTGCTGGGGATAATTGGTATGTCCCACAGAAGATTCCGTCTCGTTTCAAAATCCATTGACAAAAATTATTATTCCGATGCCGTCCCAAAATAACACGGGGACAATATTTATATCCCGAAATTGTCTCGTCCGTAACAGAAACTACAAAAACATGCCAATATCCCATCTTTCTAAAAGAGTACCGTTGAAAGTGGCAAGGTTTGACTGTGAATTTTGCATTTTTTAAATGTTATACTTTTGTACAGAGATATTCACACTTGTTTAAACGGTATATTCCTAATTTGGATATAATTTTTCTGTCCCAACATATTGTACCATCCCGTCCCGAAACACTGTATACGTATGTACACACTATACACATTTTATATAATGTGTATCGTGTATACATTAATCAATAAAAATCCAAATGAGACAGTCGGTATCTGTCCAACACAGCGTTTGACTTCAAAAACCAGTTTTTTATTTCCTATTAGGTAGTTGGCTTGCCTCTAAAATTTTCTCTCAATACATTTGATTAATTGTTCAAGTTTCATTGGTGTCAACAGTGTACAATATTATTAGGAAAATTAAAATCCAAATATTTGTATGGAAATTCTGTCGTACGATAAAATTTTGAATTTAAATCATAAAATATTGATTTAAATCAAAAAAATCCGATTTAAATCAAATAAATCTGATTTTTTTGATTTATTTCAAAAAAATCAAAAAAATCAGCAACCCTGTTCAAAAATATTCAGAATTTATGGAAAAATCTGATTTAGCAGCACAAACGAATTCCTTGATCACTATAATCGTGGAGAGTACCTTCCCCGCCATAAAATTCGAATTTTGATGAAATTTCAAAAACAAATCATGAAATCGAATTGACTTGAAAACCCGATTTAACCATGGGAACATGCTCGTTGATCACTAAGGCCGTAAAAATAGCTTCCCCGACTCGGAATTTCATCAAATTTTGCAAAAACTCCCTATTTATGTAGCAACCAGATTTAGAAATGAATTCCTTGATTTCCGAGGACGTGGAAACTGCGTTCCACGCCACGGCATTAGTGTATTGGCAACATAATGAACAAATAACACGGTCGACACAGTGAAATTTCAAATTTTAGATTTACAATTTCGTTTTCACCACGGAAATTATTTCCATGATGACAAGGTATAAAATACCTTCCACACAAAGACCAGGAAATAAAACTCACTCATGATGAGAGCTGGGGATATATTTCCCACTCAAAAATTGCACGTTCGATGACATTTCCAAAAAACGCAAAAATAAACTATTATTATATTAACCTACTTCAACTACTTTACTCTAAACATACATTTTGTGTAACAACTACCCAACCAGCCAAAATTACAACAACTTTCAATCGAGCTCACACTAGCGAGGCAGTAGCGCTTCGTTTCTGTGGCAATCGATTCATCGATTGCAGTTTTGGATTTTTTTTTATTGTAACTTTGATTCAAAAAACGAGAATAAATCCCAAAATTCCCAATTTTAAATACATACATCCCTTAGCTAGGTCAACGCCCCATTAATTTCATTAATATTCTATTGGATGTGTTATTAATACAAAGTTTAGTGTTAAGAATATATAATCAGTGAAAATAAAAACTGTTCCAAAAATTCATTTGCGACTAAATATTTAAAAAAAATGGCCTACTTGCAGTTTCACTCAAACTAAAGTAATTTACTTGCATCAGCTCTTATTTATAGCTGGTAATATAGTTAATTATAATTTAATTATTCACTTAATTACGGTTAAACTTAACTACTATGACCTAACGTGATATTTCCAGAGGTAATGGTTATTTAATTTTTCTTTATAATAATGATTAAATTAAATTATGCAGGTCTCTCCACCATATAGCTTTATAGCGTTCCAAAATGTTTCATTAAGCATATATCGTCGCTGAAGAGGCAAAATGGTCTTGCGCATGCTTTTGTAAGGCATTTAGACCATTTTGTCTCTTTAGCGACGATATATTACTCAGGATAATTTAAAATAAAAATAACCTGCTTCACTACTACTGTCCATGTGTATAATTTCATATCGTTGGGGTAATAAGCAATAATGAATGGAATAATTACTTTCAGTTTAAGCTTACAGTATTGGAGCCAACGTTACAGGGTAGGCCCTTCAGAATGTGCAGTATTGAGTCAAAGGTGGATTTTATGGGCTGCATTCAACTTGCCGACATTGACTTGAAATACCCCCCACACACACACACACACACATCACATCACAATCACACATCCCTATCCCTGCTACTGGTCATATCATCGTAGCTGTCTGTACACTGTGTACAAATCCAGTGGACAACTGTGCAGTGTTAAGACTGACCGTGTGCACTGTGTCTGTGAGCTGTCCGAGTGTGTTACCGCTCATAATCAGTCCTTTGAGACTTGAATGAGAAGTTGATCAAGTTTAATTATAACTACTTAATTTCATTTGAATATATTATTGTTAAACTGCCCTTAGATTAATTCTTAAATTTTCTTGGGCCTTTATTGTGTAATAGTTAATTGATGACTTGTGTTTTTACATTGACTGTGCGTTGCACTAATAATTATTGCGTTTAATTTTTAAACAATTACTTAACTACAATTACGCTACTGGTGACAGCCTTTCGGCATTGATTTGGGTAAGTTGTAAGAAATTGGGGTTGTTATAAAAATATTTTTAGAATAACAATAATTAATAATTAATTAATAAGAGTTTCAAGTTATGGGTCTTTTATGTAATTTAAAGTGATACAGTTTGATTTTGTTTTTGTATTTTTTTGGATTGAGGAATTAATGTGTATGTATTTGTCTATACAGAAGTGGAAGGGAAACATGAGTGGACGATACAATAATTTTGGAAGGGGCATCCGGTTCCAGCCGGCAGGAGGGGGCTCATCGTCATCGGGCAGAGCGGCCATTCCGCCTCCTCCGAGCTGTCAAGTCAATAGCAAGGGCTTCACAACGATGTCAGCAATACATGCAAATGCAAATACTATAGTGGACTCCTACACCTCAGCCATCAACAAGAGGAAGAAGACTGAGGAGGAGTATTTTGATGATGATGAGGAGGAGCCGTTGGCATATCAGCCCGCTCCGGGAAGTCCGTCTTACAAACAAGGTCCAGCTGAGGACTCTGATGATGATCCTTTGGATGCCTTCATGCAGAACATTGAGAAAGAGGTGAAGACTCAGAAAGAGAAGCCGAACCCGGAGAGAGAACTGCTCAAGGGAGTGAGGGATGATATTGAGGAGGAGGACGATGAGGAGACTTATTATAGGTAATTGTTAGAAGTGTGTATTTGATTTTGATGGCTTTTAGAATAAGAGGTTGAAGGTGTTGTTGAATTTGATGAATACAGATGTAATGATTATTACTTTTGAAAAGAATATTTATTATAGCATTTATTGTATGTTTATCTAAAGGTTTGTTGCTGAGAATCCTAACTTTGGAAAAGATATTGATTCGGATGATGATATGGAGTATGACGAGGATGGAAATCCAATTGCACCAAAAAAATCAAAGGTATGGTATACAAAACCATTATGGCGTCATTTTTATTTTGTATAATGTATGTATGTATGTATGTTTTGTAAGATGCATTGGAATAATTGAAGCAAGGATATTGTGGCTATATAATGCGGTCATATAAATAATTACTTGAAAAATAAAGTTATAAGTTTATTTTTATTTCAGTACATCGATCCTTTACCAGCTGTAGATCACTCGACTATAGAGTATAAGCCATTTGAGAAAAAGTTTTATGAAGAGCATGTAGATATCAGCAGCTTGGACGAAGAGAAGGTGGATGCACTTCGGGACGCCCTGGGTTTGAAGGTATTTTGAGAACAGAGTTTTTTTTTATTTTTAAAATCGCCAGATTAAATTATTTTGTTGCTTTAGAGTGTACATTATGACTTGTTGCCAAATTCAGAGCCGTAATGTAATAATTTATTTTGAATACTTACGATTTGTGAAGGTAAGTGGTGCCGCCCCGCCAAAGCCTGTAAGCAGTTTTGGCCATTTGGGTTTCCCTGAGAATTTATTGAAAGCCATTCGGAAATCAGAATTTACTCAACCTACACCCATTCAAGCTCAAGGGATCCCAATAGCCATGACAGGGAGGGATATCATAGGTAATAATTTTGCAAACGGGTGCAATATTAAGTTTTTAGCTACAAGATTGTAATATTGAGACAATTTTCAGGTATTGCTAAAACTGGTAGTGGTAAGACAGCAGCATTCCTTTGGCCCATGTTAATTCACATTGCGGATCAACCGGAGTTGAAACCTGGCGATGGGCCGATTGGTTTGATTCTTTGTCCGACCAGGGAATTAGCTTTGCAGGTAAAAGACTCTGCTGTTGTCCGAAACATCACAGTTTTCACTTTTATACGTCAAGACTTATATATTTATTGCTACTATTCTGTCATAGATCTACTCAGAAGCAAAGAAATTCGGAAAGGTTTTCAATTACAACGTTTGTTGCTGCTATGGTGGCGGTTCAAAGTGGGAGCAATCGAAGGACCTTGAGAAGGGCGCCGAGATAGTGGTAGCCACGCCAGGTCGTATGATTGACATGGTGAAAATGAAGGCGACAAATCTGGAACGTGTAACATATTTAGTTCTAGACGAAGCTGACCGTATGTTTGATATGGGTTTTGAAGTTCAAGTTCGTTCAATCTGTGATCATGTTCGACCCGATCGGCAAACAATGCTCTTTAGCGCAACTTTCCGGAAAAAAGTCGAGAAGCTTGCAAGGATTGCTCTTAATGATCCTATTAGAGTCGTGCAGGTCTGTTGAAAATTTATTTGGAATTACACGTTAGAGCCACTGAGAAGCGAACCTTTATTAAATAATTGGATCAATTTAGTAATAATAATATTCAATTGATTTTGACAGGGCGATGTAGGAGAAGCCAATCAAGACGTGACGCAAATAGTTTTAATCAAGCCTTTGGGTGGTGCAAAATGGATTTGGTTACTCAAGAATTTAGTCCAGTTTACGGCAACTGGTTCGATTCTGATTTTTGTAACCAAAAAGGTCAGAGAAAATTGTATACCGTGTGAAGCAGTTATAGTTCTGCAATTATTGTATTATAAAGTTGTACTCATGTGTATTACTAATACCCAATCAATTGTATGTGTAGGCAAATGCAGAAGAGCTGCAAAACAACTTGAAACTAAAGGAATGCGACTCTTTGCTACTACACGGAGACATGGACCAAACTGAAAGAAATGTAGTTATCTCAGCTTTCCGAAAGAAAGAAAAGGATATTTTGGTAGCGACAGATGTTGCAGGTAAATTAGCAATTTTAAATATTTTAATTTTTCTATTTCCGTTTGTGTTTTCGTTTTATTTGAAACGGGAAATAGTTTAACAGAAATGAAAAACTTTAAGGAATCCAATTCAATTTCGGAAACTCCTTTTATCAGCTATGCGCGAAAAGTATAAATTCCTTTCAAACCCTAAGGTTCGGGGAAACGAAATGGCTCTCAGCATTTCTTCTTTCTATCTAATTCATATTTAGTGCAGTTAAGACTGAGACACTTAAGATTATTAAACATTGAACTCATAAGCCTTGCTACAGCAAACCATTACAGAATTTTTAACTGTTACTAACAATAAGCTGAATGCAAGTATAATAATACTCATTGACCAGAGTGTAACTATCTTTAACACTTATTGAAATACAATTGTGTGCTATGCACGCTTAAAAAGTGTGAAGTAAGCGGGCGTATAATTGATTTGATGGCCAGTAGGTAGATTACCGTATGAGTAGACATTTCAAAACCAAAACAAACGTATTTTATATTTAGTATTTTTCGGTTTCTGTTTTTGTTTCCGTTTCTTTTAAACGAAATAATTTTCGGTTTGTGTTTTCTTATAAAAATAACCATTTCGGTTATTTTTTTCTTTAATTACGTTTTTAATAACGTTTTCCAACCCTGATTTTATCTACTAAAGTTGATTATGTATGTGATTTTGAAGCAAATGTTGAAGATCTGTTTTAATTTTTAGCTCGAGGTCTGGACATCCCTCACATTAAAACAGTCGTCAACTTTGATGTAGCAAGAGACATTGACACTCATACTCATCGGGTTGGAAGAACTGGCCGTGCAGGAGAGAAGGGCACAGCTTATACACTCGTAACGGAGAAAGATAAAGAATTTGCAGGGCATCTGGTACGAAACTTGGAAGGTGCGGGTCAGATAGTACCGCAGGATTTGCTAGATTTAGCAATGAAGGTATACAACATTTTCAACTATTTTAAAACAAAAAAGATATTTTTCTTTTTGCAAATAATAATACATTCCACGAATTAACATTTCTTTAGTCGAACCTACTATATTCCCAGTTAATTTACCATTATTTGAACAGTGAGCTGTACAATTGCAAACTTTAATAGAAAAGCGACCATTTATTGTTAGTTATTATTTGTTTAATTCGGCTCGATAACAATTTGACAAATTGTATTAAAAAAAACAATTAAGAAATTATAATAACGGAAATTTATGTATGCTTCATTTATGTGCATTTCATTAATTTTTAGAGCGCATGGTTCCGCAAATCTCGTTTCAAGGAAGGCAAAGGCAAACGAGCCGCATTGGTTGGAACTTGCAGGGGGCTAGGCTATACTGGCGACGGTAGTGCAAGTAATAGTACTACTGCAGCCTCATCCGGTCCTTACCAGTCACCAACTTTCAAGCCTGGGCTTGTAACTGGAAGTGTTTTGAATAATCTAGGCACGGGCCCTGCTGCTGGGAGACTGGGAGCCATGAAAGAGGCCTTTAAGCAACAATACATCACACATGTAATAAATTGGTTGTCCTTTTGTAGTATCATTGCATAAAAATCCTTGGAATTAAGTATAACTAAAACATTTTTTTCAGTTTACAAGGTCAGAAGATACACCGGAAGTAGAGATGCCACCACCTCCACCCCCACCTGCCTTAGATGAACCAGATACAGAAGTTCCGGTAAAGAAAAGGAAATCCAGATGGGATTGAGTTTAGTTCCCAACTTCACCTTATGTTAATATTATTATTTGTATATATTTGTTTAAATGTTAGGCATGTAAATTTTATTTCTCTTAATTGTTGTTAAGAATAAAGTTTTTTACCTACATGCGCACGCGGGTGTTAAGAACTTAATATGGTTAACTTATCTCCATATGTGATTGCTATTATTATGTCAATTTGGAATGTTGTCTATCTGGAGTGCATTTTGTGCATAGTCTCAGCAATTAATTGGATATTCCCATGCTGACATTCAACAAATTAGCATATGAGTCACACTATTGGGGTATTAGTAATTAATTTTAGAAATAATTTTTAAGGTCTATGGAATTTAATTGGAGGATCTAAATTCAGTAAATATTTAAGTCCTCCAATTATGACTTAGGATCAAATTACTGAAAGTAAAATCTGATTGTTGGAAGGGTTACACTTGTCATTTGTAATCACTTTCTATGAGCTTGGGTATCAAAATTATTGACTTTAATTTTTCAATCGATTCAAAAAAATCGATTCATTTATTTGTGTTTCGTTCCTAGTCCAGCACAACTTCGTTAAATTTCTTAACTAAATGAAATTAAACATCTAAATAGAACATGTTTGCCCCTGTTTTACTAATACTCCCCTTAAACCATTATGTCCTACCTTGCAGTATACCCTACGTTGTAAAATGTACACAGCAACTCATTTTGTTGTTTATTTTAGCTACAACTGATTATTCCCTAATAAACAAATAACAAATAAGATTGCTCGTAACTTCATGCAGTTTAATATGTATGCATGTGTATGTATTTTAAAAATTATGTGACACATAAGTACGTACATACTCCCTATTTACCATGTAATCGTTACAACAACATGCACTGTGTACACCTATCTGCAAGTTTAACTAGAGAAAGATAAATAACCCAAGACCTATTAAATTACGATAGATAATAGATAATTATATAAAAAATAATGAAGACTAAAGAAGAGAAATGTTAGCATTTCCCTTCTATTTACTTGTTACCGCTAGCATCTTATTGTTAGTGGTCGGAGAGCAAATAAATTATAATGTGAATGAAGTTGATTATGACTACGAGGTATGTAACTGATCATCTGATTGCAAGTGTTTTTCCAATCTGAAATTGCTTACTAGCATTCCCTGCAAAAATTTTAAAGCAGTTGTGAAGCTAGATATGGTTCAATGTTCAATAGTATTTAATACCTTTTGAAAACCTAAAAACTTCCTCTACGACTCTACGGTTTTCTGAAATAATTACAAATTATTCCTACAGCTGCAAAACAAGCCAGAAATTACAACCTTCGGTCGTGTACCATGGAGAGAAAACTTGCAAGACACAACCCAGACATATTTTAGCACAAAAGGGGAAAGCTGGAACTGTGACAGACCCTGGCTTTGGTACGTCTATCCATGTGTGTGGCTAGATTTCCGGTACCTTAATTTTGCTAGCAGGTTATTTCGCAACTTCTTGATTGCGTGTTCAACTATAGGAGCCAGTTTATCAATTGGTGTATTCGGAATTCACTGTTGTAAGTTGAAATAATGCAAAAAAAAACTCAAACTTCAATTTCAAGATTCGTTGTTAGCTATTTTTTATTTCCTATTCTAGGGTTCATAATCATTCATTTTTAAAACTTTTAATGTGCATTTACTGAAAATGAAAATATACAGTTCTAAAGTTTCGCTACGCTGGAAGAGCTGCAAAGTACGAAAAAATTTTCTTTCGTTACGGGCAACCAGGAATTCTGAGATTCTCGAATGGCACAACTTTAAGATATGAGCCAACAGCTGAAGAGCAAGAGGCATTACTGAAGTTACACCGACTCATGGTTTTTGCTGATTGACAGGGACAGTAGCCCCAAAATATCATTAAGTAATTACTTATAATTTGTTTCCTAACAAAAGCCTATTCTTCATGATACCATCATTTGCCTGTTTTTATTATAAAATGAAAGTTTAACATAATTGAAGCAGATGTACATACATACATGAGTATGTCATATTAAAGACGGCTAATTAGAAGAATACAATATATGGCTATAATTATATAAGTATACTTGATGGTACTCATTAAGTTGTAAATGTAAGGCTTCCTAATTACTACTTTTCTAAAAGTCAGAACTCCTAAGCGCATTATCAATTTATTGATTATATTATTCTTAAGATTTACCTTTTCTAAGAGCATTGCTTTTTAAAGTGATGATCTTTCATATGTAAACATAGTAGTAATTAAGAATCGGGCATTCCTTCGTCTCCCTAAAAAATTGCTGTTCTATCTGCTTTTTTGGGTAAATTTATGATGAATGTGATCACAGAGCAGCAGCAGTGGTTTTATAGGAAATTGAATTCAAACAATTCCTAAGAAAAAATTAAAGTACACTGAAACCACTTTCGATTCCGACAGTTCCCTTTACCATCATCAGGTTCTTCCTCTCTCTTCTCACTCCTCACACTCTTCCCCGGAATGGGGGCTTTTGTCGGGGAAGCTGTTTTCGAAGTTGTTGCTGGGATTATTTTAGTTGTTGTTTTGGAAGTATAAGCTACTATATGAGTCTGAGACTTAGAAAATGTTGATGCGTTTTTTGTTTAAAACCCAGCGACTTTATTTATTGCTTTAGTTTTACAAATCCAACAATCTATGTAAGGTTGTAAATATCATTGACGCCCTACATGAACTTTAGTCATACGCTCATTTCAAAATTATCCCTGTATGTGATTGCAAGTGTGCATGCATGGTGATCAGTGCAGCAATTTAAAAAAAATACTTTCCTCGAAAAGTCTCTTATCTCGACTAATCAAATTTTCTTAAACATTAAGGGACAAGATTTAGTTGTAGCAGTTGACTCGTGATACACTAATTGTGATATCAAGATTAGCTGAAAATTATACTAGAATCCTTCGAAAAACAGGAGTAAGTAAAATTACAGGAGTTAATAATATTACTAGAATTTTAGTAGTGAAAGTTTTAACATTACATAATAATTTACAATTTCTGTATGTAAATAATGATTTATCGTTATATAATCAAGAGAAAATTATTTTGTTCAGCAATTATGAACCTGGAAAAAGTTTAAAAACTAGAGACTACATAGCACTAATTATCAGTCATTTTTGACTTTTTAATTTGCTACGCTACCTCATACCATTCTGTAAAAGTGAAAACATCTTCGCGTCACCCGTCATATGTATGTTTCAGTTTGCGTTTAATAACGACTATAAAGTTTTTTAATTCGATAATTCGACCTGACAATTTACGTAAAATGTCGTTCTTATGATACTCTGTCTGGACGTATTTCGTGCTAAATTGGAATAATTACTGTTTATGTCGCTTCAAAATAAAAATATATCATGTCCTTGCCAACATTTTAAAAAGTGCCATCTGCATTTTGTTCCATATTCACAAGTACCTTTTAAACAGGATCTCTGGTGAAAATAGTACTTTTAAAAAGGTAGCCAAAGGTATCTAAGATAATTATTTTACCTAATTCGCTTGGTTTTCTGTGTATATATTTACAACTTTAATAATTACACGTTGAACAGTAATATGGATCTGTAATTTGAAGGGACAAAAAACATTTATAATTATGACAATATAATACATTACAATTTACTAATACACCTAAACTATGTTTTTGTTTACATGCTCACATACATATGTATGTGCATATGTATATCCATACAAACATGCGAATAAACAATTACCTGTACAGTACGCAGAGCTAAATTTTTCGCCGTCATTTCTATGAGTTCATTGTTTTTGGAAGGAAGGACTGACGAGGAACTATTTTTCAGGTTCTAATTCAAAAGTAAACATGATTCCTACAAAGGCATTAGAGTTGCTTGGGCGAATACTAAAAGTCGGCAATATATTTTGCTTTTTACCGTACTCCAGGAATCCAGACAACAACCAGTTCATTTTTAACAATTCCAGAAAACGATACGGGCTATTTTTATTCCAATTTACCTTGATTTTGATCTACCAAATATTTATGGGCTACCGTTGTTACCAGGCAGTTATTAGTAGGGATAATAATTTGCAACGAAAAATCTACATTGCCTATATGACAGTGTCTTATATGATTGTAAATTCGAACCACTACGTGACAATATCAAGTCATGGGTTTCTTCATGTCCTAATGAACAATATCATGAATCTGCCAAGTGAATTCGGTGGTATGGTTTATCTAGTCTAATAACAAGGTAAATTTTTTATTTTTATGAGTACTCTGGCGTTAAGAGAATTTTAACTGTGGCTTTTTAGACAACAACAGCAAAGGGCTGGTGAGATTTATGAAGATGGTAATTTTTGCACATTCTTTCGGAAGTACCACCAATTTGATTGGCTGTATTCTCCAGCCTGACTCTCCAAGGCTACTTACATCGCTGTCGGAGAGCCCTCTGGAGTTACCATTCTTGTATAAAGCACTCGCAGGTTTCGTTCATTTTTACATGAGTTTTTTCCACTACTACACAACGACGTTCTACGCTGCTCTGATTTTTTGCTACATTAACGCCCTGCTCCCCGTGATTTCCTCCATGAAGTATGTGCACTTGCATTGTATTATTTATCACGAGATTAAATCACCTGCCGTCAATTTTCGATAAAACCTTACCTTGTGTACAGAATTTGTCACGGAATGAGATCTCTTTGAATAAATAAATGAATTGATTTTTTCCAGGGTACAGCGGTCGGAAAATAAGGACATCAAAGTGCTGCATAGAGTTTACAATAGTTTGGCAGTTCTGACCAATCACTTCAACGGCACGTTTAGTATGTGGCCACTGGCTACCGAGGTATTTGTCATTTTCTCGGTAGTCCTAAACCTTTTCATGGGAATTGTATTCAATTACCCAAGAGGGCTCATTCTGGGAACGTTGTTAATCATCCTCACTGGCGCAGCATACCAATGGTTTGGGCAAGTTCATCAATTATCCACGGAAATCCTGAAGTCGTGGGATAATATTTGGGTTCTATGGTTTCGGAAATACAGAAGGGCTTGTTTTCCGTTGAATATTCGTGTTGGGTCCTTTTTTTATGTGGATCGATCTTTCGTACTTACTTTACTGTCTATAATATTCACCAGTACCGCAAATTTAATCGTCACATTTTCTTCTGAATAAAAACTAAAGTTGCTGATTTTTTTATAGTTTAATGTTCAAATTTGAATTTCAAAGTTAGGCTTGTTTTACGGAGAATTTTTGTATTTTATTCAAAAATAATTCACGATGTACAGAGGGATTTGACTTCGATATAATTTAATAGTATCTATATAGTGTTTAGAATTTAGTGCAAAAGTTTACCGGCCAAGAAAACCAATTTCTGCATATCAAAAGACAACTTGAAAGGTAGAAGATTTTATTTTGTGAAGAAAACTTAAGTTCATTGCGGGGTCGTCAGTCGTCGGGTGCATGTGAACGGGAACGAGTGCGGGAAAGGATAACGAATATTTTTTTCCCGCCCAGTTGGGGTACGAGAACAGGAACATTCGATTAGACCCGACCACTGCACACTTTTCCAAAGTGCCCTAAAATCGGCACTTTGTTTTTGGCCTAAAATAAGTTAGATTTTCAATTTAGAATAACTTTGTTACCATCAAGCAATGTGATGGTAACGAACGCAACCCTTTTGAAAACCCCCATGGTTTTTGCTACTGCAAGTGAATTTTATTTTTACGTTATCTGGCAAAATGAAACAGCAATGTGATATCTCGTGATAGATGTCGTCCCTTGTTAACCCTAATGTTTAAGTAGTTTATATTACTTACAGCCAGGGATGTGTAGTACTTGAAATACAAAATATACTATCTAAAATACAAAATTCGTATCTTCATCTTGTATTTTAAACCAACCGTGGTCGTCGTAGTATTTTGTATCTTAGTATTTTATAAATGACAAGTATTTGATATTTTATTTGCAACCATTAATGGTTATTATAACATAAACCGTTGACCCGAAACCGAACCGGAACCACGGGAATTCCCGATACCGGACATCAGAGAGCATGGTTCCTCTGGTTAGCATGCTTTCAAAATAATAAATTATAAGAAATTGGTAGTTTCGAATACCCCCTTTGAATACCCCATTGCCATCTTCAGCTCCTGTGGAACGATTGTTTAGCATTGCAGGACTGATTTTTAGTGCGGGTAGAGCCCCTATGTTAAAGTTCTTGGCCAGACTGCCAGACTGACCATAGCTTGAGCCCTGGGGTAAGTTCATTAGCTTCAAGGAGTTGTAATAAATTATTACAGTACATAGCAAATGTGTAACGCACTTTTCATACGTAAACATGCACCCCTATATAGAAAAAATCAAGTATTTCCTTGAAATAAAAACTGCAACTTATCTTGCACCCGTGCGGTTACACTCAACTCTTGTGTACAAGTTCAAAGACTGCATTCCAATTTCCCGTGAATAGCCTCAAAATATTATTTCATGATGTCACTCCTAAAGTCTACTCTGGAAACAATTTTGTTCATATTTACCTATAAGAGTTACACTGCTTAAACTGTCTTCATTTCATTTTCAAGAAAAAAATTACATCATAGCCGACACGACATACCTTATGGGATGAATCTTCTACTAAATTAAAAAAACATTTAAATGTACTTGCAAGCAAACTCAACTACTTAAATAATATATTTTAATGTTCGTAACCGCGTAGTATTACCGAAATAATTATTTTACTTTTAATGAAGCATGTCTAGCATCTTGTTTTTAAACCCAAATACATGTTATTTATCGATCCTCCATCACCGACCATACCATTGTCTAAAATCCAATAAAAATTCAGTATTTCCAACATTTCAAGTGTAAATAAATCAGAGATCCAAATAAAATGACCTTCCTTCACGGCTTGAAAGGACAATTTTTTAATAAATTATTTCCTTCTTCCTACCAATGAATGAAGCCTTTAAAATTATTTGCCTTCCATCAGCCCTCCTTCAATTTTAAATTAATTCACCCTTCCTCCAAAAATAGTAATCCTTCATTTCACAAATTCATTTCACAATTACAGAAATGGTATCAAAAAGTGCATGAATTTTGAAAACGAAGTCGTTTTGATCAACAGTATATCGCCACATATGAACGTGATGAATGAAAGTTCATGCAGATATTTAACAAAGTCCACAGTCTGCCTTATATTTTATGCATCAGACATCATGAAGCCTTTAACACATCCAAAGGCTACTTATAACCTGCCCTTCCTTCGCCTACCATTTTTGATAAATTTTACGAAGCCTATCTCGCAACTATATTGTCCAGAGGAGCAACGCATGCAAGCCGGATTTCCTTCAATAAGCTAGGTACCATTTCATCTTGTATTTCTGAGAATCTACTATGAATTCCATTCAGTTCATAAGTGGCTACTAGCAGTAAGAGTTTGAGCACTAACACTACAATAATTCTACATCACAAAAATATCACATCATAAGAAGGCATAATGATGAATAAAACTTCAAATTCTGTAAATTACTTGGCAATTTTAATTTTTTCCCTTATTTTAGGAATTCCGAGTATAGGTCACAGTATAGTTTATATGCAGTTTACATTCAACGGTTGTTCCGGTTGATTGTACAAAAAAATCCTAAAAGCTTTTCATATCTGTGATAGAATTGGATCTTTGAATCTGTAATGAAATGGGTTCAGAATCCAGGGATGTCCCTTTCTATAAATTACATGGATTACAATGGAGATAGGAAAAGTGAGGCACAAGTATGCACCAACCATGGTGCACCAACACGTTTTTTAAGGGGCAAAGCGAAATAAAGGTCTCTATACTTGTCGTTTTGATGCTTATCTGGCTGTTTGCTTGCCCGTGCTCACTATCACTGCCTAACTGCAATGCCATCACATAATACAAACTTTCAAAGTATCACAGTATTTAATGCATCAGAACCCTATTGATTTGGGAGAAGATCGGTTTACTCGTTTGAACTCAGGAAATTCCAATAGGCCATACTTAAATACATTCTAGTACATACGGCTCCGACAGGGTCGCTGTTCGACGTACAAAGGTCCATGCACAGATGTTTTATGATTGTGCTAAAATATCCACCAACAGAATTCGTTCAAATATATCTTCGCCCCTTGGTGATTTCGCACTTATTGTTAGTGCTGGTCTCCGAAAATTCTTTAATTTACAATTAGTTAGCGCAATTGCACCCGATAACGTTTTAAATATAACTAAAAAGTGCAAATAGAATTAAACCGAAATTTATTGTTGATCAAGTGTGGTTATAATTTAAATTTTTGAAGTTTATACTTGAATTGTAAATTAATTACAAATTACAGAAAATCTTGTCGTATGATATCCCAGAACTTATAGATGTTCCCTACATATTTCTTAAGATTTGGAACGTGACTTACGGATTACATGAATACATAAAATGACGTCACTTTCTATCTATAAGTTTATTTCCCTCCGCTACAGTCGAAGTCCCAACTATCTGGTCCCTAAATATCGGGTTCAAACAATTTTGACCTCGCATGGCACCTGAACCTAAACATCCCGATGGAACACGAATCAGTAATGGTCACTATCGGAAATCACTGGTTGCTTCCGAGCAAGGACGAAAAAGACACGTCTGAATGGTAACTAAGTAAATCAAACAAGCCCAACCAGTCTCCCAGGATATGAGGAAACAATATAAAAACATAAAAACATTTTACTATGATTAGTGCACCTTTACAACATTTTTACACCTTCCAATGATATACTGTTCTCATCATTTACATTGTAAAAAATAGCCCAAATTATGTTCCACTAAGGCATAGGCACAAAATGGAAAAAACCTTTTAAATTTTACTTCAAATTTAGTTTCCTGTTCCTCAAAGCTCACTTGGTCACTCTGCTTACGTAGTTTAGCGAGGATAAAAATGCAAGTTTATACAAAGTATTTCCAGAGAAGTATTGTAACCACAACTTATCTTCCATCTGTGGTTATTTGCAACTT
The DNA here is from genome assembly GCA_947179485.1 of Allacma fusca. Lineage (NCBI taxonomy): Eukaryota > Metazoa > Arthropoda > Collembola > Symphypleona > Sminthuridae > Allacma > Allacma fusca. The sequence continues at coordinate 57,537,782 of OX359246.1, read as the reverse complement.
ACAGTGCAGAAGAACAACGTGTGCAAAACGGATTCCTTTGAATAAGCTACATATCATACATCACGTTGTCTCTCGGAGAGACAATGAATTCCATCCAGTTCATAAGTGGCTACTAGCAGTAAGAGTTTGAGCACTGACACTATAATAATTCTATATCACAAAAATATCGCATCATAAGAAGGCAAAATGATGAATAAAACTGCAAATTCTATAAATTACTTGGCAATTTTAGTATGTTCAGCTTGGACGTGTGAAGCCAATAGCAGTAATAGCAACGAAACCTGTTCAATCACCCGCACTGGGTAATCTCAGCTAATATCATTAACAACATGCATTGTAGTTATATACACAATTACTAAATGCTTAACCTTTTAAATATAATAAGTGTTTTATTTAAGCAATCTGACATGCTGAAGTTTAATCATTCCATTGCTATACATTCGGATCCAATAGATTTCTGGTGATTTTGATTTCCTATGTCCCGCTGTGCATATTCCTGATATTTAAATGTTGCTTATGGATTAAAACAACCAAAAGACCTGACGATGTTCGCAGCGTGCAACTCCCGGGGTCATCAGGTGCGTATATAAATTTCAATGTCGATAATCCAAATAGCAAGTATAGTTGAAAGCGAATTTTTAAAGTGGGATATTTATTTTAGTAAATCCAAAAGGTGTTAATCATTTAATCATAGTCTGAACTCATCGTATTTTCCAGGCCAACGTCTCACGGGAAGAACCACAGTGGATATGAATATGCACCGAAGTCGAAATGCGGTCAACCCTGTTTCTAATCGTCAAGGAAATGCAGACATGCAAGATGAAGATCCACCCCCATCTTATATTTCGGTGGGCGGAACGAATTTATAACAAGAAAATTTGTACAAATCCTACAACATAATTGAAATGAGTGGGTGGTGAAGTGTTGGAAACACCTTTAAGAGCCTTCTACGGACATGACACACCACGTGATATGCATTTTACTTGTAGTAGTGTTGCTGACTTTGTATCAGAGAATCTTTCAGTGTTATTGTCACTATTTTTCTCGTGACAACCCCATGTATGGTTTGTTAACTGAAAATACCCTTGAGTTTTGCCTGCTCAACTGAAAATACCCAAAATGCCTGCCCATAGCATGACTAATGTTTGAATAACTAGCAGATTTTCAAATTCCCCGGATTTGGGGAAATTCGGGCATTGTAAATTGGACATATCAGTACTCAAATTCCTTCTTGGAATGGAGAAATATTTTTCGGCGCACCAAATTGGTTCACTAGCTTAGTGTTAGTTTTTACGTTTATTCATATTTACAGAGAAGGGGACACGGACAATTTAAATATTTTCAATTAAATGGGGCTAAGAGGCCATTTACGAAAACTTGTTTTACGCGTATATGTATTGTACAGGATGGAGCAAGTTCAACGTATTCCTTCTGATGTGGAAGAATTATTTCTGTAACTCAAATGTTATTTATAAGGGTTGGAGTATATCATGCGCCGATTTAGATGTTGTAGACAACAAATTGTAATGTCGAATATGAGCTGCGGTTCCCACGCTTCTTTGGTCTACTCAGGTTAGTTAACATGTATTCTGGGCAAATTTGTGAACATAAATTAAAATCAGTAACTTGTACATTTAAGTATTTGATCTCCACCAAGATCCAATCATTAGCATTTCAAAATCAGCGTGCAACAATATACTTGAATTTATTTAAAACAAAAATCATGTTGAAACGTAAATCAAAACCACCATTACTCTACAGTAAAAATGCATATGCTAAGGAATTTTCGAAACTCTTACCATCCAAACTAGTCATGACATTTTTAAATCACTTGGTCTTTCAATTTTTCAAATTAATCGCTTTCATTCCTATAAGTATCATCATCAACATATAACAAACACATGAAAATACATATTCCAAGAGAATGCACCCACAATTTAGTTGATAGAATGTGTCGGAATTAAAATAATGTACGTTAAATACTCAGTCCGCAGTGCTTTCACACCCTGTAAAAAGCTCGAACTACTCCATCTGTTGAATAACACTGCCTCAAATATACAACCAGAAAACATTTGTGGAGAAACCCCACCTCATTCTGTTCGGTCCTGTGTCTAAAATATTCAACTTAAGAATATCTTGTTGCGCTTGTTTGAAGACCTTCAAAACCTGCTACAATCAAGAATCAATTTGTATTTTTCGTAACAAAAAGGTGATTTAAAAGTCATAAACTTTCAAGTCTTCGATTGTTCCGAAAAATCTGACTTTGCTTCTGTTTCTTGATCGTTTTGTTGAGAGTTTTGGAGCCAATGCGATGAAACAAGTCTTGGGAAAATGTAAAATCAAGTTGTTTACAAAATAGCAAATAATTTTCCTAGCGCCCGTACATGGTCTAGGGGAAAAACAGCTTGAAACACCCTGCCAACACACGTTCAATTGGTCAGACAAAATCATATATCACTCACGGTACATTTAAAATAACGTTGTTTAATAAAATAATGTTTTTTGGAAATGCTTCAAAAGTTTGGACTTTGCTTCATGTTTTTATCTCTGTGACCTGGAATATTAACCTGTTTTATTAATTTATGAGCACGTTTTTAAAAACATGGAACTTAATTTTCCCCAAAACGACGGATTTAAACAGTTTATATAGAACTCATTTCATCCCTTGACATACATATGCATACGCAAATGTTGATGCCTGTAGGACGTGAACAATAATAATTATCAAGTATTCCCAGAAATAGCAACCGCAACTTATCTAGCTTCCGTGGTTATTGCGACAACTATTATACAGAAGTGCAATGCGTATAGGCCGGATTCCCTTGAATAAGCTAGAAGGTGTCGTTTCAAGTTGTCACTTCTAAAGTCTAATAAGTCGTCTGAAGTCTTGTAAATACATTTAGTTTATAAGTGACTACTGGCAATACAAGTTTTTCGCCTGAAGGTATCATCTGGGACCTGGCCCATTCACACTCTGGACTAATCGTCTTATGACCAAGCTTTTAAATAATTAAAAACAGTTTAATTCATGTCGACTAGGCTCAAAATTTCAAAAGGAAAACAAATTTTGAGGGCTATAACTAGTTTCAAAACACTGGAATAACTTTGGTTTCATTTGGCACATCTCGGTCGATGTTAACACATTAAAAATCGTCGAAATTCCGAAATCCTTGCCAAAATTTTGGCCGGATATTCAAATTCACCAATTTTTTTACCAAGATTTCAACAAATTATTTCGCCAAGAGGGAACCCAGTAAACCACGATAGTTTGGACTAACGTTAAGCCCTGACGTTGCAATGTTTCCATCGAAAGTTAATATTGTATAAACGCAGGACCAATAACGTTACGGTTTTAATGCTTTACTAACATTAACATTCCGTTTTCGAGAATCGTTTGAAAATCCATTTTCAAATAACGTTGACGAAACGTCAAAAGATAATGATGCATAACCATTCATGCAGAAACGCTGGAATAACGCTTGTTTAGCGGTAGTGTTAGCGGACATGCGCTTAGGCAAGGATGCGTCAACCTGTTTGAGAGAGAAGTCCTGTTTGACCGTTGCTGTATCCAATAAGCAGTATAAGCACAACACATGCTCGCTGTGTTTGTACAGCAATTAAAATTAATTTGCTGGAGTTAACAATAAATTAACTAAATTAAAATTAACTTTTGTACAGAGAAAAACATTTATTGTGATCTTTACGTCTGCATTAAAAGGTAAGTGTGTGACCTGAAATAATTATTACCTTTGTTCCTATCATGCATTTTATACTTAGCTTATAGTGGAAATTATTTATTGAATTTGTGGATTGTTTATTTTAGCTAATTAATGAAAATTATATATCATGCTTTGTAAATAGGGTTCTTTGAATAATTTCAGTGGAGTGGACTGGTAAGCAGAGGTCAATACTGATGACAAATTGACAACTTTGAGTGTTGCACTGACGATGCTGTTGAACTTACAACTTAAATTTTTGAATGAGGCTCCAATTAATAATAAAGGTAATTACATAAGGTGTACTTAATTATTTCTATTGATAGGTAATTAAGTATATAATTATTTACATAATCACACAATTCTTTGAGTTCTCCGAAATGCATTCATTTAAAAAACATTCTATACAAAATAAGTTTTGTATTTTGGGTTTGTAGGAGTTAAAAAATATTGAATAGTTACTATTTTGGGATATTCGGATTATGAAATAATAAATATTTCAATTAAAATATTTTGCATTTTCCCTGCAAGTAGTAGAGTATTTTTTTATGAAATTTGCAGTCTGGTTTAAATGCTCCTGTATTTTGTATATTTTTTAATAATATATTTTGGTCACCTAATTATCTAATTATTTCATGTAAACTTTATTATGTAAGTATATTATTTTTGTTTTCACAGCCTCATTTCGCAGCTGCCTTTAATTTATTCGGAAATTCCAAAGGGTCTGACAGTTTCACAGCCGCCGAGATTCGTGACAACGTCATTGATTTATATTTTTCTGTTTTTATGCCATTCCCAAATTATTTAATTATTTCTAAGTTGATATGTACATCATGTAAAAATTATAATAAACAAATGTTATTAATGGTCAAATGTTGAATTTAGTTTAACTTAAGTATCATCATTAAAAGTAAACCATATAGTTCAAAAATATAAATAATCTAGCGTTCAGCTACTATTACACGGTTCACGTTCCATTTGTTGATTCAACGTTAGAATTTAACGTTGCACTAATCTTAACTAGGAGTGCAATATGAGCGTTACGCAAGCGGACATCTAAACGTTTGGGAAACGCTAAGTTTAATGTTAGATAAACCATGCTAACGTTAGAATTTTACATTGGTACAATGATTCTACAACGCTCGTGGTTTACTGGGAAGCATCTAAGACTTGGCCCTCCCCCCAATACAAATTGTCTTTCGATGAAGTTTTTGAATAAATATAAAAAATTAAAATCTGTCTCTACTGGTGTACAAATTTTCGAAACATCAGATATTTGGGCGACTTAAAACTCTTGAAAATTTCCAATAACTTTTGATTGAGATGCTGTATCTCGATCATTCATACCTCATTCAAAAGCTATACGTATATAATATATAAACTGAAATGTTGCCAACCGAAATTTTGAAATCCCTGTCAACATTTTGGTGTTATTTTTAAATTTACAAATTTTTCGATCAAATTTCAAAAATTATTTTTCCAAGAAGGAATCAGTTGACATTGGGTACTTCCTCCATCCCAAAAAATTGTCTTTTGTTGAATTTATAAAAAAAACAAATTCATGGTCTTAAAAATACTGAAGATACACATTTTTGGAGCTGTTATGAAATTCAAAAAACCGCAGTACATTTTGGCCTGGATGTCGCATCCAGCTTGATAACGTCTCATTAAAAAGATGCTACATTGCTTTAAAATCTAAAATCGTTTCGAACGAAATTTTAAAATCCTTGTCGAAATTTGGGATGGGATTACAAATTCACCGATTTTAAAAAATCAAAGTTTCTCCTTTTTTTCCAGAAGAAGTCATCTGAGAGTTGGCTACCCTCAGGGTACTTGTGGTTAGTTAAGAGCTCCTTTTCAATAAATTTGATTGCAAAACAACAAAAATCTTGTCGTTGTAAAATTTTGGTGGATATTCAAAAACGTTCAATTCAAAACGTGTCGAAAAATATTTCAACAATCTGAACGTCGGCTGTATTGTTGAAAACAAGCCAGGAAGGGGCTTGTTTTTTCCACAATGATGTCGTGGATGATCCTAAATCGAGTGACTAAATCACACCCTGCATTTACTTTTATAATGTATCAGTAATTTGTGCAAATCCCGTAATTCCAGTGATGTAATTAATTCATTGACATACATATTTGCACTTGCTAAAGATCTGAAAATATTTTTTTGACGTGAATCGGGTCAGACCCCTAAACTACTGCTTCAAGATGTAGTTTATTACCACAGGTCGGCTCTCCAGGCTTATGTATTTGCAATTACTGCGTGTATGAAGGTGTGGAAATATTTTTGCAGGTCAAACGACTCAACTGATTTTAAAAGAGATCGGTAGGAACTTCAATTATTGTGATCTACTGAATTTGTGTGTAAAATTCATTTCAATTTCATTATTGCATTACCGTCAGAAGAGATTACTGTGAAACGGAAACGGGGAAAAGTTGTAGTCTTAACCCCGAAGACCTCTAACGTTAATTAGATTTCCAATGCTATGAGAGTGCGCATTGTAGAATTTACAATTTTTGTGTGACCTCGATATCGTCAAAAATGAAGCATAATGCTCTTCATGGCTTACTTTCTACTCCAGACCAGACGTTCAGATTGCCGAAGTTTTTGTCAAGCCTCATCAGGGCATTTTTACTTTTGAATATACCCCGCCAAAGTTTACCTAAGATTAGAAATCAGCGATTTTTATTGTACAACAGCTAATTATTTTGTAAAATGCATTCTCTATTCCTAGATTTGATGCAAGAGATTAATGTTTTAATGGATTTTAATTACGTTTTAATTACAATTTACAACATTTTTCTGTACAATACATATGATCACAAAAGTTACACTCATCAACTTCCCAGTTTTTAATCAAATCTTGTTTACAAATTAGATCTAAAGTGCAAGTATGTAAGCCTGATTGGCTGCAACTGCTAAAGGGCATCTTGTCCCTGGTGTGGAATAATAACCGGAGTTATTTATTATGTTCAAACCTCTCATTCGGAACAATTATTAAATCTTCCCCCGTCAAGATTTACTCTTTTCGAAACTCTTCCCAAAATAAGTCAAAACTGCTTCCGAGTGTATCGTCAATCAAATTCAGGATAACACTCATTTCCAGCTCAGTAGAGTTGTTCCCAGCGGCACAGTCTGTAGCTATAGTTTGTACACAGGCTATAAATTCTTTGGCAGTCCTAAAGGTATTTAAAATTCAATTACAACCAGATTTGCAATTAATTCATTGAAATTATGTACACATTTGTAACCTGCAAAAGTATACGAACCTTTTAAATGGTGGAATAAATCCACTTTCAACATGCTCTTGCCGTTTATTTGTAGTACATTGCATGAATTTCTGATGGTTTCCATGCTTGGAGAAGCAATCGGCTAACCCAACATTGGACCAACCTGATAACCTGTTAAATACAAGCATTGTTCAGTAATGTCACGAATATATCTATAATTATTAAATCAGTATGACTGACCGAATTATTCCGTTTTTAACAATTGGCTTACTTTGAGCAAAGAAACGGGTTAAAACTGCCCAACGTGGCTCACAAATCAGTACGGGAAAGACCAAATGTCCGTAGTAAAAGAAAAACGATCCTTCAACCTTTCGTAGTTCCTTTGTATTACAATTGCTCTTTAAGTAATTAAAAATGCACTTCTTGCTTGTGGGCCAACTGGGACAATATCTGGCAGCCTCTGCATCAAAAACTTCACCGCTTCGTTCCGTATCATTTGCGGAAAACGTATGGAAGACTTTGGGATCTATGTTTAACCTCGTGAAACATTTCCTTACCTGTGTGTAAAGATGGAAGATAACAATTACTATGGTTTTTTCTTATTTTTGAATTGGAATTTTTTAAATTGAAAACAATTAGATTATTACCGAGTCTGCGTTGAAAATGGCCGCAATATTGTCCTCCTGTTGTTCAATGTCATCCACTCGTTCAAAACAATGTCCGGCACTTTGTCGCTTGAAAATTGAAGGCGATCCAAAATAGCGCTTGGATATATCGGAATCCTCAAGAAATTCTTGTTCCAATTCTTGGTTTAGTTCGTCAGAAATGTCTCGCTTGAACATTTGAGGCATCGAAAAATAACGCTTGGAAATATCCGAACCCACAAGAGACTTTTGGTTCAATTCTTGATCTAAGTCGTCAGAAGTGTCTCGCTTGAAAATTGAAGGTGATCCAAAATAACGCTTGAAAATCCTCGGAATCCCTGCAGTTTCCGAGTAAACAATAAATCCTACGATTACTGCTATTTTAAACGAGACCATTTTTACCCCTGACTGTTTTTGGCCTATACTATCCAGTAATTGCGAAAGTCAGAGCTCTGTGCTTGGGTTACCTCTGCTTTTATTACAGTTAGGGGAAACTACAAGAGAAAATTATTTTACAAATTTTTCCTCATACTTGACCATCTTTATCATCACCATTACGAAAGGCTGTGTTTGGAAAAATCATTTTTGCAAAGAACGTAACCTTGTACATACTTACATGTTTCCATGAAAGTAAGTGTCTGATGTATCGCATCATTTTTATTCCCAACAAGATTATTACTTATTGACTTCTTTCCCGAAGCTAATTAACAGTGAAGAGGGTAACAAAAAGTAACTTTTCGGGACATTCCATAAACTATGGTGTTTTCACGCGTTTACAGGAAAAAATTGAGAAATACTGAGAACTGCCATGTAACAAAGTATGTGCGAATGATAATGTCCGGTTTATTCACTCATGCACATATCTGCTCATGCAAATACGAGGAAAACATCTACAGCTTTTCCCAGCTTGTTTTGTGCGGTTGTAAATGTAACTGGGAATTCTAAGGCTGAGCTTCTGGCTAATAGGAAGTCAGCGTACAAATCCAGAAAACAAAACCAAAGTTTTTGCCCCAATGCAGTCATCACCGAGGGATGCCAATGGTCTGGTCTGATCCACATGTTATAAAACCGGTCTAGACTAAGATTTGACTAGACCAAACTCTGGTCCAGTTTTTCGGATCAGGCCTGATCAAAGAACATGGTCCAGGAAATCAGTAAGAGTAATTAAATAATCACGTTCCATTTCGTTAAATTTTGATTTTATTCTCAAAACTGACATTTTTAAAACGTTCAATGGGATTTCATTAATTCATAAATTTTTATTTTGTGAACTTTTAGGACAATGTTCCATTGATCTGGTCTAGTCTGATCTTGAGAATGGATGGGCCAATTGCATCGGGTCCAATTGTGTGACCAATAACGGACCATTATAAATGGTCCGAACCAGACCATTGGCATCCCTACCTCACAGAGAAAATATTTGTGTTCAACTTCTGCTCCAGCCTCCAAGCTGGTAGCATCTAAAGCCTAGGAGCTCTGCTCCTTCATTGTGAGGAGTACCTGGCAGCTCCTTGCAAATTACACGCTTATTACCATACTTTTGCCACGGCTGCTGGTCGTAGCCCATCTGTTAGCAACGTTGGAGAAGTACCGGGCAGCCGCCCCAACATTACTTATTCCTGATTCCTGATTGCTGTCGCCTGAGACTGGTACACACAACAATGACGAAGATCAACCTAATATCGACCCGACCAAAACCAAAAGTTCATCTTCCTGGCAAAAACTGTGTCAAGTGCAAGAAACGTGATGGACGATTCAAAGGATTCCATTGCAAAATCTGTAATAATTATATACATAAAAGGTGTTCCACTTTTTGTAAGTACAAACCTCATACACATATAGCTAGCGAACTTTGTACTCCATCTATACTTAAAAACAATAATTACTGTAAGTATCCTGCCCCTACGTTCTGTCAACTCTGCCTTAAAATTGATAGACGCATGTCCATTATTAATTGTCAAAAATGCAATTTAGCTTTCCATAGAAAACATTTTATTGACCAGGGTACTGATTTTAATAACTTGTTTGCTCTTCATGCTCACTATCTACTTTTGCTAATTCTACTCAAAGCTCTTTGCATGAATCTATGTATAACTCGGGTACATTAGGCAACTAAAGTTACAATATGAATTTTAAAAGGGGATTTAAAGTTGCTCACTTAAATGTTCGTAGTCTAAGAAGGAACTATCATGAAATTACAACCTTTCTCTCACAAACAAAATTTCACATTCTATTCTTGTCGGAAACATTCCTGGATTTAAATACAAATGACAACGACGTCGGTATAGCAAATTATAATATTGTTAGGAAGGATAGATTAAGACACGGAGGTGGACTCTTGGCATATGTATATTCGGACATTAACTTTGAGATTACTGACACTGCTAACTGCTTTACTGACACTGAAATAGAGTGCATGTCCCTCACTATTAAACCTAAGAGCAGCAATCACTTGATTTATTCTTTAATCTACCGTCCCCCGCACTCCAGCCTTAAAACCTTCCTAGACTGTTTTGACACATTCTACAGAACCACCAACCCTCTGCTACTGGAAACACATATCTTTGGTGATTTTAGCGTAAACCTCCTTGATGATCCAGTAACAAGTACTTACCTTAAAACATTCAAATCGTATAATCTACATCAATTAATTAATCAACCCACCAGGGTAACCCTGAAAACCTCAACACTCATTGATCACATTTTCATTAACAATAAACATAATGCTTTGGATTATGGAGTTATCCCCACTGGTATGAGTGATCATGATATTATATTCACAATTAGGCGAAAATTCAAAATACCTGGCACACGTGAGGTGATACAATGCAGAAACTACAAAAATTTGAATTCCAAGGATCTTATTGAAGATTTAAATAAGATTCCCTGGAATGTAATGGATGTTGTTGAAAATTCCGATGATATGTACGACATTCTCAACAAACTTTCAATTCCTGTTATAAATAAGCATGTTCCTATTCTCACCAAATCTGTTAAGTCTAAAAAATCCCCATGGATGACTAATACTATACTCAATTGCATCAGACTTAGGGACAAGCTTAAACGTAACTTCCTGAAAACACATGACCCATATCACCATTTATTATTCAAGAAAGGTAGAAACAAACTGAATAACCTTATCACTACTACTAAGAAAAATTACTTTCTGAATTTATTTTCCAAAGGTAAGAGCGCTAATGATACTTGGAAAACATACTTTGAGCTTACTAACCAAAAACGTAAATTAATGCAAATCAAAGAACTACACACATACTTAGGAGTGGCATACACTAAGGAAGCTATAGCCACTGAGCGTGCTTCTGCCTTTTGTATTAATTCAATTGATGACAGTTCCCTCATAGACGACTTTTTAAGTGAGCAGAACAGAAACATTGAATTCCTCCCAGTTAAATACATTGAAGTAGAACATGCTATAAAATTAACAAAAATTAGTCATAACTGTACAGCGACTTCTATGCCATCTAGAATATTTAAACTCAACATTGAAATTCTCAATATCCAACTATGCAAATTCTTTAACTTCATTTTCAGTACTGGCAGATTCCCATATGTATTTAAGAAAGCGGTCATAACCCCAATCCTTAAACCCGGACAGGACCCTAAGAAAGCTACCTCTTATCGCCCGATCTCAATCCTACCATTTGTGAGCAAAGTTCTTGAAAAGGTTATCTACCGTAGATTAACTAATGAAGTTAGGGATAAACTTTCCCCCAGTCAGTTTGGATTTAGGGATTTTCTCTCCACACAACTAGCTACAACTAGCTTTTTGCATGACATATTCCAAAGTTTAGATAAAGGATTTATAGTTGCATCACTCTATGTCGACCTTAAAAAAGCGTTTGACAAAGTGAGTCACCTTTTGCTAATTATAAAGCTATACTCTGAATTCAATGTACCCTTTTACCTCACAAAACTTATAAGTAGCTATCTTAAAAACAGAACGTGCTCCATAAAAATCAACGGTAGCATTTCGTGTTCATTTCCACTGCTTATTGGGGTCCCACAGGGTAGCTGCCTTGGCCCACTTCTCTTTATTATTTTCTTTAACAGTCTCAACTCCAGTCGTCTCAGCGCTATCTCCCATACAATTGATTATGCTGACGATGTGGGTTGTACGGTCAGGGAACGTAATATTGAGAAGGTGATGGAACTACTCAAGTCATGTATGCAAATTATCTGTGAATGGTGTGACTTAAATTGCATGGAAGTCAACTTTTCGAAGACAAAATATATGTTATATAAGTTCCCACACACTAATATTAACCTTGATAATGCCCCTACGACTATAGGTATTACTCCTGATGTGTATATTGAACGTGTCTATGAGTTTAAATATCTAGGCATATTCATTGACGAACATCTAAGTATGACTAAGCATTTAAGTTATATCAATGGCAAAATAAACCAGAGACTTGGAAATCTTACTTATCATAAAAGATTAATACCTAAGGAATGCTTAAAAATAATTATAACAGCTCTTATAAACTCAATTATTGAATATTGTATTCCACTTTATTGTTACAACTTTGAATCCTTATCTAGAATTGATACTTGTGTGCGTAGATTTCGAAGTAACTACCATCCTACCTCACAAAATGTATACCACGACCTAAATATATCAAATACATACCAATTGTATAATTACCATATGTTAACCTTTACGAGAACCATTCTGACCTCAGATTTCATGCCTGAACATCTGAAATGTATATTTCCTAAAAGATCATGTACCAGGGAGAGTAAATTCGCCCTAAATATTGCACTTCCTAAATTTAAATACGAGCATTTCAGAAAATCCTTTCAATATAGAGCAATCAATGCATGGAACTCTTTAAATACTACTTTGAAGACTATTAGAAATCATGAAGATTTTAAATCAGAAATTCAAAAATTGTATAGAATAAATATAAACAAAACTCACTGACTGTAATACATAGATTTTATAACCTTTACTTTCTACAGATTATATTTTCCTCTCTTAGTTGTCCTCTACAACTAAGGGTGTTGTTCATCGGAAAACAGTGCCTGTCACTGACATGAATTAACAATAAAGGATTAAACTAAACTAAACTAAACTAAACTTGTAATTAATTATATACACATGTATGTACATTTGTGAAAATATTTGTATACCATCGATCAGTGTCAAATGCTGCACATTTTAATAAAGCAAAGAAATTTTTTTGTCGGTTGAAAATGGGTACGCGGTAGTCCCTATGAACTTTTATTTCCTATATATTTATGCCACAAAATCACTTTATCATTTATACAAAATTCAGTTTTTAAAATACGTTGGTGATTTTATTGCAGTCTTGTACTCAAATTGAGGAAATTAGAATCATTGATCACAATTTTACATTAAAATCATAATATTCAGTTATAATAGTGGTACATGGTCGATTTATAGCATCAGTTCCAAAAACTCGGCATTATTAATTCATATTTACATACATTATGAGTACAACAATTGTTTACTATTGTATTTAAGTAAGGTTCCTGTTCGGCACTATCAACTCTGTATACATGCATCCCATATGGCATTAAAATAATAAACGAAACTCAACATATCAAAATGACCTTCAGTGTCGATAATTTCAAATAGTTTTCAAAGTAAAATTTTGGATTATTGCATCAGATATTTGGCAAAATCTGGTGGAATTATTGCAATGAGACATAATCGGGTATGACCCCATTCCGCTTGCGACTGAAGGGGTCATAAGAACAAAAGGGATTTAATGTGTATATGACCCCTATGTTAAAGGTCTTGGCCAGACTGACCATGGCTTGTGCCTTGGGGTAAGTTCATTAGTTTCAAGAAGTTATAATAAATTATTGCAGTCCGTAGCAAATGTGTAACGAACTTTTCATATGTAAACATGCACCCCGATGTAGAAAAAATCAAGTACTGTATTTCCTTGAAATAAAAGCCGCAGCTTATCTTGTACCCGTGCGGTTTTACTCAACTCTTGTGCAGAAGGGCAAAGAATGTATGCCAATTTCCCGTGAATAACCTCAAAATATTATTTCATGATATTTATATTATATATATATCAACCCTAAAGTCTACTCTGGAAACGATTTTGTTCATAATTAATACTAGTAAAGCAATGGGAGTTACATTGCTTAAGCTGTCTTAATTTAATTTTCAAGAAAAAATTACATTATAGAAGAGACATACCTTACGGGTTGAATCTTGTACTAAATTGAAAAACATTTAAAACACATACAACCCAAATGCATGTTATTTATCGAGCATCGACAACATCATTGTCTAAAATCCAATAAAAATTCAGTATTTTCAACATTTTAATTGTAAATAAATGTACCAGAGATGTCCAAATAAAATGACCTTCCTTCACGGCTTGAAAGGACAATTTTTTAATAAGTACATTAATTCCTTCTTCCTGCCAATGAATGAAGCCTTTAAAATTGCCTTCCATCAACCCTCCTTCAATTTTTAAATGAATTCACCCTTCCTCTTAACAAGGTTCACATTTCTGCCTGCCTTATTCCTGCACGTTGCAAGTAGGGAGTGTCGGTAATTAAGTGATTTAGCGCACAACCGCAAAACTTGCTTAATAATCTCCACTCGGAGAGTAATCAAACAGAATTATGCTCTGACAAAATAACTAGGGGTATTTTTCGGTAATTTTAGAATGTTTTTGATGTAATATTCTTGTATAAAGTCTATTATGTCTACGTGGCGTATGCTCCACTCTTCGGCACTATATAAGGCAACAGATCTGACCATAGAATTAAACGCTTAATTATTATACTAAAAAGTACTTAAAGTTTGTGATATAATACAGCCACAATTATTATACAAAATAAAGAATTAGTTCTTATAAATTCCATTAAATTGCACGAGTGTCTACCAGTTATCACAACTACCAGTTAAATTGCCTCTCACATTCATTTGATGCTGGGGAGTTTAATTATTTTTAATGCTATTTTTATGCAGACAATTTTTTCTATATGTAAACTGACAAATTGTACTACTCTAAAATTGGTAATTTATCGGCTGATTTAGTTGTAATAACTAACAGATAATTATGCTCAGCATTCCTCCACACATGTCTTAATAAATGCAAATGGGAGTGACATATGCAGAAAGAATCTTACAAGAGTTTTAAATAATTTTATGTACCAAGTTTAAGTTCGTCTGAAGAAAAAATCCCTTCGGACAGTGTTTCCCTATGTGAATTGAAGAGATGATTACATTAGCAAATGAACTAATAATTTAATCATAGACTGAAGCAATCTTATTTTTGTATTTCACGCCAATCTTCCGAATGTGACAACAATGGGTTTGAATAGTTCCCAAAAACAGAACCTATTGGTATGTTTCCCAAGGGAATAGTTCGCCAGGAACCCTTGTAATAATTTTTACCATACTTAATCCAATAATACTTGCAGCCGGGAACGGGACCAGGAACACAATGCGTATGGGTCCACAACATTTTCAATTTCTGGGTGCAGGAACGGGTCTGGGTACATATTTTTTATTAAATTCATGGGAACGGATAACTAATATACTGTTCCCACCAAGACGGGAACACTTAAGAAGAGTACCCATTGACGGAACTGGAACGGGGACAAAGGTTTTTAGTTTTTACCAATGACATCCACTGGTACATACAAAGTATTTCCAAAGAAACATTGCAACCACAACTTATCTTTCATCCATGATTACTCGCAACTGTTGTCCCGAGGATCAACGCATGCAAGCCGTATTTCCTTGAATAATCTATTTATCTTTTCATTCATCTTGTATTTCTGAGTATACTATGAATTCGCTTCAGTTCATAAGTGGCTACTATATAGCAGTAACAGTTAGAGCACTGACACTACAATAATTCTATATCACGAAAATATTACATCATAAGAACGAATAATGATGAATGAAACTTCAAATTCTATAAATTCCTTGGCAATTTTAATTAGTTCAGCTTGGACGTGCGAAGCAGTGCCTGTCATGGGAACAGAAAAGTCGTACCCGTTCCCATTCCCGTTCCCACAGTTCGGGTTTGGGTACAAGGCAGAACCCAATTCCCAAATTGCACCCGAAATCTTGTGAACAAAAGTACCGCACCCAGACTCAAAATTTTTAAAATTATAGCACCCAAACCCGTTTCCGTTCCTGTTCCCAAAAATTAATTTTGGGTGCACCCAAACCCGTACTCAAAACCCTGGAACCCGTACCCGAAACGGAAGTTCATATATTCAAGGATAAAAGTTATACATTATACATATATACTTATTGTTTCAATTTTTGCTAACAATGGATACACACAATTCCACTCATTCTATTTGTTATATTTCATTTTACTTAGGTAATTAATTTTGTAATTTTTAAGTCACCTTACAACTGCTAAGCACAACATACGCATATAATTAATTTTTATTGTCACATTTCATCATTCGACGTGGGATGATCTGTTCAAACAAAGAGCGTTTGCCTCTAAACTACAACAACGACACAAAAATCACACACACCAGCAGGTCACACCACACCAAAACAAATCAATCATGTAATTATCGTTACGCTCGCAAGATTGCTCTGTACACGGGTACGCATGAACAGAAACGGGTTTTTGAGCATACCGTTCCCGTTCCTGTTGGGTACAGATTAGAGCATCTCGGGCGGTTAAAATTCACGGGTAAGCCCGCAAAAAGCCCGGCCCGCACGGGCTTCGAGCGGGTACGGGTAAAAATTATTACGTTTGACGGGTTACGGGCGGGTACGGTCTTTTCATCGCGGTTAAAAAAGACCGTGGAAACCCGTAAAAGCCCGTGAGAAATTCCATTAGTTGTGAATGCAGGAGCAGTGGTTGTGAATGTACATAGACTTGAATGACTTGAACGTATTTCAGACGTTTGCAATTTTAGCTTTCAAACAAACTAAGGCTTGGTGTACGATAGAGCATCACCCCGTGGGATATTTTAGACCCGTGCCCGTCTGTACGACTGTTGCTAAATAACAAAGGCAGGTATGCAAGAAAACTTTTCTTGCATACCTGCCTTTGTTATTTAGTAAGTTTCATTTCGCTCTTCATTAGTGTGGGAAATTCCATTTAGTCTAGAAGATGAATCCTGCTTGTAGTTCAAGTATTTGTAATAAGAATCCAGAAGTTAACATTGTAATAAATTCAAGAACGCCACCAGAAATGCTTACCAAAGCCGAAATAGCAGCATAAGCTTTGTATTGCCTTCTTAATAAACAAGGTAGTTTAACGACTGTATGTAACAGTCTAGAACACCAATATTTTAAAACACAGTTTTTCAGTATTTAAGATGTATGGTATTCGCGGGCGGGCTACGGGCTTTTTTAATTTTGCGGGCCGGGCCGGGCTTTTTTGATAAACATTAATTTCGAGCCGGGCGGGTACGGGTAAAACGTTACGAGCCACGGGCGGGCACGGGCCTAAAATATCCCACGGGGTGATGCTCTAGTACAGATCCCATTCAGCCCGTATTGCACCCGTTCCCATATGGGTTCCTGTTCCCACATACTATAATGGGAAAGGTTGGTTCCCAAACCTGTACCCACACTTTTGGGTGAAAACATTTTGCACCCATATGATACCCGTTTCCGTTCCTGCACCCAAACACCCGGGTGTGACCCGTTCCCATGACAGGCACTGGTGCGAAGCCAATAGCAGTAATAGCAAAGAAACCTGTCCAATCACCCCCTCTGGGTAATCACAGCTACAGTATAATATCATAAACGACATACATTGTAGTTATATCAGTTATATAATCGGAATTGGAATCGGAATCGAAACAGAATCCGAAAATTTAAAGTATTAGAATCGGAATCGGAATTAAAAATGGTTTAAAATTAGGTATTGGAATTCTAATCAGAATTGGAAAGTAAGTATCGGTATTGGTATTAGAATTTAATGATATTCCGATGAATTCCGATTCCATTTATGATATTGCATTATACAGCCATAAAGACCCCTTTACGATCTTTTACATAGAACCTTTACCTACTACCCTTTACACTTCTACATGGTTCTTGCGAAAATAGTTCTTATCATTTATGGTAGTAATAAAAATGGAAAGATCGGCAGAATCATTTGTTTATGATTACTACGACTACAATAAAAATTTAGAAATACGAAAAAATGAAAGACATGTTTCAAAGTATTCTGTGGAACAACTATGGACCGCACAAGGGACAAATGAATTAATTTGTTCGCGTGTTTGAATGATTCAGAGTTTTCGGAAATTCTCCAGCAAGCAGAGATGCGCCCGTTACGTTACTTTTACCCAACAATAACGGAATAACGCCGTTTTTTAACGTAAGGGCCTATATTTGGAGCAGGCAATAACGTAACGGTAACGGAACTAGGGTGTGCTAAACATTTATCGGAATAACTATAGCGTTCCAGCATGTGTAAACAAAACGATATAGTAACGTAACGCAACGCTATCAAATAAATATATATATGCATGTACATATTTATTTTTGCATTACGCATTGACATCTATTATTGGCTTTGCTTGGAGTAACTGTGCATGCAAATAAACGGGGGATATACATATTAAAACTTTAGTTGGATGTGGACACCTTGATCCCTGAGCATCATAATCTACGTTATTGAAAACGTGGTAAATTTCAATAGGAAGTTTTTGACCCTTTATTTTGCTCAATCCACACGCTTTTCCTAAAAAACGATGTGTGATCGGCTTACGAATTAAGTTTTGGTTCTAACGTAGAGTTAGTAGATAAGAACTAACCATGGAGAATACTGCTGCTATATAGTAAAAGGAGAAAAATGAATTTAAAAAAATGACAAATGTTGAGATTACCACACCGGGTAGTCGGGATGCGTATCACATTGCAGGTGAATCAAGAACAACACAGAAACTGTAAATTGCCTTTTCGCTACATTTTCTGCACACCAGGTACGTCTGGCAACACTAGTTGTTTGACATTTTAGTTTATAACAATAATAGCGGACAATAATAGTAACGATAACGAAAAGTAACGGCTATTATATATTTTTTAAAGGTAACGAAAATTACCGCTGGAGTATTACCGTTGTCTTGTAGTAACGGAACGGTAACGCTGAATTTTTCATACGATATTTCGTGATGTAATGATAATTAACGACAATTTTAAAACCTATCGTAATAGTGTAACGTAACGTAACGAAACTGTGGATGCGCATCTCTGCCAGCAAGTAATATTTGTAATCTTGAGCATTCCAGTAACTTAGGTTACTGCGAGAAGACATTTCTCTGCATTACGTTTAATTTAAAACTACAAACCTATAGGTATAACCTATAGATCGACTACCGGAGGAATCCTGCAAAACATGTTGTTTGTTCGAGTAAACAAACAGTTTTTTCAACGACTGGTCAAATGACTTAAAAATGAAAAAAATAACAATAAATTATAGGTTACTAGGGTACCCACTTTTTTGAAACGTCGTTCCGGGACAAAATAATTTAAAATTATTTTAACGTATACGTGAGTGGTAATTTTATTTTTCAACCTTTTTGAAATCTAATTACATTTTCTTGTTTTTTGATTTTTTAAAAAAGGAAAAAATTCACAACATGAAAAGGGTCAATTAAGCCTCACTTGAGCCTTCAGAAGTTCCGTTAAAATTAAGTTTCTCTCGGCTGTCCAAACTTTCTTCATTAGGCTGAAATACCTGGATGTCTATCATTACACCTACTCAGTAACACCGAACCATTTACCCCTATGAGTAAAAGCTCTAATGTTTTTTAACTACTCAAAAATTAACCTACGAAAAAAAACAACTGCAAGTCACAACAACTTGTGAATTTGGCCTACTGAAATTCCACTATTCATAAGATATAATGAAGCTGACCGTTGAAAATGGAACTTTTGCAAAATGAGCTATTTTGAAGGTAGTACGTCATCGAGTAAATAATATCCACAGCGGAAAAGTTTAAATTTTTGTTTCCACGTGGAGATATGGAGTTTAAACTTATGTACACTACTTATGTATATGTATTTATCGAAAACACGCAGTTGAAAAATAATGTTATTAAGCTCAATTCGAGCGCGTCAAGAAGCGTTCAATTAAAGTGACACTATATATAATAATTAATCTTGTGTATTTCACTGACGGAAGTTGATTGATTTGAGAATTATTGTGAAATCTGAATTTCACTGTGAATTTTGGTGAATAATTATGAATTGTTGTGTAGTGTATCCAGGAATTAGGGGACAAATTACCAAATACATTTAATCAATTGCACAACATTAAAGCAGCATGGATTGATAGGGACGGTAATCTTACGTAAGTTGTTTAGAAAGTTTATAGTACTTTGAAAGTTCTCTCGCATTACAAAAACAGTTACATTTGTAAAAATCCTCGGGTGTATATGAATGTGTACTTTTCTACTACTATGTTATCACTCAACATTTTCGAATTTACAAATTATTTAGGAACAAAGATAATTTACTACTACTGAAGGCCAGGCTGACTGCAAAACAGGAATCCAAATATCAAAACTCTTTGGTGGACGAATTCTAGCTGGTTCATGGTCATACACCATGGTAAGGAAAAGTTGAACCTGAATCAAAAAAGGTAAAAATGCGAGAAACTGCAGTGCTATGAAGATTCTTAAAGAGTTTTTAAGAGAAAAATAGTCGGAGATGAAGACCCTGAGACAAAAGACAAGAATCTTAATCGAGGACAGATACGCTGTATTTTGGATGTAAACAATGAGAGCATGGAGCCAGTACCAATTATCCGAAGTGTCCAATTTTATCCAACCTCGCAAGTTGGTTTAGGTGCAGGAGGACATGGAGTAGCACTTTATCATGTAAGCTGATCGATTTTACGTTTGGACAGGACAAAGAAAAATATTTGATTTGTTTGAATATGGGACAACTAATACAAAAAGTGGTCTGTAGAATTTGAAAATTTTCCGTTGCGGAATGGATGCGTGTTGGCGAAATCAATTTTGGCTTCATCAGGCCTGATGGGACATTTTTATTCTTATGATATGATGTCGGGAGAGATTACCAAGGCTAAGCCAAATGCGCTTACGGAAAAGGAAACATTTGCGCTTTCATTGTTGCGTAAGTTGTGGGGAAAATGAGTATTCAATATTTATATGCCAAATTCCCAGCCATTTTAAATACGAGTAATATTCTCGTACAATTTACTATCGATGCTTAATACGTGTACTTTTGTTGTCATTTTCTGCGCTATCAATAAACGTTCGAACAAAGATTTTCGTTCGTGATTTATTTAATTAGTACCACAACACGGGCCGAAGACTAAACTACAAACGCTAGATTCACAAATAAAATCCGACATGTCTAAACAATAACAACAGTTTAAAAAGCACAATAATAAGTTCTCAATACTAATATTCACAACCAATAAATTGATATAGTAAGCTAAGGTAATACTGTTTACCATGAAATATTTCCAACACTCAGAACAATTCAATACAATAAAATTTGTTTTACTGAAATTGAATCAATGTAGCAGCATGAATGGGACCATTAGAGCTTTTACTCATAGGGGTAAATGGTTCGGTTTACCTAAGTAGGTGTAATGATGTACGTCCTTCAACAGGTAGGGCAAAATGATTCGGTCAAGATTAGGTCAAATTTGCAAAGGTGTAATGGGTAGGTCACATTCACCCGTGCAATACAGTTCGCTACAATTCAGTAGATAAAAAACTTTCGGTGAGTTTCATTCGGTGAAATGATTTCGTTGAATTTGTGAGTAGTGCAAATTGGCGCGAGGTGTGTTTGAAATAGGTCACATTGACAAGTTGAATTTCATTCGGTAACGTGCCAGTAGGTGTATTAATGCGTCACGGAAATACCTTTCTGCAAGAACGTTGCTAACAGGAATTAACAGCACGAAACATATAGGCTTGCATAGTTCACGCCTTTGTTCTTTCTTAAAAAACTCGAACTTGCATCGATCGATCAAATCACAAACAAAAACATGAATTTGACGAAGTAGGCAAAATTCATTGTACAGCTGGTCCTCGTTTAATTTAATACCGAACGCAACGGCAATATTTAGTAAATAAGCCATGGATACTAAAAATTCCTCTGATTTCAAATTTAGAAGTTCCATTTTCAAAAAAATTGAGTATCACTGAAATCAAATTGTCTACTCAAATAGGTCTCCAGTGATTTCAAACAATCCAAAGCTTCCTGTTCAAAGTGCTTTTTTTGTCGCGGGGGTAAAGTTTTCGGAATTTAATTAGCGCTACTTCCGTAAAATTTATCGTTGTATCGGTTTACACAACTTTCCAGAAGAGATTTCATTATAGCGTAAACTTCCGTAAAAGTACAATAATTCCAACATTAATAAGGGTGAATTCATTTACTACAAAATACTGTGCACAATATAGTTAACATTTGGATAGATATTCTACTTTCGCTGCATCTTCATTCCTTACGAATATCAACAGGGCAGCCACTTTGTTCCTTCAAAGGGAAATATGACTTCAAAGCTGACCTATTAGAAAGGAATATATCCAGTGCTGAAAGTAAAGAAAGTCGCATCCACAAATGCACGGAACTGCGCAGACGCGCTGAATTCGCTAAAAACAGTTAAAACTAAGCCTTCAACAACCATTGATAATTTGATATTGCATGTTCGCACTGCAACAGCTAATATTTCGACAAGCTAATCTCTCAACTTTGTTAGAAGCAGCTGAAGAAACGCCAAAATAGGGAGAAGAATTTAATTTTTTTAATATTATCTGCTGAGATACGGTAAACAAAATCAAATTCACTGTTCACCAAACTAATTCAACTAAACTACTTGACAAATTTCCTGTTCATTTTCCCCTGCCAGAAAAACAATTTCTATGGGATGAATATTCACACAAAAATCATTAACGTTATTTCTGTTAAATTAGTGTGATAAAATTAACACCTGATTAATAAAATAATTTCGATTTAACAGGACCACTCCAGCTGCAAAGATTTGGCAAAAAATTTACGATCTTTGTACCCCATGCACGTCTGACATTTCTTTTTGTTTTTCAAATATTATGCGCTATTTTCTGCACTCAAATTCATGTTTACCAGTTCCTGAACAAGCGGTTTCACCAGGGTTGGCTAGTGGCTTGTATTGGCCTGGAATGTATTGGATAAAAGCCGGTTTCAGCGAGCCTGGAGTAAATTGATTTGTGAAAACAATTGGTTAAAATTAATTTCGACCAGTACAATCCACTAGCCAATAAAAACCGGTTGTAACCGGAACCATCCAGTGGCATGGACATTCAAATCACATGGAAAGAATTGGCAAATACTTTCAGGTCTATAAGTTATGGAATCAACACTTAAATTTTAAAAAACAATTTGAATCTTACTATAATGACTAAATCCATAGATTGCTTTTCCCGATCACTAATTCTAGTGCTGAAATATTTGCACGTTGTAACAGCAATGCTTTTCCCATTGTCAACCCGGGTTTCCAATACCACCTGACAAACAGTCACTCTTGTGGTGGTCAACAATTTCTCCTTTTTGTTTTTTCTCACCGATTCAATGTTGCTAGTTGCTACCAGTAAGTCCAATCGCGCTTACTAATTCGTCTATTAATTCTGCTGTTTCAATTGATTCTGTCATCGCCATGTCAGACATTTTTGTAAAAAATAGTTATAAACCAGGTATTTAACAATAGCCTTGTTCGGACTTTTCCCTCGATTTCCTTCTCTTGTAGAAGATGAAAGATTGTACAACAACGTGCTTGAATAAAGTAGACACTGACCGTAAACTGTACAGATTTCATGCTTTACAATCACGGGTTTCTGTTCAAACAAACATTTCAAATCTACGTTTAGCTGTTCGATCAACTGCAAATTAATATTGCAATTAGCTAGGCGTAGGTAGAACTCCACTAATGAACATTTGAGCATCGTTTGAAACTTAAAATACACGCAAGCATGTATTGTTGCCGATTCAGACCAAAAACCAAGAAAATCCGATATGAACCAATAGATGCTGCTGGTATGGACAGAAATGTCGTAGCTTGAAAGTAATTGGCAAGTAACAATGTTCTTTGATATAGAAAGTTAGATATCTCCCAGTCCCACTCGTCAAAAGTTAGCTGGAACAAAAGATACTTCCGCGTGGCAGCAGCACTGGGAAATATGAACCAAATCCCGTGTGAATTAATGCTGTATAACTACCAGAAATGAAAAAGTGTTTTCGTTTTATCCATTAATTTGAGAAAATTTGAATATTTCTCGGATATGTTTTTAGTAGATTATATCTGGCACTGTACAAAACAAGTCGCTTAGTGTGAAGCTCCAGAAAGTATTGATGTAAGAATTTAGAGACTGATTTGATTGTTTGTTAGTGGGATAATTCTGAGAGCCGGTGGAAATAGTACTCACAAAAGAGTTGTGTAAGAAAATGTTCCAATTACGGAGCCCCTAATGCCCTGTTTTGTTCTACAAAATAACTACTTGTGGGAACCTGAGAGGGAAGAAGTATTAGTTTTAAACAAAAGTAAGAACGTTTTTTAAGTATTTTAGTTTCATCTGAAAATGGCCTGGAAGAAGAAACGCTTGTGAGGAAGAATAGGGAGTTCTGGAACCCAAGAAAATTACGGATGCTTTCGAAAAATGTAAATGGGTTACATGAATCGGTAGAATGTTAATAAAAATACCGGAGTTCTAATTTGGGGAATGTGTTGGTGTTATTTCCCCTGGTCACTTCCTCTTTCCAGAAAGGTATCCTTTCTCTCAACCATTAGAATGATCCTGCAGTACCAAGGGTTGAATACAGTAGGTTTAATGTTCGAATACTAGTTGTAATAGTTATGTTAAGTGAATTACATTAAAACATAATTTAACCAATAATTATTGCATACTGTATTATGTTTTGATATAGTACAGAATCCGGCTGGATTGTGTCAATAATCAGGAGTCCAGACCAAATTTCTCCTCTCATTGGTGATGCAAAACCTTCCATGGGATTGTCATTTGATAACAGGTATGTACTAGTTAGAACAGCATCGGTCTTTAAAAGTTATGGGCAAACGTATAAAGATTTTTAAGTTGTAGTTTACAAAAGTAATTTGAGGAACATATAATTATATCATTAAATTCGCAACAGTTTGATCGAGAATATCAGATCTTTTCAACATAATATTACCAATCCAGAACCATGGTCGGTTGTTTTGTAGTTGGCTGCTCTTCAGGTTATAAGGGAAACAAATCACATCTTTTCAGAGCTCCGAAGAATGCAAACAGGGAAGAATGGCTTTAGGGGATGGGTAGAAATGGGATTAGAAAGAACGATGATTTCCATCAGGTTAGAAGTTTTGATATATTGTTAGTATCAATTCAGTTATGAATTTAGCAGCTATATTCTCGTTCATTCATACAGTAATATTACTCTCCAACAGACCATAATCACGTTCAGGAAATATCTTTTGTCGAGTACAAATACCTTTACGTCTACCATGTTTTTGGAATCACTCCGGGTTACAGTGGAAAGTACCCTTGAAATATTAGAAATAATTTTTAACCTCGGATTCGAGTATGTGTTGACATGCAAATTAAACCAAGATGCAACTGAGGCAAGCTAATTATATATTCTAGAAAATATTTACTTTATCATGTAAAAACCTTGCTAATAATAAATTCATTGGTAATTATTACTATATTGTAATGCTCTGAACATTTGAAGACATTTTTGGGACACTGCGGAATATGAGTGGAACAGACGACCATCCAACTATAACAACCTTCACGCAGCGTTTCCGTCTCGTGTGTATTTACACTCCAACAAAATTGAAAATAGCTGGAAATGTAAAATATTCATCTGACATTGATTGCTCTGCTTCCCTTGTAGAATATGTTAATACTCTCAGACACCCATCACGAAAGAACAAGAACCAGAGAGCTAATGTTGTTGTTATTGTAAAACGTAATTAATTGTCCTTTATAACCATCTATACTGTACCATCTGTACTTTACCATTACTATTTCTAATAAAACATTGTCCTAATGCATATGAAAATTATTTGCAGTTCAATATAGTTTTAAATGTTTCATTTTTAAGCAACAATAGCAAAATAAGTAATACATTAATATCCACACATCCATTCGACTTGATTCAAATCTACGACTGCGCCGCCGTGCTGAAGTTTCCATCCTTACGGCACTCTTTGGAATACACATCCCTAACTATCTATATCAAAGAACAGTTGCAAGTAATAATAAAATCGAACTAATGCCAGTATCTAATAAAACCGGTAACATCCGGTTTGTTCCACTGGCTTTATCAAAACATTCCGGTTTTTTGCCAACCCTGGATTTCACCATGTAACATTCGTTATTCTCTATCTACTTGAATATTATGTTGCATTTGTGCAGTGTACATCTGCCCTGATATTTTTCTCAAACTGTGTTGTTCTTCGACCATTTGGAAGGAATCCCGCATTGAAGAGTAACCTCCTTGAGGTGAGGATGACCGAGTAGTCCTAATAGATGTTACCAATTGCTTGGCTTAGTTTTACAAATAATTTCTTACCTTTGTGAATAACAGGACAACGGAACCCCTTGAAGCTGATTTGGTCAATTCTGTATTACAATGCGTGACCACACAACTATTTGCTGCTGGATTTGGAAACGCCTTTGCTTTGCACGAATACAAAAAGTTGTTGAAAACCGAAGTAGATTATCGATGCAGATCAAACAGAATGAGCAGAAGAACCCTCAGGTGTCACAAACGAATTACAGCCATTGACCCAGTGGGCATCCAAGCTGGTCAGTTTCACGTTATTGAAAGGGAATCCCCGCCAATATTTCTTGATTTCGCTGTGAGAGGCATCAGCACCCTCTCGGTTGGTATTAAGTAGGTGTTGTTTAAAATTGGAGCATAAGTTGTCATAATTTAAGCAAAAGTACAAGCATATTTTGAACAACTGGATCCCACACTTGTACTGGCGTTAACAGCAGGGATGATAAATTTACTAATTGTAAGGATTGATTTAAGAAACTTATGGGAAATATTCCGATCAATTGGATTTAATAACTAAAGAGATTCAGGTTGAAAATTCCAATTACTTATTGTTAGATTGGATTAAGGGGAGGCGTTTTTCAAATGTTACCATTTTTACCCGTGATATTGATTAGGATTTAGATGCTGCTCAGACAAATACTATAATCTTTCATATTCTGTATTCTGTAATGGTTTGAAACTTGAAATAGTAACTGGAATTTAATTTTTGGAATATGTAGATATTTAAGTAGTGCGCCCACTGTTCCAGTTCGTTTAAAAAAATGTTTCGTTTCGGTTTGCACGCTAAAATGAACCGAATTTATGGTTTCGTTTCAGCTTCTAAAAAAGTTTCAGTTTGTTTCAGTTTCCTCGGTGAACTGAAGTGAAACGGAAAACGATCGTTTCAGGTGCGA
The DNA here is from genome assembly GCA_947179485.1 of Allacma fusca. Taxonomy (NCBI): domain Eukaryota; kingdom Metazoa; phylum Arthropoda; class Collembola; order Symphypleona; family Sminthuridae; genus Allacma; species Allacma fusca. Next base: position 57,510,763 of record OX359246.1, on the reverse strand, counting down.
AAATTTAAAATTCAGGCGTTAAATACTTGATGGCCGGTGCACTGATGAGCAAAATTTTTGAACTCGATCTCGCACACAAGAGTGCTAGGAGTCTCTAAGCGGTACTCAGAACTCACTCAGGAACTCAAATTCTGAATCAATCAGTCACTCATGAGTGACCATGATGAAACCTGGCTCTCAAACTCGCTCTCAGGAACTCTCAGTAACAATTTATTAGCACCATTTCAAGGAATCCGCCAAAGAATAACGCTAAAGGCGTGCACTGTACTGACGATAGCTCACATTTTTAGAGGTAACGAAATCATCAACATGGCAAATGCAGGCAAAATGTACTAAATTTGTAAGTGTAGATGGGAGCAACATGCATTCCGTTATGGAATATATGAGTTCTAAATACTGCCCTCACAATCTCGCTCAATGACTATAATCTATTTTAGTGCACACTGGGCGCACTATATTTAAGATGTTCGAAAACACCCCATCATTTCATATAAAAACTACTCAAATAAATAAAATGCTCAAAATAGTTTAATTTCTCATTTCTAGACAAATATTTCATAATCTTTCAACTTCGGTTTCATCACTTAGTTCAATTACCCTTCCCTGTAATATTGTCCGTCTGAATTTTGTTCAAAACTATTTTTTCCCTGTGAAGAATTTTCCACAAAAATTCGAACCCTAGAGATAGTTTTAATATGAATCCGTTCAATTACACAATATTTTAAATACACTTTTTAGCCTCAGACGTATAAATTAGATGTGTCAACTACGATATTGTAGTCCGGTAATTACCGTAAACATTGAAGGTGCGGTATTCTACGATAATTTTCGGTTTTTTGAAGCGATGTTGTCAATCTAGCAGTGGGCTCATATACATACTTATGGTCTTGTGCTCGGCAGTGATGGGTAACGTTATTGATTAGCGTTAATGAATAACGTTTTTATCGACAAAATCCTAGTAACGGTAAATGAGAAATAACGTTTAACATATTCCAATTGATTATCAAAAACTTAACGTAAACCGAAACCTCCGCACAGCAAATAAAATAAACCGATTAATACTGTTTGAGCAGTTAACGTAAACCCAAATTTTTGGTTACCCATCACTGGTGCTCGGACTCATTTCTGAATTATAAATTTCCAGTTCAGTTTAATTCTGTTAACTACTTTTTAGATTTAATTCAAGATGAAACTTAACCAATTGAATTCAGTTCATTACTTTGAATTGAACTGAATGGAATTTTTGACTGAATTTTATTAGCTCATTATATTAAGAATTTCTACACATTTAATACTGAATAACATTAATTGTCATAAAAGACGCTAAACTAATTGCTGAATAATTATGCTGAATTTTTAACTTGACAATAAAGTTACTCAACGGATAGCATATATTCGCATATCCTCGTATAGGATATATTTCGCATAGAATATTTAATCAATTTATCCTACCCACATTTATTCACCCGGATCTGATAGGTACATTCCATCCGTCTAAGTTATGCGAATAGGATAGTATACATGCGTAACATTATCCGCACAGATACGATAAAAAATTTAAGTTTCGGATGATCTGTTGAATATCTTCGGTTATCTACTGGTAGATTTATCTACCATCTATTACTTACTGCCCGCGTAACTAGATATTTTGTTTGGGTTGCTATAGGAAGATTGGCCCTATATGAATCCCAAGTACATTTCTTAAACGAACGTACCGATGGGCTCAGTCCATGGGATTTTATGCTATTTGCCCATACGATTTGGGTCATACGGCGTTTCCTGTGAGAACCAGTTGCTCTTTTTTGTCTCGCGCATGAGCATTATACAGCAGTCAGTTCTGACTTACAATAAGCGGGATGCAAAAACAGCACATGTAACAACTGACTTCCTAACTTCGCTTTAATTTTAAGTTTGCATGAAAACTTCTCACAATTAGACTCATTTGAAGCCGGATGCGACAACATTTATAATGGTAAGTTTTTGAACTTACTTCAAAATTGTTTACTTCAAAATAATTGAAATAGTTATACTATGAATAATTGTGCATTACTTTATATTAATGCAGACCTAAATTGCAATAATTGCAGCTTTCAAAGTTGGAGCGGGGTTCCTAGTTAATTTTAGGCAATAGTTCTCAAATTAATTTTAGGCAATTTTAACAAGATGTTTAATTTTGCTAATTGAATATTTAATTACTGGCAATTATCTTAATCAACAATAGTTACGTCCCCTTGTTTCCCGTTTTAAAAACCTACTTAAATGTGTGGCATACAGAACTTATTTCAGGTTTCAAGCTGACTTCGTTATTAATTAAGATAAATTACATTTTAATTCATTTTAATTCATTTTAATTATTTCTATTCTTAGGGATATGCCACAAATGACGTCATGCATTTAGTCAGTCAGTCGTATTGTCCGTGCATGATTTAACATGACGTATTCAGTCAGTCCCTTATTCATAACATGACGTCATCTTCTGCACTTATTTAACCTAGACCTTTTGTTACTCTTACCTAAAATCTTCATGCCTTCATCATCCAAAATCATTAGTCCTGTCATTATTCACAAAGTTAGAGTTATATTGATAAATAATATAAGGGACAGAGTAACTAATGAGTTTTTTAAAGCAGACAATTCCAATACAATTTAAGTACTGGCGAATTAAAAGTGTGTTATAACAATTTTATATTGAAATGTGTGTGGATTTATTGACACATCTTGATACTTCTTAATAAAAGTTATACAAAAAAACGTCATCTGTCGGAGAAGTATGTATGAGCAGTTGTGTTCTGCTTAAATTTCCGTACATCATACGGCTGAGCCGATCTTCTAACAAATAACGTCTGTTAAATAGATTTTTTACCTACGAAAATCAAAATGGTCACTTATAAACACATGCAAATACCTGCATCATCGGCAGATGGCGCAGTCACCATTTACCAAACTGTGAAAAACTGTAATGGTTCTTATTGCATACCCATAATATCAAATACGAGCCTAAAGCTGGTACGGTCATCCATCTAACCTTGGAAAAGTATGTGTCACATATAAAATAATTGCACGTTTTTATACATTAGTAGTGGATTTAATGGGAAGGATTTCCGGGAACCAGCCCGCCAGGCTTGTTCCCGTAATTCCTTCCCATGGCAGGATTCGGGTTTATTGATTTTCTATCGGAATGTTTCGGGTTTATTGATTTTCCGAGTTCGCGGATGTCATCAGTGTTTATTATTCTCGCATTGTGTACACCGTACAAACTAAATGCATGTCATTATTGAAGCATAAAACTATTAACGACATCTGTGCACAAATTGAGTTACCACTCAGTTTACACAAATACACTCAATCGATTACATTACATAGCTACACTTCAGTAAATTTCAGACGCACGACGCAATGTCAGCAGTAAGACAAAGTTATCTTAATCAAAGATTTAATGGTTCATTTTCTGGCATTGGCACGTTTATCAAAGGAAGTAAAGAGTGGGCGGACAAGCACCAAGTAGAGAAGGAATTATTAAAACTGGATTCATACGCTCTCCACCGTCCTGTCCGCAATAAATTTAGGAGGCGTAAAATTATGATAAATTTTATAAATCAGACATGGTCAGCTGATTTGAAAGATATTGCAAATATTGCACCATTGAACAATTGCAACACTTTCATCCTAATTGTAGTTGACAGCTTTAGCAAGAAGGCATATGCGAGAATGATAAAATCAAAAGATTCTGAATCTATGATAAAATCATTTCGTTCAATCTTCGCAGAAGCTGGTGTCAAACCAATGTTTCTCTTCAGTGATATGGGTCGCGAATTCACTTCAAAACAATTTCGCAAATTCCTAAAAGAAAACAAAATTAAGCCTTACCACATCTTCAGTCACATTAAAGCAGGAATAGCAGAAAGATTTATTCGATCTATTTTTACTAAATTGCAAAGATACATGACTGAGCACAGCTCAGGTCGTATATATGACGTACTTCAAGATTTTGTTACAACGTATAACAACGCATATCATTCCACAATAGGTCGGGCTCCTAATGCAGTTACAGTGCGAGATCAGTATGATATTTGGTCTCGCATGTATGGTAAATACATAGAGGAAATGAAAAACCCTGCCCGAAAGCCTCCCAAGTTCAAAGTTAACGACCTGGTAAGAATTTCGCGCGCAAAGCTACTTTTTGAAAAAGGTAAGTACTTTACTAACTAATCATAACGATCTGGATTTAGATTGAAGGTGCCATTGACAGAGGTAACTTGTGTTGTTTAGGTTACGCGGAAAACTGGTCCAGGGAGATATTTCGTATTATAAAAGTACAAGACACGGTTCCATACACGTACTTACTTGAGGATCTGTCAGATCCTCCTGAAGATATCACAGGACAATTTTATTCTGAAGAATTGGAGCTCGCAAAAATCGAAGAGGATCGAACAGCAACGACAAATACAAACCCGCTTGAAGAAAGGAAAGAACAAAGCAGTGCAGGAGCTGGCACACAAGAAAAGGACATAACAGCCTAACCATGTCCATGCACACAGACTACACCCTGGAGGGTGATCAAACTGGTCTAAGCTCCTTGAGAAACTTTTACGCGATTCTCTCAAGCAAATCAAACCCGGATGGGGTTGGATTGGTTGGAAACATTGTAAATGGATTAACGCGACCGCTCAAACTTCAACGGGGGATGTATGACGTTGGTTTAACAAGACTTAAATATACATCACAACCAAAAACGAAAACAGTGCGCAAGATTAAAACAGTTAGTAGAGTGGCACAACCTCGGATAACTCGACGAATGATCCCAGCTGACGAGAAAGTACCGTCAGGTCTATTGTATCAGGATTATTTACCACCTGCCAAAATAACATTAAAATATAAAAATAAAGATGCGAGTTTATTAAACTTTATTATACGAATTAACGACTCGTTAAAAGCTAGTAAGCAAAAAATATCCTTCAATATTCGAGCGTTGCCTGAATCGAAATATGTAGTTACAGTATCTAATGCAATGGAAGATCCAGAGGAGGTTTTAGAATTATCGCAGAATTTAGCCTCTCTAATAGGATTCAAGCGTAAGCTATTTCAGCGAGGCCTATTCACGGCTGAAGACATTGTAAATGAAGATATGTACAAAAATCTGACAGCGCACACGCAGTTCGAAGTTTCCATTGTGAAGCATAATTACAAGGGAAATTTAATTATGCTACATCAGCAATTTCAAAGTTTGGCTGTCGTTTATAAACACAAAGAGACGACAGTGAAAGGCTTTTGTTCTGCACTTTCTACTCGATTGTTGGAATCTGGGTTCGATGTAAAGTTTGAATTTAGTAATGGCAAAAAATGTACAATTTCTGTTGCAAGAGTCTCTGGAGGACATAAGTCCGATTATATAAATCTTCCCCAGCCCATTGTTCATAGTTTGGGCTTCAACCGCGAGAGGCTTCCAACTGGTCGCCACGAAGGTGTTGGCAGCATCAACGAAGCGGAGTTTAAGAAAATTCCAGCAGATGATCCACTGTATTTTCGACTAGGCTACACCAGCAAATTGTTTATACCAATGAAAGAACCGAAAACAATGTCAGTTAATGACGTTATTGACGAATTAAACGAAGCATTTAAAAATGAAAAATTCCCAGAGTTTGACATTAAGTTTCAGTATGGAAACGGAGCAATGTTTGTAAATCAAATTCCGCGCTACTTTTCCATTGAGTTACCCGTGCCAGTAAAGAGATACTTTGAAATACCGTTGTTGACACTGTTTGAAAATGGTACCAGCATCGAGGTTGGACACGAAATAGTCGTTCAGGAACAGCAAATGCGTGAGGTCGAGGAGGGTGAAGACGAAATTGTACCTGTCCTGTCTGAGGCAAAGCGATTATTAGTTTTACTAAATTGCGTGGAAAATCAGTTTTATAAAAACCATTTTGTTCCGCTGTTGGCAGAGCTAGCAATGGAAACAGAACCAAATAAGGAAGTTGAAAAGGAATTCCATCCAGTTTCATATATACCAGTCAACTGTGAACAACTTAGCATTTTACGTGTCGACTTTTTAGACGAGTACTTTCAACCCTGGGATTTATCCAAGGAGGAGACGAGTGTTATTTTAAACTTTAGACCAAGAATTTAAATATTTCGTGCAAAACCGTCGTCGATATAATGAGGCAAGTAGAGTGCGACGATAAAGCCTGCTATCTGGAACCAAAAACTACTCAGTTGCAGATTGGCAGTGGTTCAGTTGACGCATCGTCAATGGCTGGTGGCAGTAGTGGTCTTTCTTCAGAAGCCAGCTCTTACCTCATACCTTTGAAAAACAGTGCAAGCGGTTCTAGAGCAGGCGTACCTCGACGGAAACGAAGACAGAAGCAACAGAGCGGAGGCGGAAGAAGGCGTAAACGAAGTACAACAACGACCAAGCGTAGACGAAAAAGGTCAGTCAAAAGTCGTCGAGGACCTCTACGAAAGATTCAAGTTGGAGCGGGAAGGCGGAGATCAAAAGTAGTAAAACGCAAGTGCGTCAGGCGTAATTAAATAAAATAAACATGGATGCCAACTCGGTGTTTCTGGAGCGTCCCACCGTGTTTGAGGGCTCGACACAATCTCTTCGATCAGAATTGAACCTATTTCAACTTCCTCCAACTGACGTTAGCATTCAACAGAGCTCGGACTATATTCCATGTTTCCCCCTTGTCTCCGTCAAGGAGACGTACAATCCAATAGAGTTTTATTTAATGTCAGATACGAACGGGTATATTGATCCTTCGGACTGTTTCCTCGCCATGACATGTCGCATATTAAGAGCTGATGGGAAAAATTGTGACGACACAGATATTTGCGCACCCAGTTCTAATTTCTTTCACGCAATGTTCAACAACCTGGACGTTTATCTGAACGGGACATTGATATCGGACAGTAATAACCATTACCCGACAATGTCATACATTCAGCGACTTCTATCGGCAAGCGGCGTTGAAAAAACCAACAAATTGAAGAATGAGTTTTGGTATCCCAACGTTAAAAAGGAAGAATTTAAGATAACCGATGCCGGATTTAAAAACCGTTATGAAAAAAGCAAGAATTCCAAGCAATTCACCCTTTTGGGGAATCTCAATTGCAACATTTTCAACCAAAATCGATACTTGCCAGCTGGAAGCGATTTAAGAATTCTGCTGAGGCGCAGTCCTCCTGAACTTTGTATTGATTCCAGTGTTGCCTCCCTGCCAGGTATCTCAGGCACCCCCTACCGCTATGACATAAACGAGGCAGTGTTTTACGTTTCGAAAAAGGTTGTGTCAAAGCAAGTAATTGACATTCATCGGCATGAATTGTCGTTGGGAAGAACCTTTAAATACCCAATTGTCAACGCTGACTTGAAAACCTTTTCTGTGCCCCAAGGATTAAGCCAGGTCACAACTGAAGGTATACTGCTTGGAAGAATTCCAAAAGTAATTGTTTGTGGAATAGTTGCAGCTGATGCGTTTATGGGAAGCGTAACAAAAGATGCATTTAATTTTGTGAACAAAAACCTGTCGGAAATTGGATTTTCATGGAACGGTGAGACAATCCAACACCGCATAATTCCACTCAGTTTTACAACCGCTAACGGTGCTGGTGAGGACAATTTTCTCCTAGCTCTGCGCTCATTGCAAAATACAGCAGGGTCACAACTCTTGGGGAATTCGATTTGTCGTGACAGCTACAAAGAGGGTATACCCGAATAAATAAATTACAAGCATAGATTATTTATAAATTATGCATTTAAATTCTAATTGCATTGGGTTTGTTTAAAGGAAATGTCCTAATTGCGGTGGACTTGCTGCCCAACCAAAGCGACGCCCTCTCTGTGAACCGTCGTGGAAATATAAAAATTCATTTAAGGTTCAAATCTCCACTAGATGAAGCTGTTCAAGTTGTAGTTTACAGCCACTTTCAAAATGTTCTTGAAATTGATTCAAATAAAGCAGTTTTGCTAGATTATTAGTAATATGAATACTAATACCTTAATTAATATACTAACTTACATCTCAAGGGTTTACAAAATTAAAATTCCGTTTCATGTACTTGCTTCAGATGAATTTAGTTCTGTAGTTGAAAATTTAAAAACTACTGCACGCGCATGTTTTTTTGTAGTTAATACAGATGTAGCTACTAAGCCAGGAAAACACTGGGTTTGTTTTTACATGCGTAATGTTGGAAGTTTTGAATTTTTTGACAGTTTTGGTAAAAACATTAAAATATACAAAAATATAAATATAAGTCAAAATCTTATTAATAAGGAAAATTGTAGATCATTGCAAAAGCGGGATTCCGATATTTGCGGCCAGTATTGTGTACTATTTGTATTGTATAGAGCATTAGGATTGTCATTTGAAAAATATTTGTCACAGTTTAAATCTGGACAAATTTATAATGATAGGTTAGTCTGTAGCAAATTGAGAAAATTAATCGTAAATAAATTGTTGTTTAAATAATCTACACTTTGGATGTAATTGTGTCAATAAACATTCGGTCCTGTACATTGAAATATTCCAGTTGTATATATTCTGTCGCATATAACACATTGAGAATGGAAGTCAACACAAGTGGTGCTGCTGCTGTTGTAAATTCAATAAATTACGCTTTCCCACATCCTGCAACAATTCTGGCATCAGGAGCAACTGGAAGTGGTAAAACGGTTAATACATTAGAAATGATACGCAGGCGCTACGAACTTTTTGATACACGAATAGACAAGGTTATATATGTCTAAAGTGATTTTCAGAAGGAATTTTATCGTCTCCAGGAACAGGACAAAAATATAATATTTACTAATAAAATATTTGACATTGAAGAACTAACGAGTGACCCCTGTTTAATCGTGCTCGATGATCAAGGTGATTTATTGTCGAAGCAGGAGTATCGAGACCTCGTAATTCGATACTTTATAAAACACAGTCATCATCGGGGAGCTAGTATTATTCTTATATTACAAAATCCCTTCGTAAAAGGTCTCCGGGAAGTTAATTTAAACACTCAAATACTTATACTTTACGATTCTCCGAGAGACCGCAGTGTAATTACTAATATTGCTAGACAAATTTGTCCAGGTCAAACCGGGTTTTTGACTTCCGCTTACGTGAAAGCCGTAACGAGCAAGCCTTATGGGTATATACTTTTAGACATGCACCCTAAAAATAAAAAATATTCGTACTGGGTGAGAAACGCAATATTTCCAGACGACGAACATAGTGAAGTATACAGTCCGCAATAATATGTTGTTGCAAACAAACACATTTGAAAATAACTTCAAATTTCTAAGACATCTCGCTCTGAGCAAGCGTCAATCCTTCAAAAACATTTTACGTAACTGTTCCGACCAAGAACTTGCCAATGTTGCAGAAGCAATCATAAATCTCAATTTGTTTTGCAAGCATTCGACCAAAGTTGTCTGTAAGTACGTAAGAACGTTAGAACGTCAAGCGGGAAATATAAACTTGATTCGAAAGAATTTGTATAGAAATTCTTCACTTGTCCAGGCATTATTGGCAACGATTTTTCTCAAAGTGTATATTTGTGAAATAGTTTTATTCAGTTGTCAGCAATGGCAAAGGTCATGAAAGTAATATCTCCTGCCCTCTATGAACGTCTTATGAATATCTATAGAAAAGAATTAGATAATGCGGATGTAGCCAATACATTTGCAAAAGGTGAAAATATAAACGACTTCCCTCCAGCGCTCCAAAATAATTCCGAAGCAGTTAAAATTGATAAACCTTCATTAACTAATGAAATAAATGGAGTTAAACCCGCGAGTGTGGCAGATACAAGTACTAATGACGCAACTAAAAACGCCAAAGAACATGCAAGTCGAAAAATTATAAGAATTTGCTGCTGTGCAACTGGCAAACAATCCCGCGCAATGCCAGTCAAATGGAAAACATTGGACGACGCGACTCGTGAAGGTATGATTTCCAGAGCAGAAATTCCTGAGAAAAACCCCGAGAATCCTCCGACGAATATAGATGACGTTGGAAATGCTTCAGTTGTACCAAGCACTTCTGAAAAATCTCAAAAGAGAACTCTACGTCCAAGAAAAAACCAGAGAGGATACGGACTCTCTAAATCGGCAAAAAATATAAAAAGGATTAAGAAAACGTCGCAACTTCGGAATAAGTACAAGTCTAGGAGGAAGCACTAAGTCAGTTTTAAAATTGTAATTGTCTCGACAACATGGCTAAATTTATCACTCTGATAACATTCATTTTGACATCGTGTCAATTTAGTTGTTACACGTTTGGAAGTGACCAAGGTATTTCGCTGGAAAAAACGTCGACACAACTACCGTCTGTGAGTAAGCAAGATAAGGTGAAGTGTGTTAATAACGTGTGTTCTTCCGAGATGGCGCCTAATGATATATTCAGTTCAACCGACCGTCTAATGGCTAACTTTCAATTTATACTGCGCAAAATTCTCAATGACGCAAACCAAAGGGGAAGCGGAGGAGGAGGTGAGAGGAATTCAACCTCAACCATAAACGGGGCAAGTGCTGAAGACTCTCTCTCCGCTATTGAAAATAAAGCAGGTAACCGTATACATAAAGCATTTCCTCCAATTTATCTGTGAATTGTTAAATCATCAAATTTTACAAATTAAATGTGAATGGTTTTATTTCGTTTCAGTGTCATACTCAACTGTACTCTTGCTTTTCATCCTTGTTTTGATTAAATTCTACAAACTTTCAAGTGAATTAATACGTTCATGGAGGTCTCGTCGGAACTAGCAGAACCTGAAATGAATCCGGGAGCAGACTGGGAAGACCAACAATACCCAGAACTAAATTCCATTCAAAATCAAAACACTCAAGTTACAGTTCCATATGAAACATCAAATTATCCATCGTGCTTAACGACTGGGTTTTCACAACCAGTAAGTAAACGTTATTATTGAGCTCGAAATAGACTTCTAAGCATACATTTAATTTTATGGAAGATTTATGCGCCATTTGTTTTCTTTTTAGATTCTCTGATGCTCCATGCCCGAATGCTGTTTCAGTTGTAAAACTCACGTTCTTTACGCAAATCATGTAGAAGAAATTCATCTGTGCGAACATTGTGATCAATACTGTTCCTACAAGATGGAGCATCGTTGTCAACACGCGGGTGAGCGGCTTGACCATGTTGACGGCGGACATCCGATAGATCTACGTAACTTTGCAGAGTTGAGTCGCTCGCATTTGGGAGTTATAGTGCACTATATGTATCGTCACGAGTTAAATACCGACGACTTGGAAACGGCATTTACTTTAACCTACAATGATCTTGCCACTTTTCTCACACAAATTATTTCTATTTATGGTAACATTCGTCTTGAAATCAGCATGTCCTTATTAATGGAAAAATATATACTTTTGGATGGAGGTGAAAGCAGTACTCATCAAGCCATGATATATTTTAAATCAAGTAATCATGATTTGTATCATGAGAGCGGTATTGAAGATTTAATTTGGATTTGTGCAGCTGAAATTATTGACAAAAAAGAGACATTTCTCGAATACGGAAGTAACTGGCGTGTAAAAAGTTTGGAAAGGCTGGAAATCAAAATTGGACAGTTAAAATTATTCGTAAATGCGCGTGTTCGTGGATTCCTTCCCCTACCATTCCAGAAAAAACGATTTGGTGTTATTAACTTTAAAAACACGGATAACTTTTGTTTTCGCTACGCCGTGACAGCTGCAATTTTTTACTCAGCTAAAATGGCTGAAAATAAGTCTGCCGGCAAAAAGAATCGTGATCTGTCTAATTACATGTCGTATCGTAAATTCATGAGCAAGCTTGACTTTACAGGCATTCCAGAGGGGTTTGTAAATCCCTATCAAGACATTCCTCAATTTGAACGAAATAATGATGTAACAGTTAATGTGTTTACCCACAGAAATGAGAACGTCGTTCTTATGAGAGCAAGCAAACACAAAGGCAGAGTGATTGTCAACTTATTTCTTATACATAAAAACGTTGAAAGCAAAGATGGGGACACGGAAACAAGTCGCGACTTATACCATTATGCATGGATTAAGGATCTGGAGCGATTTTTAAAAGACGATGTTAAAACTCCAGTCTATTCCTGTCCAAAGTGCTTCCGAAAATTTAAAACCAGGGGTAAACAACTCAATCATTCCGTGTGTTGTAAATATAACACGTCTGACATAGACGTGGAAGATGAGGAGAAGGCAGAAGAAGAATGGAATCCTTCACATGAATTTCCAGCCGAAGGAGAAACACTAAAGTTCAAACGACTGGAGATGGTACATCCCTATCCCTACTTTGCTACATTTGATTTCGAGTGTTTTAGTAAGCCCTTGGAAACAAACGGGGAAGAAGATGGAACTGCTCGTCCAGCTACTGTTAAGCGGTTCGAGTATATCCCAGCAAGCTACTCGCTAGTTATTGCACACAATACTGGCAGTGAAGTAGAATTGCTAGCCACAGAATATTTTGACGGGGAATCTCCAGTGAAGCATTTTTTTACTAGGGCCTTCCACTGGGCACAGACACTACTTTCTCATGTCAGAGCAACAAATAATATGGTTGTACCAAGTGAGGAGGAGATACGGCTACACAACGAAGCAACCCATTGCAAGCATTGTAAACGAAAATTCAACTCATCTGAAGATGGTACAGGTCAAGGAGATCTTGCATACGATTTATTTGACGCGGAAGGAAATCTGGTTGAAAGTTCCGATAGTGAATGTGAAAACCAACAAGATGAGTCTATTCCTACACGGTCAAGCCGACTTGAGAAAAATGAAAAGATTCGAAATGTAAGGGTCATAAAATGTTATAATCATAACCATGACAATGGACGCTACGTCTCGACTATTTGTCAGGTTTGTAATCTTAAAATCAGGTATAAGAACGAATTGGTTTTTCTATGCCACTCTGGATCCTCATTTGATTTTCACTTGCTTCTAAAGTATATGGACTCAAGCTTATTTGGTTTTGAGGATATAAATATAATTGCTAAGTCCGGACAGAAATTTGTTCAAATGACATTGACAGCTAGGGATATGTACATTCCAAAGTTGTATGAAAATTATGGAGGTATCAAGGCTAATGCAACGAAGAGCGCGTGTGGTAGCCGTAAAGTAAAAATAAAATTTTTAGATTCATGCCAGTTTCAGCCCAGCTCTCTAGCAACATTAGTAGCGAGGCTAAGAAAGGAACAGTCTCCACATTTCTCGCTGCTACACAACGCAATGGAAACATTTATGTTTCCCACGCAAACACTAGTGAAACCGCATGATGCAAAAGTACAGGAGAATGGGTTTGAACTACTCTTAGCCAAGATTCCATTTCCATACTCGTTTCTAGCATCAGCTGATCAACTTGCCACGGGAGTTCCACTCCCAACGCGGAATCATTTTTTTAACGATTTAACACATGAGACGTGTACAGATGATCAATGGGAGACCATACTGCGTGTATGTAGCACTTATCAGATCTCTGATTTTAAAACATACACACGATTGTACTGTACGTTAGATTCCCTTCACCTTGCTATAATTTGGATAAATTTTGTCCTCAATGGTATTAAAACATACGGTCTGGATCCTACATACTGTTGTACTAGTAGCGGCTACTCATGGCAATGCTGGCTTTATTCATCCGAGGAAGAAGTGCATTATTTGAGGGATCGTGAAATGTACAAAATGTTGCGAGCAGGAATACGGGGAGGGCAGTCATTCGCTACTCGAAAAATTACCACTGCGAATACGCCGCGGAATCCTCTGGGATTTCAGTCAGACAAGCCGGGCAGTTGTATTATGTACTTTGATATTGTTGATCTTTATAGCCATGTAATGAAGTCATATAAATTTCCACATAGCGATTTCAAATGGGAAAGCTTGGAAACGTTGCAAAACATTGACTGGCAGTGCAAAGAACTGTTGAGTCAAAGCAACGAACGAGGGTACATACTAACGGTGGATTTAGAGTATCCAGAATGTATTCAGGATGAGACATGCAGCCTCCCGCTATGCCCAGAAAAACGTTGCGTACAACCCGAATGGCTCTCAACTAGGCAAAAGGAAATGCTTGCATTGCTTGGCAATGTGAGTTCACGAACATATATGAAAGTTAAAAAGCTTCTACTTCATTGCTTCCCCCGTAAGAACTATGTAATACATTATCGTACGCTTGCTTACTATTTACAAAAGGGAATGACTCTCACCCGAATTCATTCGGGATTTTCTTTCCATGAAAGACCGTACTTACGTCAGTTTGTGGAGGAAAATATTGCAAAGCGTAAAGTTGCACAGACAGAGTCGGAACGCGCTGATCTCAAACAGTGGAATAATTCACTGTACGGGAAAACTTTAATGAGTGGAGAAAACTTTTTTCAGATGAAGTTATGTCAGAGTGGAGCGAAAGCTCAAGAGTTACTTGCCTCGGCGGATTGCGTTGATTTTGAGGTTGTTAACGAGAAATTAAGTATTATTAAAATGAAGCCCAAACGCGTGGTTTTAAATAATTTGCTCTCGTGTGGATTCACTGTTCTGGAAATGGCAAAATGCATATTCTATACTGGATTTTATGATCAACTGAGAATGATCTTTGGCAATCGTATAACTGTTATCCAGACTGATACAGACTCAGCTGTATGTGAAATACTAGGGAACGAGCAGGATATTTGGAATGATTTAGTTACACACAGGGAGTTTTTCGACTTCAGCAAAATCCCTGAGTCACACGAATTTTTCCATCTACATTCAAATATTCCCAACTTGAGACTGGCTAACAAAAATGAAAGCGGGCTTTGGAAAATTGAGAATTTAGATATATCACAGATTATATCATTAAAATCAAAACAGTATAGTCTTTTGATGCATAATACACAGAGCGAAATGAAAGCAAAGGGTGTGCCAGCTAGTACGTTAAATCATTTTTGTAATCACAACACATACAAGAATGTTGTTGAAAAAAACTCAAACATTAGACTAAATGTAAATATGATACGATCATCTAATCATACACTAAATTTTATCTTGCAAAATAAGTTATCTTTCCATGCATTAGATGTGTATAGATCTTACCCAGATTCAAATGACTTTAATTTGTCGTACCCCTTTGGTCATTACAGAATGAAGAAACAAATGTGAAATATTTTTTATGTACAGAATAAACATTAATTACTTGTGTGTGTGTAAACAGTTTCAGTTTTCAAAGCATTGCATTTGCAGAGCAAGTAGTCTCTTCTCTTCGTATTTCTGCAGGGACGTTGGGCTGTTAAGTTCAGCTGGTGTGAGCAATCGACCTGGAGAAATATTCTCATCTAGAATACAAATGTCGGTAATCCTTTTGCATCTGGAAAGCATAACGTAATCCAAGCCAACAAATAATTGATTTTGCCCAAGGAATACAGCCACACGTGGAAGATTTCTCCCTTGAGATTTGTGCCCTGTCATGGAGTATCCCAATTCAAGAGGAAATCGCTTGCAGTTTATATATGAACCCCTTTCTTCATCATACTGAGAATCATGTTGTCGAAACATAGGAACGCCCCGACCTTTTGGCATGCATACGAACCTTTCCCCCTCGTATTGTTCAAATTCAACAATAATATACTCCACCTCGCTCCCCTTTTCATTGCCAACGTTTCTCTCATACACCACATCGCGAACAGTGCCAGGGCTTCCATTGCTAAGTCCAGTGTTGACGCTCAGGTTTTTCTGTAAAACTACTCTACAGCCAATCGCAATTTCTAGGGATGATATTCCATTCCCCAAGCAAAGGATTTCCGAGTCTGTAAACTTACTGTGTAGAACGTTCCTTGAAAAAAAAACACAAAGTAGCATAAAACTAAATGTGCAACGCGTGCTGTCAAATCATTTTAGTTTGACGAATTACGGATCAGTGCAACAATCTGGCAATACATACCTGTTGTGACTCCAAACCATACGTCTATATGGGTAAATGTGTATAGCGTTTTCAAAGAGTTTCAGTTCCGTGGGGGAAAGCCTCGCTTTCATTCTGGCTCGTAAATACTCGAGGTCGGCGGTTGTACATTCCCGTCTTTTCAATCTGTCAAGGAAGCTGCGAAATGAGTCCTGTTCTTCGCTATCACCACTTTGTCTGAACTGCTTTTCCAGTACAACTACTTTGTCAAAAGATTTGTACATGTTGTATACATCCCGCAAATGTGAATTTCGACGTTTAGATGATGGATAGAAGAGCGGCGTATCGGCTATAGCCAGAGTTTGATAAATATCTCCAAACATCAGAAATGATTTACCAGCAAAAGGCTTGTCAGAGTTTCCAGGGTCTGCTCTCTTCAGCTGCAAATCAATTTCTTTCAGTAGATTTTGACCAATAAGTGAAAACTCGTCCAGTACAATAATACTGACTTTTGATAGCCGATCTTTTTTCCTGCTTACAAGTTCCTCTTCCTCTACGATATCATTGTTGTCACAATCATTTATGAGATGATTTGCTGAGCGATACACAGGTATGGAAAAAGATGAATGTATAGTTGCTCCACGGATGAGATAACTGGCTGACCCTGTCAAACTAGCAAGTATGTATTCAAACTCTGGACAGCTTTGCTTTTTCCGCTCAAATGCGTATCGTAGATGAGCTATTAACTCACTTTTCCCAGCCCCAGCCATAGCTGTTACCAGGCAGCGAATTTGTGAGCGAATCTGCTCATCAAAATCTTTTTTAATATGATCCTCGACTAATGAAACTACGTACTTTTGTTTTTCACTAAGATCCTCGAAGGAAATTTTGGGCTTTAAAGCTAGCACAGGCTTAGCTAACCACTGACGTTTCCAGCAGTTGAATACCTTCGATGTTACTTCTGTAGGTGTAAACTCCATGGCGTCGGCACAAGTTCCTACTGTAATCAAACTTTGCAGGTAGACTGCCTTTTGGCCTCCAAATTGTTTTCCCAAACTTTCATAGAGCAGTGCGCAAAGTACAGCTTGACTTGAGCATATAAAAGCGACTTTTAAAATCGAGCTCACATTCAACTTTTACTCCTTCACAAGTTCACATTGCTTTTTAAAGAGAGTCCAGACTTTAACATTTTTATATACAACACGTATTCAAAATGGCAACAAGCAGTGTTCAGAATGATCAGCAGCAACACGCTAGTGGTAACGTTATTTATATTATTTGTAGCAACTGTGAGTTGTCGTGGACCAGCAAAGCAATTTTATATTTAATTAAATGAAATTATTTAATACTCATTGAAGGTCACCAAATTCGTGTGAGACCAACGCTGACGCGATTTGATCCTTACTTGCGAACGGCTAAGAAGTTGGCATCCCAAGACCTGTACAGCACTTGGCAATTTTTCGAAACTTCTGATTGTGTCATGGTAAGGAACATTTTTTTAAAACAATATTATCGTTTATAGTACAATTAAAGGAAACATTTTGGCGTGAGAGGGATACTTATTACATTATTCATTAGATCAGCGATGATATTTCTGGAAAAATTGCATTGAACCCAATTCATCGCGTGGAGTTTGTTTACTTGGGGAAACCCACAAACACTACCAAGCCAACTGTCATTAAATTCAGTTTCTACCAAGGAGCAAAAATTGCCAGCTTTTTGGGAATGATTCTCGATGAGTACGCTGAAATGCAGGTGAAGACAACTGAAAAGGGATTGGAGGAGATGCCAATTATTCCATTTCTACGCGGGAAGGAAGGTCGATGCTATTCAAGCAGGGACGAGAAGCGCCTAGAGTACTGGGCTCAAGATGTGGATTTGGACTTGGGCAACGTACGACTCAGTGTGTTGCTCAACACGACTTTGGGCTTGCCGGAAATAATGATGAACTGCCCAGTTCCCATTGAAACAAGCAACAAGTTGAAAGGTATTGTTGAATAATAAGGGTGAATTTGAATTAATGGCTTGAGAAAATGTATGTTTGCATAAAGTGTAGTAATTGTTCAAGTTTACGAGTATACTTTTCTATGTATTAGGATGGCCAGGTCCAGTTTTAACCCTGTCCATGAACGCATGCAGCAACTTGGAGGCATTTATACTGGAGAATCGGAAGGACAAAATCGATTCTTTCATCACAGTTCGCCCGAACAAACAGAATAATAAAGGAGCTGCTGGAGCTGAAGGGAGTCAGGACAATGCAGACGTCAGCATGTAATGCTACTTCATTGCAGGATTTCATTTGCATGAATCAAGTTTCAAAGTTCAAACATATTTAATTTATTTTTTCAAATATTATGCATGCCAAATGTTTCTCGTGTGCTAGTGAATCTAGATTATTTACATTTATGGAAATAAATGCTTGATTGGAAAATGTATTATGCTTCGTATACATGTATGTGTTACTGAATCCCATTGCTACACGCTCATTTGGAATTTTCCAACTAAATTTTTTTAATAAGTCCAGACCAGTAATAAACAGCTTATTTTACTCTAACCTCCCCCCTCAATGCACGCACATATAATAGAAGACTAGACTAAATCACAAAATTGAACAACTCCAACTTCCTAAAATCAATTCACTGAGTATTTACAAAATGTAAGGTGCAATATTTACAGATGTTCAAACGCATGTAAATTAAACTCACTCCAATCGAACATTGCATTGTCATCCACAGCTGCTGCATCTGCATCCCACCCTTCAATCGATGTATTGATTTGTTGCAATGTTGGTTCATATGCTGCAGTTTCACGGGAGAACATTGCTTGCTCCTCCTTGATAGAATCATCTGCATGGAAATTCCCTACCGTCACGGCACACGCCTCAAGGTCCAGTTTCTGCTGCTCATACTCAACATCACTTTTCAACCACTGCATGTCTTTAACCATGACTGGGTTTCCTAAATAAATTCATAAACGTACTTCTCAGCAAAATGTTGAAACATCATACACTGTATTTTAGTATTGTTAAACCAAATTAATTAAATACAGTTGATGGTACAGTTACCTGTCTGATCGATAAAACGAATCTTCTCGCCAGACTGCAGCTCAATTTCGTTGGAAGTATTTGCCGGCTCAGTATTTACAGCTTTAACAATGTCTTTGATCTTGCTCTTGAGAAATTCTTGACCTTTACCGGGTACAGCTTCACAATATTGTTCATTGCAATATTGTGCATTCATCGCAGCAGATGTTCCAAATGTTGGTGAAACATTGTTATCAGTTGTGGAGTTTTTTCCGGTGGTTTGTAGGCCATGTGTGGAGCTCATTGAGCAAGGAATAGTTTTGGTCGTTGAAATAATTGCTCGACTGTCCAGACCAGGCAATGCACTTCCTTGCATTGCAGGAATATCCCATGGAGTCTCAATAAAAGGTGAAACCTCTCCGTTGACAGTTGAACGAAAAACAATTTTTTCGCCACTGTTTAGCGTGAGCTTCGTTCCATTTTCAAACTTGGTAATCCCCTGTTGTTTTCTCAACTCTAAAATCTCCTTATCAACTTTTGTTTTGAGATGTAAATCAGAAGGGCGTGGACAAGTCTCAATCCAGTCAGGATTAGCTACAACCTTTACCCTTGGAGTCCTGAAACGTCGTTGTTTCGGAGGAATTAGAGATTTACTGCTACTGCTGCTGCTGTTGTTGTTGGCGTAACCTTCCTTGTCACATACTTTGCAGGCAAATGGACTCCACTGAAATGCACTTCTAGGAATGCATTCTACATGGTCCAACTGACTGTAACTATTTTTGCAGAACGCAACTGGGCACGTCACACGGATGTCAAAAATGTCATACTGTGGCTTGGACCTCTTGTAGTCCAGAACAGTCTGGCTATGTTTGAGAAAGCACTTGACGTGCATAAGATGATAACAAGTGGAAGATGCATTTCCATTCCTGAGAATTCTCACGATTGAATCTGTGGGCCAGTTTGCAGTTGGCGACTCGTCAATTTCTTGCATTATGTCTTTAACGAGCTGACCATTTTGGGCAATTATTCCCGGAAACGGTTGCACTCTTGTAAACTTTATAGAACCTTCCGTAAGAATGTTATATTTACACTTTGCACAAATAATTTCACGCACTTCCCGTTTCACTGGCATGACGTCGACGCTGGAAATTTTTTTTCAAGGAGTAAGAGACAAAGGAGTTTTGAAAGTGATGTCAATATTTACTATGGCGTTCTCTTAAATAGCACCGCTCGAACAGAAAATGCAATTTAGAATTTTCAGTTAGCATAATCCACTAAAAAAACATCAAAGAAACATGTCAATGTCCTGAGGGACTGAATTTTTCCAGGAGGGTTTGTTTTCCTGGAGCCGAATCAATATGGATTGAAACAGGTATACACACAATTTGTAGAGTTGTGCACGATTCTATGTTAGAGTTGTGCACAATTTTATTTCAGAGTTGTGCACGATTCTGTTTTGGAGTTGTGCACAATTTTATAGTTGTGTACAAATCTATTTCAGAGTTGTGCACAATTCTATTTCAGAGTTGTACACAATTCTATGTCAGAGTTGTACACAATTCTATGTCAGAGTTGTGCACAATTCTATGTCGCAGTTGTGCACAATTCTATCGCAGGATTGAAATATGTTATTTATTTCAGAGTTGTGCACGATTCTGTTTTGGAGTTGTGCACAATTCTATAGTTGTGCACAATTCTATTTCAGAGTTGTACACAATTCTATGTCAGAGTTGTACACAATTCTATGTCAGAGTTGTGCACAATTCTATGTCGCAGTTATGCACAATTCTATTTCAGGATTGAAATATGATATTTATTACCATCCACTGATAACGCTACTCAATTATTGTTTGCTTTCCAAGTGACTTCGTTTCAAAATCGTTTAGTTTGGTATATAGGTTTTGACTTGTCACTCTAGAATTATTTTTACTGGAAGTAGAGAGTATTTCAGCATGAGTGATACAATGGAGCATTTTAACAGTAAGGATAAAATTTTCAATTGAATTTATTATAAAATTCATTATTTTTGTTATATAAACACTTTATATACACTACATTTTTATATTACATTTGTTTGCGCATTGTAACATAATTGTTATTATTTTTCACATTAGCCTGCAGCTTTCTTCAGTCGTGCACTAATTGCATTTCCTCCGGTTTACAAGTGGTAAAACTTACAAATAATACAATTTGCTGCATTAAATCGCTGACCAATCTGGATGCTACATTTACTGGAATAATTTTAGATCCAAGTAATTGTCCCGACATTACTAGCCAGGGTTGGAAAATTGTGGTTCTACTTGGTATGATGGTTTTAAATTGATTTCAACTTATATTCTAGTTAAAAATGCGAGCATATGTATAATATTGTTGGAGACCATTATATAATATAACAATTGTTTACACAGTACTATTGGTATCAGTTGCAATTATGGTTACTTTGGCGAGTATCCTTTACTGGAAACGAAATTCCAGACAACAACAAATGCAAATCTTACAGAACGACGAGCAAAAACTTGTGACTGAGGACAATTTTTTTGACACCAGCGAAATAGTTAGCATTTTTGGTGACATTGAATTACAGGAAACATCCTTCAATAATTCTACCTACTCTATGTCTAGCGTGTAGCTGCTACAACCTCCTATTATTACTCTAATATTCATTCCCTACAATTATACACTATCATTTGTTTGGAACCATTCTTGTCTGAAAAGTTTACAGCACTTCCCTTCATACACACGCTCACACTTGTCTAATATAGAGTCAGAATTAAACATATGGTGTATGGAACACGTAGATATCTGAATATATCTACACTATTATTGCTTACATCTATACAATCATCCTCATAAGTTGTATTTCTTCCAAAAATTACAAATATTGAACATTATGTACTATAGTTAAAGGATACTGCCGTCGTTGAAATGGTGTATTAATGTACTTATAAAATAAAATAAAAATTAATTACCTATATAATTGAATTCACATATCAAAACCAATCGTTTTTTTACACACAGTTTTAATTACAAACAAAATGCATGCCTGTAACATAACTTATTGTAAATACTGTCATCAGTACCAATACAATGAGTATTAGATATATATCTACATATTTAAATCGAGTGTTGAAAATAATGGCAAACAACGTTATTTCATTAAGTGCAAATAAATTTACAATTTTTTCGTTGATGAGTTTTCAAACTTGGTAAATTTTTGCAATATTTTTTGCATCGCTCACACAACTCTTTTCTCTGAACTCCTTCTCCTTCCATGTGCTTTATTTCCTGATGTCTTCGATGGGAAAACCGGGACGCAAAATGTCGCTTGCAAGGTTTACACGTGAAATGGCCTGTAAAATTAATTAACTTTGGAATATTACATTTATCAGTTGTGTCAAATGCTATTTAGCATTTGTTAGAATACTCTAATGGGTAATAATCTGTGGGAAGTATCGCTGGTGCTATATCAATCCCTTTGCAGTCAAACCTCGTCACTGCCACTACCAAACGTCCATAAGAATAAATTCCGAACTTCACATTAGTGTACATTTTAAGTCTCAAATAATATTAATATCAATCTCTGCATTTACTCACACAATTTCGAAAATTTTATTGAACTCCAAATATGTGAATGATAAAAATATACGTAGCAATTGCGCATTTTGCCTATGGTACTTCTATACCCTCGTATATTCATTTCAAATGTTTAAGTAAAAGAAAGATCATATACTGAAATTTAACCAATAAAATACCTTTCTGTTTTTCTGCTATACACTCAAAATCTCCCGTCTGCGTCTCAGCGTCACAGCTTACATAATTTCGCGTCTGAGTTCCAGAATTTCGGTGAGTATTACACATGCTCCTCCTAAACGAAAGACATTTCCCCAAGTGATCGTTTAAAGTAAATGCGTCTCTAAACATTCGCCTGCACGCGTTGCATCCGACTCCATCTGCAACAAAATAAATAATTTCTCATTCATTAAAAACGTATCAAATAAATTAAACTCAACTCGTAATGAGATTAATTCTACGAATATAAGAACAGTGAATTATTGCTACCTATACTTGCAGACTCCACAAACTCAGTACTACATTGAAGTGTAGAGATGCTGCCGGTACTGCTCGATTTATTTGTGGAAATGTGATCCATTTTCTCAGATAGCTCGTCAGGGGAATTGGGTGTGCTTACATTTGTGTGACTGCATTTTATATGCCTTTTGAGACTCGAGCTGTACACGAAGTTTTTAGAGCAAGCACTGCAATTGAACCTTTTTAAGTATTTCACTTTGTTATTAATATTATTTTCGACTTTTCCCTTCGTACGAACACTTGCCGAAACCATTTGAGAACCTCGTTTTCTTCTGTCGCTTCTTTTACCTTTCGCCAAATTATTTGCAGCTGTGCCAGCGTCATTATTATAACCCTGATTTCTCCCGTCTTTAATTAGAGCTATTTCAGCTTGGCAGTCCTCGCTCTTGGTATACGATTCCATAAATTGTTTCTGAAATCTTCGGAACCAAAACTCTTCGCTTTTGCTTGCGTTCCCAGCAAAATAAAGTTTCTGACAGTGAGCAAATAATAGTTTATTTAGTTTTTCAACCTTGGCAGGCATTCGGTCTAGATTCTGGTACGGTTCCCATGTATCCAACTCACTAAAACATTTGAACAAATTGAAAATATTAGGACTAGTTTATTCAAATTCAAGTAATTTAAATACATGAAAATGTTATTAACATATCCACTATTGATTTACCTGGAATAGCCAAACCAGTTGACACAATACCGGACTGAGTTATCGGATTTACTTATGGATATTCCATAGATAGAGTGAACCAGAAAATTTTCTTCGTCTGCTCCGGCTACAGGCTCTGTTTCATTCACCTCTATATCACTAACATCTATTACACTGTATACTTTAATGTCTGGAACAATAAGTGGAAATTGAACCGAAGAATCAAGTTTGTAGTTGACAATTCGTGATTTTAGTTTCTTCATTTTGAGGAGTAAAGTCGAAAATTGCCGCCTCCCGAAGTGCGTGAGTAATTGAAAGCGTCATATAGGTATTTCCTGCAGACGATCTATTGCAGGGATTAAATACAATACATAATAGGTAATTCAAAATATTCCAATAGAAAATAATGTCTTTTAAATAAAATAATTTATATGTAATAAATTACTCTTGTTCAGCACTATATTATAGTTGAGCTGACGACAGTAGTTTGCATGTAAATACATATATACTATTATTATATAGAAACTCCATAGATGGCGTACATGTATCTTGCACGTAAAACACAATACGTTAAATACCCGAATATTGTAATGCTAGATTCCCGGGTAGCATGCATATTGTCGAACAATGTATATATAACTAATAAGCATCACATAATAGAACATACAAAGGAAAGATACGATGGTAATGATCTTGGTGATGATATCCGAGATAATTACACCCTTTAGCACATTATCGTATGTTCACCATAGTGTACAACTAAGATACTCGGGTAGTACACATCATGTCGAACTGTGTTTATATAACTAATACACACCTCATAATAGTGTCTATAAAGGGGAGATACATTAGTAATGGTCATGATGATGAAATCGGTAATAAATACACTATGTAGCATATAGGCGTATGTTCACCATAGTGTACACCTAGGATTCCCGGGTAGTACACTTAATGTTGAACTGTGTCTATGTAACTAATACGCACCTCATATTAGTATCTATGAAGGGGAGATACATTGGTTATGATCTTGGTGATGAAATCGGAGATAAATACACTATGTAGTATATAGGAGTATGTTCACCAGAGTGTACGCCTAAGATACCCGGGTAGTACACATATTGTCGAACTGTGTCTATACAACTAATACGCACCTCATATTAGTGCCAACGAAGAGGAGATACATTGGCAAGGATCTTGGTGATGAAATCGGAGATAAATACAGTATGTAGTATATAGGAGTATGTTCACCAGAGTGTACGCCTAAGATACCCGGGTAGTACACATATTGTCGAACTGTGTCTATATAACTAATACGCGCCTCATATTAGTGCCGACGAAGAGGAGATACATTGGCAAGGATCTTGGTGATGAAATCGGAGATAAATACAGTATGTAGTATATAGGAGTATGTTCACCAGAGTGTACGCCTAAGATACCCGGGTAGTACACATATTGTCGAACTGTGTCTATATAACTAATACGCGCCTCATATTAGTGCCAACGAAGAGGAGATACATTGGCAAGGATCTTGGTGATGAAATCGGAGATAAATACACTATGTAGTATATAGGAGTATGTTCACCAGAGTGTACGCCTAAGATACCCGGGTAGTACACATATTGTCGAACTGTGTCTATATAACTAATACGCACCTCATATTAGTGCCATCGAAGAGGAGATACATTGGCAAGGATCTTGGTGATGAAATCGGAGATAAATACGCTATGTAGCATATAGGCGTATGTTCACCATAGTGTGCAACTGAGATACCCGGGTAGTACACATATTGTCGAACTGTGTCTATATAACTAATACGCACCTCATATTAGTGCCAACGAAGAGGAGATACATTAGCAAGGATCTTGGTGATGAAATCGGAGATAAATACACTATGTAGCATATAGGCGTATGTTCATCATAGTGTGCAACTGAGATACCCGAATAGTACACATAATGTCGAACTATGTAGATACTAACTAAATTCCTTCTTTTGTACGGTATTTCGAATTAGGATGTTTAAATTCAAGTGTTAATGCTCGTTGCTGTCGTGTAATTAGATCAGGTTTGTTAGAACATATTACCATATCTAATTTTAAAAAAATTAAAATTGGTTTTTTCTTTGTTGATTATTACATATGCAATTCAAGTTCGCGGTCGGATCTTGTCTTATCCCGAGCGCAGCACTGGATGTAATAAATAGAATTCATTCCAATGTATGGAATTCTTACTAATCCTGCACTACAAATAATCTATGTACAGTGTAAACTTAATTATGATGCTGGGGAAAGTATTTCGAGCCGTATACTTTATTTGCAATACATTTTACATGGCATTGAAAGTAAGTAAATACAAATTACTTTCGTAGTGAAATATACTTTGAAATAGTAAATATAAATCAATTGTCCGCGGATTTCGAACTTACAAAACATCATTTCTTCTTTGGAGTTTTCCTTCCCGAAAAAGCTACAGTTTCGCGAAGGTAGCACGGGTTGGTCTCTTTGGCCAAACGGCAAGGCTGGACACGGGATGGACCTTCCTCATCATCTTCCTGTCGTGCTACCTGATTTGAAATTTGTGAAGTCGGTTCCTGTGCTGGTGGTGGAGCTGGCTCACGCTCCAACTGTTCCGATGTCGAAGGCTCATGTGAATCTGATTTTGCTTGCTGCTTCTGCGGGTCTGGATGAGGATAAGGATGTTGTAGTTGGGCTTGTAGCTGCTGCTGCTGCTGGTCTAGAACCCTTTTTTGGTTCTCTTGAGCAACCTTTAGTTCAAGAAGCCGGTTCTGAACCCAAGCCATCCGAGTTATGAGTCGGTCAATCTCAGCTTGGAAATCGCGAAATCGTAAGAGTATTTGGCGCTGCTGTTCTAGTGCCTGATCAAGACGGAAATCCGGATGTTGAGGAAGTATAGGTACTTGAACAGGAGAGGGAACAGGCTTAGCTCGTCGCGATTTTGGAGGGATGACGGGGGAAGGCGGTGGGGGTGGTGGTGACTGAGGATGAAGTCGTGCTGGTCGCGCTGGAGCTGGCGCTGGAGCTTGATCAGACGCCGGTACTGCTGATAGTCGATTGGCTTGTCGGAACTGTCGAGATATGATCAAGATACACCTTCGAATATTTCGAACCACAATCTGTCGAGCTCTAGCGCTTTGCTCTGGGACGAACCAAGCAAAAATACAAATGAGCATTACAAGTAGGACCAGGACCATCGTGAGAATTGACAAAACTGAAACTGATACAATTAATATTAGTAATGGACGTATTATTAATACATTTCCTCCTCATTCAAACTTTTAGTAATGTATGCAGAAAATGCATTCAACATGCAATACTTACCCGCTCCTGGATCCACTGGCAATGGATGGGACGCTGTGGGAGTGTAATTGCTGCAATGCATCTCTTCAAATCCTTCGCATGAAGACCCTGGACGGAGGAACGACACGAAGTGCATACCGTCATCCTCCAACGAATAACGACAAATGCAAATTCCTTCTGCACCTGCTATCCAAAAGCAAGAACCTGATCGGATACAATCCGTGCAGTGAAGGTAGGAGTCACACACTAATTAAAATTCAGTTATCAATATAAATATCAATTAATCAATAACTAAAGTAATAATTAAAACTAATAAATTAGTATTACGTGAAATTGAAAATATTAACATCTTAATTTCCTTACTTTTTACTGATGTCCACGCAAGTCGCCCGATTTGGTAATTACCAAACCTCGCTATTAAAAACCTTAACAACGTTTAGAGCTTACGTCTCATTTAAGGAATCGACTCTTCAAACGAACTCGTTTAGTTCCCCATAGATGGGTCGACCACATTGGAAATGTATTTTCTTATATGCATAAAATAACTCTGTTGAACACAGATGTCGTAAGTGGTTTATGCCTCAATCGGGAATTCCTCCCGTATTCAGTTGTACATCGTACGCAATGCGTCGGAATGAAAAAAAAACACCCGCGAACTCGGAAAATCAATAAACCCGAAATATTCCGATAGAAAATCAATAAATCCGAACCCTGCCATGGGAAGGAATTACGGGAACAAGCCTGGCGGGCTGGTTCCCGGAAATCCTTCCCATTAAATCCACTACTTACATTCTTACTGTAGTGTAAGGTAATACACTCATCATTGAGTGGATGTTGCAAACAGAAAGGTCATGCGATATGAGCGAATTTTCTAATTAAAAATGCTTTTAAATAAAACCTATGTATACGTCCTTCTGCCTGTCAAATTACTTTTTCTGTCGCACGTGGTTTAACACAATACCTGACTTCGCACGTTTGTGATTTTGTTTATATGAAGATGTAAGGTGCAAACAGGCGTAAGTTGATTTAAAAAACATTCCAAGCGAAATTTGTTTTCTAATGTAAATTGTATTTGTTAAATTATTTTAAAATTATTAACCGAATGAGTTACCCACTTCAAATTACCTTTGACCTAATTGTTAATCTTCTACATTTATTATAGTTATAACCGATGGCTAGTAAGAAAATCTCGACGATAAAAACGAGGTAAACAAAACTGGTGGGTTTTCACAAACGAGCGCAATTTTGAATAATAAAGCACCCTGTGGCATTATACTATACTCATGTATACATACACACATGACGTCATATACAGTCAGTCAGCCTTCGTCGTGACGACGAGTGATCATTCAGTCAGTCAGTCGTAATTTGCCAGATTTTTTGATGACGTCATTTGTGGCACATCCCTTAGATGGTTAGAGTTCCGGACTAGATCTTAGCACCCGTCTTTTCGTATTTGTTTTTGGAGCTTATAGTGTACTGTCGGGATATTTGAAAATGAAACTTGGCCAATTAAGGACAGGTGTGTTACGAACGCCTCTCTTGGCTCCGATAGGCCTATGATTTTTCATGATTTTCAGCGCAAAATAACAGCATGTACATATGCAGAGGCAACGTAAATATCCTGCAACCGGATTAATAAATTGACACTCGATGGTTGACTCACTCATATTACAAATACAGAGTCAATCTATAGTTGACAAGTAATCGATGGCCGACAGTCACTCTATGGTCACAAGAACAAACCAACGTGTCATTTCCAAATGCCAGGACAGTAGTTATGTTTGGAAGTTTATTTTAATGGTTTTAATCGTAAGTAAGAATATTTAGAATAAAATATTTTCAAATAATTAAAAATAGTGTGTTTTCGAACTGTTTTTTGGTACAGTTGTTTATAATTTATAAGGCACGTAATATAATGTGTATAATATAAGTGCATATTTAACTACATTGGAAGGTAGGGTCAATATTGTATCCAGTTGGGAATGTCATTATGGGAAATGGCATATGGGAGAGGGTCATTCGGGCGGAGTCTTGCGGGAAATCGGTTGACATTTTTGATAAAACGCTCAACAAATTTCCCATAACACTATCCCTTAGCAGCGTCCCATCATGGAAACAGTTACGCGGGTGGTCCAACCGATTTTGCTCGGAAATGTGGAGCGTAGTAAATTAGGACGAAACAATGGCATTTTTTCCATTTCAACAAGCATAAAAGCATATTATAGTAAAAGCGAGATGTTACCGAAATATTGCGCTTCACAATTGGTGTCGCGCCTATTTACTGTAACTTACATTTACACTTACAAGTTGTAGCAAAGTGCTCACACTGTGTAATCCATTGTTGGCTCTCCACATGAACTGTAATGACTTTTTTGACATTTTGTATTTGAATAAATATTTTTTTATGAATGTTCACAAATAATTTCCAAATTAGAACTACAAATGCGAATGACTTCCGATATCTACGGATAGAATCGGACTTCTGGATCGGGCTACTGGATACGTCATTTATCCTATCCGTGAGGAATCCTATTTGGCAAAGTTGACTTGCTTTATTTGCATTGAATTAAAATAATTATGGTGGTATGAATCACAACAGCTTGATATCTATTAGAAACGTGGACCACAGGCGAAACAATTTAAGAAAGTGGTCGTAAAAGCGTTGTTTTCATTATCTAACTATTCTAGCCATTTGGTAATCGACCTTGGTAAAACATTCAACGTGCTCAGAGGTACAATTATTGAATCAAATTTATTTTCTCTAGAAAAATTAATCTCTAAAACCTAACCCAAAACTCTCTTCTAACAACAGTAGAGTTTCTGGTTCCAACTAATACAAAGTCAACTGTGTCGTACGATCTCTGCATTACTAAAACGAAAAATACTTTGAAAATGTTGACTCCAGCAGATGTGAAACTTTATCTTCATATGCTGGAAATAGCGTCCAAATTGTATTTAATTCCACTCGATCTGAGTCTGAAAGACGGTGATGAAGTTGCATTGCGTTTTTGCAATAAAAAGCGAAAAATTATCTCCATGGCAAATTTAATGTACGGGACTTTCCGAGTATTCCTTAGCTTCTACTTCTTAATTTTAAAAACAATTACCTACAATGAAGCAACAGCTATGTCAACATATGATAACGCTCTTCATATAATCTTCACAGTTTTATGTGGAAATGCAATGATTACTCAATTTCTGACATTTTTTCGAGAAATCTTTGTTACATTAACCATTTTTAACTTTTGTTTCGAGGGACAAAAATGGAGTTCGAAGTTAACAGGTAAACAACCGATTTCATTTATCTTATCAAACAGATGGCGGATTTTCTAAATCTCTCTGTAAGTCAATCTTTGATTTGCCCCGATAACTCAGTTTTCCCTAAAAAAGAGTTCAAAAATCCGGCTAAAAAAGGTAAGTGAGAAAATACGTGTTGACAAACATGTTCCTTATCAGATGTAAACCTTTATGATAATTGTTTTTTAGAATAGCACGGTAAAAAAATTCGTTTTCACAATCCCTGTTCACAAAATAGTTTCGACCAAAAGACGTTAACAAAACTTTTTCTTCCTTTTGAAAACATCCGCGCGGATATTTTTCCCCGTTCGATAAAATTGTCCTTGGGTGGAATTTTCCTACCATCCCTTAAAAAGCCCACCAATGCTAAAATGCACTACCATTATTGCTGGAGAAACACTACACGACAAAATTAACACTTGACAAATAAAATAATTACAATTTGACAGGATCGCTCTGGCTGCCCAGTCCTGGCAAAAAATTCACGTTGAGAGAAAACTTTACAATTGTTTTATCCCATTCAGTTTTGATATTTCTTTTTGCTTTTCAAATATTATGCGCTATTTTCTGCACTCAAATTCATGTTTACCAGTTTCTGAACAAGCGTTTTCAAAACCCTGTAACATTTATAATTCTGTT
Source organism: Allacma fusca (assembly GCA_947179485.1). Lineage (NCBI taxonomy): Eukaryota > Metazoa > Arthropoda > Collembola > Symphypleona > Sminthuridae > Allacma > Allacma fusca. The sequence goes on along the minus strand of OX359246.1, from coordinate 57,479,890 downwards.
TCTACAAGAATATTACGTTGCATACATGCAATATACATCTGTCCTGCTATTTCTCAAAAACTGTTTATTGTTCTTTGACAATTCGGAAGGAATCCTGCAACGAAGAGTAACCATCTTGAGGTGAGGATGACCGAGTGGTCCAAATAGATGTTATCAATTTCTTTGCTTAGTTTTACAGCTAATTTCTTACCTTTGTGAATAACAGGGCAACTGAACCCCTTGAAGCGGACTTGGTCAATTCTGTAGTACAATGTGTGACAACACAATTATTGATTAATGTATTTAATCAAGGATACTCTTCAGTTATTTATATTTTTAAGCTCAATATATTGCTCATTTCTATCATCGCTGGTTACGCTGGTATCAGAGAATTTTCCGACCACCCAGGTTTGGGAGCATGCCTAATTGTTTTGTCATTCTATGCCCCTGCTGCGTATGCTGCTGGATTTGGAAACGCCTTCGCTTTGAAAGAATACATCAAGCTGTTAAAAGCCGAGGTAGATCTTCGATACAGATCAAACAGAGTGATTGGCAGCAGAGCCCTCTGGTGTCACAAACGAATTACAGCCATTGATCCAGTTGGCATCAAAGCGGGTCAGTTCCACACAATTGAAAGGGAATCCTCTCCCATAGTTCTGGATTTCGCTCTGAGAGGTATCAGCACCCTCTTGATTGGTATTACATAGGTATGGTTTAAAATTGTAACTTATTTTGTCAACATAAAAACGAAAGTAGGAACATATTTTGATCTAATGGAGTCCTTGTTGTTGCAAAGAATCTGACTTTGCTCCTGTTTCTTGAACGTTTTGTTGAGAGTTTTGGAGTCGATCGGATGAAACAAATTTGGGAAAATGTGAAATCAAGTTGTTTACAAAATAGCAGATAATTTTCCTAGCGCCCCTTACATGGTCTAGGGGGAGAAAACGGCTGGAGACACCCTGCCAACACACGTTCAATAGGTCAGCCAGTCATATATCACTCACGGTACATTTCCAAAATGCATGTCAAAACATTGTCTGAAAATAACGTTTTTTAAAATAAAATAATGTTTTTTTTGGAAATGCTTCAAAATTTCGGACTTCGCTTCACGGTTTTATGTCTGTGACCTGGAATATTGTTACGAATATATTATAAATAGGCTAGAATAAGCATAATCTAAGTCAGCGAATAGTTTGGAAGGTCGTAAGCAAAGGCTACGTGACGCCAAACGCTGAGCAAACATAATTATAAGAAAAGGAAAGGAAATGATTCAGATTATTTAATAAACAATAAGCTAAGATTAGATTAGGATTAGATTAAGACACGGAGATTTAGTACAAGTTCTAATCTCGACTTCAAGCAAGCAACATCAAGAGGAGCCGCACCTAGAGTCCATTCCCTCCGGGATGGATCTCAACAGGTAGCAAGCGGGCGACGTGAAATTCGGAGAATTTCATGAAGAAAAGATTCAGAATTCAAATTCTATTTTAAGTGTTAAATGTTAATTGTTTCAGTGTAAATTGTATCAGTTCTAGGAACATTAATTGGCCAAAATAAATAAGCAATGGATCTACAAGCAGAAATCAATAGTTCCATTTATTCATGAGTTTCACCAACATCGAAACCATAATTCAGGGGAATGGAACGCCCGAACCTAGGCTACATTTCAGTTACCCGCATAACATCATCCACACGGGTAGCACAAATGTAACAATATTAACATGTTTTATTAATTTTTGCATTGAGCACATTTTTAAAAACATGGAACTTAATTTTTCCCAAACCGACGAATGTAAATATTTTAAGAACTCGTTTCATCCCTTGTCATATACATGCGCAGATGTTGATGCATATAGGACCTGAACAATAATAATTACCAAGTATTCCCAGAAATAGCAACAGGGATGGGAAATTTACACAGACTACCTGCAGGATTGGATCATAGATGCACATCCTCATGAGGACAGAGTGCAGCACTCGCACTCACCTCGCACTCATTGTACTCACGAGTTTACTTTTAGGACGAGTGCATGTTATTACAACCATGCACTCATAATCATGAGTGCGAGTACATACCACCGATATGTTTATTAATGAGTGCGAGGACGAGAACATAAAAATATACTCATTCACACATCATATCCCCCAAAAAATGCAATACTCTGCACTCTAGTGTCAAAAATGTAATTTAATGTTAGGCTTGTATAAATATTATACAATTGTGTACAATTACGCAAAATAGAAACGAAATCAAAATCGTTCAGTGAGTATGATTGCGAATAGCATCCGTTAATATTTCAGTAATAATAATCTTGTGCCAATCTTATATTTCCAAAATGAGAGAACAATGTAACGAGAAAAAGCGACAACATATTTTTAAAACCATGGAGGCTTTTTCAAATAAAAACGATCTAGGTTTAAATGATCTGCAATTGAAAATATTTTGTTACCGTTATTTTCGCAGCTTTGAACTAAACCTTTACGAACCATTTGTAGCATTTAGCCTTTATGGTCTTCGTAGCCATTGCAAGCATTTGTTATTTACTCATGTGTGTTAATCATTTCAAACTGATAATTTTCTGTTCGTAAAAATATTCCTACTTAAAAAAGCATTTTGAAAGTGATACATATAGTTTTATTTGCTTATTAGCATAACAAAATGTAACGAAAGTATTGCAAATGGATGTCAGGTATGCATACATATATACATACCAAATGCACTCATGAGTGCGAGTGCGAGGATAGAATTCTAGTCTTCTGTCCTCATGAGGACGAGTGTGAGTGCAGACTTGACAATTTTGAACATATCAGCGTGAGGATGAGTGCAGTTCATTCAATTTGTATTGAGTGTGAGTGGAGTGCGAGTGCGAAACAAAATGTGCATCTATGGATTGGAATAACGGATTAAAGGTAAAAATTCCGATCACCTGGATTGGATTAACGGATTAAAACAAAAACTTCCGATCAACTGGATTGGATTAACGGATTAAAGGTAAAAATTCCGATCACCTGGAATGGATTAACGGATTAAAGCAAAAAATTCCAATCACCTGGATTGGATTAACGGATTAAAGCAAAAAATTTCAATCACCTGGATTGGATTAACGGATTGAGGGAAAAAATTCCGATCACTTGGATTGGATTAAGGGATTGACGGGAAAACTCCAAACGTTTGGATTCGATTAAAGGTTTGATGAATAAAATTTACATTGGATTTCCAATAAAGATGCAGATATTAAGGATTGATGAACAAAATCAAAAAACAGGTCAAATCGCAATTCCAACCTACATATTTATGATACACATTTAAATTATTATATTAAACAGCTGAAATAATAGTACTGAAAATATGCACATATTTGAGGCAAACTTAAAGAAAATTTGTAACTCCGTAATTAATACAAAAACGCTTAAAGCTCCTACTATGCTCCCACGTTCTTTTATCAGATTTATATTTCTACAAACTATAACGGCATGATTCCTGTTGGAAATCATTAGCCTTGGAATTGCAACATGTCAACAAACACAAGCTACATGTTCATTATGAAACTGCTAGATGTTGAAAAACGTGGGCAAAATGTAGCAATGACATAGCAGGACATATAATCCAATCCACACTACTGACAGCAGTGGATTTTGGGATTAGGATTGACCAAATAATTCACCAAGTTTTGGATTCGGATTGGGGATTAATTCGTCGCCACGTAAATAATTGGATTAAACTAATAGATTAAAATGAAAGCCTTGAACCGGGATTGAGGATTAAGGATTATATTCAAGTTTCCCCAACACTTGGATTGGGATTGGGATTAATTATTTTTTATAAATTTTGTAATCCGGGATTATTTAATCCCGGATTAATAATCCATTCCCATCCCTGAATAGCAACCACAACTTATCTAGCTTCCGTGGTTATTGCGACAACTATTATACAGAAGTGCAATGCGTATAGGCCGGATTCACTTGAATAAGCTAGGTTTCGTTTCAAGTTGTCACTTCGAAATAGAGCTTCCAATGTGTTCAACATTTTTGTTCCGTACGAAATTCCGTTCCGTTCCGAAACCTACAAATAATATTGTTCCCGGTTCCGTTCCGGCTGTCACGACATCGGAACATTTGAACTGACACCGTTCGGAACAAAGGAGTAAAGTATTTTTTCCGTTACAGGTTGTGTTCCGTTCCGTATTATGCTAGTTTTTCCGTTCCGAACCCGTTCCGTTCCGAAATATCCCGGAATTTTTTACAACATTTACGTGAAATGCGTGTACAAATTACTGGCAACTTAATATACATGATATACTTTTAATATATTGGATGCTAGGGAATGCTATTATTTAATTATATAAAATAATATTTAATAATAATTAGGCCATATAAAAAGAACTACTGTGCAGTATTATATAATTATTATTAATTATTTTTTAGCAATAAATATTTGTAGCGTGTGGACTTCAATGGCCTAACAGTGTTAATTTCCTGCAAGCTTGCTTCATTGCTGCTAATAATTTCGATTTCAGAATTTTCATTTTGAGAAAAATCGTCCATGCCCATTTTTATTAAACAAAATTAGTTATTCTGTTGATTTTCATGGAAAACGATACTCGCATTACATATAAGCATTTGCGTCAATTAAATCTAACTGTGTTCATCCAATTTCGTTATTTTGGCAAAAAACTGCTTACAAGCCAGAGCGATAAGAAATGCGTTTCCATTCTAGTTGAACGATGGCGCGACACTTCAGAAATTGTACCGGGTTCGGTTCGGAACGGAACAGAACAATTCCGCTTTCCGATGACATAAATTTTATGGGACATTTTTCGTACCGATGCTCCGAACCGTCCCGGTCCCAATATTATCGGTACAAGTGCTCGTGTTCCGGTTTTGTCCCGATTCACTGACGGAACCAAAAAGAATGTTCCGAAATTGTTCCGTTCCGTTTCCGAACACGGAACTTCGGGATTTCGGAAACCCGAAGGAAGCTCTACTTCGAAAGTCTAATCAGTCGTCTAAAGTCTTCTAAATACATTTAGTTCATAAGTGGCAACTGGTAACACACGTTTTCGCCCGGACACTGCCTTAATTCTATTGAATCAAAAATATCCCAGCATATAGCACTGCATGATGATCAAGAAAATTGTAAATACTTTAGCTCATTTGACAATTCTAGTAAGTTCAGCTTGGACATGTCAAGCTTCTTGTGATACCGAACACGACTGTTCATACTGTAGTTCAAGGTAATATAAATTTTAATAGCAAACAATGCTATCGTCCTCATAATACTAAATACTTGAAGAAATCGAATAAATGACTTTAAAGCATAACTTTTCATTAATATTTATAGACCACTTAAAGGGATGCTAGTTGTATGGGTCTGTTCACGCGATATTATTTTCATAAAAGAAGATTTTAGACACACCGTCCATTTATTTCTATACAATTAGATGATTTGACTAATTGTAAGGTATGAAAAAGGACCTATGGATAGAATCAAGTTCGATATCTCGTTCGAACCGTAGTGGTAACCCGGAATCAAATTTTGATTTCAATTTTCCGGTTTTCAAAATTTTGACCCTTGTTTGAAAAGACCGTCATTTCGACGTATTAATTCGGATCACCTACGTGATTTTCTGATGTACTTACCGTAGAAACTAGAGGAATACCTCGTTCGAACCGCCATAATAATGTCAACTCAGATCATTGTAATTATTTACGGAATTTCAAAATTTTAACAGGGAATGTTTGAAAAAAATGTTAATTTTGATCTGGTTTTTTGACATGACATGTTTTTCGCCTAAACACTAAAGGTATCATCTGGGACCTGGCCCATTCACACTCTGGACTAATCGTCTTATGACTAAGCTTTTAAATAATTAAAAACAGTTTAATTCATGTCCACTAATTTCAAAGTTTTAAAAGGAAAATGAATTTTGAGAGCCCTAAGTAATTTCAAAACACTGGAATAACTTTGGTTTCATTTGACACAACGCGGTCGATGTTGACACATTGAAAATCGTCGAAATTTCGAAATCCTTGACAAAATTTTGGCTGGATGATATTCAAATTCACCAATTTTTTGACCAAAATTTCAACAATTGATTTTGCCAAAACGGAAGCATCAGAGACTTGGCCCTCCCCCCAATACAAATTTTCTTTCGATAAAGCTTTTGAATAAATATAAAAAATTAAAATCTGGCTCTACTAGTGTACAAACGTTCGAAGAATCAGATATTTGGGCGACTTGAAACGCTTAAAAATTCCCAATAACTTTTGACTGAGAAGCTGTATCTCGATCATTCATACCACATTTAAAATCTCCGTATATAATATATAAACTGAAATGTTGCCAACCGAAATTTTGAAATCCCTGTCAACATTTTGGCCTTATATTCAAATTTACCAATTTTTCGACCAAAATTTATTTTTCCAAGGAGGAATCATTTGACATTAGGTGCTTTCCCCATCCAAAAAAAATTGTCTTTTGTTGAAGCTGTTGAATTTTTTAAAAATCAAATTCATGGTCTTCAGAATACTGAAGATACACATTTTGGGAGCATTTATGAAACGAAACCGCAGTACATTTTGGCCTGGATGTCGCATCCAGGTTGATAATGTCTCATTAAAAAGATGTTACATTGCTTTAAAATCTAAAATCGTTTCGACCGAAATTTTAAAATCCTTGTCGAAATCTGGGATGGGATTTCAGATTCACCGATTTTTAAAACCAAAGTTCTTTTTTTGTCGAGACGAAGGCATCTGAGAGTCTGAGAGTTGGCCACCCTCAGGGTACTTGTGGTTAGTTAAGAGCTCCTTTTAAATAAATTTGAACGTAAAATAACAAAATCTTGTCGTTGTAAAATTTTGGTGGATATTCAAAACGTGTTGACAAATATTTCAACAATCTGAACGTTGGCTGTATTGTAGAAAACAAACCAGGGCGGGACTTGTTTTTTCCACAATGATTTCGTGCATGATCCTAAATCGAGTGACTAAATCACACCCTGCATTTACTTTTATAATGTACCAGTAATGTGTACAAATCAGGGATCAACCTAACCAACAACGTAAACCATAACCAAAAATATGAACGTTATTTTTCGTTTTTACAAATCCCATGCATTGCCATCTTGTAAGCTCCAATAAAGCTCCCAAATGAGACACGTAAAACGCTTCAATTTCGTTTCACTTGAACTAATTCTTTTAACACGTGCTCTCCTTATGACATATAGTTACTGGAATGCATAGAAACTACGGAAAGTCATTTCTTATCAATTTACATTAGGTAATTAGTTACACATAAGTAAGTAACGGCCATCATTGTTAGTGTTAATTTTGGTGAAACAATACCGAAAGCAATGTGCCAAAAAAAGACGAGCTTAGTGATCGACTATTTCCAATACAATCTTGGAGAAGGCAAATAAAACCCGGTGTTAAGTGGAAGGCTGCGATTCAATAACACGAGTAACTTTTGCACCACACGTTTACTACAATTTTAAGTGTTACAAGTGTCGAGCTTACATTTTGTCAGACAGAAGAATGAGATTTATGCATTTGTATGGTTCTTATTATTTTTTTTCAATAAATAGGCAATACATCTATGTTTCATTGATTAAAGTTAGAAAATATTATTTTTATAACAGTTTTTAACCGTTTAACTATATGTCATGGAAGTTGTAACCGTAATTTTGGAAAACTGTTTTTAACCGTTTAACCCTTAACCTCCCATGCTTTTTATGGTCCGTAGTCTCCCAACGTATTACCAGCGTGTCCATGGAATTTTCCATGAACAGGGGCCACAAGCATATTGCATTAGGTTTTGAAAAAATGAAATACACTGATACTTATATAAAAAATCTGAATTATCGTAAAAATCAATGAATTTTTTGTAAGGGCTACTGAAAGGGTTACTGAAATTCATGTGGCACACCCCTGAATGAGGGGTACCAAAATTAAAGGGTAAGCTTTCGTATATATCCAGTATCTATGATCAGAATATTAGCAGACTAAATATTCAGATTCCTAAAATAGTTTTTGAGAGATTTGTACGGAAAAATTCAGAAATTCGGGGTTTTTGGGTTTACCCCGGTATCAGAAGCGGGTACCATGATGCCCGGAATGGCCAAGCGTTTCAAATGTATACCAAATCAATACATTTTTTATTTTGAAGTATGGTTTCCAAATACATCTGTTATTATCGATGCGCCAATATGGCTGTACCCGGGTAGCACAATACCCGGGTCTTGAAAAAAACATCCAAAATCTCCAACCAATGACAAAAGGGAATTCTCGCGTTGCTAGATGGGTTTAGCTGCCATTCTGATGGACGACACATACCGGGTAACGTAATACCCGGCATAGCTAAGTGGTACAACGCGGTCAGCGAACTTTGTTGTTCAAGTGCTTTGTTCAAAGGATTTGTTCAAGGGATGTTTGTGGGAAGACGAGAAGATTTATCTCAGGGAAAAAATATTTCTGTTACGAATAATCACTATGGGGAGTTTTTTTGAGAACAGGGATTTTAGAATTTTTTGAAATTCTTTTAGACAGGGATCTTCAAATATTTCGGTGTGTTTACTGAAATCTGTTATGTGAATAGGGATTTTAAGATTGGTTGACCTTATTTAGGAGGGATTTGACGCATTGTAGGGAAATTATTTTTGCCGACTGGGATTTTGAAAATCGTTGACCTTTTCTTCGGCAGGGAAATAATATATATAATATTGATAAAAAAATGTATATAATGTATAAAATGTAATAAAAATAAATGTAATAAATGTATATATAATAAACATAATAATCTAATAATATATATATATATACATACATACATATATATTTATTATATTTAAATTGTCTAATCGTTGTACCCATAACAGTATCCTTACATGAAAATTTATATATATATATACATATATATTTATTATATATAAATTGTCTAATCGTTGTACCCATAACAGTATCCTTACATGAAATTTTAAGCCGACCAAAGTCCTGTGAAGTACCGTACATTCTTTGGGTACACTAAATCGATACCAGGGTAATACCCATATCCGTACCCGTTTACCCCAGTAGTACTCATACCCATGACGAGCACTGGTGAATACCGATGTTTCAACCTAAACGATGATAAAATTGCTTCCGTGAGCTCATGGTCCATCAATGACATCATGGGTCAGCATTGTACACGTACCGGGTTTCCTAGCAAAAACGTATTATAATCGGTACATAATTGACTACAACTGTCTAAATTCGTGTAATATAGTCTCCTGCCACGTTTTCTTCTACGTCGTAATCCTCCAGAACTGGCAGCTAACTAATGTTCTATGTTGACCAGTGAGGTCACTGCAGGGTCATGAGGTCACCAAGTGGAACCAAACTTGGCAGGCGACTAGTTCATACATTTTGGAGACGATCTAGCCTATTCCGAACCGATTTCCATATTTTTGGGATGGGAAATCCGGTATGGGTTTGATTATAACTCATGAGGTCACTGCAGGGTCGTGAGGTCACCAAGTGGAACCAAACTTGGCAGGGGACTAGTTCATACATTTTGGAGACGATCTAGTCTATTCCGAACCGGTTTCCATATTTTTGGGATGGGAAATCCGGTATGGGTTTGATTATAACTCATGAGGTCACTGCAGGGTCATGAGGTCACCAAGTGGAACCAAACTTGGCAGGCGACTAGTTCATACATTTTGGAGACGATCTAGTCTATTCGGGACCGAATCCAATATGGTTTGGGCAGGAGAACCGGTGTGTGTTTGATATTGATATACTAGGTCACTGTTGGGTCACGGTACTGTATCAACAGGTCAGCAAGGTTAGAATGACATGTAAATGAAGTTAGTAACTTCAGTAAGGATATGGACCTGTTGGTGTAGTTATTTTTAGTAAAATATTTACAAATTTGAAAACAAAATATGTTCGAGGCCCCTGTGGAGAGTATACGGCTATTTACTTAGCATTGTAAATGGCGGAAAAATGTCAAAGTTGACCTCTTTCGGAATTTTTTGCTCTTGATGTATGCAACCTAATGACCTGAAATTCGGTCAGGTGCAAGCTAACAAATCAGTGAACAAGTACAAAAAATTTCGCTTAAATGTTCAAAACTTTTCCTGTCGAAGTTCGGAATTATTTACAAAAAATTGATTTTTTGGACACGCTGGTAATAGGTTGGGAACCTCAGGGTTAACAGAATAGTAAGGAAGCCTACTGAATTGGTGAGTGAAATTCCTTTCAATTCCATTATTGCATTACCGTCAGAAGAGATTACTGTGAAACGGAAACGGGGAAAGTTGTAGTCTTAACCCCGAAGACCTCTAACGTTAATTAGATTTCCATATGCTATGAGAGTGCGCATTGTAGAATTTAAAATTTTTGTGTGACCTCGATATCGTCAAAAATGAAACATAATGCTCTTCATGGCTTACTTTCTACTCCAGACCAGACGTTCAGATTGCCGAAGTTTTTGTCAAGCCTCATCAGGGCATTTTTACTTTTGAATATACCCCGCCAAAGTTTATCTAAGATTTGAAATGAGCGATTTTTATTGTACAACAGTTAATTATTTTGTAAAATTCATTCTCTATTCCTAGATTTGATGCAAGAGATTAATGTTTTAATGGATTTTAATTACGTTACAATTTACAACATTTTTCTGTACAACAAATATGATCACAAAAGTTACACTTATCAACTTCCCAGTTTTTAATCAAATCTTGTCTACAAATTAGATCTAAAGTGCAAGTATGTAAGCCTGATTGGCTGCAACTACTAAAGGGCATCTCGTCCCTGGTGTGGAATAATATCCGAATTTGTTTATTATGTTGAAACCTCTATTGAACCCTTATTAAATTTTTCCCGTCAAGATTTACTCTTTTCGAAACTCTTCCCAAAATAAGTCAAAACTACTTTGGAGTGTATCGTCAATCAGATTCAGGACAACGCTCATTTCCAGTTCAGTAGAGTTGTTCCCAGCGGCACAGTCCGTAGCAACAGTTTGTACACAGGCTAAATATTCGTTGGCAGTCCTAAAGGCGTTTAAAATTCCATTGAAACCAGATTTGCAATTAATTCATTCCAATTACGCACACATTTGTAACCTGCAAAAGTATACGAACCTTTTAAATGGTGGAATAAATCCACTTTCAACATGTAATTGCTTTTTATTTGCACCACATAGCATGAATTTCTGGAGGTTTCCATACTCGGAAAAGCAATCGGATAACCCAACATTGGACCAACCTGAAATGTTAAATACATGCATTGTAGAGTAATGTCAGGAACATATAATCATTACGTCAGTATGAATGACCGAATTATTCTTAGTTTTTAAACAATTGGCTTACTTTGAGCAAAGAAACGGCTTAAAGCTTCCCAACGTGGCTCACAAATCAGTATGGGATAGGCCAAATTTCGGTAGTAAAAGGAAACGGATCCCTCAATCTTTTGTATTTCCTTTGCATTACAATTGCTCTTTAAGTAATCAGAAATGCACTTCTTGCTTGTGGGCCAACTGGGACAATATCTGGCAGCCTCTGCATCAAACACTTCACCGATTCGGTCCGTATCGTTTGTGGAAAGCGTTTGGAAGAATTGGGGATCTATGTTTAACCTCGTGAAACATTTCTTTACCTGTGTATAAAGATAAAAGATAACAATTATTATAGAATCAACTTAGAATGTTTTCTTATTTTTGAATTGAGATTCTTTAAAATTGAAAACGATTAGATAATTACCGACTCTGCGTTGAAAATGGCCGCAATATTTTCCTCCTGTTGCTCAACGTCATCTACTCGTTCAAAACATTGTCCGGCACTTTGTCGCTTGAAAATTGAAGGTGATCCAAAATAGCGCTTGGATATATCCGAATCTTCAAGAGACTCATGATCCAATTCATGATTTAGTTCGTCAGAAGTGTCTCGCTTGAACATTTGAGGCATCTGAAAATAACGCTTGGAAATATCAGAATCCTGGGAATTCTCTTGATTTATTTCTTCATTTAACTCATCAGTAATGGAACGCTTGAAAATTGAAGGCGAGCCAAAATAGCGCTTGGAAATATCAGAATCCTCAAGAGATTCTTGATCCAATTCTTGATTTAGTTCGTCAGAGGTGTCTCGCTTGAACATTTGAGGCATCTGAAAATAACGTTTGGAAATATCAGAATCCTCAGAATTCTCTTGATTTATTTCTTCATTTAACTCATCAGAAATGGAACGCTTGAAAATTGAAGGTGATCCAAAATAGCGCTTGGAAATATCAGAATCCTCAAGAGATTCTTGATCCAAGTCTTGATTTAGTTCGTCAGAGGTGTCTCGCTTGAACATTTGAGGCATCTGAAAATAACGTTTGGAAATATCAGAATCATGAGGATTCTCTTGATTTATTTCTTCATTTAACCCGTCAGAAATGGATCGCTTGAAAATTGAAGGTGATCCAAAATAACTTTTGGAAATATCAGAACCCTCAGGTGTCTCTTCACCTACTTCTTCATCGGACTCGTCAGAAATGGATCGCTTGAAAATTGAAGGTGATCCAAAATAACGTTTGGAAATATCAGAACCCTCAGGTGTCTCTTCACCTACTTCTTCATCGGACTCGTCAGAAATGGATCGCTTGAAAATTGAAGGTGATCCAAAATAGCGCTTGGAAATATCAGAATCCTCAAGAGATTCTTGATCCAATTCTTGATTTAGTTCGTCGGAAGTGTCTCGTTTGAACATTTGAGGCATCTGAAAATAACGTTTGGAAATATCGGAATCCTGAGAATTCTCTTGATTTATTTCTTCATTTAACCCGTCAGAAATGGATCGCTTGAAAATTGAAGGTGATCCAAAATAGCGCTTGGAAATATCAGAATCCTCAAGAGATTCTTGATTTAATTCTTCAGAAGTGTCTCGTTTGAACATTTGAGGCATCTGAAAATAACGCTTGGAAATATCTGAATCCTGAGAATTCTCTTGATTTATTTCTTCATTTAACTCATCAGAAATTGATCGCTTGAAAATTGAAGGTGATCCAAAATAACGCTTGAAAATCCTCGGAATCCCTGGAGTTTCCCGACCAAGTTCAACGTCAGATTCATCTTCAAGAATGGGTGTGGCACGAAAGGATGCTTGAGTAAACTCACCGAAGTAAAAAATAAATCCCACGATTACTACTATTTTAAACGAGACCATTTTTACCCCTGACTGTTTCTGGCCTATTCTGTCCAGTAATTGCGAATGTCAGAATTCAGTGCTGGGGTTACATCTACTTTTATTACAGCTACGGGGAAACTACAAGAGAAAAATATTTTGCTAATTATTCCTCATATTTGACCATTTTTAGCATCACCATTACGAAAGGCTGTGTTTGGAAAAATTATTTTTGCAAAGAACGTAACCTTGTACTTAGATGTTTACATGAAAGTAAGTTTCGCATTTATTGCAACATTTTTGTTCCCAACAAGATTGGTATTTATTGATTTCTTTCCCGAAGCTAATTAATAGTGAAGAGGATATAAAAATTAACTTTTCGGGACATTCCATAAACAATGGTGTTTTCACGTGTTTACAGGAAAAAATTGAGAAATACTGAGAACTTTCATGTAACAAAGTATGTGAGTGATAATGTCCGGTTTATTCACTCATGCACATATCTGCTCATGCAAATACGAGGAAAACATCTACAGCTTTTCCTGGCTTGTTTTGTGCGGTTGTAAATGTAAATGGGATTTCTAAGACAGAGCTTCTGGTTAATAAGAAGTCAGCGTACAAATCCAGAAAACAAAACCAAAGTTTTTGCCCCAATGAAGTCATCACAGAGGGATGCCAATGGTCTGGTCTGATCCACATGCTATAAAACCGGTCTAGTCCAAAGATCTGACTAGACCAGACTCTGGTCCAGTTTTTCGTATCAGACCTGATCAAAGACCATGGTGCAGGAAATAATTAAGAGTAATTAAATAATCACGTTGTATTTAGTTAAATTTTGATTTTATTCTCAAAACTGGCATTTTTAAAACGTTCAATGGGATTTCATTAATTCATACATTTTTATTTTGTGAACTTTTAGGACCATGTTCCTTTGATCTGGTCTAGTCTGATCATGATATTGGATGGACCAATTGCATCGGGTCCAAGTGTGTGACCAATAACGGACCATTATAAATGGTCCGAACCAGACCATTGGCATCCCTACCTCACAGAGAAAATACTTGTGTGCAACTTGTAATTAATTATACACACATATGTATACATATATGTGAAAATATTAAATATGCGCTTAATGTAGCTGTTTTTAAGGAGGTAGCGTTTCATTTCCAAGGCATCATCCAAATCCAACTTCTAACTCGTTATTTACAAAGAAGATCTCAAAAACATGGGATCAAAAAGAGGAAAAAGTTGTGTCTTTCAACGTAATGACCTTTTAATTTCAATTGTTTTTACACAGAATGATTTTTCTTTACTCCAGCTGGACTAATGCAGGCTTGCTACTGAAATTATGTTTTCTAAACTTGTGACTAACATTAAGAAATTTATTACAACTATGTGCATACAACTGCACATCCCGACTTGGAACTACATACGTTGGACATAGTAACCCAGACTTAAACGCTCAATTTGATGAAAACCAATTTGCACATATTATAAACATGCTCATTGGAACTTGAAGCCTCAATATGATTACTTAACAGAAATTATTCTAATCACATCGTCATGCAATTAATTATAATCTCCAACAGGCACAAAGGCCTTTTATCTCCTTCTTATCATGGAGTGAGAAACAATCAATTTAGGGAATAGCTGATGAAGTGGCTGCTAATCATGACTTTATCATTTTAGTATGTACACATAATTACATATGACAAATTTCAAGCCAACTGACCTGTAGGATATGACCTGTGCATACACTTCAACAAATCTATATCCTATATGCAAATATACATACATCCCTTGTACATACAGATAATGTGCAATCTAAGAGTTTCAAAATAATTTCTATGCCTGATGGAATATTATATCACTTTTGCAGCTGTGGTTGGAACATTAAAGTTAATCGTCATTCCTTTGCAGTCATCAGATATTTCGTGTAAAAACTCTCATCAGAAACAATAATAATTTATTCCTGTATTGGTGCAAAAATTTTTCTGTGATTCAAAATTCCACACAAAAATGGCGGATCTCATTACAGAAGAAGAATATCCTGCTTACGGGATTTTCTGTGGGGGTTTGGGAGCAGCCTCAGCCATGATTTTTAGTGCCATGGGAGCAGCCTATGGAACAGCCAAATCGGGTTCGACAATTGCAACCGTGGCGGTGGCTCGGCCCGAATTAGTCATGAAGAGCATTATCCCTGTCGTAATGGCGGGTATTATTGCCATCTACGGCCTCGTCGTTGCTGTGTTAATAGCTGGCTCCTTGGATTCCCCATCGGAAGGCTACACCGCTTATCAAGGGTTTTTACATTTGGGGGCAGGATTGTCCGTGGGACTGAGTGGGCTAGCCGCTGGAATTGCCATTGGAATTGTGGGGGATGCAGGAGTCCGAGGAAACGCTCAACAGCCCCGTTTGTTCGTTGGAATGATTCTAATTCTCATCTTCGCTGAAGTATTGGGCCTGTACGGACTCATCGTAGCTATTTATTTGTACACGAAAAAATAAAAGGGACTAGAAGGCATGTCGCCAATTTATAATCCTAGTTACCATTGTGCAATGTGTCAGAATTTTGTGTGGGATTTCATAATTTCCACTCTGAATAATTATTATTGTAATCAATATGCAGTAACTGGCAAATGAACGATATGAGATTTTAAATAAAAGCAAAACGATCGAAGTACATGTTGCACTACCTTAAAAGATATATACACCTTGTTGCCCGTGATTATGATTGAATTAGTTTCAGTGGAGAAGTTAACTCAATTATTGATGATTACCAATGACGAAACTAAACATATATTTACTGCATTTGCAGATATCTATTCGCTACATTTTATTGCTATAAAAAGGTGTGAGAGTGATCAATATTGATACTTAAGCTAAAATTATTGTAATTCAATCAAAATTTGAAGAGAACACACGTTGAATTTGCACTGTAATCTCTACACATGATATAGTTTAAAATAGAGAGAATCATTTCAAGGAACAAAATCCAAACCCCTTCAATAAGAAATAATTATCCAATCTACTTCTTAAATATGATGTCCATTAGTGGTTTTAGATTTATGATATTGTTTGCATTCCTCGCCGCTATAGCCACATCAAATCCTTTGTTGATTGTCGTTGATAACAATTCTGCCATCCGAAAAGCTGCTTGCCATTTATTGAATTTATTTTCCGCCTCAATCCGAGCCTGCTCTAGTTTCTTACGCTCTTCTTCTAATGAGAGCTTCTGCTCCTTTATTTTCCAATTGGCTGCGTTGAGAGGCAAACAGTGCTCTTCAAAATATAACTCGCATTTTTCGGTCAACCTTGACACATAGTCTGCAACCAAATCGGCATTTCCCAGACTCCTTGAAGACTTGTAGGTCTCAATTACTTCTTTAAGTAAGGGTTTGTAGGTCTTGCGAAACTCGTCGTCTCTCATACCAGAATTGTCAGAATTAAGTATTCGGGTGCATTTCATTCGGAAGGTTTCAATTGCCATCGTTGATGCCTGATCGTTCTGTAGTCGTGTTGTTGCTTCACCAATAGTTTCGGCTACAGGGAAATTAGAATTCTTGCAAAGGTCAGCCCATTGTTTTACAGCTGTTTTAAAGCTCTTTCCAGAAACTTCTTCATTCCCAATACATTTAGTGACAAGGTGAGACATTATGTGGACGACGAGCTCCTTCAGAAATTCCTGAAAATCTTCGTCTGCAGGATTTGTTTTGGAGTCCCGGATGAATGTCTTACCTGGATGAGGCAATAAAAACATTCCAATATCCTTGTACCTGTTTTGGATGGCCGCTCGTACAGCTTGGTTTTTGTCGTGGATTTCTTCGGTGTACGTAAATATTTTATCAAAATAATTTCCCGGGTTTTCTAACTCCCGCTTAGGACGCGCCGTCTTGTTGTGGAAACCGTAATCGAACTCTTCACTGAACTCGAAGTCTCGGAGAAGAAACATGAAATAGGGCTTGGTGTCTTGGTGCTCAGGGTTTTTGCTGGAAATAGAGTCGGTGTAGTCGGAAAACAAAAGAATCTTCTGTAGGAGGTCCTCTTCAATTTTTGCCTTCACGTTGTAAATCATAACGGAGGAGAGGAGACTACTGAATGCATAAATGGCAGCATTCTGAGCGTAGGTTGTGCTAGGGTCAAATAATCCTTGACAGTCGAGGAGAAGAACTGCCACATCTCGTCCGTTCTTTTGGGTGATGAAAGGTTCAGACCAAATGTTAATTCCAACGGTTTCTCGCATAGAACCACTTCGCCAGGAAAACATCTCGTTGTCTGCCAGGACTGACTCAAACCAATCGGATTTCCCTTCATTTTTGAGATAACGCATGAAGTAACTGTGAACATAAGACTTTCCCTCTCTCATGCAGCCATTTATGGAGATTATAACAATGGGGAGGTCTGGGACTTTGTCAAGAACGGAGCTGAAATTCCTCTCGTTTATCTCAAAACCTTTTTCCCGGATCTCAAGGATTGTTATGGCAGCCATTTTTGAACTAAATGTTAAAAGCAACACAATTACTATTCATATTCATTCAGATAGTGATAACCAAACAGACATGGTTAAAGGCATAATTACAGGATCGCATACAAAAAAGTCCCCATTTTTAATTTTAGCAAATATGTAAGATTTTGCGACTAGATTTTCCATAAAATGAAAAAATACATACGGAAATTGTGGTTAATGTAAAATATTTTTGCTTGCAGTTTTTGAAATCTACGTGTTGTATAACAACTTTAGACTGATACATTTTATTATAGAATTTTTACTCACACATCTGAATTGAAAGCAGATGCGTGCTCATTAGCCATAAAATTTATGTGATCAAATCTAATTTTCAGTACACATTAGTATCTGAATTACTAATTTCAACAACATTTTGAACTTGCACGTGCGAAAAAAACTGCGGCTGTCCCTATATTTACAATATTTTATAAATTATTATATGTGTAAATACAAGAAATATATAAAATTTCAACTTACGTGAACAGCAAGCACTGCAATAAAAGAAGTAATTATTTTCAGCCTACTACAAAGATCTGTGAAGTAAAACAACGAATCCAAGCATTAGGTCCTCCAATAGTCAAGATGGTAGTAAAAGTACTAACTGATGAAGAGAACAAACTGATGTCTTTTATACCGTGACTATAGAGAGATAGATCAGTGCAGTAAATCCTAAATGCTGGACATATTTGCAGATCAATGCAATAAGAATTATTTTAAAAAATAACACGAAAAAGTAGGGCAGTCATGTATGCTTTAACTGGGTAAATATTTAAGATTACATAGGATTATGGGCCAAAACGTTTGCAAATATAAGTGAACGTCGTTTATCTAGACAATGTACATATACATGTATATATATGTACACAGATATTGATAAGCAGATAGATGAGATGCAACATGCAATGTACAGTCGACTCTATTTATAACGGCAATAAATCTCACAAAAAGTGACGTTATAAGGGAACGACGTTATAGAGGCGCATCTTATAAATATCGGTTTAATTGCTTTTTTGTTTTTAGCAAAATTGGAGTCATGTCTCGTTTCATTTAGTTAGCACATACTATATATGTCTATGTAGAACGAAAATATTAATTATCAATTAATAATATTTTTCGAAGTTTCTCATGCCACAAACAACTCCAACAACAAAGGTCAGGATAGGTCATGATTGAATGAAGTATTTTCTTAATCTCAATAAGACACTTCTCAGAACATTTACAAAAGTTTTCAAACAGTGAAAATTATAATTCTGTTAAAACTATGAATGCCAGTTCTTTACTGGATGCGAAAATAAATCTAAAAGCATGGAAATGTGGATTTTCCTGGATGGGGCTTAATCAATGTCGTTAACGACGCTTGCACATATAATTATTTACAATAACATGTTCCTTCCAGTCTTTTATAAATTATAAGCCAATGTATCTGTAATATTATTATTTGTTTCACTATAATTATTGCAGTGAAACTGAAGAATAAAAATATCTTTAAAGTAACAGCACCAGTATGTTATTTAGCTAGGTTTGACGCTTTGTAACGTCAACATGACGTTATAAGGGTTTCACCCTATGGCTACACAAAAAGCGACTTTATAAAGGAATTGACGTTATAACGAGTGACGCTATTAGGGTAGAAATTATCATATAATGTAGCTTGGGAGGAACCCAGGATGACTTTATAGGGAGAGTGACTCTATAGGGAGAGACGCTATAAGGAGAGTCGACTGTAGTCAGTTGTAAATATGCAAAGATGCAACTCATTTAAATTTATTTACAGGTATGGATAGACGTAGTCGGTGAGAAGCAAAATGATGTTCAAATAAAAGCAAAATGGTTTACATGTAGTTTCACTACAAGCAAAGAATGGCCTACTTACAGACAAAAATAATGTAAAAAGGTAAGCTGTTTTGATTTTAATGAAACGGAAGTCTTGGTTTTATTAAAGCTGTGGTTGTGTACAATTTGAACTACTTTTACTTCTCCACAGCAATGATATTTTTTATTGATGATTGTAACGTCTTACTATGTGTGCGGGTGGCGTTTCTTCACTACCTGTCAATGATAACTCTTACCGAACATTCTTCATTCTTCATGCTGCACTATTTAACTTTGATCTGGATCTTATTTCCGTATCTTACTCAGCATTCTTACTTTCTTACAATTAGCCGCACCGCAGTTTTACAAGTCAAAACTGTAACAATTATTATCAAGAGCCTGATATTACATTTGTCAACACCCCCAATGCCTTTCCCGTGAAAGTTTTGGCTTGGCTTGCTCCAAGAATTTTTTTCCGAAAGCGCCCCGAAACATTAATTGAATTCAGTAAACTATAAGAGGGGTGTTTTAAGTGTGAATACGACAAGTGCTAATTGTCAGTAGAACTGTTGAAAATAAATGATTAATAAGTGGTCCTTTTAGAACGTTGGAGCCTTCTGTATGTTCAAAGTGTGAGCAAACACTAGGGTAGTTATTAGGCGAGTAAATAGGATTATGGGCCAAAAAGTTTAGATTGAAGTTAATCTTATTTTCCTAGACAATGTATGTAGACACAGATATCGATAGCACATAGATGGGATACATACTATATGCAATGTGTTCAGTTGCTATGTGCAAAGTTACTACATAGTTATATTTATTTACAGGAAAATATGGTAGCGTATTTCATTTCAAAGCAAAATAGCTTACATCTATTTTCACATGTATGTTCTAGATACAGACAAAAATGCAAAAAAGTGTACAAGCAGTCTTGATTTTCATGAAACTGAATTTTTGTTTTTAATCATCGCAAATGTAGGTGGCTACATATAATTTAGACATTTTCACTTTTCCACATCGATGATATTTTTATTGGTGAATGTAACATCTCATATAATTTGCGTGCGTGGGGCGTTTCTTCACTACCTGTCAATGATAACTCCTACCGAACATTCTTCACACCGCACTATTTACCTTTGACCTGGATCTTATTAGCCTCTGAGCATTGTGTCAATAAATAAATTTCGGTTGGAGGAACAAGTATGTATATGTATATACTTCTACTGTGCTATATGTTGTTGTGTACACACAATCTGCTGTAAATATGAAATTATATATATGTTATGTATCTTAATTATTGCAACCTGTACTTTTTTCAACGCTTTAGCTGAAAACGAACCACCATAGACGTAGAAGCAGAGCTTCTGCCGGGGACGGGGACGGGACGTCGGGACACTCGACGGACCGGGACGGGACGTCCCCGGGGACAAAATAATTGTCCCCATGTCGTATTCGGGACGGGACGGGGACAAAAAAAAATGTCCCCATTATATCAGGGACGGGACGGGGACAAAACAAATTGTCCCCACTATATTCGGGACGGGACGGGGACAAAAACAATTGTCCCCATTATATTCGGGACGGGACATGCTTTTTGGTCGTGTATATAACGGGACGGGACGAGCAAGCATAGCAGAACAAGGATAACGTTTCAGCTTTAATGCTCATGAGTAAACTATTCTGTGAACACTATTTCACCGAATGTAAGACATTCGATTTTAGGTTGTAGAAAATGAGGCTTGTTGCTCAAAAAGTTAAGGATGAATCTTTTAGCCACGATTCTATAAATGTGTTTTTCATGTTTTTGGTACAAATATTTTTTGTACGAAATTTTCCTCATGTTCCGATTTTCGGTAGGAGAATGTTGACAACTGTTTTCAGTAATTATCGGGACGGTACAGGAATTTTGTTCACATGCCACGATTTTCGGGACCGGGGACAATGTTTTTTTTTAATTTTGGGGACGGGAACGGGGACAACGTTTTTTAAAAATTTTGGGGACGGGACGGGGACAAGATTTTTGTCCCCATGTCCCGACTTTCGGGACGGGACCGGGGACAACGTTTTTATAATTTTTTGGGGACGGGACGGGGACAAGATTTTTGTCCCCATGTCCCGACTTTCGGGACGGGACCGGGGACAACGTTTTTATAATTTTTTGGGGACGGGACGGGGACATGGTTTTTGTCACCGTGTCCCGATTGTCGGGACGGGACTGGGGACAAAGGTTTTGAAAAAATATCGGGACGGGACGGGGACGGGACAAGAATTTTGTCCCCAACAGAAGCTCTGCGTAGAAGCAAGGACTCTGAACGTTCTAGGAACGTTCTGTGAACGTAGCTACATTAGTTATGTACAAGTTACAAGCATATAATGAACTTCAAATGAGCAAATATAAAGTTTGTCTATTCAGCAACGCTACCGGAAAGTTTACTTAATTTAAAATAGTGACATCCTTATTTAGTGCAAGCCTAACGTTTAGGCTACGTTCATTGAGGAACTTTCCGTGAACTACAAAAAAAAGTTTTAATGTGGGTTTCAAAGTGGTAGTAACGTTCATATGCAGTGATGGGCACCTCGCCTATATATTTTTGCCCTGTAAATAGGCGATAGTCGATAGTATAGGCGGGCTGGAAAATGCTGAAAAAATGTAGGCGAGGTTGACAAAAAAGGGTAGGCATTTTATAAACACTAGGCTAGGGGATAGGAAGGCAAATATAAAACCAATTATATAGGCAAGGAAAAGGAAGGGTGTCAAGTTTTGACGTTCATGTCAGAATATTATGCTGAAGGGTACCTATCGGTGATTTTACAAGGCAATGAGAAAGAGCATACATGCATCAATGCATACCCTGACTAAACGTACGATTGGACCGCATTAAACGTTTTATTGGAATCTGGTTTTGGGGTTGTTGGCAAATACAGAATAAGGAACAACAGAAGTATTTTGTGCTCCCGCTGATAAATAAATAGAACTTATGTAGCACAAATACAACTAGGCGGTCGGAGAAAAATAGGCAAGGAAAAGGTAGGCGATGTATCTGCCTAGTTTTGGGCTATAGGGAATGGGCATCCCTATAGCCCAGTAGGTAGGGCTGTTTTTCAAATGTTTTAAATTGTCTAACGAGAGGAAAGAACAGCAGCTCAATGTAGCCAGCATCTACAAAGGAATGTTTACAAAAAATCCTGCAAAAGGGTTAATCCAATGCTTGACCACAGTCACTTCTTCCACAGTGAAGTTACTTTTTGTCCATGAGAAGTTTGAGAAAAGCGTCACACCTGCGAACGTAATTATGAGTAGCCAATTATTAAAAGGGCTATTAAGGACAAGTAATCGCAAACTTAGGTGAGTCTTTGGGGTTGGGATTTGTTTTTTCTATGCTTACAAGTTCTGCAACACAACTGACTTGATCATGAGTAATTAAACCCCCGGCAACGAACTGCCCAAACCCTAACGGAAAGGTGATGGACGCAATGAACTGAGTCACAAAAAAGGATAGACGAATTGACAGGAGGAGCAAAAACCGGGACACGTAATTACATAATTAGTTTACAAGATTAATTCCATGCACCAAAAATGTCAATTTGTAGTCAAACTTTTTTCCGTGATTGCCACTCTGAATACGATGACTAGTTTTACGATTGATTTAGTTTCAGTGGAGAAGTCAACTGGATTATTCATGAATAAGAATGCCGGAAATAAACATACAACTGCATTTGCAGATATCTATTAGTCATATTTTATTACTATAAAAAGGTGTGAGAGCGATCAGTACTTATACTAAAGCTAATAAAGTTCTAATTCAATCCAAAATTCCAAAAAACACGCTGAATTTGTAATCTCTATAGTACACACGAGAATCATTCCAAGGGACAAAATCCAACACCCTTCAATAAGAAATAGTTCTGCGATCTACTCGTAAGACATGAAGTTCATAAGTGGTTTTAGATGTTTCACATTTTTTGCTTTCCTCGCCGCTATAGCCATATCAAATCCTTTGTTGAGTGTCGTGGATAGCAATTCTACCACCCGAAAAGCGGCTTGCAATTTATTAAATTTATTTTCCGCCTCAAGTCGAGCCTGCTCAAGTTTCTTCCGCTCTTCTTCTTGTGAGAGCTTCTGCTCCTTTATTTTCCGATTGGCTGCGTTGAGAGCCAGACAGTGCTCTTCAAAATATAACTCGCATTTTTCGGTCAACTTTGATACATAATCTGCGACCAAATCTTCACCTCCCAGACTCCTTGAAGACTTGTAGGTCTCAATTACTTCTTTTAGTAGGGGTGGGTAGGTTTTGCGAAACTCTTCGTCACTCACACCAGAATGGTCAGAATACAGAATTCGGGTATATTTCATTTTAAAGGTTTCAATTGCCATCGTTGATGCCTGATCGTTCTGTAGTCTCGTTGTTGTTTCAGCAAAGGTTTCGGCTACAGGGAAATTTGAGTCCTTGCAAAGGTCAGCCCAATGTTTTACTGTAGTTTTGAAGCTCTTCCCAGAAACTTCTTCCTTCCCAATACGTTTAGTGACAAGGTGGGACATAATGTGGACGACGAGCTCCTTCAGCAAGTTCTGAAAATCTTGTTCTGGAGGATTTTTTCTGGAATCCCGGATGAACTTCCCACCTGGATGAGGCATTACAAACATTCCAATATCCTTGTACCTGTTTTGGATGGCCACTCGTACAGCTTGGTTTTTGTCGTGGATTTCTTCGGTGTTCGTAAATATTTTATCAAAATAATTTCCTGGGTTTTCTAACTCCCGCTTAGGACGCTCCTTCTTGTTGTGGAAACCGTAATCGAACTCTTCAACGAACTCAAAGTCCCGGAGAAGAAACAAGAAATAGGGCTTTGTGTCTTGGTGCTCAGGGTTTTTGCTGGAAATAGAGTCGGTGTAGTCGGAAAATAAAAGAATCTTTTGTAGGAGGTCCTCTTCAATTTTCGTCTTCACGTTGTAAATCATCACGGAAGAAAGGAGACTACTGAATGCATAAATTGCAGCATTTTGAGCGTAGGTTGTGCTAGGGTCGAACAATCCCTGACAGTCGAGGAGAAGAACTGCCACGTCTCGTCCGTTCTGTTGGGTGATGAAAGGTTCAGACCAAATGTTAATTCCAACGGTTTCTCTCGTAGAACCACTTCGCCAGGAAAACATCTCGTTGTCTGCCAGGACCGACTCAAACCAATGAGGTCTCCCTTCATTTTTGAGATAACGCATGAAGTAACTGTGGATATAAGACTTTCCCTCTCTCATGCAGCCATTTAAGGATATTATAACAATCGGGAGATCCGGGACCTTGTCAAGAACGGAGCTGAAGTTCGTGAAGTTGATTTCAAAACTTTTTTCGTGGATCTCAAGGATCGTCAGGGCTGGCATTTTTGAACTAAATGTTATAAACAACATAAATATTACTCACACTGTGTAGAAAATTAGTATTTAACCAAACAGGCATGGTTTAAAGCATAATGATTATATATAGATATATACGTATATATACACCTACACTCTGAATTGAAAGCAAATGAGTGCTCATTATCCGTAATATTTATGTGCCCCTCAAGTGTAACTTTCGGTACACATTAGCACCTAAATTACTAATTTCAATAAGTTTTTATATGAGAATAAGACTGTCCCTTATAGCACAATATTTGATAAATTAGTATGTGGATGTAGAGGAAATACGTGTGTGAATAATTTCAGACGCAACTTACGTGAACAGCAAGCAATGCAATAAAAGAAGTATTTTCAGCCTACTACAAAGATCTGTGAAGTGAAACAGTAAATCCAAGCATTAGGTCCTCCAATAGTCAAGATGGTAGTAAAAGTACTAACTGATGGAGAGAACAAGCTGATGGTATCTTTTATACCATGACTATAGAAAGATAGATGAATACAGTAAATTTCAAATGCTGGACATATTTGCAGATCAATGCAATACGAATTACTTTAAAAATTCGACACGAAAAAGTAGGGCAGTCATGTTTGTTTTAACTGGGTAAATATTTAAGATTACATAGGATTATGGGCCAAAATGTTTGCATATAAGTGAACCTCGTTTTTCTAGACAATGTACATGTGTATTTATATCTATATACACAGATATTGATAAGCAGATAGATGAGATGCAACATGCAATGTAGTCAGTTGTAAATATGCAAAGATACAACTCATTTAAATTTATTTACAGGTATGGATAGACGTTTGCATATAGTTTTCCTACAAGCAAAGAATGGCATACTTACAGACAAAAATGTAATACGGTAAGCTATTTTGATTTTAATGAAGCGGAAGTCTTACTTTTAATAAAAAATGTATGTGGTTGTGTACAATTTGCACTATTTTTACTTTTCCACGCCGATGATATTTTTTATTGATGATTGTAACGTCGTAGTATGTGTGCGGGTGGCGTTTCTTCAGTACATGTCAATGATAACTCCTACCGAACATTCTTCACACTGCACTATTTACCTTTGACCTGGATCTTATTTCCTTATCTTACTCAGCATTCTTAGAATTTCAAATTTTTATTGATCAACTCTGAGTATTGTGTCAATAAACAAATTTCTGTTGCACGAGCAAATACGTATGCATATACTTCGACTGTGCTATGTGTTGTTGTATACACGCAAGCTGCTGTAAATATGAAATTATGTACATATGTATATGTTATGTGTCTTAATTATTGCAACTTTTAGGGTACTTTTTTAACGGTTACTTATGAATCTAGGATTCTTGTTTTGTTTTTTAATGTTTAACGATGATATGAGGCTACTAACTTAGCGGGAATGTGTTAATTAAACATTTACTACTATTTACGTAGAAAAAAAATTCATTCAAAAACTCGAATGTATTGTCCAGCAAAATTGGCTTCAAACTTGAAGTTGTCATGTTTGTGTTTTCCAAATGTAAAACTTGTCCAAGGGGCTTATAGGGAGTAAATTTAAGAACCAAAAGTTAGAATTTTTTTAAAGCTTACAATTAGTATTTTATGAAATTAATAAGTAAGAACACAGGCGATCCTGTAGCGCCATAAAGGTGCGCCCGCCCCATGTTCCAGTATTAGCATGTACGACATGTTTGTGCTTAATAATAAATTTGTAGAGCGTTTGATAAGTGCTCAAAATTACTAACAATAAGTTGGAAAATCGGTTTACCCATTGTTTTCTATTTATTAAAAAGTATGACATCGGAATGTGTAAAGCACTAGGAAGGAAAACAAATTTTAGACTAATGGGTTGTGGCCTGGACAACTTTTTTGTGGTATGAGTCTGCACCTGTGGGTTAAGTGAGACGGAGTTTATTACGTTCCTTAGAAGGCCAAAAATGTAATGCTCAGGGCAAATTGTTCATGTCAGCTACGCCTGAAAACCTTACATTAAAGAATTTCTTCCGATTTTGAATGCCGCAGAGTGCCTTATGGCATCACATCTCCACATAGTACTCTAAAACCCATGGTCTCCGCACCGCAGATTTACAAGTCAGTGACTGTAACAATTATTATCAAGAGTCTGATATACATATTTCAACACTCTCGATGCCTTTCCCGTGAAAATTTTTGGCTTGCCTTGCTCCAAGAATTGTTATTTTCCGAAAGCGCCCCGAAACATTAATTGAATTCAGTAAACTATAAGAGGGGTGTTTTAAGTGTGAAAACGACAAGTTCTAATTGTCAATAGAACTGTTGAAAATAAATTATTAATAAATGGTCCTTTTAGAACGGTGGAGCCTTCTGTATGTTCTAAGTGTGGGCAAACACTACAGGGTAGTTATTAGGCGAGTACTTAGGATTATGGGCCAAAAGGTTTGCATTGAAGTAATAAACCACGATTTCCTTGAATGTGTACACCAAAGGTGTCCACCTATCCTACATATAGGCCTATTTGTAGGCTATTTATAGGGTGCGAGGATTTTATTAAAGAGGCTTGTAGGCAAAATAGGGTGCAAGAACGTACACTTAAAACCTAGCCTACAAAATAGGTAGGCTCAGCCGTCGTAGAATTATAGGCATACATGTAGGCTATTGAATCATGTCATCTTCATTTAATGGCATATGGAATGGACAAAATGAAAATTAAAGAATAGTCGACGCCTGGTACTTGTAAACTGTTTTATGGAGTGGTGAAAAGTACGTGCTATCTCGCCTTGATATGCGCTGAAACCTCACCGAAATCAAAACTTCTAAATATTCGGTAAAGTGGGAACTTAAGGAAATCTTAAGTGTGACATCCCTTTTGACCAATGTTGTAAAATTTGCGTACTATTTCCCGTGTAAACCAAATCAAGATCCATACTATTTTGATATTATGGCTTTGGTCAAGGTGTACAAACCTAAACTATTTTATTTCAACCCCATTTACTTGAGACAGGATTTTTAATTTATTAGAGTAGAATGGTCTTATAGTCTGTCAGTTATGAAAGAACATAAGGAAGGGTGTAGAATTCGTTGAGTTAACCTTTTAGCGAAATATAGGCTAATATGTAGGCTTGCTGGACCCCATATAGGAAGAATGTAGGATAGGCTGGTCTATTCGGCGGTTAAAATGTAGGCATATATGTAGGCTCGGTTCAAATTTTATAAATAGGAAGGATATAGGATAGGCTGAGTCATTTGGACACCTTTGGTGTACACAGATATAAATAATCAGTAGTGCATGTACAATGTAGGATCGTACGTCAAATAGATTGCATTGGAGTAAACAGAACTCTGCCTTTTCCTATGTGTTCAGTTTTAATGATGCAAAAATGTAACTACAGTAAAACCTGTATATAGTGACCACCTATACAGTGGTCTCCTGTTCACAGTGGCCAATATCGTGTGTCCCCGTCATGCGCCCTATGTTTTAACATTACGTTAACCCTGTATACAGTGGTTTTCTCTATAGTGGTCCCCTGTCAATAATGGTCCCTGGTTTATGTCCATTCATGACGAAATGCATGCTTCGAGCTCTGAATACAGTGGTCAGCATTAAAAACCATGTGCACACGAAATCGTTGCTCATAATTTCTATAGATTTCTAAGATTATTCTAGATTACGGTTTCTTAAATAAAGCATATTCCCGGTACCATACCTCCATACCACGCACAGTTCAAAAACACTTTGATTTTCATTTCGAAAAATAGAGAATATTAGAATTATTGGAAAATCTCAAATTGAAATTCGTGTAGGCAGGATTGCCAGCAAGCAATGTTTGTATTGAATCTTGGAAGAAGAAATATTATATTTGTTTAAATTATATTTGCGGAGAATCTGCCGGCGTCAATAATAAAGTAATTTTACGATAGTTGGAAACTATTTCACCTAGTATTCAAAAACCATATTTAGAATTACTATATAGAATAATTATCGTTATACAGAATATCTTGCTCAACACAAGTTGAAAACTTTTAAACGGTCAAAAATTAATGATTATGTACAAAAAATGCGACCAGATGTCTTCTTAAACGCGTTAAAATATTCATTTAATATACATATATACCCTATATTGTGGTCCATGACCACTATACTGAGTATAGTGGTCACTGTACATAGTGGTCAAATATTAGGTTCCCTAGAGAAACCACTATATACAGGTTTTACTGTAATTGAAAAGTACTTACAGGAATCGATATTTATAATCTTGTAAGAAGAGGCAGTTAACATGATACAAGTGCATTATAATTAAAAGCAAAATGGTTTATATTTAGTTTCACTACAAGTAAAAAATGGTCTACTTACATAAGACCAATACACAACAAAGTTTTTAAACCGTTTTGCTTTTAGTGAAACTGAATTTTAGTTTTTAATATAACATGTACATAAATGGTTATACATTCAACTATGCATTCGAGTAAATTTCCATTCAATTCCTTTTTGAGTGATAATTCCTGACTGCCATTCTTTAAGCTGGCTGTTTTGTCCTCGATTTTTTTCCTTCTTGATTTTTCTTTATACTGCTCTGAATTTTTAGAATTTCAAATTCGTAGTGACTTACTTTGAGCTTTCTGCTAAAAAAAATCACATTTTATTGAACGAGCAAATATATACCTCGACTGTATCAATTTGCACAGGATTATTTTGTCCAGCCATGCAATGTATTTAAGTTCCGTAACAGTGTTACAAAAAAAGTGTTTAATGTGAGTTTCAATGCGGTAGTAATGATCATATGTAGTGATGACAGTCCAGTATAATTATTTTTTTTCTATGTTGTTACGTACATTTATGCTACGATAAATATGAAGTTATATGTCACGTGTTATGATTATTATATCTTTATGTTTACTTGACATAATAACTTACTTTTTCAACTTTAGATTTATTCTTGAATTGCTTACCTTTGAGGTAGCGGACTCATAAAAACTGCTAGTGTTGTTTGTTGTGACAACAGTTTTGGCCAAGGTGTTGGAAAAAATTTGTTTCCTGCTCATTTATCAGTAGCTTGAGTAGCTCGAATAAACAATTGTATTGGGACCCAAATCGTTGGAATCGTTATTTTTGAACTCATAATAACTAACCGAATGTGTACATATTTTTACGAGTATTCGTTACTTGTAGCAGAAATAGATGCTCAAAGCCACCTAGATTCTTAACTTCCTACTGACTTCCATTCATTGATAAGAATTTATAGCTAAGAATAAATGGCGTAAAACTATAGTATGTAGAAATCTCAAAGCAAGTAAATTTCCGTGTATTCAACATGCCATGTTACATTCTTCAGGATGTGATAACTTTCAATTGGCACGTACACACGCAAGTAATTTAAAACTAATTTGAAACTGATATCTGACTGGGAAAGATGATTAATTTGGTTTTTCTGTTGATAATGAGCCATTAACAAGTTACTACAACGCTTGCTTTCATTCATGAAATCATAATTCACGGAAGTAGTATTAATCTCAATTCTCAAAAAACAATAAATTACAATAACTAGAACCTATAATGACAACAATAATACACTTCATATACTATTTAGGGCTCATAAAAACACTCTCACAATCCTACAAGAGTCACAGAAATTATCCAAATTTCTCTTAAAAAGTTAATCCTTAGACGTGTATTATTAATCCAAAAAATATTAAAACGTTCATTAAAATGAATTCCTCTCTTGTACTGTCCATCATGGCGATCTCAATTATTGGAGAGTTATTTTGGACCGAAGCAAAATCTCGTAAGTAATATTTTTTGTTCTTGTGACTTTTCCCATGAAAAATTGACTCTGATATTTGAATTCTTATTTCAGTCAGTTGCATTTCCGAGGAAGGAACAAAAGCTCCAGAGGATGGTAAACGTCTGCTACGTAATTCAATTAGTGGGAGAAAACAGGCAGAAATGTCAGTTACCAAGAGACTTTTGGTATGGAATGAAAATGCAAGCAAAGTAAAATATCCCACTTATTTCGAGAACATTCTGAAACGATACCGGCGGAGTGAGGTAATTATTATTAGAGACTCTTTCCTTATTCAGAGATAAATTCAGAATAATTTCTTTGCTCTTAATTCCTGTTTTTTTGCCTTTTCAGAATTCAGACTATGAAGGCTACGATCCGTACAAATAGAGATAACTTTTATGTGCTCACATGAACTTCTAAAAGAAATTAAGCCATATACTGCTAACAGTTTATTTGATTACAGAAACATTCCTGACTGTTAAAATTACATTCATTCGGATCCTCAACAAATTACATTGTGTATTGTGTGGGTCTATATTTATACAGATCTGAATACAACTGTTTTATCTATATAGCCATAGCAAATTTTGTCCTCCAATATTATTTTCTAATTATTTTAATGCTTGTAGCAAGTCAACTTGAATGTAATGGTGGGTTACGTTACACTGTTTAAAAGTCAAATATATGAGAATACTACAGGAGTTAGCAGATATTTATGGTATGCAATCGTCCTCGTCGTCATCGTCGAGCTCATCTCTGGAATCGTAATCATCAGTTAAGGGAGTAAGAAGATCTTCTACGCTGGAGTTCTTTTCTTCCGGGACGATAGGCCTGAAGCTACCTGAATTGCATTGCTCATTTAGACTTCGAAGCTGGAATAACAGTAATGACGCCATATTCTGATTACGATTCCAAATTTCTAAACGTACAAGACGAAAAGCTAGTAGTATTATTTACTTCACTATAGTTAAACACACAATGTCCTGTTTTCTTTCTTATTTTTTTATTAAATCATGTGCTCACAAATAACCGTCGCCATATGCCCACTCGGGATCCGAATTAAATTTTGTGTAACCTGGCGCATGTCCCAGCAAAAACAAAAGTTCGGGCTATCCCGGCCTGGTTTGGGCGGGAAATTACGCAGAATTTGTACATCCTAACTCGTTAATAAGTCCAACTTAAATTTTCTAACGAGAAATCTCATACGAAATTGTCATTTTCGAAAGTCGATGATATATTAGATGAATGGCACATGTATGCTACGCATTCATCATAAGTGATTCTAAGGGTATTTATTGATTCTAAGGAGCGTATGTGGAGACGGTTACTTGTGTTGTATGTAAATAAATTCACGGCCAAGATGAAGTAAAAACAAAATAATGAAGGAGATGAGTACAATTAACATGGGTGGAATGCAAAATGCAAGATTTGTGCCCGACGAAATATAAGCATTTTGGATTGAAAATATTAACATTTCCGGTGTTTTGTACTGTTTATGATGTAACAATGGTTCACGCTAAAGACTAGCTTTATTGAGTGATTGCTGTGGGAGAATGAGAATGAGAGCAGGTAATGCAATGTGTCAATGCAAATGATTAGTGTTCTGGTGAGTGAAGTGACCTTTGCTAACAAACGGGGAAAATGAGACTTTAAATAAGCTCAAAAATAACACTTTACAAAATAGACCGAATTATGTATGAGACAGAGGACAACCTGATGTGGTTCTTCGCACTGTCTTGTTAGCTCTGGTTTTAGACCAATATTAGAATAAGAAAGCATTTGTGAGGCATTAAGAGTAAAAATAGTTAATCAAATGAGAAAATTACAAAGGAAAAAGTGGAGGGTCACAAAAGCAATGACCTGAGTCAGTGCTCTTATATCTTGATTTGACTAAATCTAAAGATTCAAAGAAACTTCATGCCTTCGCGTGAACATGTACCTTGATTTAAACCATTGGTTTGAATTAAAAAACAGTCTGGTTTAAAATTAGTTTGTTTGCAGTAGCTTTATTTATTGTTACAATAAAAAAATCGTATGGAAGCTGGCTTTAAGGTTTATTACCCATCCGTAACAAAACTAATCTCGTCCAATTTAAATTCAGTAAAAAGCAATTCAATTCAATTCAGTTCACTCTATTATCGGAACTAAACTGTAAACCATTTGGTTTGCAAAAAAGAGATGTACAAGTTTACAACATTACTAGCATAATATATGTAAAGGAAAATAGCAGAATATCATGTAATACTCATCTGGTGACATCTGGTGTCACTACACAAAACTCTACTTCAGTTCATAATATAAGAAACTCCTGAACGTGCTTTGTAAATGTAATAATAGAAGGGAATGGGAAATAAATACAAAGTGTCTCAATAAGTCATTCCGCTCTAATAACTAATTTAAATAATAATCACGAGTTATTGCACTTATTGTACAATTTTGACGAGCACACCAATGGAAGCACAATATTTGTGTGTTTGAACTTATTTGATGATGCAAAAATGATCTGCTTCATATCATAATGGTTGTAAGAGCTTTATCCACAAATCGACCTGAATAAATTACATTTTCTTAAAATTTGTTTTTTTGTGAATTTGTTTATGCTTTAGATGGAAGGTTGAGGAAAGGCCACATTATTTGATGCGGTTGTTATGCATGTCGCCCGTGTCAATATACCCGACCTTGCTACTGTATATTGCTTTGCTATACCAGCAAAGCTTAGCCTTTATGTCAATATATTCTCGCGAAACTATCAACCGCGTTTAGGAGTGAGGTAAGTTTCTAAATTCTATTTTGTTTTTTTCGTCGTGTCATTTGATAGTTATCCCACTTCTCAGGGCAGTGTTATCTAAAACTAGCACTTCACAGCCAGTTATTGCTGGCTCCGGAAGGCATGTGTAAGTATCGAAAGTAGTAAATAGTTGTACGCATTAGCTGGCTTTGACGTTCTAGTAATGCTTAACGCCCGGTAACATGCTAAGTTGTAGTATAAATTATAAAATGTCAGGGTGTGATTTATGTATTGGGCACAAAATACAGGGAGTGAAGCACATATAAAAGCCCAAAAGAGTAGTAGCCAAGTCTATACTGCCTGGGTTGTGCCGAGTAGTTTGAATTGTGTAGACACCACGGCCTGGATATGATTATAAACGATAGTACTAGTAAAAGCCCTTATCTCACAGGGAGAATGATCTTAACTAAATAATTTAAATCTTATTTGACGTCTTGTAGGGAAATTATTTTTTGGATTCAGATATACAGGGATTCTGAAAATCGTTGACCTTTTCTCAGCAGTGCATTTTGAAATCGTTGAGGACCTCCCTGCAGGGACATTTGGTTCGGCAGGGAAATTCACAAATTATCTTCCAGGGATATCAACAAAAATCTGTCCGCTTGGATTTGGGTATGGCTGTCACTGAAATGGTGAAGAAATCTCACGGAGACCACTACTGTTTTTTGTCAATTGCAAGTTAACCACAACAACTGATTGAACTCGCCAGTTCGGCTCAATTAAGGTTATTTTACACCAGGTAATTGCGGTTCGAGTTCAAATGCAATTTTTGACCATTTACATTGCAAACGCATTAGTTACGACTAATATGTCCTTCCGCTCTAATAACTGTAATGTACATAATAATTACGAGACTAGTCTCATCGAGTAAACTTAAAATTAATATGTATTTGTGGGTTAAAGTAATACCCCTGGTATATAGGAATTAACATGGGGAAGCTTATTGCTCAGAAAATTAATTAGGCCGTAATTTAATCTGCCATAAGGCGGAATCTTGGAACTAGGATTGTATCAATGCGTTCTTATGTTTTTGGTGCGAATATTTTTTGTACGAATTTTTGCTCATGTTCCGATTTTTGGAATTACAGTTTACTTCCAATTACATATTTATATTGTAGTCCAAGTAACTTCTGAACTAATTGCAAGCACAATTAAATTTTCGCTATGCTCATTTGAATGATTTTTGTTTTTCAGGAGGTTCCGTTTGAAAAGGGGAAGGTCTTACAGATTCTGAACTTTCCATCACAATACATTGTAATCCATAAAAAACCTTAGTGTACAATAAGCAACAAATTGTGCAACTTAAGCAAGCTTGTAATTAAGATTTACACGTAAATCTTGTTTATAAAGAGAATAGTAATTGTTGTGAAAATTTAAATTTCTATGTAACACTGCAAGTGGTTGCCTAAAGACATAGTATATTCAGTTATAATATTGCAACTTCAATTAATTCAAATTGTGTAGCATTTACTTTATGCATTTATATTATACATGTGATTATGAGCTATCTTATAAGTTACTTTAATAACACGTTATTGTTTCTTCAAAAGTGCCTGCCTTTGACCTAATCGATTCCGAAAATCTTCAAAATGATTAGTTAACGTACCACGAACCCCAATAATCGACCCAACGACTTCAATTGTTTTAACACCATATTTCTGTGAAGACGACAGTTTATGTTGCTCACTGCATACGATAATTTCCGCTCCGCCATTTTAGACTCGCATCATCAACTTTCCAGAATGACGGATGAAATAAAGCCACAGCTATGCTAAGTCTTAATCAATTGCCATAGATACAGGAAGCCGTGACCCCTTGTTTCTTGTAGTGATTTGGACCTGCTTGATTACTGCCTGAACGGCTTTTTAGTAGTAACCTTTTTCAGACAAAAATTCATGGGGAAAGCTCCACCTGCCACAAATGGTCAATTATTTCCTTGTGGAACGCAGGAAGATATTAGCTTGGTTTTTTGCTTATTGTTATTAACCCCTGTCCTCTTCACGCTATTGTTTAATTCCAGCCAGCTTGTACTCGTGTCCTAAGCGTTCTGTATTCTCGATTTGAGCCCTACGTAACAATCAGGCGCTCCGGAACGTCCGTCATATTGGGGAACATCGGTTTAATTAACTATTGAGCTTTAAATTTAGCTATTATTTGTAACAAAAGACAACACTGGATTTACTGTATTCAAAAATATTTCTGGTCATCAGTAATTAGGAAAGAATGTTATGGATTTTATATGGAGATATCAAAGGAGTATTCAATTGATTGTGAACCAGCTCTGGGGTTGGTTTGGAATGTTTTTTGATTATCTGTCTGGTCTGGTTCAGGCGTGTGGCGATTCAATCTGTTCCACAATTGTTTTGCAAATAACATTCACCAGTGAATTTACCAGTTTAGAAGTGCATAACATTGCAATGACATTTCAAGTGCATAGTGGCATATATATAAAATAAAACGCTACTGTATAACAAAACCACTTATGAATGAATATAAAAATAAAAAATAAATGTACATAATTGTTGATATAAGTCACACTACACTAACTTCGCAAAAACATCAACCAAAGAATTGTGCTGCTGCTGAAATCATAGATCCTTTACAACATTCACTTTTATGTCGGATCATGTATTCATAAGAAAATAATAGTGATTAATGTGATTGCACTGAATAATATTAAATAATCATTACTGTATTATTGCAAGGGAAATTTACATTCTCTCACTGGGTTGTGCGTTTTCATGTGCATTTTTAAATTCCAGTTTGTCGAAAAAACGTTTTCACATATCGCACAAACGAAAGCACTGGCACGTTCCAGAATACGCTGCTGCAGAATTGCATTATATTTTGCTTCGTACTTAACCAATTTCCTGTTGATTTGATTCATGCTGAAATAGTCAGAACGGCTATGGTTTGAGCCTTTACATGTGCACTGCTTCATGTCTAAATATCCCCATCGCGCATTATTATAGGCAACCGATGTGGCAAAATTCACGCCAGCATTGATGACACTGTGGTAAATTCGGCTAGCAATAAACATTTGCTCACCCGGGTTTAAATACACCACAGTGTAATGGATTTTTCGTTTCTCAAGAAGCACAAGTTTATATTTTCTTAATGCTGTTAGACATTTGGACTTGATGTGAAGCTATTCTGTCATTTGTTTCAAAATCATCTGTCGAATTCCTTTGAATAATAATAAAAATTGATGTGCTTCCCAAGAAGTGATACATTGTTGAGCATTCCGATAAATCTTCAATGTGGAAGGCAGCATAACTTCCGGGGGTTCTCAACAAATTCGAAGGTCTCCTTAAATCCTGGATACCTCCTTCATAGAAACTTAATCGTGAATCTACTCTAGCAATGTGAAATGGGTTGTTCACGTTTTTGTAACTTCGTATTACGAAGTAAATATCAGGGACATAGTAAAAATCTTTATCAACACATTTTTCAATCAATTTATCTATTTTGTCGATTTCACTTCAACCCCACTCTTCGGGGGAATAAAAATTGACAGACTCAAATTCTTCTGGCAAGAATCGTTGAACCTCCAATTTTTCACAGTTGCTTAAAGGTATCACAATTTTAAGGAATAAGCCACATCGTGTTTTGTGCTCACCGAAACGAACTTTTTCACATGTTTTCACTTCTGGTTTGCAATGGTTTGGAAATCTAAAGCTTTACGTTCATAGTAATCATATTTCTGTGGATACGATATTACACGGACTGTTTCAATTTCACTTACAAAGGAAAAGAACGGCAATAATTCGACTTTACATCCTTCAAAGTCCAAGACACTGTGTTTGTATTCGCGCAAATTACCCAACCAGGTGTGAATCAAAGCATTGATCCATTATATCGTCTGCTATATAGTACATTGTATTACAATGTCTCACAAAATTTTCTATGTAACAAACTTTGTACATTGCCGCTCATCCTGCATCGTGGCTTACTTACAGTGCTTACCAGTGTTGATTCATATTTTCATCAGTTCTGATCCAGGGTGTACCAGTTTCCAATTCTTGCACACCATTTTGCAGGAGATGCCGGAGCAGTCCTGATCCAGGGGATGTCAGTTTCCGATTCAAACATACTATTTTAAAGGCAAAACCTGAGCAGTCCTTATCCAGTGGTTACCAGTTTGTATTTATTACATACTGTTTTGCCGGAGAAGCCTTAAAAACCATATTGCAGTAAGGCTGAAGAAGACGAATATGCAATAATGGCAATTTTGATATAAATATTGGCATCCGAGAGTAGCTATGATAAATATTTGTCTGTCATAAGTTTCTTGTTTTTGTTTATGCAGAAGGGGTTCAATAGTGTTTTTTAAAGATTTTGAATGTAGATTACACAAAGTAGCTTTATTTGTTACTCCACTGACCATATTTACGAGGCTTATTGGTAACGATAAATGTGCACTGAATAAATAATTAAGATAATAATGTAGTATTTAAACAATTAATTTCGTGGGCAATATTTCCGAAGATTTAGACACAAGAACATGCTAAGACACATGAGATTCTTGGGAACTGGGGGAGAGGAAATACTAACCGATGAGTATATCAGTTAGGAAGAGTTTACTTTTCACCATTCGGAATGTAACTCTGTTAATTACCTAGTACACATAAATTGCTTATTATTAGATTCATTTAATTTCAGCTTATTTCGGTATGTGTATTGTTAGTTTTATGCAAACATACATATGCTTTTGCTAATTGTTTTTAATTTCAGCATATTTCGATTTCTGCTAATAGTGCTAATTGTTAGCTCCTTTTTATTAACAAGTTGTCGACCAGCTTGAAGCTAATGTTTCTAATGACAAGGAAGACCCGTTTGAAGTAT
Source organism: Allacma fusca (assembly GCA_947179485.1). Lineage (NCBI taxonomy): Eukaryota > Metazoa > Arthropoda > Collembola > Symphypleona > Sminthuridae > Allacma > Allacma fusca. The sequence continues at coordinate 57,441,677 of OX359246.1, read as the reverse complement.
TTCTGAGGAATGAAGACAAAAACAGAATCTGCATATATGGCTTCTGTTTCCAGTAGAACAGCATTGTTGGAAGGTTTATATGATATTAGATCACAGATATTATATGATATAAGAAATTACATGAGAAAATTCCGAGTAAAAAATATAAAAAGTGCGTAAAGTGTGATCTATTCAAATAGTGGACCAGTATTGGTCCAACTTCATTGAGATATGTAGCTTGATTAATTATTTGGGTTCCTGGGACTCAAGTGAGTGTTGAGCGCCTGTTTTCTGCCCTAACGTTTGTTCTATCTGAAAGACGAAGCTGTATGAAGGGTGAGGTACTGAATGCCGTTTTGTTTCTTCGAACAAACGGATTTTGAATGGTACATGTTATGAAGTTCCGTGGTTTTGAAATGTTTGAATAATACTAGTGTTATTAGTTTAATCAAATAAATTTAAAAATAGCTCAATAAAATTTACTGAATGCCGTTATTAATCGTTTAACCGAATCCATTTTGCTTAAACACGGTTATAACCGATAACAGTATTTTAGAATAGCGGTAAACAAAAACCAAAACCGAAAACAATTACAATAACGTATGACGAACTAATGGAAACCTTATTTTTCGGTTATCCAGGTCTGATTCTAAGGGTATTTATTCGTTCTAAGGAGCTTATGTGGAGACGGTTACTTGTGTAAGTAAAAACAAAATAATAAAAGAGATGAGTACAACTAACATGGGTGGAATGCAAAATGCAAGATTTGTGCCCGACGAAATATAAGCATTTTGGATTGAAAATATTAAAATTTCAAGTGTTTTGTACCTTGGTTTAAACCATTAGTTTTAATTAAGGTTTCAAAAGAGTCCTTACGTCTATAATTGGGATTTTATGCTGTAAATGAAGAGCAAGCTTAAGAAAATATTGTTTAAGGGGAAAAAAGACAACTGAGAAAAATATTCCGATCTTGCCATTTTTTCATGGGGAGGGCTAAAGATTCCCTTATATACAAATGAACGCTACGTTACACGCGAGATTAGCATGTAACGTACTTGTCAAACTGCCTAGTTTAGTCTCGTAGACCTGAAAATTTGTAATTTTTTTTCGTTGAAGTACAAACGTGTTTGTAACTTATGGGGAATTTACATTCGAAATTTCAGTTGTCAGTGAATAGTTTGTGGTTGCTGTTGTGTTGGAAAAATAAAATTCGAAAGATTGAGTCACACAGTATCAGCTGATATTATGTGAACTCAAGTGCAAGAATAAGAATAATGGACACATCATCACCGGAAAGTTGAGTTTTTGCGACCACAGACGGAGGAACCCATCGGGGTGCTTCGTTTCAATTTCAACGGGTAACAACATTGGACCGAATAAATTTTAATTATTAAATTAAAAAAAAGCGAAGCATCTACGAAAGCAAGCCCCTACAACTCTGTCGGTAAAATGTCCCACAGAAACCCCATAGCCGGCCTGTGGAACATTTTAAGGCGCAGAATCAAACAACAACCTATGTGTTCTCCGTGAGTACAAAATACGTATATTTGCTTTTATTATTTTGTCCTTATCATTTAATCATAAAATTGTTTTACACAAACCTATTGTAAATAATGGGCATGGACACCAGCAGTCGAGATATTCCGGACTCTAATAAATGGAATCCGACTATTACTTCTATCCAGTGCTGTATTATGTCATCCCAGTTTCCCCACGTACATGTTAGTTCTCCTGTCCAAACATGGGACGTGGGGGAAATTGGGCCCGCCGAAAGGGGCTAGGCCGTACTCCAGGCCATGCGAAAAAGTTGGGTAGACTGTGCCCAGCAAGCCTTGTACTGCCCCTGTAAAACATTTTAAATAAGTAACCTGCCTTCTTAATAGCAAAATAAACGGCATGCAGTGTTCACTAAAAGCAACATGGTCTACATGCGCGTATACTTTCATAATGAACGAACGGTACGCGGTTTATGATGAATGGATGCCGTAAATGTACCATTCATCTAATATAGCACTAACTTTCATCAATGAAAATTTCTTACTTAATTTAGCTTTGGAAAACTTAAGGTGGATATGGGCGGCTTTTATCGACGAGTTAGAATTTAAAACCTGCACGATTTCTCGCGCAAACCAGGGCGAGATGGGCAAGGATTTTGTTCTCGCAGTGACTTTGGGCCACGAAGCTAATCTCCAACAAAATATCACTCCGATCCGAGTGTGCATGTGGCGAGGATTACTGATGGAAAGTGATCACTACATATTTGGTATAGGTTGAAATACAGCTCACAAATCTTTGATAAATAAATTTCTTCAGATAGTTCATACTTTCTTACTTCATTTATTATTTTATATTATTTCAGTTATGGTTTTCAGGGTGGCGTTATCAATCTCGTAAAATAGCCTTGTGTGTACGTTCGCACGTCCGTGTAACCTTCAGCACGATATATCAAAGACTACTGGACCGATTTCAACTAAATAATTTGTTGTTAATGCTTGTGTCGAAAGTAATCGTTAGTTAGTACTTGGCTGAAGTCGGTTGAATAGTTTTCGTGAAAACAAATCTTTAAATTTAAAGTGAAACTGCATGTAGACTGCTTTTAATCGAAACTACACTTCAGGACCATAAACAAGTTGCGCGGTCACAGTTTTAGGGAAGTAGGCATTTGGTTAAAAACGCGTGTTTTTTGTCACTGATAAACTATAAGTAACAGTTTGTAGAAGCACGACTTAAAAACACGTGAAAGTATTTGTAGACAAATATGAAGATCGATGAGAACTATACTGGGTGAAGAGAATGTAATATACACAGTAAAAGTTAATTATCTGTAGTCTGAAATTTATTTTTATTAACCAATTGAAGGTGCGTTAGTCTACACTTTTACTGCCATTGCGCAGCTAGCTATTCCATGCAACTATTTACTGCCTTTCCTATTTACATTTACCTCTCTGAACTATAAATGTTTGGCTGTGCAGTGCTCGTGTAGGTACACTGGAACTTTGAAAAAAATGCTGAAAGCATTGTTTCGAAATATGTGTCAGCAATAAATAAATTAATTAAATTCTTTAAATTAAATATAATTAACGATTGCTTGGGATAAATTTACATGAAAACAATACTTGAATTTTACGTACCGTCAATTATGCATGCTACTTTACACACACTAAGTAATACTATAAATTAAATTTCCCCAGAAACAGTCCCGTGACGAATGCTCCCCGGTATGCCCATTTCACCACTGCAGGAATTGTCCACAAGTTTCCCATGATGCGCTGCAAGATTTTGAAAAGTACAATATTCGATTAAGATCGAAATAGAACGCTTTCAAATTGTTTTAGCAAGATTTAGTCTGACATGTAAAAAATGTGAAGTTACCGTTAACTGACAACCACTGGAATGATCGGGTCATGTAATTTCAAAACAGTGACAGGGAACTTCAAGTAATTCTCAAGATGGCATCTCAACTTGATAACTCGCGATGTACCTTGAACGCTGTATTCACAGTAGAAGAATCTCGTAGATGCAAAGTACCTACAATACAGAAACTAGGGTTTAATTTTACCTCCAACTACAAACCCAACTTACGTCGAAGTCGGCAAATTCCGTCCAATGTCGTCCTTCACCAGTAATTCTGAGCAGTAATAGCTCCCGAAATTACATCGTCGTCTCGTGATTGCTCGTTTGATGAGTCGTTATGACCTGGTTCTTTATTCGTTACAGTTGAATCAACACCTTGTTATTTTTAAACATGTTCCTAAACGCCACCGTCGCTGTCACCTGTAGACCTGAGTCAATGCCATCGGTATTGCCTGTCAAAAATTAAGATATGTTGAACACATGACAGCTATACATGTCCAATTGCACTACCGACATTAAACACGCGTTTCATGTTATTATTTAGCCATTGCTTAACGCATGACAGCTCTCAGTTCTCACCGATTCCCCCAGGTGGCAGTTCTTAGCGAAACGCTAAGTGATTATTTCATCGCGAAAGAACAGTGTGTGTTAATTTCTTAAGTTTTAAGGCACAGCTGTGATTTTTACTCAAGTAACTACCGTCATAGGCACATTTCTAAGTCTAATCCCTTCTGTCTCAATAAAATAGATTGGTCCATAAAATCTATATGATCATTTCAGTTTTCAAGACATTTTACGGGCGGAAAGGATTCTGACTCTCTTTGGCTTCGTCCTACAGGCAAGTGTCATGAATCATGAATCGAATGTGTGTAGGACTTATAATCCGTTAACCATTGAAGGCATGCATAACATATACGTACATATATAAAACTAGACACCCTATTTGACTTCTAACCAAAAACCCCTTTGAATTTGGACTGCTTCTGCATGTATCTAATTGCAGGCCGGGTTGTTGTTGTCACCGGATGCGTCTACGACATCTAAAATATACAGAAAAATGCTTCACAACAATAAATCTAACCTCTGCTCAATATTCTACAAGTGCGTCATCTAACATTCTGGACCACGATTTTCAAGAAGCCAGTCGGTATCATGTTTTTTGAACTATACTTGACCAAAGATAATGTTGGGTATTAAATGTCAACCCTTAAATCGTCTTAAGACTGTCGCTAATACCCATCCTCAAGTTGTCATAAAGAAGCAGAAATACACAAACCCATGAGTCAATTCATTCTCAATGCTACACAAATTCAAACTCACACGAGGAAATGGTTTAAAATATCAGTTACAATATTGTTTCTACTTTCATCGTTCAATTCATCTACAATAGCGTACTAAATATATCCTTTCATACCTTAAATTTAACATAAAGATCACTCTTGTGAGGAATAAACTTATTCTTGCGTATCTTGACACGACAGGGCTTCAGTGCTGGTTTAATATCCATTTAACAAATGAAACAACTTCGACTAATTTATTCCTACTTACTTTACAGATAATCTTCGAAAATCATACGAAAAAATATTTGAATGTATAAATGAATTACAAGAGCAAACAAATCACCATACGATAAGTTTGGGAAGTTCCGCTCTTCCAAAGCGTTTTCTTCTCAGGCATGCTTCTGGTGGAGACTGGAGACACAAGCGGGAGGCTAATGACATCGAATTTACACATATATGCCAGGTATGTCCATGGAAGGGTATCGACCGCCATCAGCTTATGTGAGGGAAGATTTGAGCGTTGTTTGATTGTGGATGTGCAGTTGTTAGCACCTCATAATATAAAATCCACCGATTTTTAAAGGCTTCATGTTCTCGGCTAAAATAGACATTTATTTGCTTAACTACCTCTCGAAAATTCAACATGAACTTAAATGTGGAAAAATATTATTTCGTAACACATATGTTCTAGAGGGGGCGCCAAAAAGTGGTTACAGCCTGCCACGGGAAATCAGTGCTTGCAGTGAGTTGATTCGACAATAAAGCCATTACATTACATTAGTACTGAGTGACTTCCCATACCCGTACCCATTACGTGATGTATATTGTAGTCGAATCTTCAATTATTCCGAAAGACGGATGAAGGAAACCCACGGCTTGGGTATCCAGAAAGTCAAATAAGGCATTTGTGGCTATCTTAGTTCCTCCAAATGGTCATAAATGCCGAAACAAATGATCGCTTAGTGTACAAACTGATTCAGAACTGTTTGAACGGATGCCTTTAGTCTATTCACAGTCGTCTTGTCAGTCAATTGCTGTAGAACGCCCCAGCTGTCAAAGATATAATTCAACACAATCAGTGAATACATGTACTAACTTTCATCGCACAAATTTTAAAGCTCTTTCCATATATAGCTGAAATCAATCCTGCCTCTCCCCAAATTCCAACTTTCTAAGTCAACTTACTTATTCTTTTGGGGGTTTGAAGTTATACGTCCTTCCCCCGAAATTACCACTGCATAGCAACCCAAAAGCAGGGCTTGTCAATTAATCCGCAACGTCACAGAATCGAATCCAAAATTGCCATACACACCATTCATGACTCGTCGGTAAATTGTCCGGTAGGAAGATTTAATTTTGGTTGTCTGATCTTGGTTCGTGTCTTTGTATGTATGCATATAGCTTACATAGTGTATGCTTATAACACTACATTTTAATTTGAAGTTGATAAAAGGACTAATTAAATCTTCACTTTCTCTCCTAAAGTCCTAGGCCTACGTGTGCGTTGTAGGTTCGCGTGTACAAATTACAATAAAGGCTAAAAAGCTTATATGTATACTATATATACATGCATACAATACAACCAAAGTGCTATACAATAGTAAGGGCAGTGATATTGTCAGGGGCTGTCGTCCCGCGGGGACGTTCGAGATTTCTTAATATTATAATTCGGCGAAAGCACTGATCGGCGCACTCACGAGTTTTGAGAGCAAAACTCGCACTCAACTCGCACTCAGAACTCAAAATTTGAGTGCCGAGTGAGACTCGCGGCATTCTAAGCAGAACTCAGTTTGTGAGGCCGAGTGCCATAAAAATAGATTGCAGTCATTGAGTGAGAGTGTGAGGGCAGTATTTGGAACTCATATATTCCTTAATGGAATGCATGTTGCCCCCATCTACACGTACAAACTCAGTACATTTTGCCTGCATTTAGCGTTTTGATAATTTCGTTTCCGCTAAAAATGTGAGCTATCGTCAGTACAGTGGACGGCTTCAGAGTTATTCTTTGGCGGATTCGTTGAAATGGCGCTAATTTTAATTTGTTACGAGTTTGAGTGCAAGATTTCATCATGGTCACTCATGAGTGCGAGTGCGTAGAAATTAAAAGCCAAACGGTTTATGTATCAAGCCCTGTTATAGAGACTTGTGGTATGCCTAAATCGTACGCGATTATATTAAGAGTAACGCTTTAAATAAACGGACAAGTAGGGCTCGTTAATAATAAGGAGTGCTTGGAATGCCCCCTTTGGAGCGTTGTGTCAGGCGATTGAACTATGAAAGTGCAAAACGTTAAATAAACGGACAGAAATTGCTCTTTAATAATAAAGGATTTCAAATGCATAACATGTTGTTAGGATTTATTGGGTGTAATAAAAAAACTAGTATGAGATTTAGTACTGTGTAAGCTTGTTTTTTTAAATAAAATTATATAGTCTACTTTAGATAATTGTATGAGCTAGCTAAAAAGCTAACGAAAAATAATGTGTAACCCTATATGTACATATGTACATTGCATGCAGCCACTAGCAGTGTAACTATAAGCAGGTAAGTACTAGTCAATGTTTCTGGGGAGGTCAGTGGGTCAGTTCTAATCAGTGTTTTAGAGGGTTCAGTTGTTCAAATGTTGAGTTGTTCAGTTGTTCAGTTGTTCAAATGTTCAGTTGTTCAAATGTTCAGTTGTTCAGTTGTTCAGTTGCTCAGTTGTTCAGTTTTTCAAATGTTCAGTTTTTTAGTGTAATGTTCAGTTGTTCAGTGTTTTGGTGAGACCCTTCAGGATGTGATAAATTACAATTGGCCCGTACACACGCAAGTAATTCAAAACTAATTTGGAGTTGATGTCCGACTAGAAGAGATGATTCATTTGGTTTTTCTGTTGATAATGAGCCATTAACAAGTTACTACAACTCTTGCTTTCATTCATGAAATTATAATTCACGGAAACAGTATTTATCTCAATTCTCAAAACAATAATAAACTATAATACCTAGAATCCATAATGGCATTAACAATATACCTAATACACTGTTTTAGGGCTCATAAAACACACTCACAAACCCACAAGAGTCACATAAACTATCTAAATTTCGCTTGATAAGTAAATACTTGGTCGTATTATTAATCCATAAAATATTACAACGTTCATTGAAATGAAGTCCTCCCTTGTACTATCCATCATGGCGATCTCAATTATTGCAGAGATGTTTTGGACACAAGCAAAATCTCGTCATTCTTTTTGTTCTTGTTACTTTTCCTATAAAAAAACGAATCCGATATTTGTATTCCAATTTCAGTCAGTTGCATTTCCGAGGAAGGAACAACAGCTCCAGAGGATGGTAAACGTCTGCTACGTAATTCAATTAGTGAGGGAAAACAGGCAGAAATGTCAGTTACCAAGAGACTTTTGGTATGGAATGAAAATGCAAGCAAAGTAAAATATCCCACACATTTCGAGAACATTCTGAAACGATACCGGCGGAATGAGATAATTATTATTAGAGACTCTTTCCTTATTCAGAGATAAATTCAGAATAATTTCCTTGCTCGTAATTCCTGTTTTTTTGTCTTTCCAGAACTCAGACTATGAAGGCTACGATTCGTACAAATAGGGATAACTTTTAAATACTCACATGAACTTCTAAAAGAAATTAAGCCATATACTGCTAACAGTTTATTTGATTACAGAAACATTCCTGACTGTTAAAATTACATTCATTCGGATCCTCAACAAATTACATTGTGTATTGTGTGGGTCTATATTTATACAGATCTGAATACAACTGTTTTATCTATATAGCCATAGCAAATTTTGCCCTCCAATATTATTTTCTAATTATTTTAATGCTTGTAGCAAGTCAACTTGAATGCAATGGTGGGTTACGTTACACTGTTTAAAAGTCTAATATTTGAGAATAGTACTACAGGAGTTAGCAGATATTTATGGTATGCAATCGTCCTCGTCGTCATCGTCGAGCTCATCTCTGGAATCATAATCATCAGTTAAGGGAGTAAGAAGATCTTCTACACTGGAATTCTTTTCTTCCGGGACGATAGGCTTGAAGCTTCCTGAATTGCATTGCTCAATTACACTTCGAAGCTGGAATAACAGTAATGGCACCATATTCTGATTTAATTTATGAAACAATTTGATGTACATGTTTTAATTCCTGGAAGATTTTTCAGAATAAATTACCTCCTTCATAGAAACAACTCCAATTAGTCTTCCCGTCGAAGTCACATACGCACGATTGATTTGGAGTAATGAAAACAAGGAATGTACTTTGAGTAGCATTGTTTTGCTCACTAGCTGAATCGGAGATGGTTCAACTGTGCATCGACTTAGGTCCACCCGCTTTTGCATTTCTTCTTCCTCCCAAGCTTCCTGTTCCTCCGGGGACATGTCAATTACGCGTTCCCGGGGCTTTTAATAATAACATAATTTATCAAGTTACAAAAATCCTTTGGGATGGTTACTATATTTCGACTAACTATCGTTTGATACTACATTTCAAACACATAGTGGTACGGTAATTACCAATTGCACAGTCTTTTTGACGGTGGGTGTTGTTGGAAGTGACAAATCTTCTGCCCCAATTTCCTCATTGGCATCCCTGAGAGCTGAGGACTTGGTAAAAATATTATGGAATGCTTTTGCAATACCGGACTCTGCTCCGGTGACTGTTTGATACGGCGACCGTAACTTGCTAGGACCTTGCCCGTGTTTATGGAAGCTAAAGGATGAAGTCTTCTTTAGAATAGATTTCTTAGGCGGCAAATGCAACCTCAACGGTGACAAAAACGGGGTGGCTCCCTAAATTCACAAACAAATATTACTGCAGCCACCTACCTCTCATTTAAAATATATGGAGCTTTTGAATTCAAAGTTTTACATGAATGGTGACTCGATTCATAGCATCGTTATCGTCGATTGTCGGAGACAATGTTATCGATGGCACCGGTATCACTTCGAAGCGAGATGGCCGACGCAACTCGTTCTCCTGCTTCATAAGAGCAATTTTCATATTTTCCCTATGCCAGGTTGCTGCAGCTTTGATCCTTCTCTCCCGACCAATGTGCCTCTCGATGCTCTATGATCAAATAAACAAATTTGTGAAACAATTGGTAAACTATGTCAAATTCAAAGAAAACATACATATCCTTTGAAGATAGCACTTAACCTTGATTAAGTGAGGCCTTTCAATAGAACCCAGTAAAATTCGGTTTGTTCGATTATCAACGACGGGAAACGCAGTCAGAGTAGGACTATCACCCAAAATATTTTTCAACTCGTTGTAGCTCATCCCGTACCAAATGTATTTTACATTTGGAACCATAAAGTCCTTTACTAGCACGTTGTAAGCTTCCTCTGGGAGGGTGCAAAAATTAAAACAGTGCATAAGTCCTGTAAACATGCTTTATATAGAAAGAAATGTAAAATGCCATTAATTTTAGTATTACCAGCAGCAGAGGGTATGAAATCAGGAAGGTACGGCAATTTTTTTATAAGTGCTATAGAATCAAATAGTGAAGGTTGCAGGAGGCCAGCAACAGCATTTGAGATCAGAACAGCTATCATAACTGGAATAATGTACGTAATTTGTCCCGTCATTTCTGACACAATCACACAAATAGAGATGGTTCGCGTCACAGCGCCTGATACCGCCGCAGCGCCAACTAGTGCGTATCCTCCTGCAGAAAATATCCATATGTTTTACTTGTCCACATTAAATGTTTTCATTTTCATGGAAAATATTTGGCAATTTTCAGCAAACCTGGGACAATGGGCCACCTATCGCCATAATAATTAATTCCGCCAGGGAACCAGTAGTACATAGCTTCGCCAACTAATCTACCCAATCCTGCGCCAAGCTTAAATACTGGAACGAAGTTTCCACAAGGAACTGGCAGTGTTGATGCCAGGATGGACAAGAAAAACTACGCATAAACATTTGACATTTTAAATGTTTGTCGGAATACTCGGAATAGCTATTAAGTTTTTTAACGAGAGGAAAAGAAAGCAGCTCACTGTAGCCAGCATGTACAATGGAATGTTTACAAAAATTCCTGTAAAAGGGTTAATCCAATGCTTGACCACAGTCACTTCTTCCACAGTGAAGTTACTTTTTGTCCATGAGAAGTTTGAGAAAAGCGTCACAACCTGCGAATGTAATTGTGCACAGCCAATTATTAAAATTACTATTGAGGACAAGTAATCATAAATTGAGGGGAGTCTTTGGGGTTGGGTTTTGTTTTTTCTATGCTTACAAATTCTGCCACAAAACTGACCTGATCATGAGTAGTTAATGCCCCAGCAATGAACTGCCCAAGCCCGAACGGAAAGTTGATGGACGCAATGAACCAAGTCACAAAAAAAGGATAGATGAATCGACTGGAGGAGCAAAAGTCGGGACACATAATTAAATAATTTGTTTACAAGAATAATTCTATGCACCAAAATTTTCCAAACTAAACTCCACTGCATTTATGAACATACCAAAATTTTTAATTTGTAACTTCAGCATTACTTTTTCTGTAGAAATGCATTCAGCTGCTTATTCCCTCGCATCCACAAAACATATCTTCGATGACAAAGAACAAAGCCAGCTCCCACCAGCCCCGAGATGGCGCTGTAAGTATAAAAACAAGTAATTAACGACAGAACCCAAGAACCACGCGCTGTCACAGCATAAGTATGTACATAATTTAATAACTCCGGTTTAAAAAGCCCTGCACATTATTCCACAGCAAATAATATTCATTAATAAAATAAAATTCACAATTAGTGCTAGAATTCTTGCTAACGCATAGATAGAATGCAAAGAAAAGAAATCTACAAACCCAATTACAGCAAATACTACCAGTTCTAGCGGATCGTAAGGGAACTCACTTCCAAGGTAGGTCTTGAACACGGGTTTCAGGGTTTCTGTCGGTAAAAATTCCGTAAACAGTAAGTTCTTTACTAAATGAAACATACAATGTACTCCTCTGCCATAACCCTCCATTCAATGTTAAAATATCGACGCAAACGTTCTGCAGAGTAATCATTGACCCTGATTCTTGTCATTCAAATATGACTAATTGCAAGTACATTTTTTCGAAATATTATTCGCATAAAAATCAAAATCTATAGCCTACAAAATGATATTAAAAGATTACCATGTCCTTGAAACCATACGGCTAGAAGCCTAAAAAACAAGGCTCCACAAGCTGCCGCAAAAAATCCCCGCCAGTAATTTCGAACAGCGAAATAAACGGATGTTACTTCTATACTCATCAGGACGCCACCTACCGGGGCTGCAAAACAGCAAGCAACACCAACAGCGCAAGCTGCTGCCAGCATCTCCATCCCTCTGGACTGGTTCAGATAAATACTTTGAAACATCCGTGTTCTGGCAAGTATTGTTGCAACCATTGAGCCAATGTGCACAAATGGACCCTAGATAACGGTCACATTTTTCAGATTATCTTCAATATTGCTCTTAAAAATGTAATTTGGAATGCTGCAAAATTAGATCTTTCAAGCACTTCTTTCCCCAACGGCATGCCACTTCCTAAAGATGCGGTGAGTCCCACTACTTTTGCAAACAGCGTCCGAAAGGATAAGTAATCCTTGAGGATCACACCTCTGAGCACAGTCTTCATCTCAGGGATACCGGATCCTAGCAAAATATAGATAACAAACATTGTTCATATGTGCCAATAATTATCTAATCATATGTAATTACACAAACAGGGCTATTTATCTCACTGTGCCCCTCTCTCGGGATTTTAGCAGAGACGTAATGTGCACTTTCTCTATAAGTGATGGCTTAATAAGAGATTTCGGATATAAGGGATCCGGATTCTACAAACTACGCATACATATAAGGGATACTATTTATAACAAACGAAGTCAAGAAGGCTCGTTTCAGCATCCCTTATGGCGAGAGTGCACTGTCCATAGACATCTTATATAAATACATAAATTGAACCTATAGCTTGAGGAGCAACGACATGTGTGAATCCAGCTGAGAATAGGACCAAACAAATGGGAAGAATCGTCCAAGCAAAGTACTGCAAAGCTACATGCTGATTTAAGTCAAAAAACAGCCAAGTTCTTGCTACAAAAATCATGACATACATTTAATGGCATCTTAATGGTCATCTCTACAAACGAACTCTCATTATGGTCATCCTTAAAATTTAATTAAGGTAATAATTATTACTATTACCTTTGTTACATGTGCCGATTCCCGTGTCCATGACAAAACTAATAATTGCCATGACCACCCCGAGCATGGCAAGGTAGACCCAATCTTCCCCAAGCCGGGAGACCGTTTTGCTCCAAACGAAGGCAAACCCATCGGAAATTGGTTCTAAAGCCTTCCAACGAGGCTTAATATCTTTCTTACGAGAGTAATATTCCTCCCTCCTCCGTTTCCGATCATAGGCTTCCAATGCTTTCAACCGTTTGGCTTCTTCCTTGGCAGCAGTGGATAGGTCTTGAGTGTAACGACCGTACATCTAATAATTGTATTCATTCTAATGAAATTGTTACGACAAGTTGTTTAAAATTCAGTAATTTTTAGGCAACAAAATATTCAATGGCTGAGTCTTTTATTTTAGTTATGCTTCAGGGGAGGGAAAATGCCATGCCATATACACCTATAAGGTCATATTTTTAATTGCCAGATATTCGACAAGAGTTATTTTGGTAGGGGAAGTGTATACGAAGGGAATTCTTACTCAAGAACATGATTATCACGAATGTTGTAAAACAGGCACACGCCGTATCCAAACTCAATCATGTAGTAAAGGTACAGGAGGAAAACAGCAGTAGAATTAATTAGCAGGAATAAAATTAACATGTAGTTATTCCACCGTCTCATCTCAAAAACAGAGAGATGACTTGAGTGGGCTCCAAATTCCCCTCACAGTTTACGGCTCTTCTTTTTTTTCCCTGTCCTTGCTAATTATATAATCTCTCCATGTAATTTACGACTGAAACTAGCACATCCTCATATGCGATATGCGACTCATATGAGCCAGCTCTCTTTTTAAATGTACACTTTTATTACTTACCAGGGTGTGTTGGTAGCCTAATTGCTCATCTTTCCCCAGCCCAGGTTTTGGATGCTTATCCTCAATGAGGGTGAGGACCTCACCCTTGGAAGCGTTCATTTTGTTTTTCTAATTTTTTGTATTTCAAAATTTTTATTATTAATAAACCTTATTTTTTAAATTGGAAGTCACGCAAAATTATGTCAAGGTTCTTTATTGCAAAAATTTCAATACACGAGGATTTAAGACCGCTTTTAATGAAATCAATGCTTCTTTTAGAAATCATAATGCATTGCGTATAGCAGAGCTGCGCACAAGTACAAGTAGACCACGAGTATTTCAAGTCAAGTTCGCGTTCGGGTCGTGGTCAAGTAAATAAATTTAAAACCATGAACGGTTCGGGTCGTGTTCAGGTATTTCATGGACTTGACCATGATTTTGTACCTCAAGTCAAGTTCGTGGTCAAGTATAATTATTTTACTTGAACCATAGTACTTGGTCATGTTCAAGTAAATATTAAGAAGTACTTGACCACGAACTTGAGTTTTTCGTGTACAAGTTCAAGTAATTTTGTTTGTGCAATTCTTCATGACTGATTGTAAGGGAGTTTTCAATTCACTTACGCTTCACTGTACTAAATGAAACTTAAAACGGCATTTAATACATCACTTTAAGCGGCATTTGTTAATTTGTTCCGTGTACGCAAATACAAAAGAAAGCTCAACATTCATATGGCTCCGTGGAAATTGATTTAAAAATGTTAGCACCCATGTTTATAATAGTATGTGGCAACAAAACCCAAGAGGAGTTCTGTGTCCCCGAAAATATCAACTGAGTCACCAGACCCACCCGCTACACGAAATCAGAGCATATCTGCAGTGTACCATCGTTCTACATTCATTGAAAGGAATAAAAAATACAATAATTATTATTTTTAGAGGCGGTTGCTCGCAAAATGCAGGGTGAAACCTAGTGTGTTAGAAACCCAGGTTTGCTTTCATTATAAATATAAATTCAATAAAATTTAAGTATTTTGATGTCCAATGGATTACATGAAAGTACTTGAAAGTTCAAGTTCATGGTCAAGTTCGGGTCATGGTCAAGTCAAGTAGAAGTTGGACCCGAAACGCGCGTATAAAATCATGGTCAAGTAATCTGAGAATTACTTGAAAACCCGAACTTGTTTCATTCACGTTTTACTTGAACTGAAAATGTCAAGTTCGGGTAATCTTGAAATACGTACTTGAGAAGTCGGGGTCAAGTCAAGTTCGTGGTCGGATCTTTGTAAATACTTGACCCGAGCGCAGCACTAGCGTATAGCACAAGGTCGCTTTCGCTATAATGCAACAATTTCGTCTGTATGTAGAAAAAAGCATAATTTTTTGCCATGTAAGAAAGTATCAATGTTAGTGTAAAAATTTCGTTGCTCGTATAGAAAAGGTGGCAGTATTATTTTTTTGGGATGAACAGTTAAGCTTAAAAAACACTTACCGGTGGGTTAAACTACAATGCTGAAAAAACACGTTGGGAATCACGTCAAATATAATTTAAGTACTAGTTGGGTCCAATACTCTGAAGACATTTACAGTATTATTATTTTACGAGTCTCACAAGGCTTGAATCACCTGAGCTGAAGCTAAATCTGCACTGTGAGAGAGATGCTTCTCAGAATTAGAATTGACTCCCTCACGTCTCATTTAGCCCAAGTATGGAGTGAAATGGATCAAGACAAGAAGACTACATAAATAAAACATAGAGCTGTTCCTTTCGAGAGAGTAATATATTTCGCGGGTAAATTCAATGATTCTTTTTGAAAAGCTAAAATCGTATTTATCGTTGTGAAGAGAACATTGGAGTTTTACATTTTATAATACCAAAGGAATAAAAAATAGCCTGCTAAAATTTATTGCGAAGATAAAAAATGACAAGCCTTTCGGCATGGACATTCGTTCTTGTACGAATTGATATTGGCCTTACTCGCCTAATTATTAATTGAAGAAGCACTTGAGTATTTTCCCGCCCAACTGAAAATGATCAACTAAACACCGAATCTTCGGCCAGATTTTGAAAATGTTGTTAGTTAGAGAAACTTGATTAGGACAAATTGCAGGGGTGGATTAATCAAATAATTTTTACCCTGGCCCTAACACTCAAAATAGATTTGTTGGCCTTTACGCATGCTATCTGAGTGCCTTATTCGTTAATATTTTTTTACCTTGGCCTTTACCTTGGCAGGGTGGGCCAACCCGTAAATCCACCCTGGCCAAACTGACAATGAGAATCATTGAATTTGACTTGGTCCCATTACGAATGAATGTTTTCAGTTGAGTTCACCAAAATTCGAATCATAAGAGCTTGAATATTGAAGTTTTATTCTAATTTTTGAATCGTTTCAAATGGTAGCCAGATTTAACCATTTTTGTGGAAACAGTTTGTTCCTATTAATTTATCTCATAACCAATTGGATTTTAATTAATGAATTATTTAAATGAGGAAGTATTCAAGTTTCCTTTGTGGCATACGGAAGTGTAGTTAATAGGTATAAGTTGACTTTTGACATATTGCCACCACCATATTTGTAATCCCACGCCCAATATACAATACGTCACTGTCACAATTCAAGGAATTAAAATTGTGCCGATTAAAATCAATACAGACAGCTCATTAATGGTGAGTACACAGAAGGCAGTGTAAGTATTGACAAAAGCTTTGACAAGTGGTAAGTATACTATGTATAGGGATATTAATTTAATGTAAGCTTTCATCATTTGAATTCTTCCGATAAAATACTATATTGGAAATGCAATTGTATTTCTGCCATAATCACACAAAAAATAAAATATTCATTCACAGTTTTTTACAGCCTTCAAGGAATCCTGAATGATGCTCCATTTTTATCTGTGGAAGTAAACGTATGTACACAAATGTATTTGTGTCAATTTACTGAACGCCATACATTGGCATCCTCTCGAGAGATTGAGGGATGCCTCACTCTCACAAAATGCGAGGGTGATGGTGAATACAGGGTGTGAACGAAAGAGAGGGAGGCAGTGCATAGATGCACATCCTCATGAGGACAGAGTGCAGCACTCGCACTCACCTCGCACTCAGTGTACTCACGGGTTTACTTTGAGGACGAGTGCATGTTATTACAACCGTGCACTCATAATTATGAGTGCGAGTAAATACCACAGATTTGTTTATTCATGAGTGCGAGGACGAGAACACAAAAATATACACTCATTTTAAAAAAATGCAATACTCTGCACTCTAGTGTAAAAAATGCGATTTACTGCTAGGTTTGTATATGTCATATATACAATTTTGGACAATTACACAAAATGGAAACGAAAACAAAATCGTTCAGTGAGTATGATTGAGAATTGCATCCGTTAATATTTCCGTCATAATAATCTTGTGTCAATCGTATGATTTCAAAAATGAGTGAGAAAAATGTAAAATTTTAATTTTAGGATGTCGGTGAAATATGTCGGCCCTAATATTAAATATTACTAGCGTGATATTAGTGTGCGTGATATTAAGCAAAAACTTGTGGTCAACATTCGCTAATCTGAGACTGAGAAACCAGTGAAGTTTTCTAATTTTTGAGCCGCATATACAAGGAAACATTTTTTCCATTTGGTATTTCCCGGACCGCAACCTGGAATATCACATAGGCATTATTTTTGAAATTACGTATACATCATTTAGGTCTAAATTATGTTCAAAGTCAAACGACAATAGTTGAACCCACGGTATGCCTTGGATACTATTCACAAATCTTGGCCAAAATGAGTAATATTTATTTTGCTCTAACTTCATTAACATGAATGAATTTATGAGGAACTATTAGGCACTGCTTTGAGTAAGACATAAACTCTTTCCACCGAAATCTTTTCGACTGATTGACATCAGATTATTAACTATTCCAAATGTGGAAATCTCTTAAAATGTTATAAATAATAAATGAATAATTATCTTATAAAACAACCCATATCAAATGCGTACATAATGTGGCCTTAACGATTTCCAGGCACATCCTAAATACGGACGTGGCTCTTCAAATATTTATTTTGCTCTAACTTCATTGACATGAATGAAATTATGAATAACTATTGGGTAATGTTTTAAGTAAGACAAGATCTTTCCACCGAAATATTTTTGACTGAATGACATATTAACAATTCCAAATGCGGAAATCTCCTAAAATGTTGTTAATTAAAAACATTTACACAGAAGTACTTTAATGACACCTCTTTCACAAAATGAAGCCTGAAAATAGTTTATAACGTTTTTTATCCCTTATGGAATATTAGATTTTAATTCCCAGGCATTTATATGTATAAATATTCGGTAATTAGTCCACAAATATGATCAAATAAATTAAAAACTCTCGATGATTTTCTAAGTGTCTCTTGGGTCGTCACCTGCAACATACATGCAAAACCAGCTTATACGAAATACTGGTGCAAAGGATTTCACGCGAAATTCTGTTCACAGTAAAAGAATATTAATTGAGCCAAACTTGAATAATAACTGTTTTGACATTCCGTACAAATCATGGCTTAAATGAGTCCCGAATTCTGGATTTATTTTCAAACGTTCAAAGTTGGGTACACACTTGGAGTTTTCCCTTTCCAATGGAATCCAAAAACTCGGCGGGTGGAGCTAGTTCAATACAAGTGGAAGAAGCTGCATTGTATCATTAATACATTATTGTATTTAATCTACACAGCTACCTTCCTCTTTCGCTTCGTCCACGTTTCCTATTTTCGGAGAGGAAAGTCAACTGGAAGTGACTCCTCGGATTTCTTGGCTTTCACAGTGGGCATACTAAATATACTCAACATGTATATGAGAATAAGTTGTGACTGGAATGGCACTAAAAACTACATGAATCACTTGTTAAGTTTAGACGTCGAAGAGACAGGTGCGTTTACGTTTCTACTTACCTTTTTAGCAGTGTCACATTTTAAAATTCCTAATGATTATCTGTAATAAATAAATTGATGCATACACAATAAATTCAATTAACGAGACATTTTACCTCTGTATAGCTAACCAAATCAAGTCTCGTGAGTATAGCAGTAACCGTTCAAACAATCCAAGGCATTCCAGCAGTGTCATGCGGAAGTCAGCAATTATTTTTACAATATATCTACTGGTGTACTCTCTTCGAATGATCATGCGGCCAGAGAAACCATACCATATGACCAGTATGCTCAAAAACGGAAAAAGTATAAATATAGTGAGGGTTGGAATGAGCATCCTTTAATTTTATGTATTTTGTATTCACACGTTCGTCTGTCATTGGACTTTCCTTATTATGGAATATCATGGAAACGTACTGTGCAAACACTTAGGGTACATGGATTCCCTTTAAAAGACCAGCTTAATAATATTTATCAATTAATCACTCCTTATTTTTTTAACACACATTATTACATAAGCATCAAAAACATTTTCATATTTTTTTTACTTCTAGGCAGCTGAAATCATCTGAGTCGAAGGAACACCCTTCCAGACATTTGGAAGACACTGCAAGCAAGTTTGATATGTTGCGGGTTCTACAAAGTGAACATAACGGTATTTGGAATCGTGTGTACTTTGTTTGTTTCCTGGCATATGTCGTTTTTACCACAATTAATATCTACCTGGTTGTTTCGGCACTAACTCTCAAAGCAGTATTTGTGACATTGGCCATGAGCTACATTAATGTAATCATGGTGAATTCAGCGGCCCAGCAATATGAGGCGTCTCTGAGAGTCCTGGATTCTTGGAAGTATTTTCGAGGAAAGTCTTTATTTCGAAGATGTCTTAAAAGCATCCAGCCTATTCGTACGCTGAATCAGAGCTGCGCACAAGTACAAGTAGACCACGATTATTTCAAGTCAAGTTCGCGTTCGGGTCGTGGTCAAGTAAATAAAATTAAAACTATGAACGGTTCGGGTCGTGTTCAGGAATTTAATGGACTTGACCATGATTTCTTACGTCAAGTCAAGTACGTGGTCAAGAATAATTATTTTACTTGAACGAAGTACTTGGTCATGTTCAAGTAAATATTTAGAAGTACTTGACCACGAACTTGAGTTTTTCGTGTACAAGTTCAAGTAATCATGCTTGAGCAAGTCTCCATGGCTGAGGGAGTTTTCAATTCACTTACGATTCACTATACTAAATAAAACTTAAAGCGGAATTTTAGTGCATCATTTTAAGAGGCCTTAGTTAACTTGTTCCGTGTGTAAATACAAAAGAATGCTCAACACTCATATGGATCGGCTCCGTAGAAATTGATTTAAAAATGTTCACCCATTTTTACAATAGAATATGTCAACAAAACCTAAAAGGAGTTCTGTGTTACCGAAAATGTCAACTGAGACACCAGACACACCGGCTACTCGAAACCAGAGTAGATCTTCATTGTACATTCTACATTCAATGAGAACGGTCAAAAATACAATTTTTGTTTTTAGAGGCGGTTGCTCGCATTATGCTGGGTGAAACCTAGTGTGTTAGAAACGAAGTAGAAGTATGTTCACGTACACACCTGACAAATATAAATTTTTCTCCAATAAAATTTAAGTATTTTGGTGTCGTACAAGTCAGGTTTCTTGTACTTGAAAGTTCAAGTTCATGGTCAAGTTCGGGTCATGGTCAAGTCAAGTTAACGTTGGACCCGAAACGCGCGTATAAAATCATGGTCAAGTAATCTGAGAATTACTTGAAAACCCGAACTTGTTACATTCAAGTATTACTTGAACTGAAATTGTCAAGTTCGGGTTACCTTGAAATACGTACTTGAGAAGTCGGGGTCAAGTCAAGTTCGTGGTCGGATTTTTATAAATACTTGACCCGAGCGCAGCACTACGCTGAATGGATGGCTTGGGTATGTGGACAGACCGTTGACTTTGACATTCATGGGAATTATCATCGACAATACTGTGTCTTTAATTGTTGGCAATCGAAATGCATAAAATGAAATTCTTGAAAGGTGAGTTCCATTCCATAAGATGAACTTTGTTCTCCTGCAGAAGAATTTCAAGGAGCAGGTTCTTGCCATTATATTTAATTAGCTTCATTGAGAGCGCAACACTACCATTATTTTAAGACTTATTATGAGATAAGTTCCGAATAAATATACATTTATGGTTCCATTTGTTAGATCCGTTTCTTATAATATCCACTGATGGCATAATTACACCGTACATAAATGTAACATTGTATTTAATAAATTTACTCGTTATAAAAAATTAAAATCCGTCTCAATACTGTAATTTCTCAAAGCTAATACTATTTACATTCCCGCGTATTTGTAGTGCGTATAAAACATCGAATTTATTGACCTCTACTAAATCCAAAATCGTTTAAAATTTTGGATTAGTTAAAACATTAATTATGCTAAGTCCTCTGGATGTGTTATTATTTTTGCTGTATGTGTTATTAAAAACAAATATATTACGATGAATGATGATTTTTTTATTCAGCTTTACATCAAGCTTAACTGGACTGTAATAATTAATAATATTTACGACAGATCCGCAGGAGCAGATATTGAGTCAGCCGTAAACTTGAATAGGTTTAAACTTTGGAGTTCCGCCATACCAAAGTGGGATAATGTCTTCCGGGAATTGTCGTCTCACCATTGGAAGCCATTTTCCTTTGTTCGTCCCATGCACATCAACGCGCTCAAGAACCGGACCAAGTATCGGGCGAACGAGATTTATTGTCAGTTGTGCAAAGTGGTTTGCTTCGAAATTGTACATTATTAAAAATATCGAAATTATTATAAACCCTTATTTCTTGAACTGATTTTACAAGCTACTATAAGTTCTAAATAGTTTTGACTTTCAAATTGTTTGTCTGTAATTTTATATGTTTGTAATAAATTATTGTAAAGTAAAAAGATCCAATACTAATTTTGTATAAATTACCATTCACAAGCATACAATATCCCAAAAGCTCCCTGATGACTTCCTTATATTCCCGAAACACTCTGAGGATGAACATCATCGCTGAAATACAAATGCATACAGTACTTCGGAAATTTGTCAAGACGTCTAATATCCTGATAGGAACAAAATTGATAGGAATGCGAGATGAATATATGAAAAACTTACTAGCAGCGTGACCAAACTGGTACAAATCAAACCCATCGAGATCGAATAGGAATGATGCATACCGAACTTCCTGCTTCGGTGTATCTTTCTCATGAATCGTTCTAATGATCCTGTACACGGCATTGAAGGCATACTTGAGCAAAATTTTGAGATTCTCTTCCCCCAATTCCACTTCTCGACGAACGTTAAATTTGCCCATTTCCGCCATCCAGACTGTAATCAATTGTAGGAATTCAAATTTATGCATTACCCTGGCAGGAAGTCAAGTACCAAAAATTTTCCATTGCTACAATATTAACATTAAATTCTGCCATTTTCATTGGACTTTTCTTTAGCTGGAAAGAACTTTACCGGGTCTATCTTCAGCATCATATCCGGCATGGTAATATGGAAAATGTTTCACCAAATGATCTGGCTCCTCCCATGTGTCAAGTTCCTTCATGAATTTCAGTAATTCCTGAAAATACAAGCATAAAAGGCTAAAAGATTCCCCAAGAACTTTACTAATGCAGAAATTAATTGAGTGATATAATCAACCGCCACTGTGAATTCTCCCATACCGGTTTAGAATAATTTCTAAATGATGGGGAATTTTGAATGTATGTCCAAACTTTATCAAGAAGGCTCTCAGGGATGTCGTCAGTGCCAAGTTTATTGTCGGACAGATCAATTTCCTGGAAGTCCAGGGCTGTAACCTCCGTCGTTTCTTGTGCAACTGTGATGCAAACAAGAGGGCAAGACAAAACCAGGGATAATTGTATCAAATTTAAAAATCTCCAGGTGCGATTCCCGTCCACCATTTTGATGGGCAATGCTACCGAAATTTAAAAGTTTGATATGAACTCAAACCAAGTCTGACTTTCAACACCCGTGAGAGATAAATGCCGAATAGATACTAAATTGGGAGCTTTAGTGGAAGATGAGTAAGCTTTTAAAACTCTGATTTTGGTCCGGCCAAAAAAATCCTGAAATTCCACAAGTGTAACAGAGGAATGTATTCCGGGTTATTAGAAATGTTACAAGAGCTTAAATTAAAATGGATGTACTTAGCACCCAATTACGACACACGTTCACACGCTATTAACGAAAAGGGTATCTGGCAAGTGTATTGGGTGAAAAGAAATTTGACATGCACGCTATGTAGATGAAATAAAGAAGGGAGGAATCTGTAAAAGGAAGACATTCGGCAAAAAAAGTTAATTTCCAGCCATTAAATTTTATTTTGGGGGGATTTCTCCAGAATAGCAGGAAATACAGTTCAATCTCACCAAACAATAAGAACATGAATGAGAGTAGACACTATGGACTTCTTTTTATTATAAGGAGTAAAATTAAAAACGAGTTATGTATACATATATATAACCATTGAAAACATTGACAGACATACTATACATATCGGTTCACTAAAAGTATTTCTTAAAAACGTGCTTCATACTCAAAGTGAGCTGTAGTTATGCTCTCGTGTCAGAATACTTTCTTCACACAATGTGTGATTTTTCCACATGTTTCTTTTTTTGTGTAAATTTAATTCTCGTAATCCCATCGTTTCAAGTAAGTACATACTCTGCTGATTCAGTTTCATCTGTCTCATTATTTTTTAAACTAGACACTTTCAGACTCTAAATCAAGTTGTCTTAATAAATGAACAGTAATAATAACAATTTTTCTTTACTGTATTAACTCTTCAAATGGGTTTCATTTCCAAGACTTTTCGTATTATAGTAGTGGATTGAAAAGTACGTGGATAGTAATTCCTCAAAACAGAGAAAATGAAGGGAAAGATTAAACATTGTTAGTAAATCCAGCTTGCTCATTCATCTCTTCCATAGTAAATAGCAACATCGTTAATTTAATTCCCATTAATACAATATTGCACAAAACCCAGTATTTAAATTTGTTGTTTTAAGAAATTAGGGAACAGTTGTACAGGAATGCAATCTTCTGTTTCATTTAAATTAGAAATAAAAATACATGTAATTCACGGGAAATATTATTTTAATCGGAAAAATTGTCTATGGCAGTTCACAATAAGTTCAGGCCGTCCTGTCTAATACGATCTTTCACAAATTAAATACAAAATTTTAATTTGAAAGAGTCCATCAAACGAACTAGCCTGGGTACGTTTATGAACACTTACGAGCACTGCACAGCCAGCAAATTGCTGGCTTTGCGAGGAAAATGTAAAAAGGGTAGACAGTAAATAACAGTTGTATGCAATAGCTAGCTGCACAGCCCTAGTAAATGTGTAGACTAATGTACGGTAAAACAATTTTTTCATTTAATTTTGCTTTAAATTTTTTAAAATGATTCTCTCTTCTAATTCATAATTTGAAAGAGTGAGTCTTGGTTGTGGACGGCTGCCCGTGAAAATGTCGCCGCCCTTGCTACTGTATAATGCTTTTAATTTTTTTAGAATAATATTATTTATTTAGTCAGCTATTGCTGGCTCAGCAAATAAAAAAGCTCGCTGTTTGAATCTCTAATCCGCAAAAAAATTAATAAAAAATAAAAATTAAATTAAATTTTTAATAATTTCGAGTTATTAAGACTTTTTAACATCCTTTTTTCATTTGAGCAACATTATTTTTTTCATTCAAAAAAAAAAGAAAAAGTGCACAACATTATAACGCTTTAATATTTTTTTTAATTTAAAAAAAATAATTTTAATAATTTATTTAGCCAGTTATTGTTGGCTCAGCCAATAAAAAAAGCGCGCGAATATTTGAATCTTACCATCACGGACACGGACACGGAGACGGAGACTATCCACTCTTTCAACTTAGAAGAGAGGATAGAATAGAACGGAAAAAAGTATTTTGTTTACTATTTAAGCTATTGCGCATGTGTGAAATATAAAATAAGGGTGTGAGACTTTAGCCGTATGTTTGAATAGGTTTGAAGGTCGGGCTTCCTCCATACCAGCTGGGAATGAGATAATCCGGGAATTGTCTCCGAACGATAGGAAGCCATTTGGCCTTGTTCATACCATAGGTTTCAATCCGCTCGAATACTCGACCCAGCATTGGACGCATCAGGTTAAGCAATTGTTGAGCGAGCGGATTCACTACAGAAATTGAAAACACGTCTAAAGTTAGTAGGTTGTTTAATGATACAAACGAAACCAAAAATAATTACATATGTACACATGTAAATCCATACAAACTGAAAAAGCATACTGCTTTAATTTAAAATCTGCTTAAAGAGAGAAAAACTGCATTTTCATAATGAATTTGGTTTGTGTACATGTTAATCTTCAAATGTCTACATTATACGGAGAATTGTAGTATCTGTAGAATGCCCATACAGGACGCTTTAATTAAACTTGCATACCGTTTACAATTATACAATAACCCATGAATTCGTCAATGACTTCTTTATAGTCCCTCACCACTTGAAGCATGAAAGCCAGAGCTGTGAGGAGAAATTTCCATATTTTAATTCTATATGAATTACTGTAATTAACAATCAATTCTAATCATTTTGAATTGTCATAAAACTTGCAGCGAGTGTCCTTACTATCCATGTGAGCAATCTGATACATATCGTAGCCATTAAAATCCAAGAGAAATGACCCATGTCGAACTTCTTTTTCCAGTGTATCCTTTTCCTGAATAGTCTTAATGATTCGCAATATGGCTTTAAATGTATATTTGAGGATGATTTCCACGTTTTTTGGACCCTTCTCTACTTCTTGACGTATTTTAAATTTGCCGATCTCAGCCAACCACACTAAAATAAGGATTAATATAATGTTGGTTTGGCTAAATCACTTCAAAACTATGCCACACTGAAATTTCTACCCGACAAAATTAATGAAAGAGTTTGCGCAGTATGACGGAACTCACCAGGCCTGTCCTCGAGATCGTGCCCAGAGAAATAATATGGAAAGCCCTTTTTCAGATTGTTTGGCTCCTCCCACATTTCTAGATCGTTCAAGAAATCTCGGAAGTCCTAAAAGTACCAAATCAAAATTAGGTTGCACAGCCAATGTCAACATGAAGCTTTTGTAAGAGTGCAACAATTTGTAACAGAAAAACATTTTGAATTTAAAATATTTAAAATTCTTCAAAATATGATTTCAGGAACTTACTTGAGCAGAATAATTCCTGAAACCTGGCGAATATAAAATATAAGAGCGGGCTTTATGAAATAGCTCATCATTGATTTCTCTGTTTCTATCCGGTTGATTGTCTTGTGAATGTGTTTTGGATATTTCCGTGGTTGTATCTTCAACCGGAATTGCTCCTATAAAGTTACAGCGTAAAATTATTTGCAGAAATATAGAAAACTTGAGAGGAAAATTTTGGAGTTCCATCTTTGTGAAAGAGTTCCGAAATCAGTAAAAGATTTGGCACTTCCAATGTTTTAAAGACCACAGTACTCGCTGAATGCTTAGCCAGGATAGATATTTAGCCCTCCATATATTTGTGCAGAGGAAATGCCGCGGAACAACAACCCTTTGAAGGTAAACATCTGGTTCCAATTTAACACGGCGGAAAATTCCAAGTTTTCAAGTAAACTTCCAATAATGCGTACCTACTTCCTGGTTGAGTCATATGTATATTCACATGAAATGCGAGATAAGTTTCTTATTGTATGCTATATTGCACGTCCTGTACTACTATGTTCAGACTAAATTATAGTTATTAATAATTACACTCCGTGTGAATATTATTACGTATGTACTCATAATATCACATACGAAATGAGAAATCCATGTAAAGTATGAGAGTAAATTACACCATACTCCACAGCTTAATGAAAAAATTTAGAATCGAGTATCTCTGAATAAATGGACGGCAATAGTCGTAATGATTCTGTAAACGGCGTGGAAGGCGTACTTATGCAATATTTTGAGGTTCTCTTCCCCCAATTCCACTTCTCGACGAACGCAAAATTTACCCATTTTAGACATCCAAACTGTAATCAATTGTACGAATTAGTTTTTCAAAATTATACATCACCCTGGCAGGAAGTCAATTATTACCAAATATTTTCCATTGCGTCAAGTTAGAAATTATAACTGATCTAAATTTATTTACTCACAATCTGGGATATTTATGATTATATCATCTGGATATAATATATTCCAGAATGATCGCTGCATAAGGGTAGCATATAATAACATATGTATGTACATTTGTGATGAGTATACATTATACCAGAACATCCATGATAAAAAAATCTCACAAAGCTCCAGAAATATTCCTGAGTTTACTTGTTGATTAAAATCTATAAATGCTTTCAGAAAACTTAACTCGTAAAGGATGCATGGGAATTCTTTGAAAACGCAAAAACAAGTATTTTTTTCATGTAGCACAATGTTTCACAGCACAATTCAAAAGAGCATATAACCTTGTAAACATCATTATATGGATATTTTACATTTTAGTTAAACGCTCTAACATTTTTGACAAAAATAGTGAAAAGGATGGTCCTGAGGAAATTAAAAATCAAGTTCAAATTCATTACACTAAAAAACAGTATTTGTTTTGATAGTGAGATAAATTGGTAATTTCAAGAGTAATAACAATAAAATGAGCTTTACTTCATGAAAAAAGTAGATCCTTAATATTTATCCTTTTCGTGCAATTGACTCATCCATTGTACTTATATACAAATAAATACTTTCTGGCACTGGATTTAATATAGCAGAAATGAACGGATCCAGCATTCTTGAGGAACTGAAATAATTATTATTTAACCGTGAACTTGTATCGGCTTAAACGTCAGGTTTCCTCCATACCAACGTGGAAGGATGTTCTCAGGGAACTTTCTCCTCAATGCTGGGATCCACTTGACTTTGTTTGTCCCGAAGACGTCAACGCGCTCTAACATTCGACCCAGTATAGGGCGGACTAAATTAATCAGTACTTGGGCTGGATGGCTGACTGGTTACAAAATAGGAAAAAAACGTTTTAAAACAGCGTTAATTATTCCTAAATGATTTTAGAGTTGAGTTTTCAAAACAATCAAATAAAATTACCATTTATTAGCATACAATAGCCCAAAAATTCCTCAATGACTTCCTTGTAGTCTCGTAGCACTCGGAGCATGAAGTTTACAGCTTAAACGCGAACAAGTCAAGTCATATTTAAAAAATAATTTAAGAATAAATATATTTTATGGAAGGTTTGAGAATTATCTTACTTTCCGCATGATTTATTTGGTACCAATCAAAACCATCATAGTCAAGGATGAAAGCTCCAAATCGGATTTCCTCCTCTGGGCTATCTTTGTCATGTATGGTTTTAATAATTCTGTATATTGCTTTAAATGTGTATTTGACTAAGAGTTCCTCATTGCCCAGCTCCACTGCGCGCCGGATATTAAATTTCCCGACTTCAGCAATCCACACTGTGCAAGGAAAGGTGTTGATGGTTAATCAGATAGTTATAAAGGAAATATAAAATTTAATACCGATTCAAAAAATGTCTTACCAGGCCAGTCGTTAGAATCGTACCCTGCAAAATAATATGGGAATTTTTTTGTTAACTCCTCTGGCTCCTCCCAAGATTCTAATTCAATTGTTAAGTTCCGGAGTTCCTAAAAACACAAATAATTCCCCTTATTTTAAATTCCGATAACGTAAAAGTAGCTTCATGTGGTACGTATGGCATTTACTGTGTAATCAAAGAGAACATTTGTTCCTGTATATTTAAATTCTCACAAACTTACTTGAGCTGAATATTTCTGGAAACCCGGGGAATTTCGAACGTAAGTTCCGAGTTTTTTAAATAATTTTTCCGTAATATTATGATTACTGGCTTGACTTTCCTGGAAATGTACTTCAGTCACTGGAATTATTTCCATTATTTCTTGCCCATTCGTAAAATATAGTAAAGGGAAGAACAGCGAAAGAAAGTTGACGAGCAAAATCGTTAAGAGATGATATCTGGGCATGCTGATGAAGAGTAATAATAATTTTTACCAAGACAATCGTTTGCTGAGGCGTCACTTGGGAAAAATGCATTGACTTAATTCCGCCTGCGTAGAAACACAAACCGGGAATTGAACTTGGAGTATTGTGTTTTAAGAAAAACACTGATTACGCAATCCTGCTCATTCACACCAACACCTTTTCCGGATACAAACTAGATTGGGGCAGGAAAATTCCAGTGGCTAAATTCAAATTTAATTATTGTATACATAAATGAGGAAATATTATGGAGGATTAATGGTGAAGTGTGGAGAGGGAATGGCTTCATTGCACGCTATTTTCATTACTCCTTGAAATAATTATGTTCACACGATAAAATCTCAAACGCAAAGATTTAGAGTCAAACTTACAGACTTCCCGTATTATTAATATGCTTGCTGTAATGTGTTTCAAAATCATTTACAGAATTATTTAATTAAGTGTTGAGTCTTTTTGTGACTCATGCATTTAAACTTTTTTGATTGTTAGTGAGTGACTCAGGATTAGTTCTGCTGATTTTGTCTGACAAGTGGGGAAATACCATTCTTAAGGAAGAGTGATTTCCTATTTCCTATCTACGCTCTTAAAACCAGATTTTTTACACTATTTCAGGTGAAATGTAGAATGTTGAACCAATTATAAACCCTAGAATTGTTTTTGCAGTGGACGAATTTTTTTCCCATGACGTTGTACATGGTAATAATGAGCAGGCAAAACTGGAATAACACATATAAGTATGTGCATGATTCAGCCTACAGTATGTGCTATTGCTTTTAGATAGCCCGCTCTAATGATGTTTTCTCATTAGGAACCCAGATATTTGAACACCCTCCTATCAAAAAATGTTGGTAGAGTTTAAACACATGGGATATTCTTTTATTTGCTATTTTCCATAATACTTTTAGCTACTCATAAGACAAATAAGGGCAGTTTTAAAATTTTTCCTTCCTCATAGAATAAGGTTAGCAGGGAAGTATGTTCGGATCTGTAGTATCCACGTGGCTTTATTTGTCCCATTAATCTTGACAAGCTCATAACCAGGGTGAGATTCCCAGGAGATTTCTTTTTTTATTTACAATTTATTTTTTTCTTGTGGTTATTCCCTAAATTAATAACAATGAGATTCCCATATGTGCGTAGAACTCCTCTTGAATAACTTTAATGAAACAGAGCTCTGTTTAAAATTGGAAGGGCTTTTACTGGGTCTATTCCAGCAAAATAATAGTGACAGTTCTTTTTTAGTCGATCTGGTCCTTCCCATTTCTCTAATTTATCCAGCACTAAATTTGTTCATCATCTGAGGGAATTAACATATTAAATGTTCTTCAGTAAGGTGTGAATATTTTGGTAGTGTCACTTCATGGATACAAAATAAATCAAGTTTTGAAAATTTACATGCACGGAATAATATTTATACTCTGGAGAATTGCGAATATACGGTTTCGCTTTCGCCATCATGCAACTAATCCCGACCCTAATTTACATTTATTTGTAAGTCTGTAGGTTGCACATTTCATAGCTACAGGTCCCGCAGGTTAGAATGATCAAAGGAAATTTTATTTTACGTTTAATTATTCTATCCCCTTATTTTACTATATGACTTGTACAAATGTGCAAAATCCCAAAGTACCAAGTAGATACACCAAGAACCGTCGTGGTAACTCCGAATCAAATTTTGATTTTAATTTGTAAGTTTTATTGATTGTAGATATTTTAAATTAACTAAAGAGTACAACACTGAAGAATTTTAATGGAAGATAAAATAACATTCCGGCATAATTATTAATAGATAATCAATTATTTTAGCCATAGATTTGGAGAGGTCTGAAGTATTTGTTTCCTCCGTACCACGGGGGTATGGCTTCTATAGGGAGGACTTCTTTAATCCGTTCTACCCACTTGTCCTTACTAGGACCATAAAGCTCAACACGCTCCATTATTCGTCCAAGGATTGGTCGGAACATATCTACTCCTGCACGAGCCATTGGACTCACTGTGGTACACAGGATTATAATGTTTAAATTAAATAAAACCAAACAATAACCTGAAAAACAAAAAAGAATGAGTTCAAGGCAGAGATGTTCACCCGTCGACGGGTACCCTTCAAAGAAGCCTTCCTTCAGGGAAGGATGCACTTCTTTCGAAAGAAATGAAGGGAAGGGAACGAAGGGTGAAAAAAATTACGAAGGAACAAGTAAGGCTTCAGCGCATTAATGAAAAAATTGAAGTTGCCGGAAGGGTGCTTCCCAATCACCCTTCGCGCGCCGAATGTACCTTTCATGACAACTAACTCTAACGCTGTCAATACGCGCTTTCATTCACATGTAACGTACCAGGGTACATATAATACGATGGAAAGACGGTTTCTGGCGTTTTCGTTTCTTGACTTTGTTGTCTCATATATGAAAATAAAGTATTGCGGAAGACGGAATTTGGTGAGGGAAGAATATTACTGAAGGCTTAAGGAAGGATCTCAATAAACAACTTCGAAGGAAGGGTGAAGGAAGGAATTTTGTTTCCAAGCCTTCAATCTGAAGAGGTCTGAAGGAAGGAAATGAATATATTTTTTTGCATTCAAAGGATTGAAGGAAGGGAAAATCATTTGAACATCTCTGGCTTCAAGGATTGCTTACCATTTATGAAAATACTTTTTTCTACGAGCTCATCAATGACTTCCTTGTACTCTCTGAAAACACGCAGCAGCTGTGCGAGAGCTAAAATATTTAAAACAAAACAAGTTTAGATTTTTATAACCGAATGGGATCATGTAGCAAATATTTATATATCTATTTATTTCTCAAAATTATAGGTAAAATACTTTCAGGATGGCCGTACTGCTGCAAATCAAACCCATCAAAGTCCACAATGAAGACCGCATGTCGAATTTCTCTGTCTGGCGTGTCCTGGTCGTACAAACTCTTAATGAATCTATGAACCGTAAGGAAAATGTACTTCATGCCTATTTCAATATTCCTTGGACCACGTTCCACCTCAGCTCGGATATTGTACTTGCCTACTTCTGCGACCCAAACTGCGAATAAAAGTATAATAAAATTTTCTTTTGCAGATGATACCCACTATGTATGTATAGTGTGGTCAACACTACGAGGGATCCCTTTATAAGCACATTTTCTCTATTAAAGCAAAAATATTCAGGGGGAATTCCAGTAATTATTTTTGCGCACATTTCGCATTGAGTAGCATTAAAATTTTAAAGAACTGTACCTGGTCGACTTGCAGAGTCGTGGCCAGCTAAATAATAGGGGAAGTTCTTGGAAAAGTGCTCCGGCACTTCCCACGTCTCCAGCTCATTTAGTAGTTGGAATAGCTCCTTTGGAGTTGACAGCATTATAAATTATACAATAAACAAATTTTGTTAGCATATGTCGTGTGCAATAATTAATAGTTCCATACAGCAAAAAATTAATTTATGAGCCTCACTTGTTTTGTAAGACTTTGGAATTCTGCTGAGTTTCGAATGTATTTGTAAATTTTTTGGAAGTACTTCTCTGACAGATAATCATTTGAAGATGCTTCTTCCTCCTGCTCCTTTGGGGTTACTTCAGTTGTGACAGTAACATCTGGCAATTCTTCCGCTGAAGACAAAACGGCAGAAGCGATAAAAATCAGGAAATGGAGTGAATTTGCTCGCATTTCGAAATTCAGGAATATCTAATTATGTATATACGTAATTATAATTATATTGTTAAAATCGGAAAGAAATGGGCTTTGTCAAGAACACTGCTGACTATACTAGGATCGAAGGACTCGCACCTGAAATATCTGGGGTTACTGGGCCTGAAGTCTGAAACATTAAGGGGTATCAAGTATTGAATTGTATAATGAATGGGTAAAATACTAACGACAGAGAGCCTCAAAAGAGTTTATGAATTGTAGAGACATTTATAGAAACAGGAGCTTCGGAACGTAATTTCCCAAGAGATATTTCTGTATATAAAAAATTATAATTGGGTGCAAGAGATACGTTGAACACGCGAGGATGATTGTGGATAATGAATACCCTTTAAGTTTCTACTCCACAGTTTCATTCGAATATTCAGCGTGGAAATGAGTGAAAAAATTCAAGTAGCCTAAACAATCAAGTATCTGAAATCCAATAATTATGTTACAGCTTATAACAAGTTACATAGTAAAAAATAGCAGTTTTAAATTCCAGTCAGTTAATGAGTAGCAAGAAAAACTTATTTAACCAGGTGTAAAATTTTTTAATTGATGGAATTCGTGTTTGCACTATTCTCAGAATTTTAGAAATTGGGACGGCCGTAATGAGCCATGTTTTCAGTGAATCAAAAAATATCTTGGGTACTTACAATTTCTGAAGTATGTAATTTTTTCTGGACACTCGCCGGCATGTGCGTTTTTCCCAGTTTATTTTGCATCCGCACAATGTATATACGTAATAAACAGAGTAGCAAGCAGCTGCATATGTTTCCATGAAAAATTATTACTTGTTCTCGTTGCAATGTGGTATATTTTATGTATGAGAAAAATTCCCTCATCATTGGATTAGTTGTCAAGAATTTTACATTTTAATTCAATTTTGGTTCAGAATAATATAGAGGCGGGAATTTAATCTCAATGACAATTATTATGCTACGAATTACTCTATCTCATGGTGATGTTGAAAGGATATGTTTTGGGAAGCATTAGGCAAGCATTATTATTATATGTTTAAGGAAAACACAAAGACCCAGGTTAATAAATATTCATTTATTAGTGAAGCATACATATATACTTTAACTTTCACTACTACTCAGCTCATTCGGAGCTTATAGATGTTATTTGATAATTTTAGGCAGTTGTCAGTTGCTACTGAAAGTTCACAAAAATTAAGTCTGAAATGTACATTTTTTCACGCAAGTCAAATATATGTATCTATGTGTTTTCATTCATGGAAATTTTATTATACTTTCAAGAGTTATCTCCTGTAGTGACATAATGTTGAGGCTAATCTCAAGCAATTGGATCTCCATGTATTCACATTAGGGTTATGTCTACTCTAATCTTTATGTAGATTGTTTAGGTCTAGTATGTGTATATTGTGAATTTTTCTATTAAAATCCTGATGTGCTTGCACTTGTTTTTCGGATGGTATCTTGGAGATTAGATCTCGGCACATCATGTTGATTGGGGTGGGAAGTCTCACATGTTGATTTATCAGTAAGCTGGGAACATTCTGCTCGTATGATTATCATAGTATAATAGCATAATATAGCTAACATAGGGTAACTCTGTTTGCTAGCTGGAGGAGACAAAATATGAATGGGGTGGCAGATCGTCCTAGAAAAATAATTGAATCAGCGAAGACAACGGAATTAGGATTCCGACCAAACTTGGTCAAAATCTGAAGTTTAAGTTCGTTAGTTTAAGATTGTCTTCGACCCTAGAGCCAACGCTCAGGTTGCGGGAATATTTGTCAAGACGGTCACGTTTTTGAATATCCCGCCAAAATGTAACAACGATATGATTTCATTTAAATTGCTTGACAGTGAGCTCTTCAAACTAATCACACGCCGCCGTAGGGTGGTAAAGTCTCAGATGATTTCTTCTCGGAAAAAAATATGAAATTTCGGTAAAAACACATCAGTGAATTTGACTACAGATACGCCTCCCAAATTAGGATTTCAAAGTTTCGGAAAACACAGATAAATGTAATAATTATGCAATCACTGTATGCAAACCACTTTCCGTAATACTTAGTAGGAAAAGTAATCAAAATTACTCCGATGTATCAACCAGTGAACCACTCAACTACTTACCTCGAATGCCACAATTCTAAGTTTAGATTTAAAACTTTATGCTACCTTAAAGCAGAGATATCTGGCTACCTTGCTTCATGTACAGACTCCATATTTTTTAACACAGTGAGAGCAATATCATATTTGCATTTTTCAAATTTCTTAAAATATGGATAAAAAACATGTTTTAATCGTTGTTTATTCAATAATTGTCAGATAATTTCTGATTTATTCTAAAATTATCTTACTACATATTACATGAGCATTTACAAACCTAACAAAATCAATTTGCATAATACTATTGCTCCTTTACGTCAAGTTCATCAACACGGGATTTATCCTAGACTTCTGGTACAACCATGCACGAGAACATATTTCCTGTTTTATGTTATCGAAGCCGCAACTGCAACTATACTTTACGATGTATCAAATTTCTTATTGTCTGTCATGACAAGTCAGCTGGAAGTGAACCTCACAGCTACCTGGTACTGGAGATAAAATTTAAAAATATATTTTGACAGTAACAAGTGCACCCAAGGTCTGCTGCATCCAACAAAATTCGTTAAACTCTGATTGAGTCCTAGTTTGCAATTTTACATCATGGCTGACATCTTCAAGGGATGTCCCGATGGGGAAACTGTGGAAACCCCATGTGGCTCAATTAAGGGAATCGTGTCTAAATCCAGAGATGGGCGAGATTTCCTTGAGTGGCGAGGCATACCCTTCGGAAAAGCACCAATTGGTCCCCTGCGATTTGCTGTACTGTTGACTTTCGCTTGACTTTTATTAATGTATTTATTTATTTCTGATTTATCCTATAGGCAATTTCCTCTATTTATGTTCATGCCTATATTGCCTATATCTGTTATTTCTTACAGAGTCCCGTTCCATTCGGAAAATGGGAAGGAGTAAAGGATGGCAGCAAATTTGGAGGAAGGTGCCCAGAAATCAGTGGATCTGATGTGAATCTTGGAGATGAGGTTAGCTCTAGAGTATAAAGTAACGTACAGTTTTGAAAAATTAAAATATATTCCAGAGCCTGCTTGATTTTAAAATATTATTGCAGGACTGTTTGAATCTGAATGTCTCAGTCCCGAAGGTAACTATTTCATTTAAATTAACTACAATCCTTAAAATCCTTAAAATTTATGTATAAAATGAGGAAGATAAAAACTTGACTAATGTCAAAGGTGAATTCTAATCAATTGCTCCCTGTCATGGTATTCATCCATGGCGGGAGCTTTCAAGAGGGAACTGGAAGCTTGTACCCTCCGAATTATTTCATGGATGAAGATGTCGTTTACGTCAATCCAAATTACAGATTGGGTGTTTTAGGTGAAACAATATTTTGATACCTTTCATATTTTTTACAAAAATTCAGGGATTCATACAATGAATTATTTTATGAAGGGTTTCTAAATACTGGTGACACTGCAGCACGGGGCAACATGGGATTAAAAGACCAAGTTTTAGCATTACGTTGGGTTAAGGATAACATTCAATCCTTTGGAGGTGATCCGAACAACATTACTATTTTTGGAGAATCTGCGGGGTAAGTGACTTACAATGTTCATCTGAAACAGGAATTCCCTTAAGAGCTCTCTCATAAATTCGCCCATCTATGTTTTTGTACATATTCTCGGTTGTTTTTGTTTAGCGGGGCCAGCGTTCACTACTTGACGCTCTCGCCCTCTACCAAGGGTTTATTCAACAAAGCCATCATTCAAAGTGGCTTGGCCACACCTCATTGGGCATGTAAGACAACCAAGGATGCTGTGAAGTTCACCAGGAAATACGCAACGCGTTTTAATTGTGACACAGAAGATTCCGCAAAACTCGTTGAATGTTTGAGGAGCAAGACAGTGGCGGAGCTGCTGGTTAATTATAGAGATGAACTGGTAATTATTATATTCTGAAACAAATGACACTATGCAAGTGCTAACAAAATAGGTACACCTTCAAGAATAATCATAATCAAAATGTACTCTACAGGGACCCGGGATACCTGCCAGACCAGACTTGAAAATTCAAACTTTGGTGCCTAGTATCGAAGCAGTAAATGATGAGGAGGCCTTTTTAGTCGAACATCCTCTGAAGATTGTTACGGAAGGCGGAGCTCACAGGGTTCCTACGCTGATTGGAGCTAATGCTGATGAAGGGCTAATTTTTTCAATGGGTACATATTGTGTCTATGAGATGTAATGCTTAAGTTCTCAAACGAAAAATCCCTACTAAATTGATTTTTTGTTCTTATAGTCATGTACAATTCGGATGAGATAGTTGAAAATTATGAGAAGAACTGGGATAATTGCATTTGTTGGACATTTGGTATCCCGGTGGACAATCCTAAAGCCACAATGCTGGCTGGGATAATTAAAGAAATTTATTTCCCCGCAAATTCGAATTTGACACAAGAATTGAAATGGGAACAGTTCACAAGATTATTTTCCGATGCGCTTTTCTTTCTGCACATCAGTCATTGCATTTCCGTTCAAAGGCAGTTCTCTCCAGTCTACTCGTATTACTTCAGTCGAAGAGGAGGCCCGTCACTTATAGAGGTTCAATATCCGGCCATGAATAAAGACAGCTCACCTACGATGAGTGACAAGTCTGTGACGGAATTTGTTTACAATGAGATTACAGGGACCAAGCGTAGGGATTACGGTAAATTTATGTTTTTGTTTAAAGTCTACTATTATTGTCATGGTGTATGGTTCCCAGCTTGTTTGTCATTGGTTTGACGGGATTGGCCCCGTATATCCCTGTATCGTTCGCGCCATTGTCGGATGTATTGTTTACATTAAATTGTTTGTTCGTCTTACGGTAGATGTCGTTCAGAGCCCAAATATTTTAAGTTCTGTTGCAAACATTTTTCACGCGCTATTGTCAATGCTCTCATTGTCAATAGTTTATTTGCGTACTCAAATTATATGTACTTATATATCTACACCAGCCCAAAATTGCTAGCACAATTTCCATTGTAAATATACGCTTATACTTCGAATTCAGGTGTCTGTCATGCAGACGATCTCGCCATGCTATTCAACGTTGTGGGAATGTTCAATGTGCCCAGAAACCCCCACTCCGCTGATTACAACTTCTCCAAAGACATGGTCAAATTGTGGGTTGATTTTGCACGAGATGCGTAAGCACCAACTATAGTTCACTAAATTGTCTCTTCATTTTTAAATTCAAATTTAAAAAAACGGGAATTAATAAATATCCAAAATTTTCCAGGACCTCAAAAGTACTTACATTCCGAGGAGTGGAGTTTTTACAACAGGATCCAGAAAAGCCTCGTCAGTATTTGGAATTATGCGAAAATCCAAAAGTAGTTGTTGAACCGTTTGGAGAGCGTGTGGAAGCTTTGAAGGCATTAGGGCTAACAGACTTGTACTTATCATTGTCAACAGTCTAAGTAAGCTATGTCGAAGATTTTAAATACTTTTCCACCGAAGAGTTATCTTAAATTAAAATTGATCCGATGATTTGTTTCATTATTATTCTTCATTAGTCGGGTTTTAGTCAGGAATTTATATTCTTACATAGTGCAACCAGCTATACTTTTTCAGTCTGTGGTTATATTACATTGTGTGATTTATTGAATTTACAATTATTAGAGATTTTCGGTACCATTTATTGTCTTTTGTTTAAATAATATTACATAAAATTTATGTTTGTATGTACGGTTCAATTTGTTTTAAATTCAAAACAGTGGCTGAGATCTTAGAAAAACTAAAAATATGGAAACCAAGTTCTCAAATACATAGATAATTTAAAGGTGTAGTGTTATCCGTAGAATGTTATCAGTTTATGTTGTTCATACACACATTGCTTGTGTGTGTAAATAAAATAGTGAAATCATGGGATGTAGCTTTGTTTTTGGAACGGGTGTGAATCAATCTTTTTTTGGAAATTTGTGAAAATAATCAAATTTAGGAAAATAAAAAGGTCCAACCCAGAAAACGAGGAGACTATAGAAGCTCTGAGTTAGAAAAAAGGTTAAAAGTTTCAGAGAATTACAGAGAGACTTATTAGAAGGTTACGCCTTTGATATGAATTTGACATTTTATTTCAATTGTATTTTGGAATAGTGACAAACTAAAATATTTTTACTTTCGAAGGTGTAGTAATTAATATTCAATATCTGTAGCTTGCTCGCCGTCAAAAGTAATCTGGCCATTGCTATTGATTTGGTATATGTAGTAGTTATTGGCTGTACATTTTGGCTTACAATTTTCTAAGCCTTCTCTAAAGGTGTAAGTCAAATCATCCCTGTTGTACTCGATATCTCCAAAATCGGGGGGTCTGATCCAAATAGGATCCGCAGAGACGCCGGTTAGCTTTTTAATTTCTCTGGAAAGAACATCTGGGTTGAAGTGCTCCTTGAATTGAATCACTCCGTCCTTGCCGCTCACGATTGGACCAAATTTGCTTCTGTTAATTTTGTCCTCTACATCTTTAGAGAATTCACTTATTTTAAGCTTCCCTGTGTACTTCCTCCCCTGGTAGACGGTGTTAGCAACTTCTGGGAACTGTTTACGAATAAGTGCAACATCTTTCTCTATTTTTTGAACTAGGATAGGGTCAGGGAGTAGAGACCTGGTGGTATCTAAGGCAATGTACTCTGCTTCTTCTTTTGAGGAAATTAAAGGTTTTCGGACTGCCGCTTCTACGAAAAAAAATGTTCCGGGTATTATTTTTAAACAATTATTTTTAACTGGGAGATGGATAAAATTAAACTTAACAACAATAATATTATAAGCCATAATATTAAATGAAAAAATATTAAAGCAAGTTTAGAAAACTAAATTACCCGTTGCAAGAAATAAAAGAACAAGTGCTTTTATATTCATGGTTACAGATTATTCGTTAGAATTATTAAAATTCCTTGAATTTATTATAAAGATGATGAATCCAGACAAACTGATAGGCGAGAATTTTTTTTCTCATTGGAATTTGTTCCTTCTGTAATAATATTACAGATACATACATATATACCATTTATACGTATGCATGTACAAATAAATTGTAAATAACATATGCTCGAAGGTTATACGTTATACTGTCTACATTTGAACGAACATTTTGTGTAGAGTATTTTTTATATTACAGATTGTCACAGGACAACAAATGCTCTGTAGGAGTCATTTCATATCCTCATATTGTGTGTAGTAATAATTATTTATTGTTTATACGCAAAGGAATAATAGCTGTACTTATT
Source organism: Allacma fusca (assembly GCA_947179485.1). Classification (NCBI taxonomy): domain Eukaryota; kingdom Metazoa; phylum Arthropoda; class Collembola; order Symphypleona; family Sminthuridae; genus Allacma; species Allacma fusca. The sequence continues at coordinate 57,402,009 of OX359246.1, read as the reverse complement.
TAAACTTGTACACATCTCTATCAGTCAACATCAACATTCACAAAGGCAGTTGGAATAGGATAAAATAAATCATTGAGCTACTATATGCACCTCATTTTGAATGATGATTGTAATATTACGTATTTATCATTTACAAATTCCGATTCGAGAATACCTGCAACTGCGGTCCATTTCTTTCACACGTAATACATTGGTACTGTTTGATTCAGTTTTTATAGGATGCTGTATTAATGCCAGTGGAACCTAAAGGCCGTGTTCTATGATCGGTGTTCTGTGAGCTCTCTCCAACTACTAAAATGTAAATCAACTGAATGTCTGAGGGTCAGTTAGGGTGCTAAAATGAGTAGGATATTTAGAGACTGTTATTGAAATAGGAATTTCTGATTCTGAACCCAAGTATGCAAATTCCCACGCAAGTGTCTCCGTCCTACGTAAAAAATTCCAGTAATTAACTGTCTTAGAATCACGTTGATCATGCGAGGATGATTATCGTTAATGAATATCATTTGAAGTTTTTATTCCAATAAATTGGATACTCAGTGTGGGAATGACTGGGAAAAGCGCAAGTTATTATTAAAAGTGTTAGAAATACAATAATTGAGAAACAAGCTAGCTAAAAAATTCTTGCACTGGTGTTACATGCCAGGCATTTAATGAGAAGTTCCGTCGCAGGGCCTACTCTCTTCTATTTAAGTTCGTAAATATGAAATTTGTGTTTAAATTATTCCAATTTCATTCCGAATTAGGAGAGGGGATTGGTGTCTGTGGCTCCATCTGGAAATTTCTGAGCTTTCTCACATGGGACTGTCATAAGTGATATTTTCAACAAAAAATTAAACTTTTGTTTCAGTTCATTATTCATTCAATCCATTTTTTCCTGACACTCATCAGCCTCTAAATTAATTTTTTGCAGTTAATTTTGCCTGTTCAGTCAATGTGTGCATTAAATGCAATAATTATAAGAAACGCTCTATTTGTGTGATATATGAAATAATTGCATTTACTATATTACATGGTTTCCGTATTCCGAGGACGAACTTACATGCATACATATGCACCAGCGTTAAGCTACAAATTACAAATGTGGATGGTAATAATTACTGGCACGTTCATAATTATTAATTTCATTTCAATCTTCATCCATATATTTGAATGGGCTTGAAATCTTTACTGCCTCCGTACCATGCTGGTATGACATTCTCAGGGAGCATTCGGCGTAAATGTGGGATCCATTTAGCTTTATTTGTTCCAAAAAGCTGCATCCTCTCCATTAGACTCCCCAATATTGGACGAAAGAGAGCTGCTGCCAGCTCCCCGATGTGATTCACTGTGCAAATGAGAAAAAAATTCATTGTAAAACGTGTTATGATACAATGACCAATGCGTCAACTCATATTTAAATATAAATATAATATATGCATAAATATATAAATACATATTCATATATAAGTATAAATAGCTTGACAAAATTACCATTGACGAAGACGCAATTACCCATAAACTCTTGCGTAACTTCCTTGTAGTCTCTTGTAAGACGAAGGCATAAGGAGATGGCTTTTAATAAAAATCACCGATTATTAATTATATTTTTATCTATGAAATTATACCATGATGAAATTGGATTCCCAGAAATAGATTTTACTATTGCGGATTGAAATGATTCGTACTTTTGGTGTGGCTAAATTGGAGAAGATCAAAGCCCTCAAGGTCGATAATGAAGACCGCGTTTCGGATTTCTCGTTCGGGCGTGTCTCGGTCATAGATACTTTTGACGATCCGATGCACTGCTAAGAATAAATATTTGAGGCAGGCTTGGATATTTTCTTCCCCTAGCTCCACTTCTGCCCGAAGATCGTACTTCCCAACTTCTGCTACCCAAACTAACCATACACAGTAAGTAAGTATCACTATTTCCGATTCAAACTCTGATATACGAAATTACTCATTCAAATTTTCAAGTGTAAAAATTAGTTACCAGGTCGATCGTCCAAGTCGTAGCCTGCTAAATAATAGGGTAAATTTTGAATCAGACGCTCTGGTGGTTCCCATGATTCCAACTCCGTCACTAGATCTATTATGTCCTGCAGAAGAAAAAAAACGCATAGTCGTATCGTTTATTTCTTAAGGATATTTTCCCTTAAATTCCTTGTTGCTTACTTGTTTCGTGGCATTTTTGAAGGCTGGTGAGTTTCTGAGGTATGTAAATACTTTCGCGAAATATCTCTCGGTCAGATACTTATTCTCTGACACGTTTCCTTTAAAAATGTCCCCATTTACTTTATCTGTACTAGTAGGAGCGGTGATGTCGGCAATCTCTGCAGTACCAGCAAGAACTAGCAATATTACACAGGAACTGGCTAAACAAACTTTCCCTAGCGCAGCACTCCGCATCTTGACAATATTTTAAGAGTGTTGATATTACACTGACCAAAATAAATTCTTGTCTTTATTTTAAGAGCACCAAGTCTTGGGAAGTTTGGAACTGACCATATCCTACGAATCAACTTAGGAATACAATGTGAAAGCATCTTCTTGTGATGAAAGTTGAGACATGACATTTAATATTGTAATCCTTGGGAATGGAAAATACCAGATTCCCGGGGGAAAAAATTGGAACATGCAAAGATTGCTAGGAAGCTTTCCTGAAGCCGGTTTCGCACCTAATTAATAATTACGTCCGGTTCGCACACTTGTCTGACAAACGTACATTTAGATAGTGAATGGCACCTGCATTGCTAAATATGTTTCCAGTAAAGACCATTCTTTGTTTTCGTACATAATAGTATGCATAATGTACACAATTTTGATGAGAACTTCTAAAGAAAACCCTACGCATATATTTTTAACCCATAATTTCACTTTCAATTAAATTTTTGTTTAGACTAAAGAAGTGTGAATTTAATTTTGATTGCAATTACGCAAATAAAAAAATCTCATTATACTGTCGGGAAAATGTGTCGAGAAATATCTGGATCACATTATTATGTACTAAAACAAAACACAAAGAGCCAGATTTAAGAATTAAGTACTATTAAATGTAGGCACAACTCAGGTAGTAACTGAAGATTCCCTAGCTTTCCCATCATTTTTGGTTTTGACAAAATGATTAATGTTTCGTAAACTCTTCATTAGTTTCACTTTAACTTGGAACGTTGGAGGAATAATGGGCGCTGTGGAACGGATTAAGCGGCTTGTAACCAGAGCTTCTGCCGGGGACGGGGACGGGACGTCGGGACACTGGACGGACCGGGACGGGGCGTCCCCGGGGACAAAATAATTGTCCCCATGTCGTATTCGGGACGGGACGGGGACAAAAAAAAATGTCCCCATTATATCAGGGACGGGACGGGGACAAAACAAATTGTCCCCACTATATTCGGGACGGGACGGGGACAAAAACAATTGTCCCCATTATATTCGGGACGGGACATGCTTTTTGGTTGTGTGTATAACGGGACGGGACGAGCAAGCATAGCAGAACAAGGATAACGTTTCAGCTTTAATGCTCATGAGTAAACTATTCTGTGAACACTATTTCACCGAATGTAAGACATTCGATTTTAGGTTGTAGAAAATGAGGCTTGTTGCTCAAAAAGTTAAGGAAGAATCTTGGAGCCACGATTCTATAAATGTGTTTTGTATGTTTTTGGTACAAATATATTTTGTACGAAATTTTCCTCATGTTCCGATTTTCGGTATGAGAATGTCGACAACTGTTTTCACTAATTATCGGGACGGCACAGAAATTTTGTTAACATGCCACGATTTTCGGGACCGGGTACAATATTTTTTTAAATTTTGGGGACGGGACTGGGGACAACGTTTTTTAAAAATTTGGGGACGGGACGGGGACAAGATTTTTGTCCCCATGTCCTGACTTTCGGGACGGGACCGGGGACAACGTTTTTATAATTTTTTGGGGACGGGACGGGGACATGGTTTTTGTCACCGTGTCCCGATTGTCGGGACGGGACTGGGGACAAAGGTTTTGAAAAAATATCGGGACGGGACGGGACGGGGACGGGACAAGAATTTTGTCCCCAACAGAAGCTCTGCTTGTAACGCACCAGTACATTTCCGCTTATATACCTTCTCAGCAATTGAAGATAATTAAACGATCTTTACCAGTTACCACTCCCAAATTTATTGCCTTCGCACAGGGGTAGGATTTTTGTGGGAAGACGGGACGATTCTTCCCAGGGACAAAATATTTCTGTCAGGGAAAATCGCAAAGGGAAGGGTTTCATTTTTGCGGGAAGACGGGAAGATTCTTCCCATGGACAAAATATTTCTGGCAGGGAAGGGTTTCATTTTTGCGAACAGGGATTTTTAAATTCGCTGACCTTTTCTTTGGCAGGGATTTTTAAATTTATTGTCGTGTTTCAGGAAAATTTGTTAACAAACAGGGATTTGCAGATTGGTTGACCTTATTTGACAGGGATTGGACGTATTGTAGGGATATGTATCATTATTGTTAACAGGGATTTTGAAAAATGTTTGACCTTTATTTCAGCAGGGATTTTTGAAATCGTTGAGGACCTCCCTACAGGGACATAAGAATCAGCAGGGAAATTCAGAAATTATCATCCAGGGAAACTTACAAAAGCCTGACCTCTGCCTTTGCAAAACTAATTTAACTAAAAAAACGAAAGTAGGATAAATGTGATGCGTACCTTGAGAGAAATATGAAAATAAAAAATTTCCATCAATTTTAATTACTCCAGCAGTTTCATTTTTAGTGAGTCAGAGATTCTATGGGCAGGTCAGTATTTTCTTATAGGGCTGAATTGACGGTACTTTACTTGAACACAAATAAACATTCTGCAAATGCAGTACAATTTTTTCCGGAAAGAGAGGAGCAGGATTTTATATAATTACTGGTCCTGGTGATACCTTCCAACTCGGGGAGAATATTTTAAAAATTGACGACAGCAGTTCATTCCAGAGACCAAACGTTTTACTGGACCTTCAAATCATAACTTAAAAGTAGAGAGAATTAAGTAAGGCATTTCTTCAGCTATTAAATATTAGCTTATTGTCAGAAAAGGTAAGTTTGACAATCACATGCCATTTGCAAGCATTACAAGTGCAATCATTATATGTAGTAGTTGTGGAACTGAGAATGAGTTAACACTTGCACATCTTACTGTATAATTCTTCCACCTGATTCATTGTGAACATATACGTAACGTAAGCGGAAAGTAGTCTCTGAAATTATATTGTGCTTTTCACCGTGCAACATTTATGTTTGTGTACATTATATACATATGTGGACTTACTCTACACTAGCTATAACTATTATACTTCGTACGGCAGTAAAGGGTTTCCCTGACTGAATTTCGTGCAAAGAATAAATGGTTGGAAGCTCAAATACAGGTTGTTGGCCGCATCTTTGGTAATGATGAGTATAAAGCACACTTTCATACCTTCTTGCTTTTGGGGTTCCTGTTCAGTACCCTCATGCTGTAATATACAGAAATGTTTTTATTCGTTCTGATTTTTACTTTTAATTTAGTATAATGTATTAAATTATTACCTTTACCATGTCCGGTAACTCTTACGATAAAATATTTTAAGGTAGGCAGATTTACATTTTAATCTGATATCCACATTACGCTTGCTAAATTCAGAGATCCCAAACGTCAAACGTACATCATGCATAGGCTTGTGAACCTTGATTCTTTGCTCTGCAAGATGCTCTTCCTGATGGGATTTTCATCTTTCAGGGAAGAACATATAATGTATAACGTCGCCCAGTTCAGTGGAGCACATATAGGTCCTCACAAAATCAGACAAACCAGTTCGGCCAAGCAGTGTTCTTTTTTGCTTAGAACTCTGTGCATTGCAAAAACTTGCCTTCTGTCCTGACCGATGAATAACCTTCAGTAAAGTTTTGTTTACGAAAACATCTACATTGGATTATACTATGGGAAAAGTCATCTCTACACAAGAATCAAATTTACACGGACAGTAGAGAAATAGTTTTCCAAATAAAATAAATTTTTACTTCAAAAACGTCCCATTACAATGGGATTCCCAGCCTACCCGAGGAACTGGGCCAGGCGTGAGGGTGACCCGAGAGCAAAATACGTTGGCCCGTCCGGTCAATCCAGTTTCCCTCGTTTGCTACGTTCATCCGAGAAAAGGGATAGATGGTATAGCACACCCGAATCCTGGTTACGAGGTGAGACTCAAATGACTAGTCAACACATTGAAATCAAAATATGATATATAGTAACAACATTTTGGGATCAAGAAGCTCTGTTTCTGTTTTTGTAGGGAAAATCCGAGATGATAACATCGATAAAAATTTATGGAGGGTACATGACAAGTTGTACAATTTAAAACCTTTTATTCCTCATCACCCTGGTGGGTTCGAATGGCTCAAAATGACCCAAGGAATGGATATAACGGAGCTTGTCGAAAATACACATGTTGTTGCAGTTGACAAAGTGGAAGCTATTTTAGAGACATATTATGTAAAAGACGCTCCCCATCCCAGAAATTCGCCCTACACATTTGAGGAACATGGATTTTACAAAACACTGAAGAAAAATATTCGACCTGTTATGAAAGTTAGCAAAATTAATTTAATTTGAACTATAATTTACGATTCTAGGCGTACTGCCACCTTCAAAACTGCAAAATCACAACTGCCACCCGGCGAACTGCCCCAGGCACAACTGCCACAAATAACTGCCACCTGCACAACTGCCACAATAACTCATTGCCGCTTCCACATCTGCCCCTTATATATAAAAAGCTTTATGAATGTTTCTGTGCTAAGTCTCATAGCTAAACTATGGTAAGTCTCAAAGCTAAATACTATGCTAAGTCTCATAGCTGAATACTATGCTAAGTCTCATAGCAAATTACTATGCTAAGTCTCATAGCAAATTACTATGCTAAGTCTCATAGCAAAATTACTATGCTAAGTCTCATAGCAAATTACTATGCTAAGTCTCGTAGCAAATTACTATGCTAAGTCTCATAGCCAATTATATTTTGCAATTAAATTAAGTGTTAATGCCTTTTTTGATTTAAAAAAAATAAAATAAGTATATTGAGTACTAGATAGTGCGAAAGTATGAGACAACATTAATTTTACCATGAGACTTAGCATTGGTTTTATCATGGGACTTATCATGGCATATTATCATGACTTCCGGTGGCAGTTCGTTATGTGGCAGTTGGCATTGTGGCAGTTGTTATCAACCAAGTATTTATGGAGGGGGCAAAAAATAATTGTGGCAGTTGTGCTTGTGGCAGTTCACCGGGTGGCAGTTGTGATTTTGGCAGTTGTGAAGGTGGCAGTACGCCGGACACGATAATTTACAAAGTGTTAATTCAGTGATGATTTCAGCTTATAATTACATGTATTTGGTAGCACAGGTTTAATTGCTGAACAAATTTATCAAAAAAATTTCATATTCAGTATAGTTATCATGCGGACGGACAAGCAACAGGACTAGAACATTCGAAATATATGGACACAATTCCGCTTACAATTAATCTTACCAGATTCCAATCCTAATTCGAATGTATTTGTTTTGTGAAATAAAAATTCCAATTCAATTTATTCAAATAACCGCTATAAATTCCAATTTAATTGAAATACATTTTGAATGCTATTCGAATAGATATTTTTTCCTCAATATGCTACTAAATATACTTGAAACAAGTTTTAAGAGTATTTCTCAACAAAATTTAAGAGTACCATTCTATATCAAAGGAGTACCGATTCAAATATTCTAATTCCGATTCGAATGACCAGCCCTGCAAGCAGGCAATCAGACATCGACACGATAACAAATAGGGAACTTCGTTTCACTTCGCCCCTAAATAAAAGGGTGTTCAAATAAAAATGTCCGTATATTTTTCATCTGATTATCGTTACTAAATTACTTTTATATAGCAAAATGGCACCGGTCCAACATGGGGGATTCGCTTGATGCAAGACTTCCTGGTGACGACTGTTTTCCTACTCTGTTGGTTGGGGGTAACGTGCGACTCCTCTATGATTATCCTGTTGGCAGGCATTGCCCTTGGAATGAGCACTACGACTGCGCATAACTTCTTACACATTAGAGACAACTGGCGGAAGTATTATTTCGATCTAAGTCTTTCCTCGCACTATGAGTGGAGGATTGAGCATGTTTTCAGTCATCACGTGTTTCCTAATACGGCTTTGGTGAGGACGTTGCATAGTTTCTGGATACCTTTGTTAAAAAATTGTTGTTGTGTTAATTGACAGAGTCTTCATGCGAGAACTTGACTGAATTTTACAGGACGTTGAAATATTATGGTTGCATCCTTTCCTGGAGTTTTTATCAAATAGGAAGAAATCCCAGACCCAGCGGTTCAAACCAAAGATTTATTTTCATCTTGTATACGCGCTGGGGTTTCATTTTGTGCATATCTTCAGAATTGTGTCCGTCTTTAAAGGAGAGCAAAAACTTCGGGTTGAAAATCTTTTACCTTGGGTGGAACTCCTGTATTTTTTACAGTATACGAATGGAGGCTTTATGGTTAGTGCTTAATATGGAATACCAATATTTTCAACCTGGGTGTAAAACATTTCGTGTATTTGTATTTTTCACAGCTTGGGTATTGGTACTGGTGCCTGCTTCACATGGTTTGCTCTTATTGGGTGACCGCAACTGGTTTAAATGCAGCTCATCACCATCCGATTTGTTTCCATGATGGGGATGAACCGAGACCGAACCCAGATTACGGGTAAAATTAGCATTTTATTATATTAGGATCAGGTATATCAGTAGTGGATCCCAGTATTCGTTTTTGAAGTTTCGACGATGCAGATTCTATGTCAAAAGTAATCTGTAGTTACAGCATGGATTTCGAATTGAAATTATATTGGGAAATTTTACAGGTTATGCGTATTGGATGCAACATGTGTAAAAATTGAGGATTATTCCCGTAATTTATTCCAAATAATGACCACATTCGGGGATCACAATCTTCATCATTTGTTCCCGGCAATATGTATTTCAAAAATACATCACATTAAACCAATTGTTGAAGAGACCGTGAAGGAATTCAATGAACAACTGATATACCTTACTCAAGGTCAGTTGCACACTGGAATGCTGGACCAACTGGCTCGTAACAGGCCCCATTCCTTCCAGTATGATCTTGAGCAAAGGCAGAAAACTCAAGAGCAAGCTGTATGGACCAGTAAAAAGACCCTATAGTTTTTAACTGAAACTTTTTATCAAGCAATGAAAACACACAGAATAATATTAGTTATACGACTGTATACTTACTATCAGCAAACACTACGTTTTTCCCTGTATTAAGGATCTCTACAACTTCTTCAGAAGTTTCACCCCCGATATATGTACCTGATCATATAAAAATACAGCAAGAATAAATCACTATGATTCAAAACTCTCCGGAAATGTTGCCCTTCAAATTGCATCCGATGTCTTTGTACTAGCTGGTTTTTGACAAATAAAATGAAAAAAAACTAAATTCCAAATATTATTATTATACAGGATTTCAAAATCAAAGCTATAACAGAGAGCGTTGTACCGATAATAAGGATTACTTATTACAGATAATAATTTATCTGTAACTGGAACTATTTTAAATGAATATAGTATTGCAATAGGTTGTTGGGGCTATGGCCATAAATCGATACTATATAACCAACGAATAAAACCATGCTATACTAATTAATTATTCATATAATATATATATACTGTAAAAAATTAGTAACATTTATTATTTGAGTTCAACCTCAAAATGAAACACAACTGGAATAATTAATATCACTTCATGGTACGTGCGCCATCACTGCAACCATGAACGCTCACGAAGTGCCCAACGCCTTTCCTTTCTAGAGTGCTAGTCTAACAAACTACAAGATGAGAATAGACGCTCAAGTAGATGTACAAACCAGGGGATGCTAAATACATAATGCTCGTGTGAATATACATAGCTCCCTATCCCTAGCACCATCTAAACGAGGAAACCAAATGAGACGATAAAAAAATGTGACACGGGTGCTAGCACAGCATTCGTATTTTGTAATAGTAAATATTTTTTGTATGGACAACTTTTGAGACTGGAGAAACCTGAGTAGGAATTTTAAGAATTCAATAAATGTAAATTATATCTTGGCACGATTGACACGGGTCAGCCAAAGTGTCCATGGCCCATTGTTTCATATATTGTTTATATATTACAATATTGTTTTCATTTTGTCTTGCATCTTCTAGACATTTTGAGAATCTTAAATAGAATAAAAAATATTTTCCTAACAATCGCTCGTTATTACTTAATTTGAATTCAAATATAACATAACTTAAATTTTAATGAAGGTTAATATATTTCAGAATATAAGTGGATTCCAATAGCATTGGTCTCAAAAATTAATTAAATGCTTAATTTTCGGGATCATTACAAAATGCTCAGAAAATTTTGGATCCCAAATAATTTATTCAATAACACAAATTGCATTTTTAATCCCGCTGGGTTTTGCAAAGCTACGTGAAATGAGTTACGGCACTTGCACACTAAATATTTGAACTACTAGCACAGAATTACTAGTGTAAAACGTTGACCATTGATTGTGATGTGAAGGTGTGGAACTTTCAAAGTGATATTTTGAGCGTGGAAAATTTTGACACACATAATTCTCCTTTGAAATTAACACGCACTCATATTGTGCGTTTGGATTTGGAATGGCATCAAGAAGCTCCATTGTACAGAATTTCACAATCCCTTAATTTTGTAGTCAGGGGAATTCAATAATAAATAAAATGAGGTTTTCAAACTCCAAATTTAACTTCCAACCTAAAATTATGGCAGTCAATATTCTAATTATTCTAGTACATCCATAAAAAAATAGGTTGTTTAGCTTATCCCAAATACACGGGCATGCCTTTTGTAATAAGTGCATAAATAATATAAGTACATACATATGTATATATACAAATGTATTGATACCAGGAACCTCTATTAGCTCTCGAAAGTTCTCGGAAAAATACTAGTGTCCCTAATCCTCATAGTAAAAATGGACTATGGAAAATTAAATCTCACTTATGCCTCTCAAATTAAATCCAAACGGCAAGGTCTGGGTCAAAAATCTCCCACTGTCAATATTTCCCTTCTCTTATCCGTTGACATTGACTATTTACCTTTTACAAATTTTCCCCCGTGACTAATGTACCAACAATGTCATTGGCTTTGATGCAAAGTAAGCTAAATTAGATTCGTGGAGCTGAAATGCAAGTCCACAGCTAAATATTTCTCTTCTGGAATCTCCCTGTATATAAAACTAAAAGGCTGGGACTCGTGCTACCTGCTAACTATAATATTACAAGATAGTCAATATTTTCCCGACGCTTATTCTTCCTCCATAAAAATGTAAAACCATAAAATCACCCGACGCCTTCTATATATTCCATGTATGTACATACACATGCGGATGATTTTATTTATTTATACTTGCTAACTGCGACATTTCCTTTTTGAGTCATCTCTTCCGCCTGTTTCTCATTTAAGAATGTTTTCACCTGTTCCATTTCCAATATATGGCTTTACGTATTGAGCTACTTCCAAACCATACGATTATTTGTAATTCTTTATTATCTGTTGAAATTAAAGGAAATAATTGTAAGGTTAGAGGTTATGGTAAAAATGAAATCGTTTTATTCCCATTGATTGAATCTCCTCAAAGATAATTGATAAAATTACAGTGATACACTGTAATTATTACTGATGACGTTACTGATGAACAAGAAAGTGTGAGTTTTGCTTCTACCATAAGTATCTCCATATAGTTATACCTATATCATTCAAGTAATTATAATAATTTCATATGTTTTTATATATCAAATATATTGAGACCCCACTCTATACAAGCAGTCACAGCCGTGTAAAAAAATATTCCTTTCAATCAAATGTTATAAAAAAGCCTGTCAAACAGGAGCTCCTGTACAAAGAACCCTCCAAGAATTTCTGACTCAATAAGTCTTATGAACAATGAGTGAAAACGTTAGTCAAGAGTGTTGTCAGTATGTTAATAGTGAGTGATGACTGACTTGCTTTACATTTATTTCGCTACCTTTGTGTATCTTGAAGCTGTAGCATTGAAGATGTGTACGTATAGGAAGTAATGACTGAACGGTTTCCGAGTATTTTAAAACGGACATGCAAAATATACCGGCTCTTCTAATGTTTATTATCATTCATGTTCAACAATTTACCAACTAATTACTACAACTTCCTCCACTATCTATATACACGGATATATAATGACATGCACAATAATAACAAGGTCGGGCGGGTGTAGGAACCATATGTAGGTACATATGTACCTCATAATTCCTAGTATACTGACCACGACATACAGTATTTGAATGTGGACGTACAATATGATGCAACTTTTATTCATGACTTTGAAACGGGATGCTTTTCCTGGCTACAATTTATGAGACAATCGTCCACACTCTGAGCCTCACAATGAAACCTGTACTTAACGGGAGTAATGAGCCTCTCAACATGGGACAAGCGCCAGAGGAAGAAAAAAGAAAACAGTTAAATACATGCAGGAGTGAGGAGGACTGACCGAAAAGAGAAGCAATATCTTTTTCATATGACGTGGGCTCCCTGTTCTCATTTTCCCCATCCTGTCTCAATTCTTTTCGTAAACAGTAGTAGTTATAGGGGGGACGGATATTCCATTCCACATTTATTCCGCGTGAGCTAACCCTTTTGGAAAATCCTCTGACAGGGATATTCCTTACCTTCAAATATCTATCTAGTGAACTACATTTAGAGACATTTAGAGACTAATTGTGTAAGGTGGTGGCAAGGTTCGGACAGAGGACGCAGAAAGCCGGTAAAAAAATGAAGTGTGTTCTGTCAGTTTTTGTGCCCTTTTTTATAACACTCACGACTGCTGGACAAGAGTCTCAAGACTTGGACTTTAGCGTTCCTAATTACAATGAGATTGATACTGAGGTAAGTTTTTTTTTTAAATTACTATTTTGATTATTTCTTGTAAATTTATGGGTTGTAATTAAAATATTGGGTTCTAGTTTTAGTATTTGTATATAAGCTACAGGAGTTAACGCTCTGTATTGACACACTAGCCCAGTAAATCCAATCTTAAATTGTGTACATGTGGGAATGCGTACAAGTACTGTTATCTTGAATGTATGAACATAGTCGGTGAGTGAGTCAGAATATCAACAATGTAATTTCTTGTAACACAGGAACTCCTGGCGTGGGAGGCACCGGAGCAGCTGAAGCAAGAATATCCTTACTATTTAAGTGGATTTGATTATGAAAATTCCCCAAGTGAGATTCCTTTTTTTTGAAAAACTGCCTCGCAATTGCTGACAGTTATGAATTGTATTTTAAACCTCTTACACATGATGGTTGGTTACTTATAATAATTAAAACTATAATGATTGTTTTTTTCCCTTTAGTATGGGTAGCCCCTTTAGGGAAATGGGATACAAGGAAAAGTGTGGATAATGGTCCTGAGAGGGAGAGAGATTTCCGAATGTATGTTCTTCAGTTTCTGAAACGCTGTGAAGTCAGTGTGGAGTTAAGGAGCACTTCGGAGGAAACTGTCGAAGATTTTGCCATCATTGTTGATATGGATGGTTACAGCATGTATCAAACCACTTCCACGTCGGGTGAGTGATCCTCCTCCCAATTCAAGTTCCTTTGAACATTAAAAGCTGTATATTAAAAACCTGTTTAATTCCTGATTTTTTTTTCTACTTTTTTTGTCAGCTATGAAAATGTCCATTTGGATGGCACGTCAGTTTGAGCAAGCTTTCAGTAATCACATGAAAGTGGCGTATATAGTGAATGGTGAGTTTTTTTAAACTTGTAATTTGTAAGAAGCCTTAAAAAATAATAATTTCTAAATGTACAATACGCTCGTTAGCTTTGCGCAAGATACCTGTAAATACATATGAATACATATGTACTAAGGCACTTGGAAAGCAAGAGTGACTGGGGTTAAAGGACATGGGAATTCGTGTAATGGTGAATATTAAGTCAATTATTACAAAATATCCTTTTGAATTACAGCAAATTTTGTTTTTACCACTGTTTGGAACATGATGAAGCCTATTCTCGGGCAAAATGTCTACAAAGTTGATATTTTCGGGTCTAACAAGGATCAATGGGTCCCAGTACTGCTCAAACATTTCCCAAGAGATCAACTGTCTAAAAGATACGGAGGAACGAGACATTTTAAGCCCGTTCAGGTTTACGGCTGAGAATAGTTGTCAGATTTTACAGTTTGTGATACAAAAGGGACACTGGGACACAAAGTAAGTCTCCACGGACTTCCGGACCATTGCACTCTGATTCCTATTTTATCAAATTGATTTGAGCCAACTATAACTAAATTTATTTCTACATAATTATTGAAGACTGGGTATATGTAACCAAAATATTAATTAATGAACTATGGAATTATTAAAGATGATTTCATAAATTTTTGACAAATTTGTGAAATGCTAAATGTAACCGCTAGGTGTCACAGGTGGTTGTCATTCCCACGTAGTGGGAAATTGTTACCAAATCTGGTAACATTTTGTGAGCATAAAGGAAAAGCTTACTTAATTATTACATGGATACTTCCAAAGTCATATCCTTGATATTGATGGAGAGAACCTTAGCTAGATTATTTCAGTGAAGTAATTATTACATAAGTCTCCACTAATATTTTTTTTAAGCATCCAAGATTTTTTAGACACTGGTTTTAAACCAATGTTTGGAGATACAGATAGTACTTTTTATTCTGTTGTAACTATTATTTATTAAATAAATTACATTATTTTTTGGGAGTTGTACTAAATAAGAATCTGTAGATTTTTCTGACCTGCATCCACACTTGGTGTACACATGATCCACACATGATTTGTATTTCAAATTCACCAAGAATATAACAATTTGTAATTCGTAGCATGATTTCATTATCCTTACAGAGAGTCATAATATTCTTCCATGTAATTATGTAAGATTGTATATAATGCTCATTTTAATAAAATGAGACAAAATGTTTGTTTAATAAAGAAATAGGCTTATTGTTACATTTTATAATAAAGCACTATACCTGTTAGCTGCAGGAAACTCTTTGAATGGCACCAAGTTATTATTACCTTTACCATTTTAAGTTTGCTGGTACGTTAATAAAACTTGCACTGATTCCCTTTATCTCATTGGCCCAATCTAAAATTGCATTTTCTAAAAATCTATTTCTATCTGCTGTACCGATCAGTTATGCCATCTCCTGAAATTGTATAGCATTTATTGACGACCAGTACGTCGCATGGTATTTATCAGTAGTTGACCTTCGTATTTTCCTGGACTGTTCTGAGACGGTACCTCAGGACAAGATAATTTATTGACAACGAAAATTAAATAATTGATTTTAATGCCGGGAGATTTGTTTGCTCATGAAAAAAACTCAGGATAGAGTTTCAAACTTCCGTAAGGCCATCTGCAACTCCTACTTCGCTACTGATAATACTCAGTCTGTGAGTTGAAACTTTAGCCCCTTGAGTTTTCTCCCGTTGTTCCAAGTTATACTGGAACGAATGGGGCTCACAGCGTGCCATCTGATCATACATCCCTCGGAAAATCTGCCACTGAGTAAGGCATATGAGTTGCTCTTCAAACTCTTTCAATGTATCCTCTACGATCGGTTTAATAAGACCGATTTTTGAGACACAAACTGCTGGGAAGAGATGATGAAGATTGTGGTCTCCGAATGTCGTCAGTATCCTAAAAAGACTGTAATTGCTGTCCTCCACCTTGACACAAGTGGCATCCAGAATGCAGAGCCTAGGAATATAATGGTACACACTGTACATGCAATGTTAAAATATAAGTAATTATACAAATTTTATTAAACAGTTGGTGTAACCAAAATTTACCCATAGTCAGGCGTCGCCCGAGGTTCATCTCCATCATGAAAGCAAATTGGGTGATGATGTGGTGACAGTAAACTTATCCCTGCAACATAATAGGAACAAGATATGTGTAGCAGGATCCAAAACAGTACTCCAGTCTGTTTTCAAAGAATTCAATCATTTAGTTTCGGTCAAGCAGTATTATTGCCTTTCCTTCCCTTTTTAATTTCAATATTGCAATAATTATTATAAAATTATTTATTCGATCTCAAACCTACCCACACGTATTGAGTAGATACGGCAAACAATACAAGCTGAATGAATGGAAGGCAGTTCTCCGGACGAACGTTCTGCTCCCTGGTGACTACAGAAATCAATCTCAAAAACAAGCTCCCAAAAGATGAAAAGGCGATGACAAAGTGGATGTAGAGCCGGGATCCAAACCGCTGTATCCAACTCTTCTTCCTATTGGCTAAAAATTCTATCCATGGGGTTAGCCACAAAATCTCGGCGTCCTTCGTGTTCCAATAAGTCAGAATTTTAATTGAACCTGACAATAAATTTTGTTTTGGGCCGAAACATTAATACTTGTTAAAAACTAAGTGAAATTACCCAGGCCGTGTTAGGGAATCCATGATGACTGAAAACATGACCGATTCTCCATTCATAATGGGAGAAGAGGCTTAAATCAAAATAATATTTCCGCCAGTTGTCCCGAATGTGTATGAAGTTATGAGCGCCGACGGTGCTCCCACCTAGTAACAATCCCGCTGTCAGGATTAGCCAATAGGAGTTGTACACCAGTGCTAATACGGAAACCACAACGGCACTAGCAACCATCAAATCTTGCATCACGCGAATCGCGACTGTTGGACAAGTCCCATGTTCCTATATGATTAAAATTATTTTGTGTTAAGTTTAATTGAGTGAATTTCTAAAATATTGTAATTTAATGACTTACTTCCATGATTGGTTGGATCCTCCTCTTCAATTTTTTATAAAAACCATTGGGCTCGAAGGTATAAGGGGAGTTCCGTGGATGGGGTGCATCTTTAATGTAGAACATATTGAGCATTAGCTCCACCTTCCTGACGTCCATAACGTGGGAATTTTCAAAGAGCTCTGTAATATCCATTCCCCGACTTGCCGCAATCCATTCCGACCCGCCGGGATGACGGGCTATGAAACTATTCAAATCATAGAGTTTGTCGTGAACTCGCCAAAGTGACCGGTCAATGTCATCATCTTGGATTTTACCTGTGAATTCATATGCAATTGAGGTACAATTTGTCAATACTTTGCCAAGGGTCAAATTTGTACACATTTTTATGTATAAGTACTATAATGTTGGATGACATAATTAAATTAAAAGGAGTTTCCCTTTCATTTCCCACGAGATTAAATTCCTGAAATTATTTACGAAGCTTTTAGAGATATTTATAGTTACTTACATCGGAGCCAAGATTCTTGAGTGCTGTACCATTTTTCCCGCTTTTCTGAGGAAGTGGAGACCAAAGGAAAACTAGAATGTTGTGATGGTCCAATGTATTTACCTTGAGGATCGTTCTTGTCCGTGACCCAAGATTCTGCAGAAGCTGTTGCCCCCATATTATGACAATTGAAATGAAATTGAGGATTGATTGCGTTATGTCAGATGAGGGTAGGGAAAAACAACCTAATTTATAATAATTAATGAAATATATGTTATATTTACATTTGAGATGTTATGTATTTGTTGCGAAATGCAACAATTTAAACACCAGCAGCTCAATGTAAATAACGTGCCGCAAGTGAAGACTACATTGAAGTTTATTTGATATTGTTGTAATTTGTGGAGACTCGAGCATGCGTGTATAGATTTATAGAAGCAAGTCACGTATACAGATTATCATTCTGTCCTTATACTGTACTTGCTAGAGAATTTTTGTTGATTTGTTGAAAAAATGTTGCTCAAACGATGGACGATGGGACATTATCGTTTCAGTAAACGTGCGAGTTTGCAGGTTCTCTTAGCATATACAAAAATCCAGTTTTTTTTTGTTTTGCGAAGCATTATATAAATTCTCCACTGATGCCTAATGGAACTTGCTGTTCTTAATGAGCTCGTTATCTGTGTGCTCAACGCTAAGTGGTACTGTGTTGGCTAAAACTGACTAAAAATAGGATTCATGTTGAGAGGGAAATGAAAAAGACGGACTGACGCTGTATTTGATTCTTAACAATTTGATTCAATTCGGCTCAATTTGTCACATTTAATTTTATGCCATCACGCAGTAAACTTGTTATAGACTTTTGCATGAACTTCCATCACTACTTATAAAATTCATGCAAAATCAAGCTTTGGGGCTGAGACTATATTGCGAAGGGTATAAATAATCCGAGGGATAGATAATAGTAAGAAAAAACGAATAATGTAAATAAAAGAAGCAAGGCGTGTATCTATATGTCACAGAAGTATCAGATTTATCCTCAAGGGGAAGGGAAAGATGAATGACGTGAAACATAGGGCGAGCAGGAGGAAAGACGGAAGATCAGAGAAACAGGTAAGAGACAAGATATGCTGAGAAAACAAGACAAGTTGAGGTTCAGTTGGCGGCCGGAATGGCACTGCATTTGCATGTTGTCGGTTGCACTCTGCGTAAAACAGATTCAGTTCCAACACCCATTCTACAGCATGGGGGAAAGAGTCACAATAATTTAAGGGATATAATGAAGTAAAAACGAAATAAGGATTATTCCATAATTTAGTCTACATACAAAGTAATAGAAACCAGGCATACATAGGTAAGGGGTTAATTAGCAAATAAATTAAGTACGCAAGCACAATCTTGATTGTCTCTTGTCTTGCCCAGAAGTGTGGAAAACACATGAAATTTATTATTAAAATGCAACATAACTCCAGAAACCTTACAACAAATATAAAATACAAATACCAGGATCAACTTATTGTTAGTCAAGATACAATATAAAATACAAATATCTGGAATAGTTTTTGGAAGATACGAAATAAAATACCTTACTTCCAGCAAAAACCGGAAATACGAAATGAAAATGCCGTATTTGAAAAACGCATTGAAAATGTTCTCAAAATAGGTAAATACCTATGAATCATTCTCAGATCTTTAACTTAGTCAGAGAAAAGTCTCTTGGCTAATTTGGCCAAATAATTTGATATCCAGAAACCATAAATTATTTAGCAAACGTAATACAACGTGCACATGATGTAGTGTAGAGTTATGCATTTGTCGCATTCTGTGGCTCCGACCAAGTGAGAGACGAAGGAAACTTTAGTTCGAATGCTGACCGCTATATGTGACCATATATTTTTGAGCATATACCTGGTGTATCCACACAGCAACTCCGCAGTCTTGGAGAATGTATTCACCGCCACAACCTTAGAAGTAATTATTATAGGTAGAGACCGAAACGTCAGCTTCAGTAAAAATATTCAAATGCCGGATAGAGACCAGGGCTGATGGCCGCGATATTCAGATGTCCGAGATACCTGCAATGCTTGTATGTATCTACATATGCCTACTTATCATGCGATTCATTGATGATGAGAGCCACACACTACCCCTACAGTTTTGACTGAACACAACATGCCCTCATACTCAATAAGTAAAATAGTACAGAGGAAAATAGAAAATTATTATCCAAATTCTTTTCAGGGCGAGCTACAATCGTACGCCGACTCATCTGTAACCTCAGAGATTCGCTGGACCACTCATTGTCAGCCTTCGGGGCACGGTTTAATAACCAGGCAATATAATTCGGACAAAATGTTCAATTTTACCCACCAACATAGTCCGTTCAATCAATTTCTCCAAAAACAATGCATCCAAACCTATAACGAACCTTTGGTACACTTTTCTACAAAATGGGTAACGTCGCAATGTCTGAGCTGAGAAGTAAACTTCATAAAAGGTCATACCACTGTTATAGATGCACTTTGTTTTCCGATATATTATTGCTAAAGGTTTCCTTTGTTTTCTGTAAAATATATCTGCCAAGAAGTAATAATTATAAGATATCTCATAATGTTTTTCCACGCTGGCTAATTTCCTGCACACCTTTACGCCTTAAAAATATCTTGACCTGAGGAATCCGTCAAAAATGTTTCCAGACATTACACTATGCTAGTGCCTATAGTAATCAGTATCGTAATCAATGAGGTTTTACCGAGATGCGATTATTGCTAGTTGAAAAACTTAGCTCTCAAAAGTGTTTTTATAACAACGATGCGACCTGTAATTGTACAACAAAATCCTGCACAGCTTTTAATATACACATAATGCACAGATCGTTTATATATGAAGGGCCTACTATGCCTACTAGGAGTATCAGTAGTTTATAACAGGAAAATTTCAGTTTAAATATCAAACCGCACAAATGCTTTTCCTTGATTCTGAGAAAGGTTAGCTACAAATGAGCTTCGCGGTTGGTTTACTTCCTCATCAGCTTTGTAAGCACACGAGTCACATCAAAAGTGAAAACAAACGCTTCCTGAATGAGCTAGAAACAACTTACGTACCACCAGAACATGAGACAAATAAAATTACCGAGCAATAATCCCGTATTTGCAAAATGAAAGGTGCTGCACTTTACACAACTGTACTTCTCGTTCTTGTTACATTCGTAAGTAATTTTTCAACATCCTATAATGATTTCATAAGATGCAATATATTTGATTCATTATGCGCTAGAAGTATGTATTAAATGTTTTAAATGTGGATATTAGATTGCTCTATTGTTTTGGCTGTTCCGTGCAAAATTACTATTTCCTATGAGGCGTAAGTGGTTGTTTAAAGATTTGACACCAACTGCCGATTCATAAAAGACTATTAGCCTTGAAATTAATTAACTTTTAAATGATTTGCCCACAGACCCAACCAAACTTTGGGTGCCGAAAAATGGACACTCGGCCTCAACACAAAATTTGCACTCGAGCCCAGAAGGAAATGAAAGTTTCCATCAATCTGACAACGCGGGTCACGATTATTGTGACCGCTTTATCCACGAAAAATCTCCCATTGTGAAGATTCACAGCGTACATTTAAAAGATGACGCGCTTGGCAGTACTGTTGCTACATGAATTAAATCCAATGTGATGAAACACCAGTTCACAATAATTATTATTATTTGTAAAAATAAATAAGACACTGCTCAAATATTACGGTAAAAAATAAAACAAATTAAAATACCAGGGTAATGCTTTCGTTGTTACTTTTTTGCACTTTATAACGTTTTTTTTTGAACAAGTTACGAATAATTGTAAGATATACTGGATTCATAGCTCTAGACTAAATTAGCATGGTTTCAGTAGTTGCTATGACAGTTGCCAATGGCATTCTTAAAAACATTCTTAAATTCGGCCTCTAGAAAAAATATTTGGGAGATTTCTAGTAATCGTACATAATATGTGATAATGACAGAGTATGTTTTAATTTTATCAAAGTCACGTCACATCAGTAGACTTACGAAAAGGTAACTTATTTAGTCTGAAATGTCGTGACTAAAATCTGAGATTAAAACCGATCATATAGGTAAAAATAATAGAAATTAAAGAAAATAGAGGGTTTTTGAGTAATTTTGCGCATATTTTTTTTGGCTCGTGTGCCTAAATAATTTATCATTTACAGCAGACGCGTTTCTGGATACACACGCTGGTATATGAACTTGAGTATACTATGATTAGTGCCGGGTTCTTACCCATTTGATAATTCCAATGAAATAATTGCAAACGCTGTATATAGAGTCTGCCGAAAAGTAATTTTTAAATGTGATTTACCGGTGTAAAAAATATAAATTTTACGAATTTTGCTGAAAATTCTAATTTTGGGAAGATGTGTGAAAGTGTAAAATGTCCACGCAAAATTAGTTACATTTTTATTTTAAATTTCAAACAAAATTATAATTTTTGAAGAATTTTTAGGGGAAAAGTTTAAGTTTCTAGATGATTCAAATCTGCAGCTAAAGCAAAACAAATCCTTAAATTAGAGCAAATGTTTTAATAATTCTACTGCTGTACATACATATAAAAATCATAGCATCTGTATTGTATCAAGCGTACAGATTATACACAATATAGCAGTGCCAGGAATTTTTCAAAACTCTCTCCAAGATTATTTTTGATTTGCCCTGCTGTATCCGCAGGGAAGCCGTGAATGATTTATAAAATCACTGCTGGAAAAAGCGTTCACGAATTCAATTCAGGCAATTTATCGTCACCGTCACCTAAGAAGCTATGCATACTGCTGGTTCTAAGTTCGCGCGCATGCGTATTATCAGCTATAAGAATAATTTAATTTGTCAAACTGAATTAGAGATTCAAATGAAATAATTAAAACAAGGAAATAATAAATCCAGGGGATGTTGGCAGAAAATATTAAGCAATAATTATACGCTATGGGGTATTTGAACTGTCACCTAAATTATTATATTCATCCATTTAAAGCTATTTATAATTTTTCATAGACTTTTCCGTTTAAAAAGAATTTAAATTTGAGTTAGCAAAATTAATCTTTCAAAATTTCTCCTTTTCCAAAACACTGACTTTGATCCATTTCTTGTACGCTGCATCGAGCATTTCGAAGTATATAAGACGGATTTATAAAATTTTTCAGGTAAAACTGTAGACTTTGGTGCTCTTAAAATCAAAAAACTTAAGTGGTTTGAGTTGCGAAGTTATTGTTTCTCCTGAATATTTTTAACAAATCTGAAAGTTTCCCATATTGCGTGTAAACTCTTCAAATGTAAATAGTCGTAACCATTATTGAACTAAACGACCCACAATATTTTGCTCGTTTATCTCATTCCACTATATGTATAGCATGCATTTATGCACAGGTGCGAGTCCTCTATATACACAAATACTTGGCGGGTTATCAATCAAATGAATATATTCCTCCAACTTTTTTTTGCATCCAGTTCAGTTTCTTTGCGTGACAATAATTTCATGTCTTAAAATAAACAAGCTCGCCCTATCTCAACCTTATTAAGGTATTCCAGAATAAAAACACTAACAATAAGCACGATCCTGTACTTCAAAATACAATATAAACAATATTTTCAAAAATAAAGTAAAAAAGATCACATGTTAGCAATTCTCACTGCTGGACATTATTATAGTATTCTATTCCAGCCATTATTTAATGCTCAAGTTAATCAAACTATACTACAGTATTACAGCAGCCCTGGAGCTATAAACCAAGCCCATTTTCTTTTGAAACCACTACATTATTTTATTAAAAATTTCCAAAGAGCTGAAACCAACCCCAGATATTCATATGCCCTTGAAGAATAGAATCATGTAGATATAGGGACAAAATGGGAATAAACGTTTCATCCGAACCGTGGATCACTGACAAAAATCATCCTCAAGGGAAATACACTGGACCTTCCCCAACCTCCAGTTTTCCTCTAGTAACGTCCTCTTCCGAGAAAAGGGACAAATGGTATAGTACTCCTGAATCTTGGTTAAGGGGTAATTGATATATTTCATTAAATACAAATTTGGGCTACTCAAAACGTTCTTAATGTAAATAATAAAAATAATGCTCCAACGAATAATCTTCCCGAATCTTTCGACTGCCAGGAAAAATACGGGATGACAATATCGACAAAAAATTATGGAGGGTGCATGACAAGCTCTATGATTTAAGCGGATTCATTGAATATCACCCTGGTGGCTCTGAATGGCTGAAAATCACACGTGGAATGGACATCACGGAGTTCTTTGAGAATTCCCACGTCATTAATGTTGACATGGTAGAAGCCACCTTGAGCAAATTTTATGTGAAAGAAGCCAGCGAGCCCCGAAACTCCCCTTATACTTTTGAACCGGATGGATTTTACAAAACTTTGAAAAAAAGGATTGAATCTGTTATGAAAGTAGGTGATTCGCTATGTATTATTATAATGTTGTGATTAACTTATTGCGAAGATGGTTGAAACTGAATTTATCAGTTAAATATTTACAGGACAATGGAACTGGGCCCACATTGGCTACAATAGTGCTACAAGACTTGATGGTAGCAGGATTCATCTTATTTTCTGTTTTGGGGGTTTTACTGAACTCCTATTGGCTGATAATTTTTGCGGGGTTGTCCTTGGGCCTTAGTTCCGCTTCCGCTCACAATTTTCTCCATATTAGGGATAACTGGAGGAAGTTCTATTTTGATCTAAGTCTTTGCTCTCACTATGAATGGAAAATCGAGCATGTTTTCAGCCATCATGGATTTCCTAACACTTCTTGGGTATTTAAAAATATGATAAACGTTTGGCTATATTCACATTTTAAACTCCTGCGTGAATTGTAACCAGACATTGTACCGGGGATATTTGCGTCTACAATGTTTTTTTAAAATCATAATTTGTCCACAGGATGTGGAAGTCACATGGTTAAATCCTTGGGTAGAATTTTTAGTCAACCGGAAAAAATACTGGATTCAGCGTTTTGGGCCATGGCTGTACATCCACTTTATAATGGCATTCGCGTTTCCGGTCTGTTTTGTTTTCCGAGTCATGGCTATTGTCAAGGGAGAGCAGAAAATTAGGCGGGAAAATTTTCTACCAGTTCTTCAGCTTGGACTGTTTGCAGCGTATGCTCAGACAGGAATTATGGTATTAATTGTAAAATTAAAAAGTTACTACGAAATGCCTGCTAACAGTAAATTTTCTTTGGTAATCCCATTGGCAGAATAGTGTACAAAATATTCGATGCTGTCGAACAATTTTGCTACTACTATCATCATTGTATAATAATAACAATAATTTACTAATGAACAGACCGGCATTATTTTTTGGATGGTACTTCACATGATATGTTCCTACTGGGTAGTAGCAACTGGATTGAACGCTGCTCATCACCACCCAATTTGCTTTCACGATGGGGATGAACCCAGACCCAAGCCTGATTATGGGTAAAAAATATTTATATCAATGTTCTCTCAAAAATATTTGTTGACGTAAAAGGTGATGTTAATATTTTTAAAAAGTTTTAAAATTACTACCTTCGTGTCAAATAGCCTTTGCATGTTGGATGCCACATGCGTGAAGGTAGAAGATAACGATCGGAACCTCTTTCAAATTATGACAACCTTCGGGGAGCATAATCTCCATCATCTTTTCCCAGCGGTTTGCATTTCCAAAATTGGATACATCAAGCCAATTGTTGAGGCAACAGTGAGGGAATTTCAAGAGGAGCTCATATTCTTGACTCAATGGCAATTGTTCACGGGAATGCATTCTCAAATGTCACGTCTTGAACCCCACTCATTCCAGGAGGATCTTGAACAACGGAAAAAAACTCAAGTGCAAGCGACTATGTATGGTCCACGAAAATGAAAACGTGATTGCTCTATATTACGACTGTGAGTATAAATGACGTCACAGTGGCATGGGAAAGTCCTCATTTTTTGCTATAAGTAATTACCTGAAACTGGTAATGATTCAAAAATTTGATGGTGTGGAATTGAATCCCATAAATTTTTATTGGGTACGATTGCTTTTATGTTGTCACAACAGTTTGGACGAGTAATAATAATTAACACATATTTAATTGGTGTTGTAAATGCAGTTTAATTTTTTATAAACTTAATTTCGTAAAAATCATTTGTACTCCTGAACTCAAGCACAACCTGGGGACTTCGCATATATTTCATGACCATAAGTTGCTACTTTTCCCCTCTTAACTCAAATAAAATTTTATGATCATTTCACGGCTTTTTTGATCCAACGGTCTTGAGAATTTTTGTGGGGAGGATGTAGGTGTGAGACAAAATTTGAGGAATATTACTTCAACCATAAATAAGTATTTTGCTAATTATTTTGTTGCTACAGAGTGTAGCATGACGACGAGTATATACAGAATACCTTATTTACTTGATGCTTTGATAAAAACAAGTAAAAAACAATGTCAATGTTAGTGTCTACATTTTTTACCCAAATATTGGTCATAAAAAGCTAATCCTCACAGCATTCTTTTCTTCCTTGCTACATACATATGTATGTACAATGCTCTGCTTGCTAGGGACATTTAACGTGGTCAGTCCTCGTTACTACTTTACTTTTGTCTTGTCATCATACCCTACTTTACCTAAATCTCACCCAAACTATTTTCTGTTTGGGTATACTTACAAATGAAAAACTTGTTTCACATGACTATTACATTTTCCTGTTTGATGTTTCCCATTCACTAAATAGAGCTCCCTTCCCTTATCTCAGTCTGCCCCGTTTAAGGCAACACTTTGTGTGGAAATTGAACCTCGACGAAACGAATCGTAGTGTGCTCGAGTTGCTGGGATTTTGATTACGACAGTGTGCTCTTCGACGTTTAACAATCTCTTCATTGATGCATAATGAAAGAATGAGTGTGTAGAAATGATGACACTATTTTACACCCCATGCATAATCATTTTAAAAAATTAAAGAGTATGTAACTTTTAATATTTACCTCCCCACATGTGTGTATGTATATGTGCAGTACTTGCTATTATAGCAGTATGTAGTTGCAGTATGACACAGGCTCACAATCAGAGTCATTACGAGAGGCTGGGAACCTGTTAGGGGCTACAAAAGTACTCTCTGATTCACTATTTTTATGTCTCTTAGTCTTATACATGCATCTTATCCCAAACTATTACTTTAAAGCATCACACATGTATGTATATATCCCCAATGCAACATAACGACAAGGTTAGGATAAAAAAAAAGTAAATGCAATCACAGGTTGTTACAGCATTAGTGCCAATATATAGTACGGCACAATACTTGCAACAAAACAGCAGCTTTGTTCTGTGAAACTTAACAGCCGCGGGCTACATTTCATTACATTCTTTCCTCATGTACATTTGCAACCATAAACACGAAATCTTGCCAAACCTACTGTAAAAAGTCAAATGATATGCTCTTTTCCCAGTTTTGTGGAGGAACTGACTCTGCAGTGACTGTGGCTGTTGTACTTACGGCAGGCTAAAATTTTTAGCAGGCTACAGGATTTAATTCAAGTGCATCCTCAGCTGCTTTTGGATACATGAGCTTGGTGACAGTTTGATAGGATTCCTTTATATTAAATTTATAGTACATATTTTATTCACATATCTACATATAATTATTTATTAAGAGTCACAGTAATTTTAAGATTCCTAAATGGGGCCGGCTGCCTCATGGATCAGTGATAAGGACCATCCACAGGGGAAATATATTGGTCCGTCACAACATTCCAGTTTCCCAGGGATCTCCAGGTCTACGGATAAAAGGGGCATTTGGTGCAGCACGGCCGAGACTTGGTTACGGGGTAAATTAATTTTTTTTTCATATTACTAATCAATTGTAAACCTTGAGATTAATTATTGAAGATTCAAAATAACGTCCATAAATTTACTTACGCTCTCGTAATCGCATTATTATTTTAAAAAATGCATTCATAGGGAAGAGAGACGATGATGATATCGACAGGACTTTATGGAGAGTTCATGACAAGCTTTATGACTTAACCAAATTCATTGACCGCCATCCCGGCGGCTCGGACTGGCTCTCAATGACTCGTGGAATGGACATAACGGAGCTTTTCGAAAACTCCCATGTCATTGAAATTGACAAGGTGGAAGCCACTCTGAAAAAGTTTTTTGTCCAAGATGCTCCTCATCCTCGAAATTCGCCGTATACGTTTGAGCCCGATGGATTTTATAAGACTCTAAAGAGAAGGGTAGAACCTATTTTGAAGGTAAGGGCGAAGGGTTACAAGTTACAAATAAAAATATTTAGTGCTCAAAAATATTCTACATGCGGCTCCTTATTCTTTAATAAAGTGTTGATATTAGTCTCCAAAAAGGGGCCTGATTTTTGTAAATCTCCCTTGAAGATCATTTTTTGATTTTCCCTGCTATATTGTGAGTTCCTACAGGGAAGCCGAAAGCAATTTCTAAAATCCCTGCTGAAAAAGTGAACAAATCTTAAAATTCATGTTCACAAAAAAATCCCTGAAAACCGTCACAAAATTTGACAATCCTTGCCAAAAAAAGCTAACGAATTTGTGAACCCCTGTTTACAAAAAAAATCCTTTTCCTTTTAAATCCGATCCCGGGTCTCCAATATTATAAATTATAAAAATGGTTAAAAAACGTGTATATTTTGTAAGTAATATTTTGAATATTTTTACAGGAAAAAGGAACTGGGCCGACTGTAAAAATTCGTGTGATGCAAGACTTGATGGTTGCGGGTTTCGTTATATTTTCTTTGTTGGGAGTAATCCGGGACTCCTATTGGCCCTTCATAGTGGCCGGCCTCTCATTAGGTTTTAGTTCCGTCTCTGCTCACAACTTTTTCCATATTCGAGACAACTGGAGGAAATATTATTTTGATTTGAGCCTTTGTTCCCACTATGAATGGAGGATCGAGCATGTATTCAGCCATCATGCATTTACAAATACTGCCTGGGTATATAAGAAAATAAATGTTGCGTGTCTGTTTAATAGGATTTGTAAGAGTTAAATTTTGATGCTTTCAGTGGAACTCTAATAACGAGAGTCGATTGTACATTTCCAAAATTAGTTAATGGAGTCTAATTTATTATTTATTTTGTTCGCGGTTGAAATAAAATAGTTATTATGAATTTTTTGAATATTGTTTTTAAAGGATGCTGAAGTCCTGTGGCTCACCCCAGGGATAGAATTCTTAGCAAATAGGAGTAAAAATTTAATCCAGCGATTCGGGTCCTGGGTTTATATCCATGTTGTGTTTGCTTTTTTGTTTCACTTAAGTATCCTATTCAGAATAATTTGTATTCTCAAAGGGACGACAAAATTCCGTCCCGAGTTCTTTCTCCCAGTAGTTCAGCTATTCCTAATCGTGGGATTTGCTAAATCTGGAATTGTGGTATGACATTGTTCCTGTAACTTTCACTGTTTAAAGTAGATATTTTTTACCTGAAATTATTATTTACCCTAAAAAAGATTCTGAAGCATGGTATATTTTTCTTTGTATTTTAAAAGCATGGATTTCTATTTTGGATGTTGGCACATATGATCTGCTCATATTGGGTCGCTATGACCGGGATGAATGCTGCTCATCATCATCCCATATGTTTCCATGATGGGGATGAATCCAGACCGAAGCCGGATTACGGGTATGGAGAATTGTTTAAAAAAAATTATAGTAATTAAATTTAAATGTAGATAACTGAACAGATACTTTTTGAACACTGTCACAAAATTTTTGTACACAGACTTTGCATGCTCGATGCAACGGGGACGAAAGTAGAAGATATTAACAAGAGCTTGTTTCAACTCATGACTACTTTCGGAGAACACCACCTTCATCACCTCTTCCCAGCAGTTTGTATTTCAAAACTGGGTCACATCAAGCCCATAGTGGAGGAAACAGTGTTAGAGTTCAAGGAGGAAATGATATTCCTAAATCAATGGGAGCTCTTAAAAGGGATGCATGAGCAACTGGCCCGTGTCGAACCCCACTCATTCCAAACTCATCTCGAACAACGGCGGCAAACTCAGAGACAAGCTGTATGGTCCACCAAAGCTTTATAAATTCTATTTTATTTAAATCCTCGATGAAGAGCTAAAATTGACTGCAGGCACATTTTATAGTAGAAGCAAAATGTAGAACTGTATTTGACAAATTTATTGCTTCTAATCGGAGAGACGCATCTAGTAGTTCTTTTGACTCTGTGCTACCGATGTATCGATGTATGAACTCTTCGGGTCATGTTTCATTTAAAGTATAATTATTCTTATAAAACTCATTGAAATTATTATTGATTCATTTTTGTTGTAATTCATACAATATATTTTTATTTAACCCGACTTTGAATAAATATTAGCTCTAAAGAACAGGTGACTTCAGGGGAAGCTCTAGGAACTTAATACTTTTTGGCTAGGCTTGAGTACTATAGCCCATACTTGCCCCATGCTCGATTTCCCTCAAATGGATCTGAACCACCCAAATACAGAACCCGTTGAGGAGGATGGTAAACAAGGCACTGATCACCATCCCCGCTATTGACACACTGCTCCCGCCAACACCATTCATAACGACTGCAATCAGAGCAATTACCGTGGCTGCCGCGGCGTAAATAATCCAGAAGCGTAAGTACTGGGGTATTCTCTGAAAAAAAAATTCAGGGTTTACAAGATCAACCTTGAAAGTGTAGTAAAGAGTGTTGTCAGACAATTGGAACATTAGAGCCCTACCTGATAGGACCCTTTGAGTAGAAGTGCCCCAAAAGCAATTCCCGCAACGTAAACCAGGATCATAACAATCACCACGATGTAGGACAAAATAACTGGAAAAAGAATATTTTCCGTATTTACATTTCGAATGATTTTGCTAAAAGATTTCAATCTCAAGATTTAATTGCTCAAGACAAAAATCTCTGACAAATGTCCTGAGGAGATTTGCTTCATAACTTACGCCCGGACTCAACATTATTGGCTTCTTCGAGCTCAACTAAATCCGACTTCGGACTTAATGTGGCAATTTGATGCTCCTCTTGGACAGTGTATGTTGTGAGGGATGCCAGGACGAATATCAGATCAACCAGGACAAAGGCACAGCCGATCTGTAAATATTCAAATATGAGTGACCAATAGAAGGAAGCATTCTCCAAAAAAAAAATTTTGCTTGCAATTCAGTTATATATCAGTACTGTTTTAATATTTGTTACCCACAATTTGTATCCACCCGATTACTCTGCTCCATGTAGCAGCACCGCAGCAGCAAATCCTGCGAGATGTCATTGTGACACACACAAAAAAAAACCTAAATTTTGACCTGGAATCGATTTATTTTTCTAGTAAAATTATCCGCAGGACAAAAAATTATTTTCAGGGGAGATAATAAAAGTTACATGCGGGGCTGTTCAAATGACTTGACTATAGTAATAACAAAATCCCAATCTCAATGTGAGGTTGGTGGAAAAATTGTGAAGGCAAGAGTTGATGTTGAGGGGAACTATCGCTTAAGGGTAAGGCTGTTTACTTCAAGTTTGTATCCTCAGTATGTTCCCAGTGACTCTGACCATGTGCATATATCTACATAAGGGAAATATATTAACAGAGGCCGTGAGAATAATGATTTAACAGGTTATTTCAAGATTACATATGTATGTATGCCTCATCTGCGAAGCTGACTCTGCTTGGTAGATTAGAAAGTTGGCAAAAAATGGGAAGCATATAAAAAGCTGAGTATGAGTTCCGATCTGTAAAACCTTACTTCATTCCTGTTTCTCCTGACTACGTACATATATGCGTGCATAGGTAAATAGGCATTTGTAATTTTGTAGTCCCATACATCATAATATGTTCATATAGTTCGTGTGGATTTTGTCCTTATAGAGATCTGATGGGAAAATCCGTATTAATGCCTTTTTTAACGCTGCACTTACATTTCGTTAGGGATGTGTTTTGTTACGACTCCTCTTGTATGTTTTTCTCTAAATGTAACAACCCCACGTTTAATTACGTCTAAACGAGTTCAGAACGAAAGGAAAATTGGAATTTTGCTGGGGGGAAAAGTGACGGAAGAAAAATCCTAACCTCAGGACGGCCTTATTGGATTACTCTCTAAGACAGAGAGGTGATGATAAGCAAAACCTTACGCTAACCTTCAAGCAAACTTCTCTCAGGACAGCTCATAGCGTTGTTATTATCTCATGAGTCATATGAAACAGAGGAGATCAAACTGCGGGGTAACACGCTATACCAATTTGCACCTTATGTACATAGGATTGGGCAAGTTATGGTCCAACACTAATAATTCTTTTCAATAAGTGTCACCCGCAAATGAACTGTTTAAAGCTAATAAATGCAACCTTGTATTGTTCTTCTATCTCCTAGATCATACTGGGCTCATGTCTTGAAACCCTCTCAAATGGAACAAGCTTGAAGTAACGTTCACAAATTAGTGCAGGTAACAATGACGCAATGGTTTTAATGCAGATATTTTACACCCACTATATTTCCAAGCAGTTCGATTCCAGGAGTGTCGGGATATGTAAACATTGTGTCCAACAGTTGTTTTACTATTTACATTTTTAATAACACGTGTGTAGCATATATGCATATTTATATACGTCATCAATGAATATTCAATATTAAGAATAAGCGGAGTAAAATATGTTTCCTGGGAAATGTTAAAATTTGAAGCTCCATTGGTTAAAATTTTAAGTATTAGTCAACTTTTGCCCAAGTTTTTGTGACATTGTAAAGATTCTATTCGTAAGTTATATGTATGTTAAGAAAAAAAGTTTCAAGAAATTCTCTGCTAAAATGTACGCTCATGGACTATTCTCTTGATTGGTTATTGGCCTCGGACTGTGTAAAGGAGAGGATACAATACTAATTGTAAGGGGTGAGTTGGAGCTTTTAAAATTAGATTCTTTCTCGTCGGCTCTTGTAAGTTATGTCACATTCTGTATGCAAACAATACTAATTTCTTTGAACCATTCCTTGATACAGTTTGTCTGCTGTTCCCACAATTGTCAAGACATTGAACTTGTCGATCGACTGGGTTTTTAAGTCGCAAAATTTTAATTGGCTTTTAAAAACAATGAGGTAGGGAATTTTTACTTATTAATAGAATACAGATATAATAAATTGCAGAAAATATGCAAGGCATTGCCCTCTAAAATAACTGAAAATACCTTTACAGCTTTCAATATTACAGAGAAGTTTTCGGATCCCTGCGCATTATTTTAAAGTAAACATTTAATTGTCCCCGTTGCACAGTAACTTTGACAAATGTGAAGTTGGAACAATATTGGAGCAACTCCAGTAGATGCTAGAATAATAACTTTGAAAGGAATGTCAATAATTAAGGGGAGCTAAAGACAAAAGGCTTTACTTAAATTTTCATAGTGCTTGTATGCCAATGTTGCTATGTAATATGAGGGTATTCCTACCTCTATGTATGTATGTGAGGAAGGATTAAATAAATACAATGAATAAGAACATTATTACGCGGTGGCCATAAACCTTTATTTTTACGCAATGGAATATTATTGTAACCCATTGTTTTAAGGTACATATTTGTCTGGTGGATTTTATCCAGATACCAAAGGTGTCCAAAAGGTTCAGCCTACCTAAAATACTACATATTTTTTGCAGCTTTGCCATCCCTACATATTAACCTATATTATTTGTCAAAAATAAATTGCCTACCTATTTGCCTACATATATACTCCTGTAATGTTTCTGCCTATATTTTAGCCTATAGAGGCCTATTTTTTAGCCTATAAAGACCTATTTTTTTTAGCCTATAAAGACCTATTTTTAGCCTATAAAGGCTTATTTTTTCAACTAAAAATCACCTATGTATGTACGTAACACATGAAAAAAATCGAACTACTAAAATGTCACGTATTTGAAGAATATTTTTGAGATTTATTTTCAGGTTAAATCAAATAATTGCTAGACAAATTTGTCAATAGATTATTAAATATGTCTATTTTTACCTTCGCAAACTGCCTACCTTGTTCATAAATAAAAAGTGAACTCTTGCAGCTCCTACATATAATATAGGATTAATTTTAGCGGTAATTACTGCACCCTATTTTACTACCTATATATACTTGGATTTTGCATCCTACCTATTTTTATCCTATATATAGGCCTATAAATAGGATAGGTGGACACCTTTGCCAGATACGCAATATCCCACCACTGCTTCGTGGCTTTTCAAAAGATCCAATAAAACAAATAAGTCTGAGAAAAAATAATTATTCTTGCACGTCTCTATAAATGTTGAAAATAGTATTTGACATTTATAAAAGGAAATTAGCACACTCAAGCTGAAACAAAACTAAAATCAACAATTTGAGGATGTTTAAGAATCCTGTCCATGTTTTTGGCTTAACCGCCTCAGACGTCGTTGGTTATGATAATTATTATAGCTGTCGATTAATGGATTTTTTAAACATTTAATTTATCTTTATCTTAGTCTATCTTGAGAATATCTCCGGACAAGTCGAAATTTGCATAATAATTACTGCTGTATTTGTGACCTTACCTATATTTTGAAGTAATTATTGCAGAGAGATGAATAATTTTC
The DNA here is from genome assembly GCA_947179485.1 of Allacma fusca. Lineage (NCBI taxonomy): Eukaryota > Metazoa > Arthropoda > Collembola > Symphypleona > Sminthuridae > Allacma > Allacma fusca. The sequence goes on along the minus strand of OX359246.1, from coordinate 57,368,035 downwards.
TGATTAATGCAGTCGTGATTTCTGGTCGGATAACATTCTGCATGCCGTTTTGGAGAGCTCAATGGACTCCAAATCAGAACTTTGTTGCTGGGCTTGTTTTTAAACTACTTGAGTTCGGGATTGCCTGCCTTTTTATTGGGTTCCATTGTGAGATATATTTATGGAACTCCGTGGAAGACCTACTAGGGACCAGGAAACTCTGCGATCATATCACGTACATTCTAATTATTTCCGCATATATCATCTCAAACTTTTTGATTCGTCTGGCGGGGGTTCTTTACACAGAGGAATTATCCAGCTTTGTGTCATCATTGGCATTCCTGAGTACAAATGTTAGGATCAAAACTGGGACGGAATCAGTCTTCATAATAATTGCCTTCTCGTTTCTACCCGTTCTTTTAGTTGTGGCTGTGCAAATTATCTCAAGTGACATCAGCCACATTATCACAACCAATTTCACGCTAAACATTTTCACGGCTGACCTAGCAGTCTACCTTAACTGCCTTGAGAGTATCGTGTCCTACAGTGCTCTGATGTACGCCTACTTATTTGTTGTGGTATTTGGGATCTTGATTTTGAGTATTTATGAGCAATGTGTGGACACTTTTGAGAACCATTATTTATGCTCATTTACGGAAGTCTTCCCGAAGCCCTTTGAGAAATTCAAGGAAGATGTTGTAGGAGTAAAGCGGCTGATGGATTTGTATTCACAAATCTCTGGGATTTATTTCCTTGCTGTACTGTACCATTCTGCATTGAATTGGTTCAGATTCCTAAATTATTTAACGAACGATAGCCAAGTTTCATTTTTGGTCAACTCCATGGTTCTGAATGTATTCAGTGTGGTGGCTGTGGGATACATGGCTTGCTTCGGAAATTATTTGACCAAGCGGGTATTGGCACATTTTTAACTTTCTCCAAACTGTCATACTAACGGAGGAGAGGAGACTTAGTACTCGGACCAGTTCAGTTCAAAACCGAAAAATTCCGATTCGGTTCAGTTCAGTTCAGTTTGATTCACTATAAATAGAGTTCAGTTCAGCTGTTGAACTGAACTGAACAGTTCGATTCAGTATTTGAATCGAACTGAACCATGTAATGCAAACTGCAGTTCAAACGGTTTGCAAACGGGCTCCTTGCTGGAAATGTCGCCACCAACTTACATTCTTATATGCCATTCTCATATATAGTTATTCAACGAATAATGAAGAGTTTATTAACTACTTTATTATTTAACAATTTTTCTTTTAATAATTTCGATGGGACATTGCTATGTTGCTGGACCAAGCTTGGGGCTAAAGAATTTGCATTTCGCATTACTTTCTTTAAAACTTCACCAGCTACTTAAAATGGTCTGATTACGGAGCTAAAAAAATTAAAATTGATACGAATCCTAAGCAAAATGTAAATACTGAATTCGCCCAAAGCGGTAATGCTAAAAGGAAGCAATGGATTACTAAACGTAGATTCTGAAGTGGACCATTCCAGAGTACATTACCGTCATCATAATTTGTGCATTCTACAGTACACTGATTGCTATGGTGAATGCGATTAGGAACAGGTTAAGAGGAAAAAGAAATCAGTTTTTTCTAGGATTGACTCGGGGACTAAATTCGGAGCTCTATGTGTGTACATCCGCAATTGTTATTTTTTACCAAACACTGCGACTGAACTGTTTGATTCACCGATTCAGTTCAGTTAATCGGGTGAAACTGAACTGAACTAAACTGTTTTTACTTGAACTGAACCGAAACCGAATTTTCGTTTCAGTTCACTGCTCAAACTGAACTGAACTGCAAATTTTGAATCGAACTGAACTGTTCCGAGTACTAGTCATACATAGTTCTAGAATAAGATTCTTTCCAGGGACCTCACTTATAACCAAGCTACTCAACCTTAATGTGTATACATACAGATATCCTTAAGTATACAGAAAATTCCACAATTCTTTGTATAATTATTTTATAACTTCAAATCACTACCAAGTAAATACACACGTAATCACAATGTATGGATGATACTGGAGCTGCCCGAGAAGAATCCGAAATAAATTGAATTGAATTAAATTAGTACATTTTTAATTGGAACATTTTGTGAAGTACAGCTTCAACTATGATTAATTTGTTTTAAAATTTTTACTACTGATTTAGTTTCGTGATCTGAGGGAAAAACTTTTGGCTGCAAAAGCAAACGTTGGATTGCCAGAGAGTGAGAGCGTATGGTTTTGTAAAAGAAGTAATTACTCGTTTGCACTTGCTGAAAAATCACGCTATGAGGTAAAAAATGATATAATTACAAATTAACGAATTTCTAGTTGTAGCCAATACATTTATAATAGACTTGCTGTCATCAAATGAAATTTACTGGCTGATATTTAACGCAGTGCGGAGAAACTGCACTTCTTTTAATTTTGACCACTTTTCAAGATACATACATATATTAGATGTTACTATCAATAAAACCGGTATTATTGTATTCCGGTAATAATAATTTCTTAACTTCTCAAAAACTATTTCACCTCAGGTCTCAAAGCTGCTGACGTGGATTATAACATGGGACTGGAAATTGTCTGTACTGGATATGACCGATCTGAACCATGGGACTTTTCCTACAGTAAGTGGCTTCATTTTAATACATATTTGGATGCAGTTAGAAGTTTCACCGTTTAAGTTTCACAGGAGAAGATGTATGCGTAATTAAATTGATCCCAAGTCGTTTTTCAATTGATTTCAGGTCATTTCCGCAATTTTACCTTGCATGATTCTGATATTTCAACTGAGAATGTCTGAGAATGACTCGAAGTAACATAATCGTTTTCATGAACTGCCATCTGCAGATCACATGTGCAAGGTACTTAAAAACAAATTAAAATAAGCTTTAATTTGTGCTTTGTTCAATCTTAGATCACACGCTCTGTTCCAAAGTTGGATCATAAAATAAAATGATAACTTCCCAATAAATTTGGCACGAGTCCAAAGATTTTACAATTTTACCATATTTTTCCAGATTTTGCCACCTACAGGGAATTTCTTTAACCTTGCTCTGTAACTTTACCACTCATGGGCAGGTTTATCCAAGCAGGAATCTATCAAATAGCTGGACTTTATAAAGCCCATAAGATTTTATGGAAACGAGCGAAAATCAACTTTGAAAACAACATTGGAAGGGAATTTATCATAAGAAATTCCTATTTTTGTTAACTTTGTCCGACGCTTTTCGCCCCTGTGACGCCAAATATTGACATGGATAAGCAAAACTTTTAGCAAATCAGGAACTAAATTTGCGACAAATTAGAAGCCTCGGATGTTTTATGAAACATTTTCTAATTTAGGCTAGGGGGACAAGGGTTCAGCGCCGTCCTATAGATAGAGGCTTCATGTGTACATATGTATCTGTAATATAATGTGCTGATTCTTTGTAACATTCCAGTAACATTCCCACTTTTAGCGACACTCAGCGGTTAGTACGTAAAACGAACAGCTATTATAACCCATGTAGAGGCCTTGTATTAGCGAATGAGCGTGTAACAGAAGGCAATGCGAACATTGCCTTTATGTATTTAAATGGAAAATTAGTTGCTTAATTCCAGCCTATTATTACAAAGTTCAAAACTATATATCACAAAAGCCTAACGTTAGCTGAATGAAAAAATTAAGATCAATTTGTAAAAAAACAATTTGTAACAATGTTTTGTACTTATTTCATGTATAAGTACTTGTCATGTACTTGAAATACTATAACAAGGAACTGGAACAGTCTATCTTGAAATTAGTGTAATTATATATTTAAATTAATTTAATGTTTGTTCATGTAATTTAACGATTTCGAAGTGCAGAGGGAAGTTTAAGTAAGCAAAGATAATAATCAGTAGGTAGTCCCGCCTGCCACACCGAAAAGCACTCACGATTATTCCATTAAATTTGTCGCCGCACGTGTAAATAATTCACTAAAAATATTCCGTATGCATATAGTTTTATTGAAGTCGGTAAAACTTGTATTCCAATATTCCTGGAAAACTGCTAATCAAACACTCACTATTAATAAGATTGAGCAAATTCTCATTTAATCCTAAATGTATTTTTTTGGTTACTAGAGCATACACATGTGACATAAAAATTTTACATTTGTATGGATACTCTCATAAAGAAATTGAAACATTCCAGGGAGAATGAAATAGCCAAATTACATATATAACGCAATCAATAAATTAAATATTGTGCTTATACCCTGATGGATTTTTCATCTGAGCGTCTATGGTAAAGTAAAACTTGATTGTAATACATTTTAAATCAAGATGGTCAGTAATTTCTGAACTGATCTACAGGAAACATCTGAATTAAGTTTTGATTAAATTAAATCAATTTAATAGAAAATTTTCCTGAGACAGTTGTACAGAGTCAAATTTAAATAGGCAGAATGCTTAACGACTGGTTGATTCTAACGGTGGTAAATTATGGGAGGGTGGCGTTGTGCATGCCAATTTTGAATTTTAACCGTGACCAGACTTGCGAGCGGGCTTTGACATTGATTTTTAAACTACTTCAGTTTCTAATTGTGTTCATTGCAGTGGGAGTGGAATGCGATACATTTTTGGTCAACTCGATTGAAAAATTGATCGGGAGCTTTAAGCTCTCAGACCACATTACATACATACTGGTCTGCTCATCCTATGCCATCTCTAACCTTTTTATTCGGCTGGGCAACGTCCTACATACGCAAGATCTTCAGGAATTTGTGACCTCGGTCACATTTCTAAGTAAAAGCGTTAGAATTAAAAGCGTTCAGGGAATAGGTTTTATACTAATAGCGTTTTCATTTCTCCCGCTTCTGCTTTTTGTCACTTTTGATATTTTTTTAAGTGATATCAAAAGTTTCGATGTCTCAAATTTACAATTAAACATTTTCCCGTCACAATTGGCGATCCATTTTCATTTTATTGAGATTATTTCCACATACGGCGCTGTTATATACGCATATTTGTTCATTGTAATCTTCGGGGTCTTGATTGTGCATATTTTTGAGCAATATGTCAGCAACCTGGACAAAATATATTTACGCCCAGTCACGGGACCTAGCGCCATCTGTATGAGGTCCTTTGAGAAATTTAAGGAAGAGATATTTGTATTGAAGCAAGTCATGGATACTTATGCAGAAATAGCTGGGATTTACTTACTTGGGGTATTGTCTCAAGCTGCGTTGAATTGGTTCAGATTCTTGGATTACATCACCAATGACAAAAAAGTTTCCTTTCTGGCTGACTCAATGATCGTGAATGTATTCAGCGTGACGGCAATAGGCTACATTGCTTGTTTTGGAAATTACGTAAATAAGAGGGTATGTACTTACGTGGCTCCCATATTTTGACTATTGTAAGCAGCTTGTGAGTACGCTGGGGAGGGGGGAAGTTACCAGGTATTTGATGTAAATATCTGTAAGAAGGGTAGGAAGGAACAGGATTTTATGCAAACAAGTAACGATCTGGAAAAAAATTATTTTATATATTATTTCATATTTCATTCTCTGAACTGTTGGAGTTTGAACTAGATGGTTGAACTTGTTGATTTTTTGTTTAAATTTCAAATAAAGCTCCAATGTTTGACGTGACCAAACAAAACAAGTAGTATATTATAAATAGTAGATACAATATAAGTGAATTAGGGTGACGAAATTAACTATAACAGTTATGTAATTGTGTAATTTGATAAATATATACTATGAATTTTAGTCTCATAGGCTTAAGGGGAAACTTCTTGCTGCAGATGTTAACATTGGGACTTCATCACATCCAAGAGTAAGCATTTAATTGATGAATGTATTGTAATTGAGCCGATCAAGACGATAATAGGATTTTTAATTTGAGTTATTGATATTATTTAAGAGGTAGAAAATAAACACGATTCAATGTTTTAAAGCAGATTTCAAAACTTCTGACGTGGATTATTTCCTGGGACTGGAAGCTGTCCGTGTTGGATATGTGTGATTTAAACCATGCGACTATTCCTACGGTAATTGATTTTCAACGTACACATTTAATGAGAAACGTTACCGTGTGTCCATGTCCTAAAGGGTCTTTATAATATTATTACCAAAATGGTATATTATTTCTTTGTACATTAAAGTTTACAAATATAACTCAAAGTTTAATACTTTTTGCTGAGCCCGAATACTTACTTACTTTACTGTATTGAGTAAATCTTATTTTAGAAGCAAACATGGATATGTGATACTTTAAACGTATTTCTGAGGGTTACACTAAACATTATTTAATTTATTTTAGTAATTAGTCATTATAAATTTATTTTTTAGGTAATTTCTGCAATATTACCCTGCATGATCCTGATTTTTCAACTGAGGATGTCTGAAAACGAAACATAGCGTTATATTCACTCACGTATTTGATTTACGCGGAATATTTTACCACCAGGGCAAACAAAATTTAATACAGGACTTTAAAATCCTCCTTAAATAATTTAAGTTTATACAAATATCCCTAGACATCAGACAAGACATCCTAGACGTTTTTACGATTTGGTGACACGAATGTTTATTCATGTAGGGCGGACAAGATTTATTTAACTGCCCCTTGATGTCTTCCAAAAATTATATTGTTTTTTAAAAGTGGTGCAATTACTACCAACAGTATTAGTTAAATGAATGTTTCCAACATTAGGATTTTCAACTAGAAAGTTTTATTCGAAAAAATTAGTAGTTTCCCGGCAGAACGAGAAAGCAGACCTACTTCCAGAGTTTATCTTTTGCTGATATTGAGCTAAAATCGTGCGGCTCATGGAGACTCAGAAAACATGTTTCAATACCACCAAAATATACTTCCAAAATTACAATGTCAGTTACTACTGTACTAACGGTTTCCTTACCCTACCATGGTAGCCAAGACATTTTCTTCAGGTTTTAGAATACTATAAGAACAATAGAATCAGACATACATAGGATAACGGGTGCTTTCGCTCATGAGTCTCATGTAGTGTTTCTGAACGGTACCAAAACATGGACTAGTAAAAGAATGGACTCGTTTTCCCGAACCGGAATAACTCCCATTTCTGTTACCGAAGCCGGAACCGATATGTTCGAGTCCGGGACATTTTTTCCTTCCCGGAACCGATCCGGAAAATAAAAGCGGTTCCGAACCGGTTCCGGTTCCTTTCCAAACCGGCATAAAATCCATAGGATTCATTTTTATGGAAGTCAAAATTGTGTCGCCTTTTCAAATGATAGTTGACAAATGCTTGATAAATGCATGTTTAGCGTTTTCATCCAAAACGGCAGCTTTAACAAACCCTTCCCGAAAACTTTCAGTTTTGATTTTTGTACCTGAAACCGTTATTTTTAGAACTGAAATTTAACGGTTCTTTAAACCGTTGACCCGAAACCGTTCCGGAACCGAAACCGAACCAGAACCTCGGGAATTCCCGATACCGAACAGAAACACTAGTCTCATGGCGACGCTTCTTGGGTATATGTACATTATGTATGTTATAATATTTGGTATATTATTATTTATTATCGTGTATGTATTACGTTATTATGTTCGTATATTATTTTTATGTATATATTATTACAGAATACGATGTACGTATTGCTATTATATTATGTGTATTATTACTTATTATTGTGTAATTATTATATTATGTTATTATAACATTGCAAGGTTACCACCAGGTCATTATGATTTTTTTCCACTCAAAGCAATTTGTAATGACCACAACTATTAAAATCAATTGCTTAAAAGTTGTTACGAAAATTTGTTTCCTTATTATTGAGTTTATAAACGCCATGATAAAGTTCACTTCCCAAATGCCTTAGCGTACCCTTAAACCACCGGGGAAATAAATATCGCTCAGAGTACGATAATTCCGTATCATGACACGTGAATTTACTTTTTGAAACTTATTTTATCTACTCCTATCTTTATTTATATAATTTATTTTGTTCTTGGATGTATTTTTGACATTAATCATATTAAACATTGAAACATCCTCCAAGCACCCAATAGGAATTTGTATCCCGGGAAGGTGGCCCTCATCCTCTACCTAACTCTCATGCATATACAGTCAACTATCTCTATAACGGATATTTTGGGGACTGTCATATTTTGTCCGCTATATAAAGATTGTCCATTATAGACTTATAACGGAATTAAATCCACTATAAGGAAAGCACACTAACTTATCCAAAAAGTAACAACACATGCTTCTGACAAATTGAAAAATCACTAGAAATACAAGTAGTTGGTAGATTGGTTAATTTTTGGTATGCAACCACTTCAATTCTTGATGTCCAACTCGAAACATCTGTTGAACGGTTGTTACCACTTCAGTTCTTGAAATCCAACTCCAAAATTCTTGAAAAAGAACTTGACAAATTCTTTTCTCAATACACTTTACTCTCCTATTTGCCGAATTGTGTTTCAAACATTATTCAAAGTTTTGCGTTTAGTGCTGCACATTTTAAAGTAACGTATTCCTTGATTTTAATTAGTGGTCAATAAATATTAATAAATTTTACAATATTGTCGGTTATAGTTCACATTCAATCTCCCGAAACATCGTGGTTAACTGGAAACTGAAGTGCAAAAATAAGCTTAGTATGCAGTTTCCACGTTTTGTTTCCAAATTCTGGTGGAAGCGACTGCACCAATTACACCAATTATTTTTTGAAAATCCGTTATAGAATGTGTGTACCACTCCACCGTACCTTGAAAAATGTTCCCTTATAGGGAGTTTTCCCTTAAAAACATATCCCTTATAAGCCGAGTCTTATACATGTAGTTATATGGGCATTTTGCCGGGACCAACCAATTATGTCCCTTATAGTGAGTTTTCCCTTATAGAGTACTCTCTTATAGAGAGATTTGACTGTACATATCGCTATTACTCATGAATTGTACCCCTTTTACTCTTACGTTCGAACTATTTAACTTGTATGTACATTTTATTTCGCCTTTAAAGCCCCTGATCTTACAACTTACAGCGGCGAAATACCTTATGTACAAATGTATGAAAAGTCCTGTCCTCTTGCGGGAGAATCACATTCGCCCTGAAGAAAGAAGGGAAAAACATTAGGGAATTAATAAAAGCAATAGTCGTGCTAAGGATAGCCGTTAATCATGCTCAAAAACGCTTTAGATTACTATGTAAAACTTCCAGAAAAATTTCATTAACAGTCCATTACTGTTAATATTAACCGCTATTAATCGATTAACGCTATCGAATCCAATTGTGAACGCCTTATAACCATAAACGAATTCTTAAAAAAAATAACGAAAACCGAATTTGCACTGTCATTAAAGTCTGAGTAGTTATAATGTAAACCCAAATTTTCGGTTACCCATCACTGAAAGAGTGCCATAAGAAAGGGGTTATGGTCATACCTTTATAGAAAATAGCATTAGGTACATAGACCCCCTTGTAGGAGATTAACGTATGTATGTCCCCAAGAATGTTGTCAACCATGTGTACTAGAGTAGCCCCAAAAGAATAGGATTCAGGTCATTCATGCGGGACTGGTGACGTGGTCAACTGCATCATAAGTAAGTAAACAATACTCATTGGTTACTAATAAATAGATAATATGGTATTAGCGCTCCGTTTAGATACATTAAACTCAGAAATTTTATAAGTTCCCCTCAGCTAAAGGCTACCCTAACTCCCTAATAATAAACACCACAAGGCACTCACAATTATTCCATCAAATGTGTGTTCGCTTGTTATAGCTCACCAAAAATTCATGAAATGTGAAAATTACATCCCAAAAGCTGCCTGAAGAATTGATAACAAAGCACTCTCGCTAATAAGAAACCTGCATAAAATGCATCGAAAAATATTTGAGAAAATTAAAGTATATTAAATGTTTTTATGGCGAATGTGTCGACGGTCGGCGTAAGATTACGAATTTATTCCTTCTATGGATGCTTTTATGTAGAAAAATTACAGAGAATAAATAACTAAATAAAAGAACGTAATCACTGAATTAAATTTGGTGCTCATATCCTCAATACCGTCTCAACCTCTCGTTCATTACAATTTAAAACTTCATGGTCACATGTGAACTCAAGGAGTGCAGTAATTTTTGAGCTGGTCCACAAGTAACATTTTAACAAGATTTAGAATAAATTGAATTGAACTTGCATAAAATTTCCCCGCAAAGATTTAACTATTTAAATTTTAACGGACAGAATGAATAGCTGTTTGATCCGAACCGTTGGACATTTTGGAAAGGCTGCGTGCTGCATTCCAGTTTTGAATTTCAAATGTAAACACTCTTGTGAGCGGACTTTGATACTAGTTTTTAAACTACTTCAGTTTCTAATTGTGTTCATTGCAGTCGGAGTGATATGCGATACATTTTTGGCCAACACGATTGCTGAAATGATTGGCAGCTGTAAGCTCTCAGACCAGATTACATACATACTGGTTTGCTCATCATATGTCGTCTCGAACCTGTTGATTCGGCTTGGCAACGTCCTATACACGAAAGATATTCAAGAATTTGTGACCTCGGTCACATTTCTAAGTAAAAATGTGAAAATCAAAAACGTTATAGGAATAGGCTTCATGCTAATTGCATTTTCAATTCTGCCGATTCTTTTTTTCGTCACTTATGAAATTATTTTAAGTGATACCAAAAGTATCCGTAGCTCAAATTTGAATTTATATATTTTCCCGTCCAAATTTGCAATCCATTTTCATTTGATTGAGGTTATTGCAACATTCAGCGCTATAATGTATGCGTATTTGTTCATTGTAATCTTCGGAGTTTTGATTTTGCACATTTTTGAGGAATATGTAGACACACTGGAGAAAATGCATTTACGCTCCATCAATGGACCTGGTATCATCTGCCTGAGGTCCTTTGAAAAATTCAAGGATGATATATACTTATTGAAGAAAGTCATAGATACGTATACAGAAGTAGCCGGTATTTATTTACTTGCGGTCTTGTCCCAGGCTGCGTTGAACTGGTTCAGATTCTTGGATTACATCACTAACGACAGCCAAATTTCATTTCTGGCCGATTCTATGGTCGTGAATATATTCAGCGTGACGGCAATAGGATACATTTCTTGTTTTGGCAGCTACATAAACAAGCAGGTATGCACTTTAGAAGGTTGCCACTTATTGCATGAACAGCTCGGGGTTGTATGGGGACAAAGTTTGTTTTCAGACGGCGTAAAATAATGGGATATGCCACAAATGACGTCATGCATTCAGTCAGTCAGTCATATTGTCTCTACGTGACTTAACATTACATACTCAGTCAGTCCCTTTTTTCTAACATGACGTCATATTTCTGCACCTTTTTACCCAGACCCTTTGTTACTCTTGCAAAAAATCCCGTGCATATCCGTGCAAATTCATAAGTTTAAATAACGACTTCATTATCCAAAACCATTAGTACTATCAATAATTCACAGTCATACAAAATAATTATATTAATAAGTAATACAGTCGGCTCTCCTTAAAGCGTCTCTCCCTATAGAGTCACTCTCCCTATAAAGTCATCCTGGGTTCCTCCCAAGCTACTTATATGATAATTTCTACCTTTATAGCGTCACGCGCTTTAACGTCAGTTCCTTTATAAAGTCATTTTTTTTGTAGCCGTAGGGTGAAAAGCGTACCCTTATAACGTCATGTTGACGTTACATAGCGTCATATTTAGCTAAATAACACGTCGGTGCTGCCATTTTACATTTTTTTACTCTTCAATGTCACTAAAATTGCACTGGCTTATTATGCAGCGACGTTATAAAAGACTGGAAGGAATTTTATTATTGTAAATATATGTGCATGCGTGGTTAACGATATTGCGGTAGTTCCATCCAGGAAAATCCAAATTTCCAAGCTTTTAGATTTATTTTCGGATCCAGTAAAGAATTGATATTCATAGTTTTAACGGAAATACATTTTTACTGTTTGAAAACGTTTGTAAATGTTCTGATAAGTGCCTTATTGAGATTCAGAAAATATTTTATTCAATCCTGACCTTTGTTATTAGCGGTGTTTGTGACATGGGAAGCTTTGAAAAATATTATTATTTATTAATTAATATTAACTATTTTTATTCTCATTCTGCATAGACATATAGTATGTGCTACTTAAATAGAGCGCGACATGAGTCCAATTTAACTAAAAACGAAAAATTTGCAATTAAACCGTTATTTATTTTATGTTCCTTTATCTGTAATTATAACGTCGTTCCCTTATAACGTCACTTTTTGGGAGATTGATTGATGTCGTTATAAAGAGAGTCGACTGTACACGGAACAGAGTAACTGCTGTATATATTGTGACTTCATAATTTTTCAAACTTTCTTAGCATTATAAGCATATTAATTATTATAATAGCGGAATTTGCACCATTGACCGGATGTTGCGAAAAGATAGATGGTTCGATTTGAGTGAATTTTTTAATTAAATTTCTTTTAAATAAAACCTACGTATACGCCCATTCGCCTGTCAAGTAACTTTTTCTGTCCCACATATTTTACCACAATACCTCACTTCGTCTCATTGTGATTTTGTTTATACGAAGTGGTAAGGCGCAAACAGGAGTAAGTTGATTCTCAAACGTTTGCAGATGAAATTGTTTTTTTACTGTAAAATGTGCTTGCAACATTATTATAAAATTATTGACCGAAGAAGCGGCCCAATTCAAATTTCCTTTGACCTATATGATCTGCTACCTTTATTATGGTTATTACCGATGGCTAATAACAAAATCTCGACGATAAAAACGAGCTAAACAAAGGCGATTAATTGTTGATAATTAATAATGTTTTGCAAATGCACGGAATTTTGAATAATAAATCAGCCTACTACGTTATACTATAACCTTATATACATACATATATGACGTCATATACAGTCAGTCAGCCTTCGATGTGACTACGAGTGATCATCCAGTCAGTCAGTCGTAATTTGCCAGATTTTTGGATGACGCCATTTGTGGCACATCCCTAAAGGGGGTAGTATGTAACATTTTTGTAGCGGATTATTACGTTAATGGTTAAACTTTTAAAATGATTCCATTAAAGGGGCCAGTGAAAATTATAAATATGGGTTTATTCAAAACGTGGAAGTCCCTTAGTTAGTATTTATACTTGAATATGATTGGATTCTAACAAATATTGTTCATGTTGACTGGTCACATAATAAATATTATATATGTCAGTCTCACAGGCTAAAGGGAAAACTGCTTGCTGCAAATGCTAATGTTGGGATTTCATCACATCCGAAAGTAAGATCCATATTGATTAATTATCACATTGTAGTTCAGAACTTTAATTACATTAAGATTACACGAGATCTTGAAGAGCCAATATGTGTGTATAGGCCCGGTATTTTTTTTTTCGAGATTTATTCCGGTTTGTAAAAGACAGTAGTTTTTAGACCAATTTAGCAGTCATATTGCTGAAAATAACAAGATATAGACCGATAGAGTAATATAGGAAGAGACTATAGTCCTTGTTGTGGGACTGTCGATTGTATTATATGCCAACAAACGATTTGCCTCACTCTAACCCATTAAAGGGGCAAGGGTAAAAAAATCCAATTCCTCCTTAATTTCGCAAATATTTTTCAAGAATTTTAAAAATTTGTTTTGCTAGCTAGTCCCAAAACTTAGGTCAGGGAATATGTTCATGCGTTAAACATAATGAAAATAAGGTTAAGGCAAATATGGGGTGAGAATGAAACAAGTGAAAACATTTTAAACCTTCAAACAACTCATCAACCTTGCCTCACATTGTAAGTTTCGTTATTTTTGGCTTGGGAAGATCATATTAGACACCTGAATTCCCAAGAAATTCAGCAACATTTTTTTATATTTTTATGAGCGGTTCCCCGTTAATACGAAAATTCAGATACTCATTTTTGCTCCTAAAGATGAATTTACTGAACCTCCATCTCTGGTTTTACGAAACATATCCACGATTGATAACTAGATCTATGTGACAGTTCTCTGAGAAATCCATACAATTTGTTACCAAAAAGTATCATATTATAATATGAAAAAATAAAGGCTAGGATTTTCAGTTTTTCAAAAGTTGGGGATCCGAATCTCGAATTGTCGCAAAACAAAATCATATTTTGTTTCTGGGTTGCCAAGTCGGTTTGAATGAAGCATTACATTTGGTTCTGCTGTTACACTTCCGGACTTACATCGATTTACGCATCCTTCCGAGTAACAACTTTAATATATTTAAAATTATTTGTCCGAACAATCCAGTAGCTCCACTTTTTCGATAGCTGTATCAATATCTTTTGAGTATCAGGATGAAACAAGTCCTTGAACATCAGAAAAAACGATTTGCTAAATCAAGTGGTAATTTCTTATTTCCCACCGTAACTTCATATGTGAATCGATTTTTCGATGTGGACTTGCCAAATAGTAGGTACTCTAATAAACTGGTAGGCATCCCACAACTCTACACATATTTACAAGACGATACTAGGATTTTTAACGAGTAATTGGTAGTAAGAGGTATAAAAGAACGTATATTTAATATTTTAAAGCAGATTTCGAATCTTCTGACATGGATTACTTCCTGGGACTGGAAGCTGTCCGTTTTGGATGTGTGTGATTTAAACCATGCAACTATTCCAACGGTAATGATGTTCTACAAGGATATTTAGTGCAAAACGTTGTAGTATACCCACTTCTTAAAACGCTTCCTTGTACTATTTTCCAAACCACAAAACCACCAAAACGGTCCTAGCTTGAAGGTCCTACAAAACTGACCAATCTAAACCGGGAATCAATTATAAAACCAACAAAACCATGCTCCAAACCAACCATGCCTTCTAAATCATGAGCAAACCAGACTTCACGGTCTGTGCCAGAAACAAAACTTATAAAAATCGTGAAAATAATTAACAAACCCATCAGCAAACCTGCCAATACCAAACACAAAGCTAACAAAAACAAACGCAAAACCGACCTGGCGAACTGAACTATGCAGAACTGGCAAAACCATACACAAAACTGAAGAAAAACAGCGAACGACAACCAAACAATGAATAAAATTGGCAAAAGAATTTACAAAACCAAACCTACCTAGATAGGATCAAGTGCAATCCCAAATTCTAAACGACGATTGTTAAATATCTTGGTTCGTGTGTGCCGTGATTAATAATTGATGAATTAGACATTAAGCGCTATAGAAGTCAATGCATTTGGGAATATTCTCGCGTAAACCAATATGGATTTCTGTCCCCATATTCGAAAGTTAAAAAAGAAAATTTGCTGCTTTTGGCGAGGTTTTTATAGTGGTAGTAGAAAGTGTTGTATTTCTACTTAAACTACATTTTGATCTGAGTGGGACGTCATATTTACTAGTTTTGTGTACAACTTTGTCGGTTTTGCTATTTCCATCCATGGTTTTGTCAATTTTGTTTTTGGTTCAGTCCACGTAGTCAGTTGTTTGGTGCGGTTTCGTCGTTTTTGTTAGCCTTTTGCCTGGGGTATCTGCTTTGCGTGTGGGTGTCTGCTTCGCGAATGATTTTGACGGGTTTGCGCATGGTTTTGACAATTTTGTGAATAGGATTGCAGGTAATACGCATGGTTTTCGCAATTTTCCTAAAGGATTGGTCGACGTTATACGTAACAAACAAGATTTTGTTAGTTTGATGTTTAGTTCCTGATTTTGTCCGGTTAGTAGGATCATCAAACTGGGAAGGGTTTGGTCGGTGTGAAAATGATATAATCATCATACGGATATTTTACAATCAAGGGCAATAAATTTTTTATCAGTGCCGTTCAACAAACTATAATTAATATTATACTAATTATATAGAAAGCAATGTTTCGACCGCTTCGGCATTAACCTTGTCTGTCATTTTATATTAACATGTTTGTATTCTACTTCGTGATTGCCTAGTGTGCATGTATTATGTAGCATAGGGATTACAACGTATAAATGCATCAAAACTAAACACTTTTTAGACTGAGCACTGTTTGCACTGAACTATACTCTGGAGTCAAAACAGTAAATGTGTACAAGTCAAATTTATTTTCTCAGAGATAAATTAGATATGCTGTTTAAATTACACTCGTAATTTCTAAATTTGATATTTCAGGTAATTTCCTCAATACTTCCTTGTATGATCCTGATATTTCAACTAAGGATGTCTGAAAACGACACGTAGTTATATCGTATTCACATTTTAAAGGCTGTAGTTACGTTACTAAATAACGTTTTCGTAGTAACAAACATTCTGCTCGTTTAGGAGTTATGTAAACATATAATATGGCGGCGAACACATGGAAGTACTTTATAATTTGCAAAGGATTTTACGCGGATTATATAAAAAGTGCTAAATTAAAAACATAATCGGCAGTTCAAATTAAACTATTCCACTACACTTTAAAATACAAATTCATAAGTTTCAGCGCCAAGGTTTCAATGTAAGTAACCTTTGGTCGGCGGACGGAGCAATTGCTCTTGCAGTGTTTAAACTTGGGCTACTTTTGAATACATGCTATGTATATTGACACAGCGTTCTATCACCTAAATAACTATCTTATCTACTTTTGTGCACGCAAACACTAATTGTGGCATTCAAAATATCCCCAAATGGAGGGATAAACTTTACATATCCGACGAAGCACACTCAAATCTTGGTTTGAACACACAAATTACGTACAAATATCTGTAGAATGAAACACTCATTACCCCCACAATCTCGTAGAACACACAACTTATAATCCAGAGTAATTTTGAATATATTCTTGATATTAGAGTTCCCAGGATTCACTCAAAATTATGACCAAATCATATATACGATCATATGTTTTGGGACTTACATCAACGATATGGAAGATTAGTCCACATTTGAGGCATAAAATTGCGTTATCGTGTATTGTGATAGCTGCAATTAATGTGGAAAGATAAAATCAAGTCACATATCGCTTTACCACATTCGAAATAGGCATTTCGAAACTTTCAAGTAATAAATATTAGACATCCTTACTTTGAGGATTAGTTTCTTGTCTTGAATCTCATTGTAAACATGAGAAATTATTCTCGCCAGTGGGATTAACTTATAGGGCTTATAACACGGTACGGAAAAAGTATTGTTATGCGTATTTGTGGAAAACGGGGTAATCTGAGCCTAATTAGGCTCATTGTAAGTGTTGGTGAAATGTAAGTCTTTTACAGTTTTCAGAATTGGTCGCTTTCACATAACCAAACATTGCGTGGAGATTAAACCGTGATATATTTACCACGTCAAATCAGAGACTATAAAATCAACGAATGCTACCATGTTTTCAAGCACAACCAGTTCATACTCGGCGAAAGACACCTCCTTCAGAAAACTATTGAATTTCGTAACTTTCGAATTTTCGTCCCGAAACCATGAAATCCATTGCGGTATTCGTCGTTCTGACTTGCCTATCTTCTGGCGCTCTCAGTAATGGGATTCCATTACCCGCCAACAGAACGCTACCGGACCCTGGTCCCGACGGAATGATTCACTTGTCTGGAAAATCTCGAGCAGGAACTGGCTACACCATTAGTACTTTTTCGGTAGGTAGTTTCTACGTTGCAGTCATGCAACAAAGTTAGAATAGGTCCTGGATTTGAACTTCAGTGGCGTACTAGTTTTGATTTTCTTTCTTGTTTCTAATATCCCACATATTATATACGTAACTAATTAAGTCTTGTTCATTACAAACTTCACAGGCAACATTTTGGAACGCCATTGATTACTGCAGGAGAACCAATCGAAAGCTTTTGGCCATTGAGGACTCTGCTGAACAGATGGAGATATCGCTTTTACTCACCAGTTATAATATTGCGTTCAACATGTGGACATCTGGTGTTGAAATAAGCCCTGGTGAATTGGTTTGGGCATCGACCTTGGAAAAGGTTGACTACAGCAATATCGGGAACACAAACAACGGGCAAGATAATTGCTTGGCCATTGTCACATCAGGTCCCAACAGGAACAAATGGATGCATAGCTTCTGCCAGAACTGGTACTACTTTATCTGCGAAGCTTGAACGTCAAACTACATCCATTCACTCTTGATAACACAATTGCATTGATTATGCTTGTACCGTATTTATTTTATGAAAAATAAATCCAAAATGCTACTAAAGATATCCAAAACTCATTTCTGGCCATCATGTAGCGATTACACTAATCATTATTGAACCAATTTCTCCTCACGAAGAAACTGCGGATGTGACTTTATAAGAACAAACGCAATAACTTTACCATTCATCAGTACACGGCTTTCCTTCGTTTGACCCACGCTCTAATCATTTTGCAATTTTAAGTATACAACTAAACCCGTTATACTCGATTTTACCATTATTGTCAGCATAATTAATTTCATCGTCATAGCGTTCAATTTACTCAAATTTCCAAATAGAAAGTAACTGTGTTAGGAACCGGAATACAAAATGAGTTCGCCGGTTACCGCGCAGACCGTCACCTAATCCTTTGAAGGATTCATTAACTGAAGAGTAGAAATATCCGCAAAGGTTGTAAGTTCCGGCGCGATTTCGATAGACTAATGCAATACTTTGTGTCTAATAGAAGTCATTTCGATTGTTTTCAAACCACGTGATGCGCATGTCGGTTTCTTTTCACGTTAGTGTCACATATGGTATGAGAATGTGGCTCCACCCGGGTTGTATGCCGTGACATATCCGGTTCACTATTGTAATTGAAGAAGTAGAACGTCAAACACTGTCATGACATGTTGAAATGCTGAAAGAAAAAACGATTTGCTAAATCAAGTGGTAATTTCTTATTTCCCACCGTAACTTCATATGTGAATCGATTTTTCGATGTGGACTTGCCAAATAGTAGGTACTCTAATAAACTGGTAGGCATCCCACAACTCTACACATATTTACAAGACGATACTAGGATTTTTAACGAGTAATTGGTAGTAAGAGGTATAAAAGAACGTATATTTAATATTTTAAAGCAGATTTCGAATCTTCTGACATGGATTACTTCCTGGGACTGGAAGCTGTCCGTTTTGGATGTGTGTGATTTAAACCATGCAACTATTCCAACGGTAATGATGTTCTACAAGGATATTTAGTGCAAAACGTTGTAGTATACCCACTTCTTAAAACGCTTCCTTGTACTATTTTCCAAACCACAAAACCACCAAAACGGTCCTAGCTTGAAGGTCCTACAAAACTGACCAATCTAAACCGGGAATCAATTATAAAACCAACAAAACCATGCTCCAAACCAACCATGCCTTCTAAATCATGAGCAAACCAGACTTCACGGTCTGTGCCAGAAACAAAACTTATAAAAATCGTGAAAATAATTAACAAACCCATCAGCAAACCTGCCAATACCAAACACAAAGCTAACAAAAACAAACGCAAAACCGACCTGGCGAACTGAACTATGCAGAACTGGCAAAACCATACACAAAACTGAAGAAAAACAGCGAACGACAACCAAACAATGAATAAAATTGGCAAAAGAATTTACAAAACCAAACCTACCTAGATAGGATCAAGTGCAATCCCAAATTCTAAACGACGATTGTTAAATATCTTGGTTCGTGTGTGCCGTGATTAATAATTGATGAATTAGACATTAAGCGCTATAGAAGTCAATGCATTTGGGAATATTCTCGCGTAAACCAATATGGATTTCTGTCCCCATATTCGAAAGTTAAAAAAGAAAATTTGCTGCTTTTGGCGAGGTTTTTATAGTGGTAGTAGAAAGTGTTGTATTTCTACTTAAACTACATTTTGATCTGAGTGGGACGTCATATTTACTAGTTTTGTGTACAACTTTGTCGGTTTTGCTATTTCCATCCATGGTTTTGTCAATTTTGTTTTTGGTTCAGTCCACGTAGTCAGTTGTTTGGTGCGGTTTCGTCGTTTTTGTTAGCCTTTTGCCTGGGGTATCTGCTTTGCGTGTGGGTGTCTGCTTCGCGAATGATTTTGACGGGTTTGCGCATGGTTTTGACAATTTTGTGAATAGGATTGCAGGTAATACGCATGGTTTTCGCAATTTTCCTAAAGGATTGGTCGACGTTATACGTAACAAACAAGATTTTGTTAGTTTGATGTTTAGTTCCTGATTTTGTCCGGTTAGTAGGATCATCAAACTGGGAAGGGTTTGGTCGGTGTGAAAATGATATAATCATCATACGGATATTTTACAATCAAGGGCAATAAATTTTTTATCAGTGCCGTTCAACAAACTATAATTAATATTATACTAATTATATAGAAAGCAATGTTTCGACCGCTTCGGCATTAACCTTGTCTGTCATTTTATATTAACATGTTTGTATTCTACTTCGTGATTGCCTAGTGTGCATGTATTATGTAGCATAGGGATTACAACGTATAAATGCATCAAAACTAAACACTTTTTAGACTGAGCACTGTTTGCACTGAACTATACTCTGGAGTCAAAACAGTAAATGTGTACAAGTCAAATTTATTTTCTCAGAGATAAATTAGATATGCTGTTTAAATTACACTCGTAATTTCTAAATTTGATATTTCAGGTAATTTCCTCAATACTTCCTTGTATGATCCTGATATTTCAACTAAGGATGTCTGAAAACGACACGTAGTTATATCGTATTCACATTTTAAAGGCTGTAGTTACGTTACTAAATAACGTTTTCGTAGTAACAAACATTCTGCTCGTTTAGGAGTTATGTAAACATATAATATGGCGGCGAACACATGGAAGTACTTTATAATTTGCAAAGGATTTTACGCGGATTATATAAAAAGTGCTAAATTAAAAACATAATCGGCAGTTCAAATTAAACTATTCCACTACACTTTGAAATACAAATTCATAAGTTTCAGCGCCAAGGTTTCAATGTAAGTAACCTTTGGTCGGCGGACGGAGCAATTGCTCTTGCAATGTTTAAACTTGGGCTACTTTTGAATACATGCTATGTATATTGACACAGCGTTCTATCACCTAAATAACTATCTTATCTACTTTTGTGCACGCAAACACTAATTGTGGCAATCAAAATATCCCCAAATGGAGGGATAAACTTTACATATCCGACGAAGCACACTCAAATCTTGGTTTGAACACACAAATTACGTACAAATATCTGTAGAATAAAACACTCATTACCCCCACAATCTCGTAGAACACACAACTTATAATCCAGAGTAATTTTGAATATATTCTTGATATTAGAGTTCCTAGGATTCACTCAAAATTATGACCAAATCATATATACGATCATATGTTTTGGGACTTACATCAACGATATGGAAGATTAGTCCACATTTGAGGCATAAAATTGCGTTATCGTGTATTGTGATAGCTGCAATTAATGTGGAAAGATAAAATCAAGTCACATATCGCTTTACCACATTCGAAATAGGCATTTCGAAACTTTCAAGTAATAAATATTAGACATCCTTACTTTGAGGATTAGTTTCTTGTCTTGAATCTCATTGTAAACATGAGAAATTATTCTCGCCAGTGGGATTAACTTATAGGGCTTATAACACGGTACGGAAAAAGTATTGTTATGCGTATTTGTGGAAAACGGGGTAATCTGAGCCTAATTAGGCTCATTGTAAGTGTTGGTGAAATGTAAGTCTTTTACAGTTTTCAGAATTGGTCGCTTTCACATAACCAAACATTGCGTGGAGATTAAACCGTGATATATTTACCACGTCAAATCAGAGACTATAAAATCAACGAATGCTACCATGTTTTCAAGCACAACCAGTTCATACTCGGCGAAAGACACCTCCTTCAGAAAACTATTGAATTTCGTAACTTTCGAATTTTCGTCCCGAAACCATGAAATCCATTGCGGTATTCGTCGTTCTGACTTGCCTATCTTCTGGCGCTCTCAGTAATGGGATTCCATTACCCGCCAACAGAACGCTACCGGCCCCTGGTCCCGACGGAATGATTCACTTGTCTGGAAAATCTCGAGCAGGAACTGGCTACACCATTAGTACTTTTTCGGTAGGTAGTTTCTACGTTGCAGTCATGCAACAAAGTTAGAATAGGTCCTGGATTTGAACTTCAGTGGCGTACTAGTTTTGATTTTCTTTCTTGTTTCTAATATCCCACATATTATATACGTAACTAATTAAGTCTTGTTCATTACAAACTTCACAGGCAACATTTTGGAACGCCATTGATTACTGCAGGAGAACCAATCGAAAGCTTTTGGCCATTGAGGACTCTGCTGAACAGATGGAGATATCGCTTTTACTCACCAGTTATAATATTGCGTTCAACATGTGGACATCTGGTGTTGAAATAAGCCCTGGTGAATTGGTTTGGGCATCGACCTTGGAAAAGGTTGACTACAGCAATATCGGGAACACAAACAACGGGCAAGATAATTGCTTGGCCATTGTCACATCAGGTCCCAACAGGAACAAATGGATGCATAGCTTCTGCCAGAACTGGTACTACTTTATCTGCGAAGCTTGAACGTCAAACTACATCCATTCACTCTTGATAACACAATTGCATTGATTATGCTTGTACCGTATTTATTTTATGAAAAATAAATCCAAAATGCTACTAAAGATATCCAAAACTCATTTCTGGCCATCATGTAGCGATTACACTAATCATTATTGAACCAATTTCTCCTCACGAAGAAACTGCGGATGTGACTTTATAAGAACAAACGCAATAACTTTACCATTCATCAGTACACGGCTTTCCTTCGTTTGACCCACGCTCTAATCATTTTGCAATTTTAAGTATACAACTAAACCCGTTATACTCGATTTTACCATTATTGTCAGCATAATTAATTTCATCGTCATAGCGTTCAATTTACTCAAATTTCCAAATAGAAAGTAACTGTGTTAGGAACCGGAATACAAAATGAGTTCGCCGGTTACCGCGCAGACCGTCACCTAATCCTTTGAAGGATTCATTAACTGAAGAGTAGAAATATCCGCAAAGGTTGTAAGTTCCGGCGCGATTTCGATAGACTAATGCAATACTTTGTGTCTAATAGAAGTCATTTCGATTGTTTTCAAACCACGTGATGCGCATGTCGGTTTCTTTTCACGTTAGTGTCACATATGGTATGAGAATGTGGCTCCACCCGGGTTGTATGCCGTGACATATCCGGTTCACTATTGTAATTGAAGAAGTAGAACGTCAAACACTGTCATGACATGTTGAAATGCTGAAAGAAAAAACGATTTGCTAAATCAAGTGGTAATTTCTTATTTCCCACCGTAACTTCATATGTGAATCGATTTTTCGATGTGGACTTGCCAAATAGTAGGTACTCTAATAAACTGGTAGGCATCCCACAACTCTACACATATTTACAAGACGATACTAGGATTTTTAACGAGTAATTGGTAGTAAGAGGTATAAAAGAACGTATATTTAATATTTTAAAGCAGATTTCGAATCTTCTGACATGGATTACTTCCTGGGACTGGAAGCTGTCCGTTTTGGATGTGTGTGATTTAAACCATGCAACTATTCCAACGGTAATGATGTTCTACAAGGATATTTAGTGCAAAACGTTGTAGTATACCCACTTCTTAAAACGCTTCCTTGTACTATTTTCCAAACCACAAAACCACCAAAACGGTCCTAGCTTGAAGGTCCTACAAAACTGACCAATCTAAACCGGGAATCAATTATAAAACCAACAAAACCATGCTCCAAACCAACCATGCCTTCTAAATCATGAGCAAACCAGACTTCACGGTCTGTGCCAGAAACAAAACTTATAAAAATCGTGAAAATAATTAACAAACCCATCAGCAAACCTGCCAATACCAAACACAAAGCTAACAAAAACAAACGCAAAACCGACCTGGCGAACTGAACTATGCAGAACTGGCAAAACCATACACAAAACTGAAGAAAAACAGCGAACGACAACCAAACAATGAATAAAATTGGCAAAAGAATTTACAAAACCAAACCTACCTAGATAGGATCAAGTGCAATCCCAAATTCTAAACGACGATTGTTAAATATCTTGGTTCGTGTGTGCCGTGATTAATAATTGATGAATTAGACATTAAGCGCTATAGAAGTCAATGCATTTGGGAATATTCTCGCGTAAACCAATATGGATTTCTGTCCCCATATTCGAAAGTTAAAAAAGAAAATTTGCTGCTTTTGGCGAGGTTTTTATAGTGGTAGTAGAAAGTGTTGTATTTCTACTTAAACTACATTTTGATCTGAGTGGGACGTCATATTTACTAGTTTTGTGTACAACTTTGTCGGTTTTGCTATTTCCATCCATGGTTTTGTCAATTTTGTTTTTGGTTCAGTCCACGTAGTCAGTTGTTTGGTGCGGTTTCGTCGTTTTTGTTAGCCTTTTGCCTGGGGTATCTGCTTTGCGTGTGGGTGTCTGCTTCGCGAATGATTTTGACGGGTTTGCGCATGGTTTTGACAATTTTGTGAATAGGATTGCAGGTAATACGCATGGTTTTCGCAATTTTCCTAAAGGATTGGTCGACGTTATAAGTAACAAACAAGATTTTGTTAGTTTGATGTTTAGTTCCTGATTTTGTCCGGTTAGTAGGATCATCAAACTGGGAAGGGTTTGGTCGGTGTGAAAATGATATAATCATCATACGGATATTTTACAATCAAGGGCAATAAATTTTTTATCAGTGCCGTTCAACAAACTATAATTAATATTATACTAATTATATAGAAAGCAATGTTTCGACCGCTTCGGCATTAACCTTGTCTGTCATTTTATATTAACATGTTTGTATTCTACTTCGTGATTGCCTAGTGTGCATGTATTATGTAGCATAGGGATTACAACGTATAAATGCATCAAAACTAAACACTTTTTAGACTGAGCACTGTTTGCACTGAACTATACTCTGGAGTCAAAACAGTAAATGTGTACAAGTCAAATTTATTTTCTCAGAGATAAATTAGATATGCTGTTTAAATTACACTCGTAATTTCTAAATTTGATATTTCAGGTAATTTCCTCAATACTTCCTTGTATGATCCTGATATTTCAACTAAGGATGTCTGAAAACGACACGTAGTTATATCGTATTCACATTTTAAAGGCTGTAGTTACGTTACTAAATAACGTTTTCGTAGTAACAAACATTCTGCTCGTTTAGGAGTTATGTAAACATATAATATGGCGGCGAACACATGGAAGTACTTTATAATTTGCAAAGGATTTTACGCGGATTATATAAAAAGTGCTAAATTAAAAACATAATCGGCAGTTCAAATTAAACTATTCCACTACACTTTAAAATACAAATTCATAAGTTTCAGCGCCAAGGTTTCAATGTAAGTAACCTTTGGTCGGCGGACGGAGCAATTGCTCTTGCAGTGTTTAAACTTGGGCTACTTTTGAATACATGCTATGTATATTGACACAGCGTTCTATCACCTAAATAACTATCTTATCTACTTTTGTGCACGCAAACACTAATTGTGGCATTCAAAATATCCCCAAATGGAGGTATAAACTTTACATATCCGACGAAGCACACTCAAATCTTGGTTTGAACACACAAATTACGTACAAATATCTGTAGAATGAAACACTCATTACCCCCACAATATCGTAGAACACACAACTTATAATCCAGAGTAATTTTGAATATATTCTTGATATTAGAGTTCCCAGGATTCACTCAAAATTATGACCAAATCATATATACGATCATATGTTTTGGGACTTACATCAACGATATGGAAGATTAGTCCACATTTGAGGCATAAAATTGCGTTATCGTGTATTGTGATAGCTGCAATTAATGTGGAAAGATAAAATCAAGTCACATATCGCTTTACCACATTCGAAATAGGCATTTCGAAACTTTCAAGTAATAAATATTAGACATCCTTACTTTGAGGATTAGTTCCTTGTCTTGAATCTCATTGTAAACATGAGAAATTATTCTCGCCAGTGGGATTAACTTATAGGGCTTATAACACGGTACGGAAAAAGTATTGTTATGCGTATTTGTGGAAAACGTGGTAATCTGAGCCTAATTAGGCTCATTGTAAGTGTTGGTGAAATGTAAGTCTTTTACAGTTTTCAGAATTGGTCGCTTTCACATAACCAAACATTGCGTGGAGATTAAACCGTGATATATTTACCACGTCAAATCAGAGACTATAAAATCAACGAATGCTACCATGTTTTCAAGCACAACCAGTTCATACTCGGCGAAAGACACTTCCTTCAGAAAACTATTGAATTTCGTAACTTTCGAATTTTCGTCCCGAAACCATGAAATCCATTGCGGTATTCGTCGTTCTGACTTGCCTATCTTCTGGCGCTCTCAGTAATGGGATTCCATTACCCGCCAACAGAACGCTACCGGCCCCTGGTCCCGACGGAATGATTCACTTGTCTGGAAAATCTCGAGCAGGAACTGGCTACACCATTAGTACTTTTTCGGTAGGTAGTTTCTACGTTGCAGTCATGCAACAAAGTTAGAATAGGTCCTGGATTTGAACTTCAGTGGCGTACTAGTTTTGATTTTCTTTCTTGTTTCTAATATCCCACATATTATATACGTAACTAATTAAGTCTTGTTCATTACAAACTTCACAGGCAACATTTTGGAACGCCATTGATTACTGCAGGAGAACCAATCGAAAGCTTTTGGCCATTGAGGACTCTGCTGAACAGATGGAGATATCGCTTTTACTCACCAGTTATAATATTGCGTTCAACATGTGGACATCTGGTGTTGAAATAAGCCCTGGTGAATTGGTTTGGGCATCGACCTTGGAAAAGGTTGACTACAGCAATATCGGGAACACAAACAACGGGCAAGATAATTGCTTGGCCATTGTCACATCAGGTCCCAACAGGAACAAATGGATGCATAGCTTCTGCCAGAACTGGTACTACTTTATCTGCGAAGCTTGAACGTCAAACTACATCCATTCACTCTTGATAACACCATTGCATTGATTATGCTTGTACCGTATTTATTTTATGAAAAATAAATCCAAAATGCTACTAAAGATATCCAAAACTCATTTCTGGCCATCATGTAGCGATTACACTAATCATTATTGAACCAATTTCTCCTCACGAAGAAACTGCGGATGTGACTTTATAAGAACAAACGCAATAACTTTACCATTCATCAGTACACGGCTTTCCTTCGTTTGACCCACGCTCTAATCATTTTGCAATTTTAAGTATACAACTAAACCCGTTATACTCGATTTTACCATTATTGTCAGCATAATTAATTTCATCGTCATAGCGTTCAATTTACTCAAATTTCCAAATAGAAAGTAACTGTGTTAGGAACCGGAATACAAAATGAGTTCGCCGGTTACCGCGCAGACCGTCACCTAATCCTTTGAAGGATTCATTAACTGAAGAGTAGAAATATCCGCAAAGGTTGTAAGTTCCGGCGCGATTTCGATAGACTAATGCAATACTTTGTGTCTAATAGAAGTCATTTCGATTGTTTTCAAACCACGTGATGCGCATGTCGGTTTCTTTTCACGTTAGTGTCACATATGGTATGAGAATGTGGCTCCACCCGGGTTGTATGCCGTGACATATCCGGTTCACTATTGTAATTGAAGAAGTAGAACGTCAAACACTGTCATGACATGTTGAAATGCTGAAAGAAAAAACGATTTGCTAAATCAAGTGGTAATTTCTTATTTCCCACCGTAACTTCATATGTGAATCGATTTTTCGATGTGGACTTGCCAAATAGTAGGTACTCTAATAAACTGGTAGGCATCCCACAACTCTACACATATTTACAAGACGATACTAGGATTTTTAACGAGTAATTGGTAGTAAGAGGTATAAAAGAACGTATATTTAATATTTTAAAGCAGATTTCGAATCTTCTGACATGGATTACTTCCTGGGACTGGAAGCTGTCCGTTTTGGATGTGTGTGATTTAAACCATGCAACTATTCCAACGGTAATGATGTTCTACAAGGATATTTAGTGCAAAACGTTGTAGTATACCCACTTCTTAAAACGCTTCCTTGTACTATTTTCCAAACCACAAAACCACCAAAACGGTCCTAGCTTGAAGGTCCTACAAAACTGACCAATCTAAACCGGGAATCAATTATAAAACCAACAAAACCATGCTCCAAACCAACCATGCCTTCTAAATCATGAGCAAACCAGACTTCACGGTCTGTGCCAGAAACAAAACTTATAAAAATCGTGAAAATAATTAACAAACCCATCAGCAAACCTGCCAATACCAAACACAAAGCTAACAAAAACAAACGCAAAACCGACCTGGCGAACTGAACTATGCAGAACTGGCAAAACCATACACAAAACTGAAGAAAAACAGCGAACGACAACCAAACAATGAATAAAATTGGCAAAAGAATTTACAAAACCAAACCTACCTAGATAGGATCAAGTGCAATCCCAAATTCTAAACGACGATTGTTAAATATCTTGGTTCGTGTGTGCCGTGATTAATAATTGATGAATTAGACATTAAGCGCTATAGAAGTCAATGCATTTGGGAATATTCTCGCGTAAACCAATATGGATTTCTGTCCCCATATTCGAAAGTTAAAAAAGAAAATTTGCTGCTTTTGGCGAGGTTTTTATAGTGGTAGTAGAAAGTGTTGTATTTCTACTTAAACTACATTTTGATCTGAGTGGGACGTCATATTTACTAGTTTTGTGTACAACTTTGTCGGTTTTGCTATTTCCATCCATGGTTTTGTCAATTTTGTTTTTGGTTCAGTCCACGTAGTCAGTTGTTTGGTGCGGTTTCGTCGTTTTTGTTAGCCTTTTGCCTGGGGTATCTGCTTTGCGTGTGGGTGTCTGCTTCGCGAATGATTTTGACGGGTTTGCGCATGGTTTTGACAATTTTGTGAATAGGATTGCAGGTAATACGCATGGTTTTCGCAATTTTCCTAAAGGATTGGTCGACGCTATAAGTAACAAACAAGATTTTGTTAGTTTGATGTTTAGTTCCTGATTTTGTCCGGTTAGTAGGATCATCAAACTGGGAAGGGTTTGGTCGGTGTGAAAATGATATAATCATCATACGGATATTTTACAATCAAGGGCAATAAATTTTTTATCAGTGCCGTTCAACAAACTATAATTAATATTATACTAATTATATAGAAAGCAATGTTTCGACCGCTTCGGCATTAACCTTGTCTGTCATTTTATATTAACATGTTTGTATTCTACTTCGTGATTGCCTAGTGTGCATGTATTATGTAGCATAGGGATTACAACGTATAAATGCATCAAAACTAAACACTTTTTAGACTGAGCACTGTTTGCACTGAACTATACTCTGGAGTCAAAACAGTAAATGTGTACAAGTCAAATTTATTTTCTCAGAGATAAATTAGATATGCTGTTTAAATTACACTCGTAATTTCTAAATTTGATATTTCAGGTAATTTCCTCAATACTTCCTTGTATGATCCTGATATTTCAACTAAGGATGTCTGAAAACGACACGTAGTTATATCGTATTCACATTTTAAAGGCTGTAGTTACGTTACTAAATAACGTTTTCGTAGTAACAAACATTCTGCTCGTTTAGGAGTTATGTAAACATATAATATGGCGGCGAACACATGGAAGTACTTTATAATTTGCAAAGGATTTTACGCGGATTATATAAAAAGTGCTAAATTAAAAACATAATCGGCAGTTCAAATTAAACTATTCCACTACACTTTAAAATACAAATTCATAAGTTTCAGCGCCAAGGTTTCAATGTAAGTAACCTTTGGTCGGCGGACGGAGCAATTGCTCTTGCAGTGTTTAAACTTGGGCTACTTTTGAATACATGCTATGTATATTGACACAGCGTTCTATCACCTAAATAACTATCTTATCTACTTTTGTGCACGCAAACACTAATTGTGGCATTCAAAATATCCCCAAATGGAGGGATAAACTTTACATATCCGACGAAGCACACTCAAATCTTGGTTTGAACACACAAATTACGTACAAATATCTGTAGAATGAAACACTCATTACCCCCACAATCTCGTAGAACACACAACTTATAATCCAGAGTAATTTTGAATATATTCTTGATATTAGAGTTCCCAGGATTCACTCAAAATTATGACCAAATCATATATACGATCATATGTTTTGGGACTTACATCAACGATATGGAAGATTAGTCCACATTTGAGGCATAAAATTGCGTTATCGTGTATTGTGATAGCTGCAATTAATGTGGAAAGATAAAATCAAGTCACATATCGCTTTACCACATTCGAAATAGGCATTTCGAAACTTTCAAGTAATAAATATTAGACATCCTTACTTTGAGGATTAGTTCCTTGTCTTGAATCTCATTGTAAACATGAGAAATTATTCTCGCCAGTGGGATTAACTTATAGGGCTTATAACACGGTACGGAAAAAGTATTGTTATGCGTATTTGTGGAAAACGGGGTAATCTGAGCCTAATTAGGCTCATTGTAAGTGTTGGTGAAATGTAAGTCTTTTACAGTTTTCAGAATTGGTCGCTTTCACATAACCAAACATTGCGTGGAGATTAAACCGTGATATATTTACCACGTCAAATCAGAGACTATAAAATCAACGAATGCTACCATGTTTTCAAGCACAACCAGTTCATACTCGGCGAAAGACACCTTCAGAAAACTATTGAATTTCGTAACTTTCGAATTTTCGTCCCGAAACCATGAAATCCATTGCGGTATTCGTCGTTCTGACTTGCCTATCTTCTGGCGCTCTCAGTAATGGGATTCCATTACCCGCCAACAGAACGCTACCGGACCCTGGTCCCGACGGAATGATTCACTTGTCTGGAAAATCTCGAGCAGGAACTGGCTACACCATTAGTACTTTTTCGGTAGGTAGTTTCTACGTTGCAGTCATGCAACAAAGTTAGAATAGGTCCTGGATTTGAACTTCAGTGGCGTACTAGTTTTGATTTTCTTTCTTGTTTCTAATATCCCACATATTATATACGTAACTAATTAAGTCTTGTTCATTACAAACTTCACAGGCAACATTTTGGAACGCCATTGATTACTGCAGGAGAACCAATCGAAAGCTTTTGGCCATTGAGGACTCTGCTGAACAGATGGAGATATCGCTTTTACTCACCAGTTATAATATTGCGTTCAACATGTGGACATCTGGTGTTGAAATAAGCCCTGGTGAATTGGTTTGGGCATCGACCTTGGAAAAGGTTGACTACAGCAATATCGGGAACACAAACAACGGGCAAGATAATTGCTTGGCCATTGTCACATCAGGTCCCAACAGGAACAAATGGATGCATAGCTTCTGCCAGAACTGGTACTACTTTATCTGCGAAGCTTGAACGTCAAACTACATCCATTCACTCTTGATAACACCATTGCATTGATTATGCTTGTACCGTATTTATTTTATGAAAAATAAATCCAAAATGCTACAAAAGATATCCAAAACTCATTTCTGGCCATCATGTAGCGATTACACTAATCATTATTGAACCAATTTCTCCTCACGAAGAAACTGCGGATGTGACTTTATAAGAACAAACGCAATAACTTTACCATTCATCAGTACACGGCTTTCCTTCGTTTGACCCACGCTCTAATCATTTTGCAATTTTAAGTATACAACTAAACCCGTTATACTCGATTTTACCATTATTGTCAGAATAATTAATTTCATCGTCATAGCGTTCAATTTACTAAAATTTCCAAATAGAAAGTAACTGTGTTAGGAACCGGAATACAAAATGAGTTCGCCGGTTACCGCGCAGACCGTCACCTAATCCTTTGAAGGATTCATTAACTGAAGAGTAGAAATATCCGCAAAGGTTGTAAGTTCCGGCGCGATTTCGATAGACTAATGCAATACTTTGTGTCTAATAGAAGTCATTTCGATTGTTTTCAAACCACGTGATGCGCATGTCGGTTTCTTTTCACGTTAGTGTCACATATGGTATGAGAATGTGGCTCCACCCGGGTTGTATGCCGTGACATATCCGGTTCACTATTGTAATTGAAGAAGTAGAACGTCAAACATTGTCATGACATGTTGAAATGCTGACTGGATCAAGGTTAATGTATCACAATGTACCGCCTATTGGTTCAAAATCATAAATTGAGCATATTGTTTCAAAATCATAAATTGAGCATATTGTTTCAAAATAGTAAATTGAGCATATTGTTTCAAAATCATACATTGAGCATATTGTTTCATTTTGAAGGAGGAACGTCTTGCGAAAGAATGACTTTAAACTGGAATACTCGCTTTCGATGGGTGGGTGTGCAGAGTATTGATGATGGAGTGTGTTGTGACTAATTGACCGTCAACTACTTCATGTGTCAGGATATTTGTGAGTCTATGCTTACTGGAAAAAGAGGCATTGATTTCCGAAATTACAAGATTAACTAAAGTTGCTGTAAGTTAGTGCAATTGCGACTGCAAATTGCGTTTTCGTGGTAGCAAACATTCTGTTCGTTTAAGAGTTATGTAAACATATAATATGGCGGCGAACACATGGAAGTACTTTATAATTTGCAAAGGATTTTACGCGGATTATATAAAAAGTGCTAAATTAAAAACATAATCGGCAGTTCAAATTAAACTATTCCACTACACTTTAAAATACAAATTCATACGTTTCAGCGCCAAGGTTTCAATGTAAGTAACCTTTGGTCGGCGGACGGAGCAATTGCTCTTGCAGTGTTTAAACTTGGGCTACTTTTGAATACATGCTATGTATATTGACACAGCGTTCTATCACCTAAATAACTATCTTATCTACTTTTGTGCACGCAAACACTAATTGTGGCAATCAAAATATCCCCAAATGGAGGGATAAACTTTACATATCCGACGAAGCACACTCAAATCTTGGTTTGAACACCCAAATTACGTACAAATATCTGTAGAATAAAACACTCAATACCCCCACAATCTCGTAGAACACACAACTTATAATCCAGAGTAATTTTGAATATATTCTTGATATTAGAGTTCCCAGGATTCACTCAAAATTATGACCAAATCATATATACGATCATATGTTTTGGGACTTACATCAACGATATGGAAGATTAGTCCACATTTGAGGCATAAAATTGCGTTATCGTGTATTGTGATAGCTGCAATTAATGTGGAAAGATAAAATCAAGTCACATATCGCTTTACCACATTCGAAATAGGCATTTCGAAACTTCCAAGTAATAAATATTAAACATCCTTACTTTGAGGATTAGTTCCTTGTCTTGAATCTCATTGTAAACATGAGAAATTAATCACGCCAGTGGGATTAACTTATAGGGCTTATAACACGGTACGGATAAAGTATTGTTATGCGTATTTGTGGAAAACGTGGTAATCTGAGCCTAATTAGGCTCATTGTAAGTGTTGGTGAAATGTAAGTCTTTTACAGTTTTCAGAATTGGTCGCTTTCACATAACCAAACATTGCGTGGAGATTTAACCGTGATATATTTACCACGTCAAATCAGAGACTATAAAATCAACGAATGCTACCATGTTTTCAAGCACAACCAGTTCATACTCGGCGAAAGACACTTCCTTCAGAAAACTATTGAATTTCGTAACTTTCGAATTTTCGTCCCGAAACCATGAAATCCATTGCGGTATTCGTCGTTCTGACTTGCCTATCTTCTGGCGCTCTCAGTAATGGGATTCCATTACCCGCCAACAGAACGCTACCGGCCCCTGGTCCCGACGGAATGATTCACTTGTCTGGAAAATCTCGAGCAGGAACTGGCTACACCATTAGTACTTTTTCGGTAGGTAGTTTCTACGTTGCAGTCATGCAACAAAGTTAGAATAGGTCCTGGATTTGAACTTCAGTGGCGTACTAGTTTTGATTTTCTTTCTTGTTTCTAATATCCCACATATTATATACGTAACTAATTAAGTCTTGTTCATTACAAACTTCACAGGCAACATTTTGGAACGCCATTGATTACTGCAGGAGAACCAATCGAAAGCTTTTGGCCATTGAGGACTCTGCTGAACAGATGGAGATATCGCTTTTACTCACCAGTTATAATATTGCGTTCAACATGTGGACATCTGGTGTTGAAATAAGCCCTGGTGAATTGGTTTGGGCATCGACCTTGGAAAAGGTTGACTACAGCAATATCGGGAACACAAACAACGGGCAAGATAATTGCTTGGCCATTGTCACATCAGGTCCCAACAGGAACAAATGGATGCATAGCTTCTGCCAGAACTGGTACTACTTTATCTGCGAAGCTTGAACGTCAAACTACATCCATTCACTCTTGATAACACCATTGCATTGATTATGCTTGTACCGTATTTATTTTATGAAAAATAAATCCAAAATGCTACTAAAGATATCCAAAACTCATTTCTGGCCATCATGTAGCGATTACGCTAATCATTATTGAACCAATTTCTCCTCACGAAGAAACTGCGGATGTGACTTTATAAGAACAAACGCAATAACTTTACCATTCATCAGTACACGGCTTTCCTTCGTTTGACCCACGCTCTAATCATTTTGCAATTTTAAGTATACAACTAAACCCGTTATACTCGATTTTACCATTATTGTCAGAATAATTAATTTCATCGTCATAGCGTTCAATTTACTAAAATTTCCAAATAGAAAGTAACTGTGTTAGGAACCGGAATACAAAATGAGTTCGCCGGTTACAGCGCAGACCGTCACCTAATCCTTTGAAGGATTCATTAACTGAAGAGTAGAAATATCCGCAAAGGTTGTAAGTTCCGGCGCGATTTCGATAGACTAATGCAATACTTTGTGTCTAATAGAAGTCATTTCGATTGTTTTCAAACCACGTGATGCGCATGTCGGTTTCTTTTCACGTTAGTGTCACATATGGTATGAGAATGTGGCTCCACCCGGGTTGTATGCCGTGACATATCCGGTTCACTATTGTAATTGAAGAAGTAGAACGTCAAACATTGTCATGACATGTTGAAATGCTGACTGGATCAAGGTTAATGTATCACAATGTACCGCCTATTGGTTCAAAATCATAAATTGAGCATATTGTTTCAAAATCATAAATTGAGCATATTGTTTCAAAATCATAAATTGAGCATATTGTTTAAAAATCATAAATTAAACATATTGCTTCAAAATCATAAATTGAGCATATTGTTTCAAAATCATAAATTGAGCATATTGTTTCAAAATCATAAATTGAGCATATTGTTTCAAAATCATACATTGAGCATATTGTTTCATTTTGAAGGAGGAACGTCTTGCGAAAGAATGACTTTAAACTGGAATACTCGCTTTCGATGGGTGGGTGTGCAGAGTATTGATGATGGAGTGTGTTGTGACTAATTGACCGTCAACTACTTCATGTGTCAGGATATTTGTGAGTCTATGCTTACTGGAAAAAGAGGCATTGATTTCCGAAATTACAAGATTAACTAAAGTTGCTGTAAGTTAGTGCAATTACGACTGCAAATTACGTTTTCGTGGTAGCAAACATTCTGCTCGTTTAAGAGTTATGTAAACATATAATATGGCGGCGAACACATGGAAGTACTTTATAATTTGCAAAGGATTTTACGCGGATTATATAAAAGTGCTAAATTAAAAACATAATCGGCAGTTCAAATTAAACTATTCCACTACACTTTAAAATACAAATTCATAAGTTTCAGCGCCAAGGTTTCAATGTAAGTAACCTTTGGTCGGCGGACGGAGCAATTGCTCTTGCAGTGTTTAAACTTGGGCTACTTTTGAATACATGCTATGTATATTGACACAGCGTTCTATCACCTAAATAACTATCTTATCTACTTTTGTGCACGCAAACACTAATTGTGGCAATCAAAATATCCCCAAATGGAGGGATAAACTTTACATATCCGACGAAGCACACTCAAATCTTGGTTTGAACACCCAAATTACGTACAAATATCTGTAGAATAAAACACTCAATACCCCCACAATCTCGTAGAACACACAACTTATAATCCAGAGTAATTTTGAATATATTCTTGATATTAGAGTTCCCAGGATTCACTCAAAATTATGACCAAATCATATATACGATCATATGTTTTGGGACTTACATCAACGATATGGAAGATTAGTCCACATTTGAGGCATAAAATTGCGTTATCGTGTATTGTGATAGCTGCAATTAATGTGGAAAGATAAAATCAAGTCACATATCACTTTACCACATTCGAAATAGGCATTTCGAAACGTCCAAGTAATAAATATTAGACATCCTTACTTTGAGGATTAGTTCCTTGTCTTGAATCTCATTGTAAACATGAGAAATTAATCACGCCAGTGGGATTAACTTATAGGGCTTATAACACGGTACGGATAAAGTATTGTTATGCGTATTTGTGGAAAACGTGGTAATCTGAGCCTAATTAGGCTCATTGTAAGTGTTGGTGAAATGTAAGTCTTTTACAGTTTTCAGAATATGTCGCTTTCACATAACCAAACATTGCGTGGAGATTTAACCGTGAAATATTTACCACGTCAAATCAGAGACTATAAAATCAACGAATGCTACCATGTTTTCAAGCACAACCAGTTCATACTCGGCGAAAGACACTTCCTTCAGAAAACTATTGAATTTCGTAACTTTCGAATTTTCGTCCCGAAACCGTGAAATCCATTGCGGTATTCGTCGTTCTGACTTGCCTATCTTCTGGCGCTCTCAGTAATGGGATTCCATTACCCGCCAACAGAACGCTACCGGCCCCAGGTCCCGACGGAATGATTCACTTGTCTGGAAAATCTCGAGCAGGATCTGGCTACACCATTAGTACTTTTTCGGTAGGTAGTTTCTACGTTGCAGTCATGCAACAAAGTTAGAATAGGTCCTGGATTTGAACTTCAGTGGCGTACTAGTTTTGATTTTCTTTCTTGTTTCTAATATCCCACATATTATATACGTAACTAATTAAGTCTTGTTCATTACAAACTTCACAGGCAACATTTTGGAACGCCATTGATTACTGCAGGAGAACCAATCGAAAGCTTTTGGCCATTGAGGACTCTGCTGAACAGATGGAGATATCGCTTTTACTCACCAGTTATAATATTGCGTTCAACATGTGGACATCTGGTGTTGAAATAAGCCCTGGTGAATTGGTTTGGGCATCGACCTTGGAAAAGGTTGACTACAGCAATATCGGGAACACAAACAACGGGCAAGATAATTGCTTGGCCATTGTCACATCAGGTCCCAACAGGAACAAATGGATGCATAGCTTCTGCCAGAACTGGTACTACTTTATCTGCGAAGCTTGAACGTCAAACTACATCCATTCACTCTTGATAACACCATTGCATTGATTATGCTTGTACCGTATTTATTTTATGAAAAATAAATCCAAAATGCTACAAAAGATATCCAAAACTCATTTCTGGCCATCATGTAGCGATTACACTAATCATTATTGAACCAATTTCTCCTCACGAAGAAACTGCGGATGTGACTTTATAAGAACAAACGCAATAACTTTACCATTCATCAGTACACGGCTTTCCTTCGTTTGACCCACGCTCTAATCATTTTGCAATTTTAAGTATACAACTAAACCCGTTATACTCGATTTTACCATTATTGTCAGAATAATTAATTTCATCGTCATAGCGTTCAATTTACTCAAATTTCCAAATAGAAAGTAACTGTGTTAGGAACCGGAATACAAAATGAGTTCGCCGGTTACCGCGCAGACCGTCACCTAATCCTTTGAAGGATTCATTAACTGAAGAGTAGAAATATCCGCAAAGGTTGTAAGTTCCGGCGCGATTTCGATAGACTAATGCAATACTTTGTGTCTAATAGAAGTCATTTCGATTGTTTTCAAACCACGTGATGCGCATGTCGGTTTCTTTTCACGTTAGTGTCACATATGGTATGAGAATGTGGCTCCACCCGGGTTGTATGCCGTGACATATCCGGTTCACTATTGTAATTGAAGAAGTAGAACGTCAAACATTGTCATGACATGTTGAAATGCTGACTGGATCAAGGTTAATGTATCACAATGTACCGCCTATTGGTTCAAAATCATAAATTGAGCATATTGTTTCAAAATCATAAATTGAGCATATTGTTTAAAAATTATAAATTAAACATTTTGTTTCAAAATCATAAATTGAGCATATTGTTTCAAAATCATAAATTGAGCATATTGTTTCAAAATCATAAATTGAGCATATTGTTTCAAAATCATACATTGAGCATATTGTTTCATTTTGAAGGAGGAACGTCTTGCGAAAGAATGACTTTAAACTGGAATACTCGCTTTCAATGGGTGGGTGTGCAGAGTATTGATGATGGAGTGTGTTGTGACTAATTGACCGTCAACTACTTCATGTGTCAGGATATTTGTGATTCTATGCTTACTGGAAAAAGAGGCATTGATTTCCGAAATTACAAGATTAACTAAAGTTGCTGTAAGTTAGTGCAATTGCGACTGCAAATTGCGTTTTCGTGGTAGCAAACATTCTGTTCGTTTAAGAGTTATGTAAACATATAATATGGCGGCGAACACATGGAAGTACTTTATAATTTGCAAAGGATTTTACGCGGATTATATAAAAAGTGCTAAATTAAAAACATAATCGGCAGTTCAAATTAAACTATTCCACTACACTTTAAAATACAAATTCATACGTTTCAGCGCCAAGGTTTCAATGTAAGTAACCTTTGGTCGGCGGACGGAGCAATTGCTCTTGCAGTGTTTAAACTTGGGCTACTTTTGAATACATTCTATGTATATTGACACAGCGTTCTATCACCTAAATAACTATCTTATCTACTTTTGTGCACGCAAACACTAATTGTGGCAATCAAAATATCCCCAAATGGAGGGATAAACTTTACATATCCGACGAAGCACACTCAAATCTTGGTTTGAACACCCAAATTACGTACAAATATCTGTAGAATAAAACACTCAATACCCCCACAATCTCGTAGAACACACAACTTATAATCCAGAGTAATTTTGAATATATTCTTGATATTAGAGTTCCCAGGATTCACTCAAAATTATGACCAAATCATATATACGATCATATGTTTTGGGACTTACATCAACGATATGGAAGATTAGTCCACATTTGAGGCATAAAATTGCGTTATCGTGTATTGTGATAGCTGCAATTAATGTGGAAAGATAAAATCAAGTCACATATCACTTTACCACATTCGAAATAGGCATTTCGAAACGTCCAAGTAATAAATATTAGACATCCTTACTTTGAGGATTAGTTCCTTGTCTTGAATCTCATTGTAAACATGAGAAATTAATCACGCCAGTGGGATTAACTTATAGGGCTTATAACACGGTACGGATAAAGTATTGTTATGCGTATTTGTGGAAAACGTGGTAATCTGAGCCTAATTAGGCTCATTGTAAGTGTTGGTGAAATGTAAGTCTTTTACAGTTTTCAGAATATGTCGCTTTCACATAACCAAACATTGCGTGGAGATTTAACCGTGAAATATTTACCACGTCAAATCAGAGACTATAAAATCAACGAATGCTACCATGTTTTCAAGCACAACCAGTTCATACTCGGCGAAAGACACTTCCTTCAGAAAACTATTGAATTTCGTAACTTTCGAATTTTCGTCCCGAAACCGTGAAATCCATTGCGGTATTCGTCGTTCTGACTTGCCTATCTTCTGGCGCTCTCAGTAATGGGATTCCATTACCCGCCAACAGAACGCTACCGGCCCCTGGTCCCGACGGAATGATTCACTTGTCTGGAAAATCTCGAGCAGGATCTGGCTACACCATTAGTACTTTTTCGGTAGGTAGTTTCTACGTTGCAGTCATGCAACAAAGTTAGAATAGGTCCTGGATTTGAACTTCAGTGGCGTACTAGTTTTGATTTTCTTTCTTGTTTCTAATATCCCACATATTATATACGTAACTAATTAAGTCTTGTTCATTACAAACTTCACAGGCAACATTTTGGAACGCCATTGATTACTGCAGGAGAACCAATCGAAAGCTTTTGGCCATTGAGGACTCTGCTGAACAGATGGAGATATCGCTTTTACTCACCAGTTATAATATTGCGTTCAACATGTGGACATCTGGTGTTGAAATAAGCCCTGGTGAATTGGTTTGGGCATCGACCTTGGAAAAGGTTGACTACAGCAATATCGGGAACACAAACAACGGGCAAGATAATTGCTTGGCCATTGTCACATCAGGTCCCAACAGGAACAAATGGATGCATAGCTTCTGCCAGAACTGGTACTACTTTATCTGCGAAGCTTGAACGTCAAACTACATCCATTCACTCTTGATAACACCATTGCATTGATTATGCTTGTACCGTATTTATTTTATGAAAAATAAATCCAAAATGCTACAAAAGATATCCAAAACTCATTTCTGGCCATCATGTAGCGATTACACTAATCATTATTGAACCAATTTCTCCTCACGAAGAAACTGCGGATGTGACTTTATAAGAACAAACGCAATAACTTTACCATTCATCAGTACACGGCTTTCCTTCGTTTGACCCACGCTCTAATCATTTTGCAATTTTAAGTATACAACTAAACCCGTTATACTCGATTTTACCATTATTGTCAGAATAATTAATTTCATCGTCATAGCGTTCAATTTACTAAAATTTCCAAATAGAAAGTAACTGTGTTAGGAACCGGAATACAAAATGAGTTCGCCGGTTACCGCGCAGACCGTCACCTAATCCTTTGAAGGATTCATTAACTGAAGAGTAGAAATATCCGCAAAGGTTGTAAGTTCCGGCGCGATTTCGATAGACTAATGCAATACTTTGTGTCTAATAGAAGTCATTTCGATTGTTTTCAAACCACGTGATGCGCATGTCGGTTTCTTTTCACGTTAGTGTCACATATGGTATGAGAATGTGGCTCCACCCGGGTTGTATGCCGTGACATATCCGGTTCACTATTGTAATTGAAGAAGTAGAACGTCAAACATTGTCATGACATGTTGAAATGCTGACTGGATCAAGGTTAATGTATCACAATGTACCGCCTATTGGTTCAAAATCATAAATTGAGCATATTGTTTCAAAATCATAAATTGAGCATATTGTTTAAAAATTATAAATTAAACATTTTGTTTCAAAATCATAAATTGAGCATATTGTTTCAAAATCATAAATTGAGCATATTGTTTCAAAATCATAAATTGAGCATATTGTTTCAAAATCATACATTGAGCATATTGTTTCATTTTGAAGGAGGAACGTCTTGCGAAAGAATGACTTTAAACTGGAATACTCGCTTTCAATGGGTGGGTGTGCAGAGTATTGATGATGGAGTGTGTTGTGACTAATTGACCGTCAACTACTTCATGTGTCAGGATATTTGTGATTCTATGCTTACTGGAAAAAGAGGCATTGATTTCCGAAATTACAAGATTAACTAAAGTTGCTGTAAGTTAGTGCAATTGCGACTGCAAATTGCGTTTTCGTGGTAGCAAACATTCTGTTCGTTTAAGAGTTATGTAAACATATAATATGGCGGCGAACACATGGAAGTACTTTATAATTTGCAAAGGATTTTACGCGGATTATATAAAAAGTGCTAAATTAAAAACATAATCGGCAGTTCAAATTAAACTATTCCACTACACTTTAAAATACAAATTCATACGTTTCAGCGCCAAGGTTTCAATGTAAGTAACCTTTGGTCGGCGGACGGAGCAATTGCTCTTGCAGTGTTTAAACTTGGGCTACTTTTGAATACATTCTATGTATATTGACACAGCGTTCTATCACCTAAATAACTATCTTATCTACTTTTGTGCACGCAAACACTAATTGTGGCAATCAAAATATCCCCAAATGGAGGGATAAACTTTACATATCCGACGAAGCACACTCAAATCTTGGTTTGAACACCCAAATTACGTACAAATATCTGTAGAATAAAACACTCAATACCCCCACAATCTCGTAGAACACACAACTTATAATCCAGAGTAATTTTGAATATATTCTTGATATTAGAGTTCCCAGGATTCACTCAAAATTATGACCAAATCATATATACGATCATATGTTTTGGGACTTACATCAACGATATGGAAGATTAGTCCACATTTGAGGCATAAAATTGCGTTATCGTGTATTGTGATAGCTGCAATTAATGTGGAAAGATAAAATCAAGTCACATATCACTTTACCACATTCGAAATAGGCATTTCGAAACGTCCAAGTAATAAATATTAGACATCCTTACTTTGAGGATTAGTTCCTTGTCTTGAATCTCATTGTAAACATGAGAAATTAATCACGCCAGTGGGATTAACTTATAGGGCTTATAACACGGTACGGATAAAGTATTGTTATGCGTATTTGTGGAAAACGTGGTAATCTGAGCCTAATTAGGCTCATTGTAAGTGTTGGTGAAATGTAAGTCTTTTACAGTTTTCAGAATATGTCGCTTTCACATAACCAAACATTGCGTGGAGATTTAACCGTGAAATATTTACCACGTCAAATCAGAGACTATAAAATCAACGAATGCTACCATGTTTTCAAGCACAACCAGTTCATACTCGGCGAAAGACACTTCCTTCAGAAAACTATTGAATTTCGTAACTTTCGAATTTTCGTCCCGAAACCATGAAATCCATTGCGGTATTCGTCGTTCTGACTTGCCTATCTTCTGGCGCTCTCAGTAATGGGATTCCATTACCCGCCAACAGAACGCTACCGGCCCCTGGTCCCGACGGAATGATTCACTTGTCTGGAAAATCTCGAGCAGGAACTGGCTACACCATTAGTACTTTTTCGGTAGGTAGTTTCTACGTTGCAGTCATGCAACAAAGTTAGAATAGGTCCTGGATTTGAACTTCAGTGGCGTACTAGTTTTGATTTTCTTTCTTGTTTCTAATATCCCACATATTATATACGTAACTAATTAAGTCTTGTTCATTACAAACTTCACAGGCAACATTTTGGAACGCCATTGATTACTGCAGGAGAACCAATCGAAAGCTTTTGGCCATTGAGGACTCTGCTGAACAGATGGAGATATCGCTTTTACTCACCAGTTATAATATTGCGTTCAACATGTGGACATCTGGTGTTGAAATAAGCCCTGGTGAATTGGTTTGGGCATCGACCTTGGAAAAGGTTGACTACAGCAATATCGGGAACACAAACAACGGGCAAGATAATTGCTTGGCCATTGTCACATCAGGTCCCAACAGGAACAAATGGATGCATAGCTTCTGCCAGAACTGGTACTACTTTATCTGCGAAGCTTGAACGTCAAACTACATCCATTCACTCTTGATAACACCATTGCATTGATTATGCTTGTACCGTATTTATTTTATGAAAAATAAATCCAAAATGCTACAAAAGATATCCAAAACTCATTTCTGGCCATCATGTAGCGATTACACTAATCATTATTGAACCAATTTCTCCTCACGAAGAAACTGCGGATGTGACTTTATAAGAACAAACGCAATAACTTTACCATTCATCAGTACACGGCTTTCCTTCGTTTGACCCACGCTCTAATCATTTTGCAATTTTAAGTATACAACTAAACCCGTTATACTCGATTTTACCATTATTGTCAGAATAATTAATTTCATCGTCATAGCGTTCAATTTACTCAAATTTCCAAATAGAAAGTAACTGTGTTAGGAACCGGAATACAAAATGAGTTCGCCGGTTACCGCGCAGACCGTCACCTAATCCTTTGAAGGATTCATTAACTGAAGAGTAGAAATATCCGCAAAGGTTGTAAGTTCCGGCGCGATTTCGATAGACTAATGCAATACTTTGTGTCTAATAGAAGTCATTTCGATTGTTTTCAAACCACGTGATGCGCATGTCGGTTTCTTTTCACGTTAG
Source organism: Allacma fusca (assembly GCA_947179485.1). Taxonomy (NCBI): domain Eukaryota; kingdom Metazoa; phylum Arthropoda; class Collembola; order Symphypleona; family Sminthuridae; genus Allacma; species Allacma fusca. The sequence goes on along the minus strand of OX359246.1, from coordinate 57,324,196 downwards.
TGTCACATATGGTATGAGAATGTGGCTCCACCCGGGTTGTATGCCGTGACATATCCGGTTCACTATTGTAATTGAAGAAGTAGAACGTCAAACATTGTCATGACATGTTGAAATGCTGACTGGATCAAGGTTAATGTATCACAATGTACCGCCTATTGGTTCAAAATCATAAATTGAGCATATTGTTTCAAAATCATAAATTGAGCATATTGTTTAAAAATTATAAATTAAACATTTTGTTTCAAAATCATAAATTGAGCATATTGTTTCAAAATCATAAATTGAGCATATTGTTTCAAAATCATAAATTGAGCATATTGTTTCAAAATCATACATTGAGCATATTGTTTCATTTTGAAGGAGGAACGTCTTGCGAAAGAATGACTTTAAACTGGAATACTCGCTTTCAATGGGTGGGTGTGCAGAGTATTGATGATGGAGTGTGTTGTGACTAATTGACCGTCAACTACTTCATGTGTCAGGATATTTGTGATTCTATGCTTACTGGAAAAAGAGGCATTGATTTCCGAAATTACAAGATTAACTAAAGTTGCTGTAAGTTAGTGCAATTGCGACTGCAAATTGCGTTTTCGTGGTAGCAAACATTCTGTTCGTTTAAGAGTTATGTAAACATATAATATGGCGGCGAACACATGGAAGTACTTTATAATTTGCAAAGGATTTTACGCGGATTATATAAAAAGTGCTAAATTAAAAACATAATCGGCAGTTCAAATTAAACTATTCCACTACACTTTAAAATACAAATTCATACGTTTCAGCGCCAAGGTTTCAATGTAAGTAACCTTTGGTCGGCGGACGGAGCAATTGCTCTTGCAGTGTTTAAACTTGGGCTACTTTTGAATACATTCTATGTATATTGACACAGCGTTCTATCACCTAAATAACTATCTTATCTACTTTTGTGCACGCAAACACTAATTGTGGCAATCAAAATATCCCCAAATGGAGGGATAAACTTTACATATCCGACGAAGCACACTCAAATCTTGGTTTGAACACCCAAATTACGTACAAATATCTGTAGAATAAAACACTCAATACCCCCACAATCTCGTAGAACACACAACTTATAATCCAGAGTAATTTTGAATATATTCTTGATATTAGAGTTCCCAGGATTCACTCAAAATTATGACCAAATCATATATACGATCATATGTTTTGGGACTTACATCAACGATATGGAAGATTAGTCCACATTTGAGGCATAAAATTGCGTTATCGTGTATTGTGATAGCTGCAATTAATGTGGAAAGATAAAATCAAGTCACATATCACTTTACCACATTCGAAATAGGCATTTCGAAACGTCCAAGTAATAAATATTAGACATCCTTACTTTGAGGATTAGTTCCTTGTCTTGAATCTCATTGTAAACATGAGAAATTAATCACGCCAGTGGGATTAACTTATAGGGCTTATAACACGGTACGGATAAAGTATTGTTATGCGTATTTGTGGAAAACGTGGTAATCTGAGCCTAATTAGGCTCATTGTAAGTGTTGGTGAAATGTAAGTCTTTTACAGTTTTCAGAATATGTCGCTTTCACATAACCAAACATTGCGTGGAGATTTAACCGTGAAATATTTACCACGTCAAATCAGAGACTATAAAATCAACGAATGCTACCATGTTTTCAAGCACAACCAGTTCATACTCGGCGAAAGACACTTCCTTCAGAAAACTATTGAATTTCGTAACTTTCGAATTTTCGTCCCGAAACCATGAAATCCATTGCGGTATTCGTCGTTCTGACTTGCCTATCTTCTGGCGCTCTCAGTAATGGGATTCCATTACCCGCCAACAGAACGCTACCGGCCCCTGGTCCCGACGGAATGATTCACTTGTCTGGAAAATCTCGAGCAGGAACTGGCTACACCATTAGTACTTTTTCGGTAGGTAGTTTCTACGTTGCAGTCATGCAACAAAGTTAGAATAGGTCCTGGATTTGAACTTCAGTGGCGTACTAGTTTTGATTTTCTTTCTTGTTTCTAATATCCCACATATTATATACGTAACTAATTAAGTCTTGTTCATTACAAACTTCACAGGCAACATTTTGGAACGCCATTGATTACTGCAGGAGAACCAATCGAAAGCTTTTGGCCATTGAGGACTCTGCTGAACAGATGGAGATATCGCTTTTACTCACCAGTTATAATATTGCGTTCAACATGTGGACATCTGGTGTTGAAATAAGCCCTGGTGAATTGGTTTGGGCATCGACCTTGGAAAAGGTTGACTACAGCAATATCGGGAACACAAACAACGGGCAAGATAATTGCTTGGCCATTGTCACATCAGGTCCCAACAGGAACAAATGGATGCATAGCTTCTGCCAGAACTGGTACTACTTTATCTGCGAAGCTTGAACGTCAAACTACATCCATTCACTCTTGATAACACCATTGCATTGATTATGCTTGTACCGTATTTATTTTATGAAAAATAAATCCAAAATGCTACAAAAGATATCCAAAACTCATTTCTGGCCATCATGTAGCGATTACACTAATCATTATTGAACCAATTTCTCCTCACGAAGAAACTGCGGATGTGACTTTATAAGAACAAACGCAATAACTTTACCATTCATCAGTACACGGCTTTCCTTCGTTTGACCCACGCTCTAATCATTTTGCAATTTTAAGTATACAACTAAACCCGTTATACTCGATTTTACCATTATTGTCAGAATAATTAATTTCATCGTCATAGCGTTCAATTTACTCAAATTTCCAAATAGAAAGTAACTGTGTTAGGAACCGGAATACAAAATGAGTTCGCCGGTTACCGCGCAGACCGTCACCTAATCCTTTGAAGGATTCATTAACTGAAGAGTAGAAATATCCGCAAAGGTTGTAAGTTCCGGCGCGATTTCGATAGACTAATGCAATACTTTGTGTCTAATAGAAGTCATTTCGATTGTTTTCAAACCACGTGATGCGCATGTCGGTTTCTTTTCACGTTAGTGTCACATATGGTATGAGAATGTGGCTCCACCCGGGTTGTATGCCGTGACATATCCGGTTCACTATTGTAATTGAAGAAGTAGAACGTCAAACATTGTCATGACATGTTGAAATGCTGACTGGATCAAGGTTAATGTATCACAATGTACCGCCTATTGGTTCAAAATCATAAATTGAGCATATTGTTTCAAAATCATAAATTGAGCATATTGTTTAAAAATTATAAATTAAACATTTTGTTTCAAAATCATAAATTGAGCATATTGTTTCAAAATCATAAATTGAGCATATTGTTTCAAAATCATAAATTGAGCATATTGTTTCAAAATCATACATTGAGCATATTGTTTCATTTTGAAGGAGGAACGTCTTGCGAAAGAATGACTTTAAACTGGAATACTCGCTTTCAATGGGTGGGTGTGCAGAGTATTGATGATGGAGTGTGTTGTGACTAATTGACCGTCAACTACTTCATGTGTCAGGATATTTGTGATTCTATGCTTACTGGAAAAAGAGGCATTGATTTCCGAAATTACAAGATTAACTAAAGTTGCTGTAAGTTAGTGCAATTGCGACTGCAAATTGCGTTTTCGTGGTAGCAAACATTCTGTTCGTTTAAGAGTTATGTAAACATATAATATGGCGGCGAACACATGGAAGTACTTTATAATTTGCAAAGGATTTTACGCGGATTATATAAAAAGTGCTAAATTAAAAACATAATCGGCAGTTCAAATTAAACTATTCCACTACACTTTAAAATACAAATTCATACGTTTCAGCGCCAAGGTTTCAATGTAAGTAACCTTTGGTCGGCGGACGGAGCAATTGCTCTTGCAGTGTTTAAACTTGGGCTACTTTTGAATACATGCTATGTATATTGACACAGCGTTCTATCACCTAAATAACTATCTTATCTACTTTTGTGCACGCAAACACTAATTGTGGCAATCAAAATATCCCCAAATGGAGGGATAAACTTTACATATCCGACGAAGCACACTCAAATCTTGGTTTGAACACCCAAATTACGTACAAATATCTGTAGAATAAAACACTCAATACCCCCACAATCTCGTAGAACACACAACTTATAATCCAGAGTAATTTTGAATATATTCTTGATATTAGAGTTCCCAGGATTCACTCAAAATTATGACCAAATCATATATACGATCATATGTTTTGGGACTTACATCAACGATATGGAAGATTAGTCCACATTTGAGGCATAAAATTGCGTTATCGTGTATTGTGATAGCTGCAATTAATGTGGAAAGATAAAATCAAGTCACATATCACTTTACCACATTCGAAATAGGCATTTCGAAACGTCCAAGTAATAAATATTAGACATCCTTACTTTGAGGATTAGTTCCTTGTCTTGAATCTCATTGTAAACATGAGAAATTAATCACGCCAGTGGGATTAACTTATAGGGCTTATAACACGGTACGGATAAAGTATTGTTATGCGTATTTGTGGAAAACGTGGTAATCTGAGCCTAATTAGGCTCATTGTAAGTGTTGGTGAAATGTAAGTCTTTTACAGTTTTCAGAATATGTCGCTTTCACATAACCAAACATTGCGTGGAGATTTAACCGTGAAATATTTACCACGTCAAATCAGAGACTATAAAATCAACGAATGCTACCATGTTTTCAAGCACAACCAGTTCATACTCGGCGAAAGACACTTCCTTCAGAAAACTATTGAATTTCGTAACTTTCGAATTTTCGTCCCGAAACCATGAAATCCATTGCGGTATTCGTCGTTCTGACTTGCCTATCTTCTGGCGCTCTCAGTAATGGGATTCCATTACCCGCCAACAGAACGCTACCGGCCCCTGGTCCCGACGGAATGATTCACTTGTCTGGAAAATCTCGAGCAGGAACTGGCTACACCATCAGTACTTTTTCGGTAGGTAGTTTCTACGTTGCAGTCATGCAACAAAGTTAGAATAGGTCCTGGATTTGAACTTCAGTGGCGTACTAGTTTTGATTTTCTTTCTTGTTTCTAATATCCCACATATTATATACGTAACTAATTAAGTCTTGTTCATTACAAACTTCACAGGCAACATTTTGGAACGCCATTGATTACTGCAGGAGAACCAATCGAAAGCTTTTGGCCATTGAGGACTCTGCTGAACAGATGGAGATATCGCTTTTACTCACCAGTTATAATATTGCGTTCAACATGTGGACATCTGGTGTTGAAATAAGCCCTGGTGAATTGGTTTGGGCATCGACCTTGGAAAAGGTTGACTACAGCAATATCGGGAACACAAACAACGGGCAAGATAATTGCTTGGCCATTGTCACATCAGGTCCCAACAGGAACAAATGGATGCATAGCTTCTGCCAGAACTGGTACTACTTTATCTGCGAAGCTTGAACGTCAAACTACATCCATTCACTCTTGATAACACCATTGCATTGATTATGCTTGTACCGTATTTATTTTATGAAAAATAAATCCAAAATGCTACTAAAGATATCCAAAACTCATTTCTGGCCATCATGTAGCGATTACACTAATCAATATTGAACCAATTTCTCCTCACGAACAAACTGCGGATGTGACTTTATAAGAACAAACGCAATAACTTTACCATTCATCAGTACACGGCTTTCCTTCGTTTGACCCACGCTCTAATCATTTTGCAATTTTAAGTATACAACTAAACCCGTTATACTCGTGTTTACCATTATTGTCAGAATAATTAATTTCATCGTCATAGCGTTCAATTTACTCAAATTTCCAAATAGAAAGTAACTGTGTTAGGAACCGGAATACAAAATGAGTTCGCCGGTTACCGCGCAGACCGTCACCTAATCCTTTGAAGGATTCATTAACTGAAGAGTAGAAATATCCGCAAAGGTTGTAAGTTCCGGCGCGATTTCGATAGACTAATGCAATACTTTGTGTCTAATAGAAGTCATTTCGATTGTTTTCAAACCACGTGATGCGCATGTCGGTTTCGTTTCACGTTAGTGTCACATATGGTATGAGAATGTGGCTCCACCCGGGTTGTATGCCATGACATATCCGGTTCACTATTGTAATTGAAGAAGTAGAACGTCAAACACTGTCATGACATGTTGAAATGCTGACTGGATCAAGGTTAATGTATCACAATGTACCGCATATTGGTTCAAAATCATTAATTGAGCATATTGTTTCAGAATCATAAATTGAGCATATTGTTTCATTTTGAAGGAGGAACGTCTTGCGAAAGAATGACTTTAAACTGGAATACTCGCTTTCAATGGGTGGGTGTGCAGAGTATTGATGATGGAGTGTGTTGTGACTAATTGACCGTCAACTACTTCATGTGTCAGGATATTTGTGAGTCTATGCTTACTGGAAAAAGAGGCATTGATTTCCGAAATTACAAGATTAACTAAAGTTGCTGTAAGTTAGTGCAATTACGACTGCAAATTACGTTTTCGTGGTAGCAAACATTCTGCTCGTTTAAGAGTTATGTAAACATATAATATGGCGGCGAACACATGGAAGTACTTTATAATTTGCAAAGGATTTTACGCGGATTATATAAAAGTGCTAAATTAAAAACATAATCGGCAGTTCAAATTAAACTATTCCACTACACTTTAAAATACAAATTCATAAGTTTCAGCGCCAAGGTTTCAATGTAAGTAACCTTTGGTCGGCGGACGGAGCAATTGCTCTTGCAGTGTTTAAACTTGGGCTACTTTTGAATACATGCTATGTATATTGACACAGCGTTCTATCACCTAAATAACTATCTTATCTACTTTTGTGCACGCAAACACTAATTGTGGCAATCAAAATATCCCCAAATGGAGGGATAAACTTTACATGTCCGACGAAGCACATTCAAATCTTGGTTTTAACACCCAAATTACGTACAAATATCTGTAGAATAAAACACTCAATACCCCCACAATCTCGTAGAACACACAACTTATAATCCAGAGTAATTTTGAATATATTCTTGATATTAGAGTTCCCAGGATTCACTCAAAATTATGACCAAATCATGTATACGATCATATGTTTTGGGACTTACATCAACGATATGGAAGATTAGTCCACATTTGAGGCATAAAATTGCGTTATCGTGTATTGTGATAGCTGCAATTAATGTGGAAAGATAAAATCAAGTCACATATCGCTTTACCACATTCGAAATAGGCATTTCGAAACTTCCAAGTAATAAATATTAGACATCCTTACTTTGAGGATTAGTTCCTTGTCTTGAATCTCATTGTAAACATGAGAAATTATTCTCGCCAGTGGGATTAACTTATAGGGCTTATAACACGGTACGGATAAAGTATTGTTATGCGTATTTGTGGAAAACGTGGTAATCTGAGCCTAATTAGGCTCATTGTAAGTGTTGGTGAAATGTAAGTCTTTTACAGTTTTCAGAATTGGTCGCTTTCACATAACCAAACATTGCGTGGAGATTAAACCGTGATATGTTTACCACGTCAAATCAGAGACTATAAAATCAACGAATGCTACCATGTTTTCAAGCACAACCAGTTCATACTCGGCGAAAGACACTTCCTTCAGAAAACTATTGAATTTCGTAACTTTCGAATTTTCGTCCCGAAACCATGAAATCCATTGCGGTATTCGTCGTTCTGACTTGCCTATCTTCTGGCGCTCTCAGTAATGGGATTCCATTACCCGCCAACAGAACGCTACCGGCCCCTGGTCCCGACGGAATGATTCACTTGTCTGGAAAATCTCGAGCAGGAACTGGCTACACCATCAGTACTTTTTCGGTAGGTAGTTTCTACGTTGCAGTCATGCAACAAAGTTAGAATAGGTCCTGGATTTGAACTTCAGTGGCGTACTAGTTTTGATTTTCTTTCTTGTTTCTAATATCCCACATATTATATACGTAACTAATTAAGTCTTGTTCATTACAAACTTCACAGGCAACATTTTGGAACGCCATTGATTACTGCAGGAGAACCAATCGAAAGCTTTTGGCCATTGAGGACTCTGCTGAACAGATGGAGATATCGCTTTTACTCACCAGTTATAATATTGCGTTCAACATGTGGACATCTGGTGTTGAAATAAGCCCTGGTGAATTGGTTTGGGCATCGACCTTGGAAAAGGTTGACTACAGCAATATCGGGAACACAAACAACGGGCAAGATAATTGCTTGGCCATTGTCACATCAGGTCCCAACAGGAACAAATGGATGCATAGCTTCTGCCAGAACTGGTACTACTTTATCTGCGAAGCTTGAACGTCAAACTACATCCATTCACTCTTGATAACACCATTGCATTGATTATGCTTGTACCGTATTTATTTTATGAAAAATAAATCCAAAATGCTACTAAAGATATCCAAAACTCATTTCTGGCCATCATGTAGCGATTACACTAATCAATATTGAACCAATTTCTCCTCACGAACAAACTGCGGATGTGACTTTATAAGAACAAACGCAATAACTTTACCATTCATCAGTACACGGCTTTCCTTCGTTTGACCCACGCTCTAATCATTTTGCAATTTTAAGTATACAACTAAACCCGTTATACTCGTGTTTACCATTATTGTCAGAATAATTAATTTCATCGTCATAGCGTTCAATTTACTCAAATTTCCAAATAGAAAGTAACTGTGTTAGGAACCGGAATACAAAATGAGTTCGCCGGTTACCGCGCAGACCGTCACCTAATCCTTTGAAGGATTCATTAACTGAAGAGTAGAAATATCCGCAAAGGTTGTAAGTTCCGGCGCGATTTCGATAGACTAATGCAATACTTTGTGTCTAATAGAAGTCATTTCGATTGTTTTCAAACCACGTGATGCGCATGTCGGTTTCGTTTCACGTTAGTGTCACATATGGTATGAGAATGTGGCTCCACCCGGGTTGTATGCCATGACATATCCGGTTCACTATTGTAATTGAAGAAGTAGAACGTCAAACACTGTCATGACATGTTGAAATGCTGACTGGATCAAGGTTAATGTATCACAATGTACCGCATATTGGTTCAAAATCATTAATTGAGCATATTGTTTCAGAATCATAAATTGAGCATATTGTTTCATTTTGAAGGAGGAACGTCTTGCGAAAGAATGACTTTAAACTGGAATACTCGCTTTCAATGGGTGGGTGTGCAGAGTATTGATGATGGAGTGTGTTGTGACTAATTGACCGTCAACTACTTCATGTGTCAGGATATTTGTGAGTCTATGCTTACTGGAAAAAGAGGCATTGATTTCCGAAATTACAAGATTAACTAAAGTTGCTGTAAGTTAGTGCAATTACGACTGCAAATTACGTTTTCGTGGTAGCAAACATTCTGCTCGTTTAAGAGTTATGTAAACATATAATATGGCGGCGAACACATGGAAGTACTTTATAATTTGCAAAGGATTTTACGCGGATTATATAAAAGTGCTAAATTAAAAACATAATCGGCAGTTCAAATTAAACTATTCCACTACACTTTAAAATACAAATTCATAAGTTTCAGCGCCAAGGTTTCAATGTAAGTAACCTTTGGTCGGCGGACGGAGCAATTGCTCTTGCAGTGTTTAAACTTGGGCTACTTTTGAATACATGCTATGTATATTGACACAGCGTTCTATCACCTAAATAACTATCTTATCTACTTTTGTGCACGCAAACACTAATTGTGGCAATCAAAATATCCCCAAATGGAGGGATAAACTTTACATGTCCGACGAAGCACATTCAAATCTTGGTTTTAACACCCAAATTACGTACAAATATCTGTAGAATAAAACACTCAATACCCCCACAATCTCGTAGAACACACAACTTATAATCCAGAGTAATTTTGAATATATTCTTGATATTAGAGTTCCCAGGATTCACTCAAAATTATGACCAAATCATGTATACGATCATATGTTTTGGGACTTACATCAACGATATGGAAGATTAGTCCACATTTGAGGCATAAAATTGCGTTATCGTGTATTGTGATAGCTGCAATTAATGTGGAAAGATAAAATCAAGTCACATATCGCTTTACCACATTCGAAATAGGCATTTCGAAACTTCCAAGTAATAAATATTAGACATCCTTACTTTGAGGATTAGTTCCTTGTCTTGAATCTCATTGTAAACATGAGAAATTATTCTCGCCAGTGGGATTAACTTATAGGGCTTATAACACGGTACGGATAAAGTATTGTTATGCGTATTTGTGGAAAACGTGGTAATCTGAGCCTAATTAGGCTCATTGTAAGTGTTGGTGAAATGTAAGTCTTTTACAGTTTTCAGAATTGGTCGCTTTCACATAACCAAACATTGCGTGGAGATTAAACCGTGATATATTTACCACGTCAAATCAGAGACTATAAAATCAACGAATGCTACCATGTTTTCAAGCACAACCAGTTCATACTCGGCGAAAGACACTTCCTTCAGAAAACTATTGAATTTCGTAACTTTCGAATTTTCGTCCCGAAACCATGAAATCCATTGCGGTATTCGTCGTTCTGACTTGCCTATCTTCTGGCGCTCTCAGTAATGGGATTCCATTACCCGCCAACAGAACGCTACCGGCCCCTGGTCCCGACGGAATGATTCACTTGTCTGGAAAATCTCGAGCAGGAACTGGCTACACCATTAGTACTTTTTCGGTAGGTAGTTTCTACGTTGCAGTCATGCAACAAAGTTAGAATAGGTCCTGGATTTGAACTTCAGTGGCGTACTAGTTTTGATTTTCTTTCTTGTTTCTAATATCCCACATATTATATACGTAACTAATTAAGTCTTGTTCATTACAAACTTCACAGGCAACATTTTGGAACGCCATTGATTACTGCAGGAGAACCAATCGAAAGCTTTTGGCCATTGAGGACTCTGCTGAACAGATGGAGATATCGCTTTTACTCACCAGTTATAATATTGCGTTCAACATGTGGACATCTGGTGTTGAAATAAGCCCTGGTGAATTGGTTTGGGCATCGACCTTGGAAAAGGTTGACTACAGCAATATCGGGAACACAAACAACGGGCAAGATAATTGCTTGGCCATTGTCACATCAGGTCCCAACAGGAACAAATGGATGCATAGCTTCTGTCAGAACTGGTACTACTTTATCTGCGAAGCTTGAACGTCAAACTACATCCATTCACTCTTGATAACACAATTGCATTGATTACGCTTGTACCGTATTTATTTTATGAAAAATAAATCCAAAATGCTACAAAAGATATCCAAAACTCATTTCTGGCCATCATGTAGCGATTACACTAATCATTATTGAACCAATTTCTCCTCACAAAGAAACTGCGGATGTGACTTTATAAGAACAAACGCAATAACTTTACCATTCATCAGTACACGGCTTTCCTTCGTTTGACCCACGCTCTAATCATTTTGCAATTTTAAGTATACAACTAAACCCGTTATACTCGATTTTACCATTATTGTCAGAATAATTAATTTCATCGTCATAGCGTTCAATTTACTCAAATTTCCAAATAGAAAGTAACTGTGTTAGGAACCGGAATACAAAATGAGTTCGCCGGTTACCGCGCAGACCGTCACCTAATCCTTTGAAGGATTCATTAACTGAAGAGTAGAAATATCCGCAAAGGTTGTAAGTTCCGGCGCGATTTCGATAAACTAATGCAATACTTTGTGTCTAATAGAAGTCATTTCGATTGTTTTCAAACCACGTGATGCGCATGTCGGTTTCTTTTCACGTTAGTGTCACATATGGTATGAGAATGTGGCTCCACCCGGGTTGTATGCCGTGACATATCCGGTTCACTATTGTAATATAAGAAGTAGAACGTCAAACATTGTAATGACATGTTGAAATGCTGACTGGATCAAGGTTAATGTATCAGAATGTACCGCCTATTGGTTCAAAATCATAAATTGAGCATATTGTTTCAAAATCATAAATTGAGCATATTGTTTCAAAATCATAAATTGAGCATATTGTTTCAAAATCATAAATTGAGCATATTGTTTCAAAATCATACATTGAGCATATTGTTTCATTTTGAAGGAGGAACGTCTTGCGAAAGAATGACTTTAAACTGGAATACTCGCTTTCGATGGGTGGGTGTGCAGAGTATTGATGATGGAGTGTGTTGTGACTAATTGACCGTCAACTACTTCATGTGTCAGGATATTTGTGAGTCTATGCTTACTGGAAAAAGAGGCATTGATTTCCGAAATTACAAGATTAAATAAAGTTGCTGTAAGTTAGTGCAATTACGACTGCAAATTACGTTTTCGTGGTAGCAAACATTCTGCTCGTTTAAGAGTTATGTAAACATATAATATGGCGGCGAACACATGGAAGTACTTTATAATTTGCAAAGGATTTTACGCGGATTATATAAAAGTGCTAAATTAAAAACATAATCGGCAGTTCAAATTAAACTATTCCACTACACTTTAAAATACAAATTCATAAGTTTCAGCGCCAAGGTTTCAATGTAAGTAACCTTTGGTCGGCGGACGGAGCAATTGCTCTTGCAGTGTTTAAACTTGGGCTACTTTTGAATACATGCTATGTATATTGACACAGCGTTCTATCACCTAAATAACTATCTTATCTACTTTTGTGCACGCAAACACTAATTGTGGCAATCAAAATATCCCCAAATGGAGGGATAAACTTTACATATCCGACGAAGCACACTCAAATCTTGGTTTGAACACCCAAATTACGTACAAATATCTGTAGAATAAAACACTCAATACCCCCACAATCTCGTAGAACACACAACCTATAATCCAGAGTAATTTTGAATATATTCTTGATATTAGAGTTCCCAGGATTCACTCAAAATTATGACCAAATCATATATACGATCATATGTTTTGGGACTCACATCAACGATATGGAAGATTAGTCCACATTTGAGGCATAAAATTGCGTTATCGTATATTGTGATAGCTGCAATTAATGTGGAAAGATAAAATCAAGTCACATATCGCTTTACCACATTCGAAATAGGCATTTCGAAACTTTCAAGTAATAAATATTAGACATCCTTACTTTGAGGATTAGTTCCTTGTCTTGAATCTCATTGTAAACATGAGAAATTTTTCACGCCAGTTGTATTAACTTATAGGGCTTATAACACGGTACGGATAAAGTATTGTTATGCGTATTTGTGGAAAACGTGGTAATCTGAGCCTAATTAGGCTCATTGTAAGTGTTGGTGAAATGTAAGTCTTTTACAGTTTTCAGAATTGGTCGCTTTCACATAACCAAACATTGCGTGGAGATTAAACCGTGATATATTTACCACGTCAAATCAGAGACTATAAAATCAACGAATGCTACCATGTTTTCAAGCACAACCAGTTCATACTCGGCGAAAGACACTTCCTTCAGAAAACTATTGAATTTCGTAACTTTCGAATTTTCGTCCCGAAACCATGAAATCCATTGCGGTATTCGTCGTTCTGACTTGCCTATCTTCTGGCGCTCTCTGTAATGGGATTCCATTACCCGCCAACAGAACGCTACCGGCCCCTGGTCCCGACGGAATGGTTCACTTGTCTGGAAAATCTCGAGCAGGAACTGGCTACACCATTAGTACTTTTTCGGTAGGTAGTTTCTACGTTGCAGTCATGCAACAAAGTTAGAATAGGTCCTGGATTTGAACTTCAGTGGCGTACTAGTTTTGATTTTCTTTCTTGTTTCTAATATCCCACATATTATATACGTAACTAATTAAGTCTTGTTCATTACAAACTTCACAGGCAACATTTTGGAACGCCATTGATTACTGCAGGAGAACCAATCGAAAGCTTTTGGCCATTGAGGACTCTGCTGAACAGATGGAGATATCGCTTTTACTCACCAGTTATAATATTGCGTTCAACATGTGGACATCTGGTGTTGAAATAAGCCCTGGTGAATTGGTTTGGGCATCAACCTTGGAAAAGGTTGACTACAGCAATATCGGGAACACAAACAACGGACAAGATAATTGCTTGGCCATTGTCACATCAGGTCCCAACAGGAACAAATGGATGCATAGTTGCTGCCAGAACTGGTACTATTTTATCTGCGAAGCCTGAAGATTAAACAACGACTACTTTATTTATAACACGATGGCTTTGGTTACGCTTGTACCGTATTTATTTTATGAAAAATGCGAAATGCAAACTGAATTCTAATTTCCGACCATCTTGTAGCTACTAGACTGTACATCATTAACGTCAGTTTCTAGTAAGCAAGAAATTGCGGTCGTGAAGTTTGAAAACTTTAAATGATAATTACAAATGAATCTTTAAGTGTGAGTTCTTCAGATTGTTATTGTTTAGGGCGTACAATTTTTTGTATTTTCTGATTTCGGTAATTTATAATTTCATTTCAGATGTAATAATGTATGGTGTACTGGTGAGAAATTATGTGATTAAAATAATAGACATTATGTTTGAAAGAATTAAAGGTTTATACCGAGCGAGTTGGAAGTATTTAGAATAGGCGTTTTTATTTGTATGTTCACCAAGTTTGGAAAGGTCATTACTTTAATCTAGAATATTTTCAAAATATTTAAAACTTTTTTCGACCAAACACATTACAATAACAGCAAATGTTTTCAAGGGTACACGCATTTTTGGAATGGAAACTATTAACAAATATCCTTTGGAAAAGAAAATTTTCATGTCAAACCTCACACTATACATATTATTACGTATTTTAAGTTCCAATTAGAGGTAAGGATTTTGTGATGACGTGCCAATAAAGTCAATATCATCATCATAATGAGCAGCACGATTTTAAGTTATCAATGAAATGTAATATAACCAGTATGCACCCACTACCCATACCTACGATCACTACGTTGGGTTACCCCTTCTTTTAGGACATAGGATTCTTAAATAAATTTAACTAATTTAACGGTACAAATTTTATTTTTGAGGTAACTACAATGTAACAAGGTTATATATTTACGTAAATTATACGTATGTAGATATACTTATTTATTAGCATATGACACCGGTTGTATTGTTTTGGAAGATGGAAGATTCTTCCCATGGAAAAACTATTTCTGGCTGGGAAATATCAAAAGGAAGGGATTTATTTTTACGAACGTTGATTTGTTATTCAAACTATAAATTTGGTTCAATAATGTAAAAGGTCACAGGGCACATATTTGTATACTGTCATACACTTTAAACATAAGCATAAGCTGTAAAAACGCTCGAACTAATTTTGCCATAATCTCGCCCGGTCCCTGTAAAATAACATACATACTATAAAATTCGGGTGCTGTGTTGAACTTTATATGTTTATTCTGAAGCAAAATTAAATAACCGCACTAACAATCTGGAGACTATTGTAACAGAACATTGTGGATACAACGTCTTCTACGACTTATGCATTTTGATACACGTTACGTATGAAATATTCTTTAAAGTGCACCTACATACAAACTACATGTATGAATTCGCGAGTCTCTGCGAATATGGCAAACGAATCCTGTCGTAAAATTTCCTCCTGATAAAAGTTATTAACTATAAGTAAACGTGCATTTGTGATAACGGTATTATAGCGTTGAAAACTTGAATGAATACTCTGGTAGTAATTTATAATAATTGGTTTTGTTAAAGCGCGTAGTTTGTAAATAAACTGCGCTTTTATATTATGGTCTGAATCAACTATGTTTATCAATTTAATGGAATGGCTGCCCATTAGTTTATATTATGAAGTTTCAACTGCAAACATGATTTTCAGGCATATTCTTCAATGCAATTAAATTAGGCTTTTGAAAGGACTCACTAATAAAGCAAATAAAAGTTGGAGAATTGAATGCTACATTCAACTGGAATATGTAACTATTTGGTCAAAACAGAATATAATGATGATAATCTATTGGTTGATTGTAACCCGAAAAGCACATAATGGTTTTGTCAAGCAGAGGAAGCTATTCTGATTTTTTCAATAATTTATTTTTGAAATTACGCCATTAAAGTTGAGAATTTGAGTAGAAAATCTATTCTAGTTCAAGTTGTGGAAACCTCCATAAGAAAATCATACTATTTCATCAACTGATTGCGAATATGTAAAACTGAAATTACATTTCTGTTGCCAAAGCATGCGTAGCATTCTGATTAACGTGGTTTTAATTGTCGGTCGGGTAACATGCTGCATGCCCCTTTGGAGAGATTGCTGGACTCCCACCTACAGTTTTATTGCCGCGATTATTTTTAAACTACTTCAGATATTAATTGCATGCATTTCTATTTTAATATATTTGGACGAAAATTTGGGCACCTCTCTGGAAGACTTACTTACGAGCAGGAAACTCTCGGATCATATCACGTACATTTTGATTATTTCAGCATACGTGATCCCGAACACTTTAATTCGGTTTGCCGGCGTTCTCCATACGCAGGATTTTCAAAACTTTGTGTCATCTTTAACAATCTTGAGTACAAATGTTAGGATCAAAACTGCGACAGGAATTTGTTTCATAGTAATTGCCTTATCGTTTCTACCTATTCTTTTGGCTATTGCTGTGGAAATAATAAGCAGTGACATAAACAGCATTGTCACATCCAATTTTACGCTAAAAATGTTTCCTAATGATCTTGTAGTATATGTGAACAGTTTTGAGGGTGTCGTGTTATACAGCGGCCTGATGTACTCATACTTATTCGTTGTAGTATTCGGAATCTTGATTTTGAGCATTTATGAGCAATGTGTGATGACTTTTGAGAACAATTACTTACGTGCAGTAAAGGAAACCGACGCTGTCTTCCCGAAGTCTTTTCAGAAATTCTATGAAGAAGTCGTATTACTAAAGCGGGTGATGGATTTGTACGCCGAAATGGCTGGGATTTATTTCCTAGCCATACTGTACCATTCTGCATTGAACTGGTTCCGATTCCTGAATTATTTAACGAATGATAATCAAATTCCATTTCTGGTCAACTGCATGACTCTAAATATATTCAGTGTGGTGGCGGTGGGATTCATGGCTTGCTTCGGAAATTATTTGAAAAATCGGGTATTGTTAGCACATTTTCGAAACTTAATTAATATATATATGTTTGCACGTATCATTATTGCGGACTAATTATTGAAAAACTTTCAGACTTATAAGCTGAAGGCAAACCTTTTGATTGCCCGAGTTAACGAGAGAGTACCAGATGCAAAGGTATGTTTTTGTTAATAAAATCAGCAATAATAATATCATTCAAATTTAATAGTATCTTGGTATAAGTGATTCATTTTCAAGGAATTTTAAGTCAGATAATTTACACCTACATACCCGTGCGTAAATCTAGCTTAGGAAACTATGGGAATAGAGTATCAATAGGAAACGTTCAGGTTTTTCCTATGGGTAACTTTAGTTTCTTATAGTTAAATCTCCCATGAAGTAAGATTACGCAACGTTAGGAAAGGTTTAGTTGTTTCCTATGGGCAACCTTATTGTTAGTTTGTCCTATGGGATTCCTGTAGCGCCCAGAAATACATTTCTACGCATGTCACTCTGTATATTGCGCGATGTTTAGTTCCAGCGGGAAAATATTTTAACTCTTGCAACAGCAACGGATACTTATATCCCAGCACCCAGCATACGTAAGTAACATGTCACAGACACTTGGTTGTTAACTGTCGTTTGACCTGCAACTGTTTCTGGATTCCACTCAGGTGAGCGATTAATTTAATTATTTCTTATAGGCATTAAAATTAAAAACAATTACTAGTGCTACATAAAGTCGGTTGACACCCATTTAATGCTTTAAGAGCACAAAAGTAATCCCTCTCCTTAATAAAAGTAGATATTTACGTAATAGCAAAATAAAACTTAAAAAATATTATTAATTGTTTTACTATAGTAGTAAACTCTTACAAATATTTCTATTATTTACAAAAATCTGGATGTCAACATAACTATACGTATGCAGTTTTGATTGTAAAAAGGAATTATCTTATAACATAAAGGGAGTAAAATTATATACAGCGTAGCTCTACAAATTCGAGTCAAAAATTAACAGTATTTGTTTTTCGGAACTAATTAGTTGTTTCAATATATTTATACATATATATTCTTTTACCAATATACAATGTTATTTTGCATATACACTCTAAAAACTCCGGTAACACCATATGCAGGATGAAACAGAATTATGCCGATTCTGAATTAAATTCATCCTTTAATACGGAAAACGAGGGATGAATTTATGCTTGCATTGCAAGTTAAATGTCATCTTGTACATTCTCAGTCCGGGCAGGTCAAATAAAATTTCTTTCTGCACTCAGGATTACACTATGGATTTTCCGGCAGCAAAGTGTTCCTGCATGCACGAACATTTTCAGTGACCGTTACATTTATATTGGGTATGCATTAAAAGCATGCTAGTAATGGCTGCCAAGTGTGAAGACATGCTTAACAAAGCTGCTCAGTGTTTGATAACTTTTGAAATAATTTCAATTAATTATTCGGGATCCAGAATGAGTTTTTCCACTATTGATTCAGTTTTGGAGGACCTGAAGTGACACATCTGTACCAGCAGAAATTTAAAGGTAAGAAATATCTAGTTCAAAGGTAATTACATTCACAGCATGCTTGATATATGTATGTATATACAACGGTACGATGTTGAATATTATCAATAAACACAAAAAACTCACAGCTACGAAATTATTTCAATAATTTTTAGGATCAGGCAAATATACAAATTTATAAATAATAATATAAATATATACCATTTAGCTGTGAATTGTTTAAGTTTATTCATAAAATTGAACATCGTACCGTTTTATAGATATACATACATATACCAAACATGTTGTGAATATAATTAGTTATGTACTAGATATTTCTTACCTCGAAATTTCTGCTGATACAGATGTGTACCCATCAGATACCTATCTTTACTTTGTTTATGGGAAACCGTTTAAAATGATGCTGGATGGCTTTCAAATACAAGATGTTTTGTTGGACGGCTAGGTTTGGTATAAGGGTTCATACATTCCTATTTTAACCCTGCAAGTATCCATAATTCAACTATGCTTACAGCATTAATTCCAAGTTAAGCCAGGCATGCTTGAAATATACAAGAATATATTATTCCTGTTGGGATTGAATTTTTACTAGTATGAATAGCAAGATCAAATACTTCCTGGCCGTGATACGTGTGCATATTCTTCCTGCTGGGATTTAAAAATCCTACCGGCCAAGATTAAGTTCAGTCCGGAGTTTTTAGAGTGCAGTAGTGCAGTGCACGAATACGTTACTGAAATATTAATGCCGTTATATTTTTTTATTCCAGAATTCCGGGGCTGTGATCGTCATCAATTGATTATTTTGTTAGATTTTTCCATTGTTTTTAACAAATAATGTTTCCTTAATAAAATTCATATTTGAAAACATTTTAATGGTTGTAATACAGGTTGAGTACGTGTAGTTTTAAGATTATGCAATATTAATTATTCAGTTGCATCAAACAAAACCTGCATCAGCATAGACATACTTAGGAGAGGGCTAGTCGGATTCCTATAGAATCTGCATAGGAGAAACAATAGGATACTACAGGAATATCCATAGGAGCGTCTATATCGGAAAGGGTCCCAATTTCCTATTAATAAATCCTATAGTTCAAAACTATAGTATTCCATAGCCAATTTCCACGCGGGTATGTAAGTATTAATGCTATTATTATAATTATGTAAATACTCGACCGGCTACGGTTTAACACTTAATTCTCGTGCAATTGTTTGTAGCAGATTAGGGTTAGTTTAATGTTGTATAAAAACCTTCGTACCCTGGGAATCCCTTATACTGAGATCACTGCAGATATTCTGGAAGGCTGGCTTTAAAATGGTTTATTTAATTCTGGTTTAAAATATTATCTCAGGTCTCAAAGCTTCTGACATGGATTGTGACATGGAACTGGAAACTGTCTGTACTGGATATGAGCGACCTTAGCCATGCAACTGTTCCTACGGTAAGCATTTTTAAGTAAATATTCTTACCTCCTTATTACACGTTTCCCCGTTTAATTTTCACAACAAAATATTTATGGGTAACAAAATTGATCGTCATGTTGTATTTATTGATTTCAGGTAATTTCGGCAATTCTGCCATGTATGATTTTGATCTTTCAGTTGAGAATGTCTGAAAATGGTTCAAAGTGATTTCGTTCATTTCACGTTGTGTCCAAGGTGAGCAGTTCCTCATGTGCATTTAATTTAATATAATGTAATAACTGAATCGCTTTATAGTGACAGGACAGAGAATATTTTAATTCCCGAATGTATAAAATTAAAACAACTCGAATTCAAAAATGTTTGATTATTAGACAATTATTCAATTGTGAAAATACATAGAAAAAACAAACATGTCACCTTCATATACATATATATATATATATTTGAAACTTTGTAATAAATTGAATCACAAACTCAAAAATTAGACAGAAAAGAGCATTGAATGTTGCAATGATAATCCAAGGTATAATTTCCTATACCATTATGGTGGCATAATCCCATCGAGATTCGTAGTTTTGGCAAAAAGTTGAATTCAGTTCCGTTCTTCCTTATCACGCATTTTCTGCGTATAAGCTTAAAAGCCGAAGGACATATATCCATTCAAGCTATTTCGAGAATAATGAGAGATTTTTTCATCATCATAATAACGAAAATCAAGGTTATGATTCTTTTCTAAGACAACGGATGTTTGCTTAACCAAAAATAATAGCCTAATGAGGCGTCAGTCCAAAAAGATTAATATAACCTCAACAGATCTCTCAGTGAATTCAAAATTACCTTTTAGTTACTAGACCCCTTTATCTGCTGTCATCAAATGGTTAATGGTACAAATTTTAAAACAATATCTTACCCCTAATGTACATGTAATGTCCCCCATATATTACGTATGATTTTCTCATTCCATTACGCATAATTTTCTTCTTATTTCTAATAAATAAAGTTCCTCTGCCTCAAACTGGTAACGTCCCCATTATCCTCAAGGCATAAATTCATCCTTATCTATAACGTACAACGTAATTTGCCCATATGCGTGACGTAACTTATAATGCTCCCCCTATACCTAACGCATAAAGTTCCACATATCCCGAGCCTGAAATCCTCTAATTCAGACTGCAGAGAGGGCTGTGACGCACGCGCTTAGGTTTACGCAATTTATAATAATGAAGACAAGACACATAGACATAACTATATATACATATTTAATTTTAATGGGGAAAATAGGCCGAAATATTACCTTCCAAAAAACATGAATTTATTTTCAATTTCATGGTACATATTTTTGGTTTAAGTTGGCGTGTATCAATATGAGACAAGTACAGGTGTCAAAATATATGAATATTGAATAGATATGAAACGCTATTAATTATTCGTGAGAATCAAAACGATAAGCCAACGAATAAATTAAACCATTGAAGCTGATCTGTGAATAATGAGAAGATTAAAATAAAATTGATTTATTTGTGAAATCAAAAGAAACTGAAAGGGAAATTAAAGAAAGATTAAATGATTGATTGGATTGATCCGAAGACCAGAACAAGACTAAAAATACATTCTTACAAATCTTCTGGACTAGATACACTAGTCCTAATGATTACTAATTCTAAAATTAATACATACATGATAAATGGGTAACGGAAGTTACCAAGGCCGTTGACTGGATACAGTCAGCAAATAATAAACTTTAATGATTTAGCTCGCAGGCTAAATTGTACTTTAAAATGATCCTTAAATAATTGTATGGAAAAACATACTTAATTCATCTTAACCTAACATCCCGGGCCGTAAACAGAAAATTTGGCCTCAAATTTTGACGAAGTACATAACAAAAGAAAATATAATATGTAAATAGTGAAAACAATTTAGTGAAATGTAACAAACTAAAAATGAGTTAGTAAAAGAAAAGGTTAAAGTAACAAGTGTTAGCAAAATGCACAATTGTGACTAACAAACTAGAATTAACTGAAAGAGAAACAAACAAAAATAAAAATAAAAACACCAAAAAAAAATTTTACTTTATTGGGAAAGATGATCTACCGCTTTGGAGAGGGTAGTAACCTGACAAGAGGGGTTTAAAGGAAGCATAACCTGCGTTCCCGTGGACGGATCGCTGGTAAAGAATGCTGGGAGAGCATGATCTCGCCGTCTTGTGATACGGCGGGCAAGGAAAATTCGGCGTCCGCCGTAGCAAAAGAGGCCTAGTCCAATTAAAAATGTCATAAGAAAACCGAGGACTGAAAAAATACGGAAAAGAAATGTCCAAGGGCCAGAATTAACTTCGAACTCCAAAGGGGGAGGGGATGGAGGTGAAGTTGGGACAGGTAGTTGTACCTGCTTGAGAACTATGGGTAACATTGTTGAGGGAATTTCAGAGGAAATTCCGTCATCAATGTTGGCAAAATAGGAAGGTGTCGTATCAATTAGGGGTGGAGGGACTGTTGCCATGACATACTCATGACGAATGGTCAAATTTGAATTAGTAGAGGAAGGAGATTCCGGGAAGGAGTTGGATGGGGAGGGAATATAATCTAAGATTTTGGTTACAACAGGAGCAGCAACCATAAGTCCAGTACCAGCAGCTAACATTTTTACACCAGAGTTTTTCTTAGCTACAGTATTCTTGGAATTTTTATCAAAATTAAAATTATCATGCTTATCGTACAATTTGGTGTCCGGAAGGGTGTGGATACTGACGGAGTTTTGAAGGGGTTGTAGAGCAAGACGGGAGCTGGCCGATGACGCGTGCTTCAAGGGGGTAGTTTTCTTGTTGGATCCCATCAGTTGGGCAAGATTGGGAAGGCTTCCCCAACCTCCGGGGATTGGAGCAGCCTCAAATCCGGAGGCGCAGAGGAAGAAGAACAAACAGATGAGGAATGTTGTGTATGTAAACGAGAACCGATGAACGGACCGGCCTCGTTTAGTAGTAGCTGGGGGTAGAGATGTGTGGATGGTAGTAGTGACGGTGTTATTTGCAGGAGGGGGTCTGAATGAAGGTGAGTTTCGGGCGACAGGAAAGTTGGGGTTTGTAATGAACGGTCGTCCTTGTGTCTGGAATTTTGGACGACTCTTGGGCTTGCGGGAGGAGTTCTGAGCGTTGACGACGTGTTGAGGCACGGGGGTACAGTCGGCGTAGATTGGGTAATCACGATACCTGGGAATTCGTTCTGGGGTTGATTGAGGAACATTTCGCACCTTTTGTTGGGGTCTGAATGCTCCGCGGTGTTTGTTAGGGTGAGTTGAAAACTTGCCAATGGATGTATATTGGGGGCATTGTGGAACGGGGTGAGTCCGACTGCTATTTCCTCGGACGTTTGGGGTGGAGATTTGATCGCTAGAATCGTATGCTTGGGCTTGCCGAATAGCTTCTTTGACTGTTTCCTCTGCCGGGTCAGGAGGTCCATTGACATCAGATCCTCCCTCAGGAATGTCGAGATGACAATCTGCGCGTCCACCTGGATTACGGGAACCACACTCAGATGAAGAGGAGGAGGATCCCGCATTTCCTGGAGTAGATTCCGGGATTGTACTGCATAAGAGTAGCTTGCTGAGCAATATGTGGCTCGTAGTTGTTCCATTAACGGGGGAATTGTGGAGGGGAGGAGTATCCCCGCCGCCACATGACGAAAGGTCCGATGGTAAATGGGAATAAGAGGATCCGAGTGAGTCATCATCTGACCCTGTAGGCTGGTGTACTGAAAGGGGAAGATCCGAACTGTGGCTTCGGCCACGGGGCAATAAATCGGTGTCTGGGGAAGTCCCGGAAGTTGAACTGGAATGAGCTCTATCCATGGATTTTCGCCCAGTAGAATTGAGGTCCGAATTGCTAGAGTCGAGGAGAACTTTTGGACTCCCGGTATCGTCGGGTAAGACGGGAGGAGTGGATTTGTTGGTGGAAGAAAGCTGGACATGATCCGAAGGCATTAGGCAATTTTCAAAGAAATAGAGCACAAAAACGGGGGTTTATGGAGGAAATTGGAACAGCACTGGGAAATAACTGAAACAAATTGCAAAGAAAAACTCCGAAGACACAATGAGTGACGGATGAGAGAGGAAAAAAAATTGGTGTAGTTAAGTACGTTGTACTTGCGCTTGTATGCGAGCAGAACGACGTGGATGGGGATGAGACACAGGGTGAACTTTTGAACGGGGTTTAACAACTTTAGGAGAAGCACTGGAAGAAGAAGTTTTGGTTGACGGACTATCGGACGACTGAGAGAGGGAATTGGAGGGTGAAGAATGCATATAATCCTGCCAAGCTTGAAATTCATCTTGATCATCAGTCGTATATATGTACTCAGGGTGGACAATACCATCACCCAAGTCTATGTTGACAAGCTTAAGTTGAGAGAGGTGACATTTTATTACCGGACGGAGTTTATGGGAAGGAAATGTTAATACAAGGTCAGCATTATTGGATTTGTCTATATAAGTTATAGTATAGGGACCTATCCATCGACAAAGAAGTTTGTCAGATAAGCCTATTTTGCGTTGGGGAAGGAAGTATCTCACATGAGAACCGATTTTAAAGTCGAGGGCATTATACATGGAATCAAAACGTGCTTTGGCCTGAGCTTGAGCACTTTTGATGAGTTGTGAAATACGATGATGCAAGGCTTGCACTTTACTGGGAGATAATTGCTGGAAGGACATAAGATTATTGGGAATGGAATTAAGAAGAGGAGCTGGAGGAGCTCGGACGAAAAATGCTTCGAAGGGAGAAATTTTAGTTACCGAATGGGCTGATGTATTATAAGCAGCAATGACATAGGGAGTAAAAATATCCCAATCTTGCTGATTAGCAGATACAAATTTGCTAAGCATAATTGCAATGGTTTGGTTGAGTCTCTCAACTGAACCATGAGAACGGGGATGATGTGGCATGCTTACATTATGGGTAATATTAAAACGCTGGAGAAGGGAAGAAACTGCTGAAGACTTAAATTCCGCAGCTCCATCGGAAATGAGCGTGGACATTCCAGGGAATGCAAGAATAAAAGATTCAAGCTGCATGGCTATATGGGATGATTCTCGGCACGGTAAAAGTGCTGAATGCACCCATTTAGTGAATAAATCTGTAAGGACAAAAATGTAAATGTTTCCACGTATGGTTTCACGGAACGGGCCAAGTAAATCCATGGCATATGTACTGCCTGGAGTCTTGACTGTAATAGGTTTAAGGCTATCCATACGGAGTTTGGTCAAATGCTGGCGACTTTGACAATCACCACATTGGGTACAATGACGAAAGGTATCAGCTGTCATCGCACGCCACCAATAGTAAGGGCGTATACGGGCTAAAGTTCGTTTAAAATTTAAAGTACCAGAAAGGGGATGATTATGTGCGTTGTGTAAAAGGGTTGGAATCAAAGCCTTAGGAACAAGAAGTAATTTGGGGGCTCGGGGGTTGAATTGGATAAAATAAATTCCATCGTCATTTTGTAATAATTTAGAGCGTTTTTTAATGATTATACGAGAAATCGTCGGGTCAAGTTTTTGGGCATCAAGAAGATTAGTGGGGTCAATAAGAGGGACTGAAGGGGATGATTCAAGTGCAACTAGCCCAGGGATATGTAAATCCGCATCCGTATCTGTGGAAGTTGCAAGGGCATAGGGGCATCGGGAGACGCCATCCACGTTGCGGTGGAGGGAGCCTTTTTTATATTTAATAACATAACGATACTCCTGTAAAATAATACTCATACGAGTGAGACGGGCAGATGGATCCTTCTGGCATTTTAAATAACATAATGCATGATGATCAGAGACAATAGTAAAAGGGTGTAAATAAAGAAATTCACGAAACTTTTTGACAGCAAAAACAACAGCTAAGCATTCTTTTTCAGTTATACTCCAGTTCTTTTCAGCTGGAGTGAGGGAGCGTGATACATAAAAAATGGGGTGTTCTCCATCTTCGAATACCTGATGGAGTATACCTGCTAACCCGGCATTGCTAGCATCCGTATATAAGATACAAGGCTTTGTTTCATCATAATGACGAAGTACAGGGGCGGTACAGAGGGCATTTTTCAATTCATCAAAGGATTTTTGAAAATCGGGGGACCAATGATAAAGGGAATGCTTTTTTAATAATTGTTGTAAAGGAGCAGCTTTTTGAGCAAAACCAGAAATAAAACGTCTATAATAGCCGATAGTTCCTAAAAATTTTCGGAGGGAGTCAATATTATGGGGTCGGTTTTGTTGCATTATCGCAGCAACTTTGGCAGATTCTGTGGAAAGACCTTGTTGGGAAAGAAAATATCCGAAAAGGGCATGTTCTTGCATGGCAAAATTACATTTGGCTGGATTAAGGCGTAAACTAGCTAAAGAGAGGGCTGTGAGAACCAAATCGAGGGCAATTAAATGGGAAGGAAAATCTTTGCTATAGGGAATGATATCATCAATGTATGAAACAGCATGGGTAAACCGAAGATTACCCAAGGTTTTCATAGCTAAGTGTTGAAAATATGCGGGAGCATTTTTAAGTCCGAAACAGACACGAAGGTACATATATAGACCGAATTCTGTAATGATTGCTGTGTAATGTTGGTCGTCTGGGTGAATAGCGGCTTGATAATAACCACTAAATAAATCCAAAGGGGAAAAATAAGCAGCATGACGTAATTGAAATAATAGGTCATCAATACGAGGGAGGGGGAAAAGTTCATCAACAGTAATTTTATTTAATTTCTTGAAATCACATACTAAACGCCACTTTGTCTTCTGTTTGACAAGAAAAACGGGAGTGGAATAGTTGGAAGTATCGCAGGGAACAAGAATACCAGCGTCAATTAATTTGTCAAGTTCAGTTTTCAGATAGTCACGTTCAGCTGTACTAAGTCTATAAGGCTTAGCCTGAACGGGGGTGGAAGAATATAAACGAATACGCATTGGGGGAAAAGTGCAGATTTTTAAATCATGTAAAGACCATGCGAATAAGTAGGAAAATTTGTTCAGAAGGGTAATGATTTGAGATTTTTGTGGAGGGGTAAGGTGAGAGTTTATATGAATGTGTTGAAGTTGAGCTGGAGTAAGTGGAGAAACATTGGTAGGAATGTCGGGAGGGAGAGTTAATGGTGCAACGGCCTCATATGTATTTAACGTGCCTAAAGTTGTACCTGCTGGTAAGGTCTGAACTTTATTAGACATGTTACACACAAGTACATGACGGGGCGGCATATTGACGAGAGCTGGAAGAAAAATATTGTACTGTGTGGAGATGGATGAGTTTGCTACAAAACAAAGTGATGGAGATGTAAAAATGGGTGTAGTTGGAACATAGAATTGACGACGCGGAGGAAGTTGGAGAGTAAAGAGAGATTTGATAGGTACAGAACAACCACAATGCGAAGTACAAGGGGCTGTATATGCATGCCTACGTATATAATGAGAGTGTGTGGAGTTGAAGAGGGAGTGATGATAAACGTCGACGGTAAGTTTATACTGGGAAAGGAAAGTGCAACCTAATATGAATGAGGGTGTGAGAATATCCAAAACTTGAGCCTGTGCTGAATATGGTACATTATCAATATGAAAACGTAACATAACAGTAAAGCGCGTACATAAATGATTCCTATCTGCTGTTAAAATATAACGGGGAGGGCAAGGAATGAGCATGGAATTAGGAGGGATACTTAATGTATGAATTAAATTATGAGAGGCTCCTGTGTCAATAAGAGCGTCTATAATTACATCATTAAACGAGCAGAGTACATAAGGGCAATGAGATGGGTCGGACACATTTATTGAGGAAAGGTTATCAAAGGATAGGCTTGTTGAGGTGGTTGTTGGGTTTGAACTTGGGCTTGCTGTTGGGGAGGGGTGAGGGAAATCTCGAGACGTTGGACGTTCGAGCGGGGATGATTGGAGTAACCGCCTCGGCGGTTGTTGGACTGATTGTAATTCTGAGGCATTAAGGGAGGGGGTCGATTGTTTTGAAATCGATTCGGATTCTGGTAATAGTTTTGTTGCCGGGGGCCCTGACCTTGATGGTAAGAGCCCCTTGCAGCGTTTCCCGATCGACATTCTCGAGCCATGTGACCTTGACGGCCACAATTATAACATTGGATGGAACGATTTTGGGGTTGGTTTCCAGGAGTATTATTATTATAGTGATTATTGGGACGGAAGTTTCCACCACCGCGAGAGGGTTGAAAATTTCCGTGGGCTTGTTGAGCCTGATTATTAGAGTGAGATGGAGCGCCACGGCCTCGGCCACGACCTCCTCTACCACGATTGTTTGCAAAGCTTACTTGAGCGTTGGGAGCGTCACTAATGCCAAGTTTCGCAATTTTTTCTTCAAGAGCTTGAATTTTGGTTTCAGCCGTATTAGCAGGAGCAGATACGGCAGCGAATTCTTTTTGTTCGCAAAAACGGACTAATGCAGCCATGCTGGTGTAACTATATCCAGCGGCCTGGGCTTTCATTTGAGGGAGTAGTCCCTCAATGCCCCACGCAACTTTGTCTTCATTTGACATACTGGGGTTGTAACGTGTGCAAATGTAATCAATATCATATAAAAACTTTGCACAACTCTCGCCTTCTTTTTGGGAGCGAGTTTTTAACTGATTAAGGTAAACCGTGCGATCCTTCGCATAACGGTCCTTAAAAACTCTGAAAAATGACGCAATATCTGTGATGGTGGGGGGTTGTTTGGCGATCTCTGCTTGATACCAAATATAAGGGTCACGAACCAATAAATTGGGCATATGACCTTGAAGAGTCTTCCAATCCCAAGAATATTGGGCGACGACTCGTTCAATGTCAAGGACAAAATCATTGATATCATGACAAGTGGGGTCAAACTGACTTAACTTTTTAAATTGCACAATAGAATGAATGGGAGCTGTGTTAACAACCACGGTGGTTGTAGCCGTAGTAGCCATGATCTTGCGTAAATTTTTACTGGCAAATCTGATTTTTAAATTAAAAGAAAGGGGATTAAAGTTTCTAGGCTTTAAAGGCTTAGGAGGAATTAATGGGAAGGGTGGAGGGCCTGGTGTAATCGGGATATTATCTACAAAATCCCAAAAACCTAAAAGATCGGGCTCGGGAGTCTTTAGGAATGTTTTACCGTTCAAAATCTGACTATGAAAATCAAGGGCGCTATGTAGTACAAATGGGGTAGGTTTCGAAAGTTTACTTAGAGGGGGAGGTATCGGTGGTAAAATTATCTTTAACTTCTCAGCTGTAGATTCACAGGTGGGATCGGAGGGCTTTCGTTTGCGTTTATCTGCACGTAACTTTAATAATCTGTCCAACGCCTGAGCATCTAGCTCAGGTTGGGAATTTGAGCGAGTCTGTCTACTATGTGTTTTGGGTAATGTGGAGGGTATCTCTTTTTTGGGCTTCTTATCTGACATATGTCATAGGGGAATAATGCATTTAATCTTTGTACGTACCTTTAATCCAGTAATCCGCTCTGAACCACAGGGTTGACTGTTGCAAAACCTGAGGTAGGGGATTTTTATCCAGTACACTTATAATTACCTTTGTAACAAATGGGGAAACGTCTTCACTTGTGCCTCTAGTCAGGTCACCTCGAAAGTAGGAAGGTGAGCAATATTAAGTTCATTGCGCCTTCCTGGCAGCTGCTTTAATCTTCAAACTGGATTTCTATATTCAAACTCAAAACCAAGGGGGATATGTGCACAATTAATCAAACCTGCTTTATCAAATCAATTTCTTAAAATAGCGCGCACCCGGGGAGTCTTGTTTGGAATTGGGATATAAAGTTTTCATGGGCCACCATTTTGGTTTAAGTTGGCGTGTATCAATATGAGACAAGTACAGGTGTCAAAATATATGAATATTGAATAGATATGAAACGCTATTAATTATTCGTGAGAATCAAAACGATAAGCCAACGAATAAATTAAACCATTGAAGCTGATCTGTGAATAATGAGAAGATTAAAATAAAATTGATTTATTTGTGAAATCAAAAGAAACTGAAAGGGAAATTAAAGAAAGATTAAATGATTGATTGGATTGATCCGAAGACCAGAACAAGACTAAAAATACATTCTTACAAATCTTCTGGACTAGATACACTAGTCCTAATGATTACTAATTCTAAAATTAATACATACATGATAAATGGGTAACGGAAGTTACCAAGGCCGTTGACTGGATACAGTCAGCAAATAATAAACTTTAATGATTTAGCTCGCAGGCTAAATTGTACTTTAAAATGATCCTTAAATAATTGTATGGAAAAACATACTTAATTCATCTTAACCTAACAATATTACACCGAGGCATTAGTATAGTAATGAGAAATTTAATGTTAGAGTACTCCTTACGTCTGACACTTTCTGCAGCTAAATTATTGAATTCTCAAATCCAATCGCAAGTCCAATCGTGAGATTTGCTCCTGAAAAATTTGAATGTTAATTATAGTAAGTAAATACGCACCTGTAACGACGATGCGATCGCGTTCCAACCGTTGAATATATTAATGCTAAAACCCTATCAGTAATTTGTAACAGTTAAGTTAGCATATAGTGTGTAAATAAACTGCGCTTTATTATTATATTTACATTAAGATCCGAATCAACACTGTTTACCAATTTAATGGAACGGCTGCCCATTAGTTCATTTTACAGAGTTACAAGTGCATGTTCGAGTTCTATTATAGATAAGAGTATCCTTCAATATTTAATACCATATTTGTTTATGGCTTTTGAAATGGCGACTAATAAAACAAATTACAGTGGGGGAAATAATGATTACATTCGACGGTGTCTTTATAAATAGAATGTGTGACTGTTTGGTCAATGCAGAATATACTTATGATAATCTACTGTTTGATTACATTCGGTAAAGTACAATAGGATTAGTCAAAGCGTTGGAACAAATTATGGTTATTTAAAATAATATAGTTTTGAAATTAGAAATTAAAGTTCAGAGGTTTCCCTCATTTTCTATTTTAGTTCAGAGGTTTCCCTCATTTTCTATTTTAGTTCATCTTAAGGAAAGGTTTGAGCAAATCATATACTTCCTCAACTTCGTGTATGAGGGTACTAAAATTTTATTTTTATTGCCGAATCATGCATAACTTTCTGATTAACGTGGTTTTAAATATCGGTCGGTTATCATGCTGCATGCCCCTTTGGAGAGATCGCTGGACTCCAACTTACAGTTTTATTGCTGCAATTGTTTTTAAACTACTTCAGATATTAATTGTGTGCATTTGTACTGGAATATATTTTGATCCAAATTTGATTACATCTCTGGAAGTCGTACTTGGGAGCAGGAAACTCTCGGATCATATTACGTACATTTTAATTATTTCAGCAAGTGCCATCCCCAACTTTTTGATTCGGCTTGCCGGCATTCTCCATACGCAGGATTTTCAATACTTTGTGTCATCTTTAACAAACCTGAGTACAAATGTTAGAGTCAAATCAGCGACAGGAATCTGCTTCATAATAATTGCCTTCTCGTTTCTACCTATTCTTTTGGCTATTGCTGTGGACGTGATAAGAAGTGACATGAACAGCATTGTCACATCCAATTTAACATTACAAATATATTCTACTGACCTTGCAATATATGCAGACAGTTTTGAAAGCATCGTGTTAAACACCGGTCTAATGTACGCATACTTATTCGTTGTAGTGTTCGGAATATTGATTCTGAGTATTTATGAGCAATGTGTGATGACTTTTGAGAACAATTATTTACGTGCAGTAAAGGAAACCAACGCTGTCTACCAAAAGTCCTTTGAGAAATTCAAGGATGATATCGTAGTACTAAAACGGGTAATGGATTTGTATGCAGAAGTAGCAGGGATTTATTTACTTGCTATGCTGTACCATTCTGCAGTGAATTGGTTCAGATTCCTAAATTATTTAACGAACGATAATCCAGTTCCATTTCTGGTCACCTCCATGACTCTGAATGTATTCAGTTTGGTATCCGTGGGATACATGGCTTGCTTCGGAAATTATTTGACCAAGCAGGTTTCTTTGACATATTTTTTAATCTATTAATGTAATTTACATGCATGTACTAATATTTCAGACTAAAATAATTATTCAAAAAACCATTTTTGCTCAGTTCCATAAGCTGAAGGAAAGACTTTTGGCTGCAAACGTTAATGAGAGAATACCGGAGAGGGCAGAAGTAAGGTTTCGTAAAAATAATCGTTCAAATGCAGTATAATCTCTGTATAAGGTATCCATTTATAAGGAATTTTAGTTACAATGGAGACTGTAATGGATATGTAATTATATGAATTGAATGTACCTACTTGGCTAAGCTACAGTTTAACTCTTAATGCTTGAGATATTGCTTGTAACAGACTAGAGTTAGGTTAATACGTTATGGAATTATTCATTCCCTGCGAATACCTTATATTGAGACCACTGCATTAATTTATTTTATTCTGAATTATGGATTCTACAATTTGGGTTTAAAATTTAAATGTGAAGTTTTTGAAATAATCTATCAACTCAGATCTCAAAGCTTCTGACATGGATTGTGACATGGGACTGGAAACTGTCTTTATGGGATATGAGCGACCTGAACCATGCTACTGTTCCTTCAGTATGCGACTGCATTTTAATGAATATCTGTATTCCGTTGAAAGCTTTTCAGATTTATGGATAATTAAATGGTTCTCACTGTAGTTTTTATTCATTTCAGGTCATTTCGGCAATTCTGCCATGCATGATTTTAATCTTTGAATTGGGAATGTCTAAAAATGGTTCGAAGTGATTTTTTATGATCTGTCCAAACGTGTGATAAAATATGAAATCATTAAATTTTGAAAATAATACAAAATAACACTGGACACCTTAATTCAAAACTACTGAGAATGATAGACTGGAAATATTTATTCTAACTGAAGAGTAGTACCATACTGTATTGGCATACAGTTGCTAAAGGACCAATAATTCAACGACACTAAAAATTTCCAATTTTGAAAAAACTGGACTTATTCCAGTAATGCTTTCGTGAGCAGATAAGGATATATGACGACAATATTAATACCGTTCGTGAAATTCATAATATTATTTGGATGTTGTAGTAATTATATTAACAGCATTTACTAACATGTATAGTAGCGTGATCTATGGACATTCCAATTTGCACAAAAGAAGCGCTTGGACTTATTCCAATTTGCTCGAAACACAGGTTTCATCCAATTATTATACCCACTTCCGATGCCTTCCAAGTTTAGAATTTTACTCATGAATGGCCCTTGCTGCAGAGTAATTTATTATGAAATATAATTTCGAAAAACTTGGGCATGAGGCTTCCATCTCACCTCTTCATAAATGTACGTTCGTTTATACTTTAGAATAAATTGCATAACAACCTTAGAAAGTAAGCAAAAGACAGTTGAAGTTGAAGGTACAATTTTCCAAATTATTTTGAGATCATCAAATACTAATGTTAGATTACATATTGTAAATGGGGTATGTAAGGCATCCCAAAAGCAAAGTAAACAAGGCAAACCAATCAATATGCTACTCTACTTCTTAAAATGGGCAAACTTTATTTACTTTCTACTGCGGTTTAGTACAACAGCTGAATGAAAATGCTAATCAAACAAATCGTAGTGCAAGAAAATGCTTCAAGTTTTGGTATACAGTGAAATATTCCTTCATTGATTGCAAATTAATTTTTTATTCAAAACAATTGTCCCATAAGTTTAGTCATTCCTTTATATAATTTTAATGGATGTGTAATCATCTAGTCTAAACCACGTGTAAAAAATCAAATTCAGAACTAAAATATTATTACTTTCAGTTAAAATCCTATGTGGAAATTCCATTTTGCTCACATAATAGGATACTTGTTTGTCCAAGGAGTGTTTACGTAGTGCAAATACATCCCGATGATGATCACTTCTGCATTATTTGTATTGTATTCATCACTGCTGATTGCAGGCATGTAGAAAATGGATTTCACTAACTTGCTTATTTAGTCATTAAAAATGTTTAAACAGGTGCTTACACCTGGTCCTAAATAGTGGAATAGCCAATTACTACTAGAGTAAGAAAGGTTATCTAAAAGTCATTTGAATGATGCCAGTTTTGCATCGTCATCTATGCTATACATTTTTCACCCGTTCTATCAGATTGCATGTTTGAAATTACGAAAAAAGTTTCAAATGGTGGCTTTTGTAATTCAGAAAAATTAATTGAGAAATCTAATTTTTAAGCATTTACAATAATAATTTATTGATTATCAACCTAACTACCGATCAGGGAGGACAACATTTTTCGAAAGACCGTTTAACCGAAAAAATGAGTAAACGCTTAAGTCGAAATTTAGTTAAACGAAAACCAAATGTAAAACAATATTGGACGATAATATAAAGAAAAACACGTAGTACAACATTACGCCGGTTTTCGTTTTTGATTACGTCCTCATCAAAGATGCATAATTGAATCACAGTACATATATCCTTCCTTTAAATGATATCAATATATTGTCCTACATTTTCCTATATCTAGTATAAATGTCAGTATCGAGCCCTACCTATATGTATATATTTTAAAATCATGGACAACTCTGCCTTCCTATATATTCCTATTTCCTATATAGGTTCCTTTGACATACAACACGCATGCTTACAGTATCCCTTAAAGAAACGTTGGAATTGCGTATATCGTTGGCTAAATTATAAAAAGTACCATTTTCGATGCACATCCCATTTAAAAAGCACGTGTTACGAAATGAAATGGTACCTTTTAAAATTCAGCCGACGATATCTTCATTAAAAAGCCAATGTAGGCCTTACTCATGGCCCTTCCTATTTCCTACATACATACTTTTGCTCGGAAGGAGGCTTCCTATCCTATCCCTACTTTTAATTATTAGATTTTTCATGCCTTCCTTTTCCTACATATAAATTCTTGCAAAGTCCGTTCCTATCCTATAAATATGCCTATTTGTAGGATCCTTGTAGGAAGGAAATGCATCTTTGGTCCTCATTGTAAAGCCCATGTCGAAAGTTCGTGAAAATACGCGATTAAATTAAACTACATACTTCACTGAAACCACTGACAACCCAAATTATTTTAAATAATTTCAATTTAGTAAAAGTCAACTAGAAATAAAATATAATGTAAGGCATAATCATGAGGTCCCTTGGACTAGAGATGTGTAAAATATCTCATTTTTGTTTAAAAAATACCAAATACTTTTAATTTTTTTCGTAACATAAAATACTAAATACTAAATAAGATACCAGCAACTAGTATTTCTAAAATACCTAAGTAAAATACAAATCAAAAACTGCTTCAAAAATACTTAAGTAGAAAATACTGTCTGAAATACTTTAAAATCAGGAAATACATATTATTGTTGTGGAAATCGAGTAACGATTTTTAAAAATACAAGCTTTTTGAACATTAGATCTGACAATCTATAGATCTAAGCGCTAAAAAATAAGTCCTGCAATTCTAAACAGTCGTTCCACAAGAGCTGCAGATGGCAATAGGGTATTAAAAGGGGACATTCTAAACTGCCAATTTCTTATATTTTATAATTTTGAAAGCATTACAACGAGAAGAACCATGCTCGCTGATATTACTTAGCAGTGGAAAGACGCCCAGTCCATACGACTTTTCTTAATCGATAAAAAACGTTCTTATACGATATGTTAAGGGTCACAAATAGTTTGCAACAAGCAAGAATGTGGCAATTTCAACAGTTTGAGTTCTTAAGTGTTTTGATCAAGAATCTTATTTAAAGTGCTTATATTACTAGTAATGGCTGCAAATAAAATATCGAATACTTGCCATCATCGTAATTTGTAAGATACAAAATACTACGACGACCACAGTAGGTTTAAAATACAAGATACAAGATACGTATTTTGTACTTAAGTATTTCAAGTACTACATATATCTCTGACTTGGACATCCCTTTTACCCGAATTTCTCTTCAAATGTGATTGTTACTTGTCTGACCAAAAGATTTAATTTTTTTTGACCCTATGGGGTCTTTTGTGGAAACTTTTTCCGTAAATGTGGAAAACCAAAAACGTACACTCAAACTAAAAATAAAATTTTGAAAACCTCGCATTAAAACGAAAGCCCAAATTTTGGGTTGTCCAACCCTGAAACAAATGTAATTTTACGTGATAATAAATAACATTATTATCAAATCATCCAATTTTCTGGTATATGGATACTAAATAATTTGCAGTATAAATGGAAAATTCCAGGACTCACCGGAAGTATCTAGCGTAGAACTGTCGTGGTAGCTAGGGTTGGTATTTTGAAAATGTCCCTGCCAAGTCGAAAATGCCGAAAGTTCCTAAAATTCCTGCTGTAGCATGGCAATTTGAGGGAACTATACCAAGCCTAAAATATGAGCCTGTTTGTCCTTATTTTCGTGCAGTCAAGCTGAGCTACCAGAAGGAAATCAGGAAATAAGCGGGTGTATTATGATGTATTATTACAGATAGTATTCGTTTATTAGCACTCAAGGGCGATATGTTACCAGTAGAAGGATAATACACAGACTGCTGGGGCAGGCTGCGAGTTGACCTTAGATAGGCTAGGGATAACAAGCGGGTAGCTAGAGTCAAAGAGTAACGAGGAGAGTTTAGAGCTTCTGTTGGGGACAAAATTCTTGTCCCATCCTCGTCCCGTCCCGATATTTTTTCAAAACCTTGGTCCCCAGTCCCGTCCCGACAATCGGGACACGGTGACAAAAACCATGTCCCCGTTCCGTCCCCAAAAATTTATAAAAACGTTGTCCCCGGTCCCGTCCCGAAAGTCGGGACATGGAAACAAAACCCTTGTCCCCGTCCCGTCCCCAAATTTTTTAAAAAACGTTGTCCCCGGTCCCGTCCCGAAAGTCGGGACATGGGGACAAAAAGCTTGTCCCCGTCCCGTCCCCAAAATTTTTCAAAAACATTGTCCCCGGTCCCGAAAATCGGGGCATGTGAACAAAATTTTTTTGGCGCAAATGTTTTTGGTACAAATTTGTTTCGTACGAAATTTTCCTCGTGTTCCGATTTTCGGTATGAGAATTTCGACAACTGTATTTAGTAATTATCGGGGGTTACATGTCTACTGCCACCCAAGCAACTGCCACAAGCACAACTGCCACGCGGAGAACTGCCACAAGTACAACTGCCACAATAACTTTTGCCCCGCACTCCGAAAACCCAAGATGAACCAACTGCCACAATACCAACTGCCACATGACCATCTACCACCGGTAACCATATGTATACTTAAGCTGAGATAATTACAAAAAACCACACTAAGCTTCGGAAATCAGCGGTAAGCTTCGTAAATCAGCGGTAAGCTTCGGAAATCAGCGGTAAGCTTCGTAAATCAGCGGTAAGCTTCGGAAATCAGCGGTAAGCTTCGTAAATCAGTGGTAAGCTTCGGAAATCAGCGGTAAGCTTCGGAAATCACGGTAAGCTTCGGAAATCACGGTAAGCTTCGGAAATCACGGTAAGCTTCGGAAATCAGCGGTAAGCTTCGGAAATCGACGGTAAGCTTCGGAAATCAGCGGTAAGCTTCGGAAATCAGCGGTAAGCTTCGGAAATCAGCGGTAAGCTTCGGAAATCAGCGGTAAGCTTCGGAAATCGACGGTAAGCTTCGGAAATCAGCGGTAAGCTTCGGAAATCGACGGTAAGCTTCGGAAATCGACGGTAAGCTTCGGAAATCGACGGTAAGCTTCGGAAATCGACGGTAAGCTTCGGAAATCAGCGGTAAGCTTCGGAAATCGACGGTAAGCTTCGGAAATCAGCGGTGAGCTTCGGAAATCAGCGGTAAGCTTCGGAAATCAGCGGTAAGCTTCGGAAATCAGCGGTAAGCTTCGGAAATGGACGCTAAGCTTCGAAATGGACGCTAAATATCGGAAATGGATGCTAAGCTTCGAAATGGACGCTAAACTTCGGAAATGGCCGCTAAACTTCGGAAATTGACGCTAAACTTCGGAAATGGACGCTAAACTTCGGAAATGGACGCTAAACTTCGGAAATGGACGCTAAGCGTCGGAGTTTGAAACTAAACTCTGACATGTGCTAAGTTTTCGGGGTGCAGGATTGCAGACTGTGCATGTTGTCGTCCCCTAGCTGCGTACAATGTGCATCGCTTACTGACACTTGCGGATGTGGCAGTGTGTCATTGCGGCAGTGTGCTATTGCGGCAGTAGTCCGAGTGGCACTGTGTCATTGTGGCAGTAGTCCAAGTGGCAGTTTTTTGTGGCAGTTGTACATGCGGCAGTTCTCCGCGTGGCAGTTGGGCTTGTGGCAGTTGTTGGGGTGGCAATAGACCGGACACGAAAACATAAAAAACACATTTATATAATCGTAGCTCCAAGATTCTTTCTTAACCTTTTGAGCAACAAGCTTCATTTTCTACAACCTAAAATCGAATGTTTTACATTCGGGGAAATAGTGTTCACAGAATAGTTTACTCATGAGCATTAAAGCTGAAACGTTATCCTTGTTCTGCTATGCTTGCTCGTCCCGTCCCGTTATATACACGACCAAAAAGCATGTCCCGTCCCGAATATAATGGGGTATCCTGGTCCATCCAGTGTCCCGACGGGACGTCCCTGTCCCCGGCAGAAGCTCTAGGAGAGTTAGCGAGTATGTAATGAGATGTAGGGTGCTTACAATTGGTACAGGCACATTTACATTACGAGACTAACCTACGTTGTTACACCGCTAAATATCTAAATATCATTTGTGTGAAACTATACATAAATACATATCAGTGTCCGGAATAGATACATTTGAGTTTTAAATACCGTGTCCGCATATAACCAATAAACCCGATGAAGAATGAATGTGAACGCATAAGTTATAAGGGCTAACCGCCATATCGGCTGAATAAATTATTATTATTATTATAACCAATATGCCCAAAATATCCTCAAAAGACCCACCAAAATTACCAAAATGTTCTGAAAATGCCATAAAAATACGGAAGATGACATGAAAATGCCACACATGCCCAAAAGCCTTAAATGTCAAAAATGCTCAATATGGCCGGGCTAAATGTCCTGAAAATGCCTAAGTTTATAATAAATTGGCTGTTTATTTTTGGAAAAACTTGTTTTTTTAGTTTGCAGGAAAAATCTTCAAAAAGTTCTGATTTAGCCAAAAAATGGGAGGCTCGAAACCACGCCTGCATATATGAGCTTTTGTCTGTAACTCCGTATGTAAACTATGAACACAAGTTTGTATGTAACGGTTGAGTAACTCAAATTAATAAAAACATTTGTCCCTACCAACTTTTTTGGACGTTCCGGAGTGCCTGTTGGAAACATGAAATATGTTTACAAATGTACGTCATTGGCCTCACGTTGGAATAATACAACAAAAATACAGCAAAGCACTCGCAGGATTACCACATTTAGTTTAATTACTACAACTGCATCAAGGTTTTACGAAAAATTCTAAGTAAATATGTTTGCACTCAAATTCTCCTTCATCTCGATTTTAACTTGTATCCTTAGAAAGGCCAGTAACCTTGCTGATCCGTTCTTTCACTGTAATTTAAATGGACAATTTGTTAAAATGAATAATCCATTATGAGTAAACATACGTTACGTAAATATAGTTATGTAACCATGATCATACGAAGAAATAACTACAATAAAGATAAAATAAATAAATTACTGAAATTTGGTCCATCGTATGAGAATGGAAATATTGTTTCGTCAGTGCAAAATTATGAAGAGTAATCAAATAAGTAAATCGAAATTGCGAGCAGGGTTGCACAAATGAAAATGCCCTCGGTTTTAGGCCTGCCCTCCTGAAAATGCCCTGAAAATGCCCAAAACGCCGAAAATGCCCTGAAAATGCCTTACTCTGAAAATGCCCGGCATTTTGGGCATTTTCGGCAGGCATTTTGGGCATATTGGGCATTTTTACAGAAACTTATACATTATGACCAGTATTGCTCCTTTAGCGAATATAAGGGAGTTTTTCATAGTATATATAATCAAACCCATCCAGTTTTAGAAAATGTTATACTTGATTTAAAAAAAGAATTTAATTCATCTAATTCCCTAATGGCTAGTTCAATAAGCCCCAACGGAGTTGCAAACCTTCAACGCTGTACATTAAAAAAACTTTTGGATTTGGAAAGAACAATTGCCAGTTAATTAATAACACAGTGCCAGTATAAATTCCGTATTTGATAATGGCTTGTAAAGTACAGAAAATTTTACACTTTCATTAAATACATACAATGCGACGGTTATAATATATGTCAAAACTTGGAGCTTCCGTAGCAAATTTGGTGTTGACTTTGAAAACTGCATTTAATCAGCCGTAGTAAACCAGTGTAATAATTCTAGGAGTTCAAAATGTAACAATAAATACATTTAGATGACGACGAGTTTTGAAGCTCACAAACAATGATATTGTTAATCTTTTAACAACTATTTTATCCTTTTGTGTTGCATCTTTGGCCGAATATGTTTGTTCTTGAAATCTAAATAATTACAGACGCGGTGTACAAGCAAATGTTTACAACAAAATAAGGAAAATAGAATTATTTTTCCATAAATATGTCTATATCAACTGGCTCCAGGTTTCAACCTTTTCGGAACAGTTTGTTTCTATAATTTTATCATGTAATCCAGTTGAATATTCAAATTATTTGTAACATGCTGTTTTGTGACTTATTTCGCAAAATTAGCAGTTAGCTAAAGTCATATATTTAAAAAATTGGAGTGAATATGCCGAAAATGCCTGCCCTAGGCTGAATATGCCCAAAATGCCCAAAATGCCATGAAATGAAAATGCCTTGGCATTTTCAATTGTGCAACCCTGATTGCGAGCGTATTGAGATGAGATATGTACATAACATATGCGTATCTAAATGAAATGGAAATTAAACTACATTTCTAGTTATTAAATGTGTTACAATTTCTAAAGTATTTTCCAATGTTCACCCATTTTAATTGAAAGACCTATTTTATTATTTGTTATGTCGAGAAGACCAGTCATATTTTTATACGTCCCGAAGTAACATCTTAATAAAGTTTTGGATTTTGCAAAAAGAAGGCAGCAAAATAACAACAATAACAAACAAATATTTTGAAGGAAACAATTTCACAGAAACAGCTTAAATATTCAACGTTTAGAAGACACAATGATTAACTCTTTTTTAATTCAAGCGGTTGTAAATTTTGGGAGGGCTACGTGCTGTATGCCAATTTGGAATTTAAAATTTCACCAGGCTTGGAACAGGGCTTCGGTCATAGGGTTTAAGCTACTTCAATGTCTTATTTTGTACGTATCTATCGGAGTACAATTTGACACGTTTGTGGTCAACTCCATTGAAAACTTGCTTGGCAGCTTGAAGCTCTCGGATCACATAACATACATACTGGTTTGTTCATCCTATGGCGTTACTAACCTTTTGGTTCGGGGTGCCAGCATCCTACATACGAATGATCTCCAAGAATTTGTTTCCTCTGTCACATTTCTGAGTAAAAATGTTCGAATTAAAAGCCTTCTTGGAATAGGCTTCATAATAATAGCATTCTTAATGGCTCCAATTTTTACATTTATTATTTATGAAGTTTTAGCAGCCGATGTCAAAAGTTTTCTTAACTCCAAAATGGCATTAAGTTTGTTTCCCTCAGAATTTGCAATGGAATTTCATTTTTTCTCGGATGTCGCTGCCTTCAGCGCAGTTGTGTATGCGTATTTGTTCATTGTAATTTTCGGGATTTTGATTTTACACATTTATGAGAAATATCTTGTTACACTCGAAAACATCTACTTACGGCCCATTAAGGGCCCCGATCCCATCTCTCTAATGGCTTTCGAGAAATTCAAAGCTGAGATATTTTTATTGAGGCAGGTTATGAATACGTATTCAGAAATAGCCGGGATTTATTTCCTTGCGGTCCTTTACTATACTGCTGTGAATTGGTTCCGATTCTTGAATTACATCACCAATGACAATAAAGTTTCATTTCTGGTCGACTCGATGTCCCTGAATATATTTAGCGTGACTGCATTAGGATATATTGCGTGTTTTGGAAATTACTTGAGTAATCGGGTACCTACATAAAACCATGTTTTAATCCATTTAATTTGTCCGTGATAGTGCATACAGTAATTTAATAATACTTTAAATATCAGTCACACAGTTTGAAAGAGGAGCTTCTGGCTGCGAATGTTAATGCTGAAATCCCGTCACACCCAAAAGTAAGAAATCATTGGGTCCTGCTGTATTTAATATTTTTTCTTTTTCGGATTTTTGTAATGACGTTATCTGCAGTTGTACATAATAATTAATAATAATTTTTTCTCAGATTTCAAAGCTTGTATCATGGATCATTTCTTGGAACTGGAAGCTATCTGTATTGGACATGTGTGATTTAAACCATGCAACGATTCCTACGGTAATTGATTCTTACGTACAGACGGCTACAGACTTGAGCTCATTTTTTATTAAAAACTATTTCTTATGAGCATCTTTCCTACAGTGGGCAAAACAATTTGGACATATTTATGTAATTGTTCTAATTTTTGCTTGTCCCAATGTGGATTGATCTCCTTGGTGCTCACAGCAAATAAATAATATTATTAATCGCGGGGACTTTTTATACTTTTGGAGTGTTCACACTTTGAGAGAATCAGAGTGTGTGATGCATTCAAAATATTTATTTTCAAAGCCTGATAGACGCCCTTTGAACAAAAATATTTGCTTGCACCGAGTGTTTAGCGCATTGTTGATTTTTCACCTTGTAATGCTCTAATTTACTCCCAATTACTGATGGTTTCATCATTTTCAGGTCATATCTGCAATATTACCATGCATGATCCTGATTTTTCAGCTGAGGATCTCTGAAAGTGAAAATAAATTATTGCCAACATTATAATACATAGTGATCCCAAGTTAGTGCAATCCAATCAAACATTCAAGCATATGATTACTGATTTTACTATTCGATTCATTTAATTTCAAATAAACTGAATGTTATTTTACATTATTTGCATAATAAATGCTTGTTCAAATAAAATTTGAAGTGATACCATGAACGCTAAGATTTCACTAAAAGGTCATATGCGCTTGTAAAATGCATTTGATACGTGCAATTTCAAACACATGTGATAGCCTCGATCAGCTCTTGAACTTACTTTAATATGAAGGACCAGCAGAATTAATACTAAGTAAGTAAAATTGTATAAAATAATATAAGAAATAAAATACTTATTTTATCATCATTAATCACTTGTTTTTCAATAGACACGATAGTATCTGTTGAAAATCTCTGCTGACAATCTCTGCTGAATCTCTTGCGGAGATGTGGAATATTTTGAAATATTGTATTTCAAATAGTATTTCAAATACATTTTGTATTTTGTATTTGGTATTTTATTGGCACCAAAATTTCGATTGTATTTTGTTTTACGTATTTTAAAGATCTACAAACGTGATGGTATTTTGTATTTATTTATCTTGTAACGTTCGTACACCCCGTTATTTCAAATACAAAATATAATTTCAAGATACATATCTCTGGCAACTGTTAAGGTTGTCAGTAAAATATTTTCAAATTATTATTGCAAATGTAAAAGCACTAATTTAAAACAATTTGAAGCAAATTTTTAAAAACTTTTTTGCCTGGTTTGAAGTACTAACTTAGTATATAAATATATAAAGTTCGAGGCATATATGTGATATAGTTAAATTAGTTCCACGAGCTTAAAATGCGTAATTAAATTACCCATGTAATATAAGGTAATTCGTTTTAAGGAAACATATTGTACATATACAGGGACACGTTATTCTATTTTGATCTACACAAATGCACAACACTAATCACGTACATGTAACCTTACGTTTGCTGAATAAATTTTGAATATCCAATTATTTGGCCAAATTCCCCAGGTTACTTTGAGAGAATAAACTTGGGATAGTGATAAATCTCAGACATACTTCGACATAAATTTGAGTATTTTTAATAATGTATTTTGTATTTCGAATACTGTGTTTTCATTTCGTATTTTCAGTTTTAGCTGGAAGCGAAGTATTTTATTTTGTCTCTTAACAAAGCTTCTCCTGGTATTTGTATTTTAGATTTGTACTTTAATGTTTCTGGAAATGTACTTGGATTTTTTATTTTAAAAATTTATTTTCATGTATTTTTCACACCTCTGATCGCTTTTGCATTCATTCCAAATAACAATTGATTATGACTAGCTTCTTCAGGATATTTAGGATCAACAGAAACATGTGTCAAGGTTCGACTGTTTAGATAATGCTCAACTTCAGTAAATAGAGCTTGCAAAGCTTATTTATTATATTATTAAATTAAAAATTATTCATTATGCCAGAGTCCTTACTGAGATGAAAAAACCAAATCAAATTTTATGATTGCTAGACTGATCAGAGCCAATGAACTGTTGAAGCTTTCGTACCTACAAAATAATGAGGAGTGTGAGAAAAGTCAGTCAATTATCGAAAACTTAAGAAGTGATTTACAAAAAGAAGCAAAATTGAGAAATTAAATAGAAGAAGACTGGCGCCATATTTCCCAAGATTTGGAAGTGCGAATCTTATATATGAAATATTGATTCGGTGTAATAATATTAATATGTTTCTAAGCTCCATAGTTTATTATTATTTTTTGTGTAGACAAAATTAAGTGCGTTATAGGAGCAAGTCGGAACTTATGAAGTTGTGTTGTTGGAAGTAAATACATCTTGCCAGCAGTCTTTTCATGATATGGAGAAGTCCAGAAAATAATTCCTGAAAGAGAAAAATTGCAGAACCGCATAGAATTGTAAGTTAGAAAAGTGTAAATATAGCTAATTTCCTGAACCAGAAATTGTAACTAACTGACGATGATTTATCGTTTCAATTTAATGTAAAGCT
Organism: Allacma fusca; assembly: GCA_947179485.1. Classification (NCBI taxonomy): domain Eukaryota; kingdom Metazoa; phylum Arthropoda; class Collembola; order Symphypleona; family Sminthuridae; genus Allacma; species Allacma fusca. The sequence goes on along the minus strand of OX359246.1, from coordinate 57,279,374 downwards.
GACATCTTGGAGATTACAGTATGAAAATGACAATCTTCGAGAAACGCATGTTGAACATTCCGAACATTTCCAGCGGGAGGATATATCACTGCCTACTGAAGTTATGGTATGTTAACTACATGTGTTATCTTCTGATTACTTCAATAAGTTGAAATGAAGAATGTAACAGGTATATACTTTAATTTGGCTTAGGAATTGCATGAAATGATTCTGTGTATCAAAGAACTCATCCGCGTTACTATAAAATATATGTTATGTGGGGGTGTTTTTGACCTTCTGTATTGATTCCAGGGGTTGGACCAGCTACCAACGCTCAAAGGGCGTAATTCAAAGTAGCCAACTTTTACGTGTCCCCAACAGTCATTTAGTTTCTTGTATGTAATTGTTTTGTGAATTTCTAAGACCCGCAGTCATAATAATTATTTAGGGTAGTTTACCTAAGAAGCTTTTCGCAGAAACCGTTTCATTTTCTAGAAATTCTTCTCAAGTTGATTTTCAAAATTCAGATTCCTCGCCAACTCCTTAAACTTGAAGGAGGATCTCGTCGTCCCCATGACCTCCTGGAATTTCTCCCACGATGTCTTCTCCGACAACCGCTTCAACAGCTCCAGCTTCATCGATGCAAGGGCGTTTTGCAATGCGAGTTGCATTGGTCCCGAAGTTCCTATTGAGCTCCGCCCTTTGCCGGTAGAACTATTTATTCAGCTCATTCAGAGCGGTACACCAGTCGCGCCCCAGAGTAGTCCGGAAGTGGCACAACCGTCAAAAGTGGTCACTTTCTGCAAAAACAAATACATCATCAATAAATAATTAACAATTTAAAAAAGATTTTAGACTAATGATACCATACTAATACATCAAATTACCTTCAAAAAGCCCTACAGCGCACTCCGCGCACTGGATCCAACCTGGTGGGGGAAGAGGATCCTTGTTCACTGGCAATCCGGGGCCTCACATTTTGGCCAATTGGCCCTAACCTGTTCGCCACAGAAGTATCAATAGCGGTCCGCTTTGCCTCTAACGAAAGGCACGTTAAATTTTGGTGGCTTGGGCCGATTCCACGCTTGTTTTGACATCCTGAAAACAAAATTCAAAATTAAATAAAACCTACACAATGAATAAAATGAAACTTCTAACTATACTAGCTTAAATAAATAAAGAGATAAATAACTTAATAAATAAGAGGAGATTTATAAATATTTTAAATAAATAAAAGGAGACTTATAAATATTTTAAATAAATAAGAGGAGACTTATAAATATATTAAATAAATAACAGGAGACTTATAAATATTTTAAATAAATAAGAGGAGACTTATAAATATATTAAATAAATAACAGGAGACTTATAAATATTTTAAATAAATAAGAGGAGACTTATAAATAACTTAAATAGATAAGAGGAGACTTATAAATAACTTGAATAAATAAGAGGAGACTTATAAATAACTTGAATAAATAAGAGGAGGCTTATAAATAACTTAAATAAATAAGAGAAAACTTATAAATAACTTAAATAAATAAGCGGGGACTTATACATAACTTAAATAAATAAGAGGAGACTTATAAATAACTTAAATAAGAGGAGACTTATAAATAACTTAAATAAGAGGAGACTTATAAATAACTTAAATAAGAGGAGACTTATAAATAACTTAAATAAGAGGAGACTTATAAATAACTTAAATAAATAAGAGGACTTATAAATAACTTAAATGAAATAAACTTACTTAAATAGTTCAGTAAACGAACTTCGATGTAGGATGAGAGCGATGAGTCCAGGTGAATGACTGGGCGATGTAGGAGCGAAGGTTTCACTCGAAGTTTCGACGCATGCATCGTGCCTGATTGAGCAGCCACCTTTTGGCATTACTTCATGGTGATGTCATTCACAAACGCGCGAAGGTTTGAATCGTAAAGCCAATGCCGCGAAGGTTTGAATTATAAAGCCAATGCCGCGAAAGTTTAAATTAATGGACAGGAAGTGGTCAGTAATAATAAAGGAAGGATGCCTTGGCCAAAGTTCCTGCAAAGCCAAAAATGTCCTGAACGTGTCCAAATTGCCCGCCCAATACTCAAAAGTCAGAATGTCCAGAATTTTGATTTAGAATTGCAAAATGCGTTTGTCTGCAACCTTGTATGCAATAAACAAGTTTGTATGTGACCGCTGAGGGAGTTCCTCAAGTTAATAAAAACATTTGTTCCCACCACCTTTTTGGGACATTCTGGAGTGCCTGTTTGAAACATACAAATACGTTTACAAATCTACGCTATTGCCCGCACGTTGAAATATTACAACAAAAATACGACGAAGCACTCACAGGATTGCTGCATTTAGTTTAATTGCTACAACTGCATCAAAAATGTATGACAAATTTTAAGCAAATATGTTTGTACTCACATTCTCTTTCATCTCAATATTAAATTGTATCCTTATAAAGGCCAGAAACCTTGCTAATGTAAGAGCAGTATAATCTTATTGTAACGTCGTTTTGCTGTCATTTAAATGGACAATATGTTAAAATAAATGATCTATTGTGTGACTACAAACGTTATGTAAATATAGTTATGTAATTATGTACACAAATAGGAATAATTATTATAAATAAATAAATTACTGTAATTTGGTCCATCGCATGAGAATGGGTAAATTGTTTTGTAAATACAAAAATATGAAGAGTAATCAAATAAGTAAATCAAAATTGCTGGCGTATTGAGATATATGCATGTGTGTATCTAAATGAAATGCAAAATATCAAGCAACGTTTTTAGTGATTAAATTTGTTACATTTTCTAAAAGATTTTCCCATGTCCATCCATTTTGATTCAAAGACCTATTTTATTATGTGTTACGTCGAGAAGACCAGTTATTTTTTTATACGTCTAGCAGTAACACCCCAATAAAGTTTTGGATTCAATTTTCAAAAGATTCAAATCTTCAACGTTTAGCAGACACAATGATTAACTCCTTTTTAATCCAAGTGGTTGTAAACTTTGGGAGGGCTACGTGCTGCATGCCGCTTTGGAATTTTAAATGTAACCAGGCTTGGAACAGGGCTTCGGTCATAGGGTTTAAGCTACTTCAATGTCTTATTTTGTTCGCAGCTATCGGAGTACAATTTGACACGCTTGTGGTCAACTCCCTTGAAAACTTGCTTGGCAGCTTGAAGCTCTCGGATCACATAACATACATACTGATTTGCTCAACCCATGGGATTCCTACGATTTTGGTTCGGGGTGCCAGCATCCTACATACGAATGATCTCCAAGAATTTGTTTCCGCTGTCACATTTCTGAGTAAAAATGTTCGAATTAAAAGCCTTCTTGGAATAGTCTTCATAATGATAGCATTCTGGATTCCGCCAATTATGGCATTTATCAGTTATGAAATTGTAGTATCGGATTTCAAAAGTTTTCTTACCTCAAAAATGGTTCTAAGTTTGTTTCCCTCAGAATTTGCAATGGAATTTCATTTCTTCTCGTATGTCACTGCCTTCAGCGCAGTTGTGTATGCGTATTTGTTCATTGTAATTTTCGGGATCTTGATTTTACATATTTATGAGAAATATCTTGTCACACTCGAAAACATTTACTTACGGCCTATTAAGGGGCCCGATCCCATCTATCTGATGACCTTCGAGAAATTCAAAGCTGAGATAATTTTATTGAGGCAGGTTATGAATACGTATTCAGAAATAGCCGGGATTTATTTCCTTGCCGTCCTCTACTATACTGCTGTGAATTGGTTTCGATTCTTGAATTACATCACCAATGACAACCAAGTTTCATTTCTGGTCGATTCAATGTCCCTGAATATATTTAGCGTGACTGCATTAGGATACATTGCTTGTTTTGGAAATTACTTGAGTAATCGGGTACCTAAAACCAAATGATGTAATTCATTTAATGTTTTCATGATAATACACACAATAACTTAATAATATTTTAAATATCAGTCACACAGGTTGAAAGAGGAACTACTGGCGGCGAACAGTAATGCTACTGAAACTCCGTCACATCCAAAAGTAGGAGATTTTGAACTCTGCTGTATTTAATTTTTTTTCTTTTTTGAATTTTCGTAATGGAATTAAGCTGCAGTTGTATAAAATGATTAGTAATAATTTTATCTCAGATTTCAAAGCTCGTGGCATGGATCCTTTCCTGGAACTGGAAGCTATCTGTACTGGATATGTGTGATTTAAACCACTCAACTATTCCTACTGTAATTGATTTTTACGTTTGTACAGATCGCTAGATTTGAATCATCTTTATTGAAAACTATTTATTATGAGAGTCTTACCTACAGGAGGCATAATAATTTGGACACATTTATGTAATCATTATAATTGTTATTTTTCGCAGTGTTAATTGATCTGCTTGGTGCTCAAATCATATAAATTATTATTATTAAACGCTGAGTCTTTTGATACTTTTGGCGTGTTCAAGCTTTGTCAGAATCAAAGTGTGCACTGTATTTAATACATATTTTCAAAGCAAAAATATTTACTTGTACCGTGTGTTTTTCAAATTGTTGATTTTTTACCTTACAAAGGAAGGTCCTTATTGTCTACATAACATCATATTTAATTTATCGTAATTTTTGTATAGTTGGGAAAATGTTATAATCAACTTGTAATTATTGATGTTTAAATTATTTTCAGGTCATATCTGCAATATTGCCTTGCATGATCTTGATTTTTCAGCTGAGGATCTCTGAAAATGAAAACAAATTATGCCAACATTATAATACATAGTGATCCCAAGTTATTTCAATCCAATCAAAAGTTCAAGCATATGCTTAGTGATTTTACTATTCGATTCATTTAATTTCAAATATATCCCATTAACCTAATGCTTTTTTATTTTATGTGCATAATAATGCTTGTTCAAATAAAATTTTAAGTGTTATTATTAACGCTAATCAAACTGGTTTACTTCTTTGTGTGCCCTACAATAGATACACGGTTAATCTACCTGGTCAAAGGTGTCCGCCTATCCTACATATAGGCCTATTTGTAGGCTACTTATAGGGTGCGCGGATTTTATTAAAGAGGCTTGTAGGCAAAATAGGGTGCAAGAGTTTACGCTAAAAGCCTAGCCTACAAAATAGGTAGGTTAAGGCATAGTAGAATTATAGGCATACATATATGTAGGCTATTGATTCATGTCATTTTCATTTAATGGTAAATGGAACGGCCAAAGGAAAATTAAAGAATAATCCTGGTATTTGCAGATTGTATGTTTCATGGTGCGGTTCAAGCATGAAAAGTTTGTGCTATCTCGCCTTGATATGCGCTAGAACTTCACTAAAATTAAAACTTCAAAATACTTGCTAAGTGGAAACTGTATAAACTCGACAACTGAAACGAAAAATTGCGTTTAAACACAATTCAAATTTCAAACAGGATGCGTAGAATTAGAGTAGAATGCCCTTAAACAGTCTGTCAGTAACGAAAAGTATATAAAATGTAGGAAGGGTGTAGAATTGATCTAATTTGTCAATGAAATGTAGGCTTGTATGTAGGCTTGGTGCTCCCCATATAGGAAGGATGTAGGATAGGCTGACCTATTCGGCGGTTAAAATGTAGGCATATATATATAAAACATATATATATATAAATATGTAGGCTCGGCTCAAATTTTATAAATAGGAAGGATATAGGAAGGCTGACCTATTCGGCGGTTAAAATGTAGGCATATATATATAAAACATATATATATAAATATGTAGGCTCGGCTCAAATTTTATAAATAGGAAGGATATAGGATAGGCTGAGCCATTTGGACACCTTTGCACCTGGGCTTTTAAAACGGTTCTGATATGCCAGATTTATTGCACATACATACATATGCGCATTAAATTTGCTTCTTGAGCAGTAAACCTATGAGTGTACACAATTATTGCAGTTAGTTACTGGTGACGGGGAACAACCTTTCTGATTGGTTTTTATCAAAATTTAGAGTTACAAAATTTGTATACATTTTTAGCACATACTACCTTTTCTGTACGCTACAGTATAAGAAAGTTGAAATTAATGAACGGACGTAATGGTTAGTGTAGTATACAGAGCTATGCAAAATACTTGGTCTGAGGTGAAAAAATACAAAATAAAATACCTGAAGTAAAATATAGAAAATACAAAGTAAAATACCTCAGGTTACATTACTAAAATACAAATAAAAATACAATACATGGCCGGTAATTTAAAATACTCAAATACAAAATACTGTATTGTAAATACAATACTTTTCTTAAAATACCCAATTAATGCTCACTATTTTCAGTTCAGGACTCAAACAGCTTTAAAAGGCAACATTTTATTAAAACAATTACATAACTAATCACTTAATCACTTCAAGGACTGCATATAAAACTTGTGTAGCAACAAATGATTCAACTTTTATTGAATAAGTCATAATTACCTTGACTAAAGATAATCAGTTATTTTAATTGTTTATTAAGTAATGTAGATTATTATATTTTTAGTATCCGGGTTAGTATCTGAAAATTAAATTGAGTGTCTTCGGCGGATCTTAAATATTGTTGTTAAAGGGGCAAAGTGGACTAAATGTAAGTGATGTACAAAAGCATACGAGCGTTAACTATTTTGACTATTCAGTGACGATATGTAATGCTGAATATCGTGAACCTGAACATGTTTGATGTGTCTAGTAATAATGATTCATTCCAACGTATGTTATTGCATGGTAAAACATTCAAACTACAAACAATGTAAAAGTTGTAATGATGCTGGTGAAAAGTATTTTGAGTCAAATACTTTATTTGAAATACATTTTCCAGGCCCTTGAAAGCATGCAAATACAAAATACTTTTTTACTTACAGGCCCTGCAAATACTGAGTACAAAATACTTGCCCACTGCTTGCTAACTTTAAAATACAAAATACAAAATACTTTGTAGTCTGAAAATACGTATTTTAAAATACTGTATTTGAAAATACTGCATAGCTCTGGTAGTATATCTACTGAATTTACATAAAATGCATTAAAAGCACGTAATAAACCATCCCCACCTTACAATAATATTGTATGTATGCTAATTGTATTGTCGTGGGTGAAATTTGTAGCGCTTGATTTTACTCGTATCAAAGATATGCTATTCCCATTTTCTCAAAGCAAAAATGCGTAACCTTAATATACACATACGTAATTACAGATGTTTCATATCTTTGTCTTCTCCCTGAATCATATTTTGAGAATAGGTTTGCCATATTGCTCAAGTGAATTCATAACGATAGGATTATGTCTTTACGATTGATGTAGTATATTTATGCAGGTTTTTAAAATTCTCCGAAATGTTACCGAATATTCTGTATATTTTAATACTAACTGGAAGTAAATATTTACAGACCGAGTTGGAGAAACTCAAGAACAAAGAGCCCAATACTAGCAACTTTAGAAATTAATACCTTTCAAACGATTATAATAATAACCCACTGACGTAAATTTCATGGCAAACAATTGCAAGCGCATTGGAAGAGATTATTCGTGCTCATATCTTTCAGAATTTCCCAGCAGACACATTAACCCTGGTTGGGTACAAGATCCTTTACCCTAAGAATGGGCTTAAGATCAAATTAAAACTGCGTAATTTTCTGTAGGCTTACTCCTTCACAGAGTCTAATACACAAAACCACATTAGTGAACTCCTTCATATTATAATATTATGTTTTAGAACCCAATGGAGAATTTTTTATTTAGGAGAAACCTACAGTTTGACAAGTAAGCAAGCCTGGATTGACTGAGTGAGTTATGCATTGCTTATACCCTTGTATGTCCTATAAGTTAATTGTTTGGACAAATGAGTTTGTAACACATAGAGGAAGGAAATATTTTGAGAAATGTATATTAAATACGTTTGGTTTTAAAAATGGCTCAAAATTAATTGGTCAAGTTAACAAATTTTGTCCATTAATATTAAAATTCTGAAGAGAATTGCTACAGAAGTATGTTTTCATAAGAGGACTGGTTGTATTTCTTCTTGACTGAAGTACTTTTGCTGGATTTCAGTTTGAGGTGCATCTTAACACTGCCCCAGTTTTAAAAAATGTGTTTCTTCAGCGGATTAGCCATTAATTTTGGCAGAATTGTGTGGTGCATGCCATATTGGAATGCTACTTGTAATCACCGTTGGAACAAAACTTCTGAAACGTTGTTCAAAATATTCCAGCTTGTGGTCCTGTACATTTTGATTAGCACGGTGGTGGACACATTTATGAGCAACAGTTTAGAAATAGTCCTTGGAAGCTTGAACATGTCGGATCATATCAGCTACACTTTGGTATACTCATCGTACATCATACCAAACGCTTTCATTAGGATTGCAAATGTGCTGTATGCAACGGATCTGACAGAGATAATAGTTTCTGTATCATCTTTGGGTGGGCAGTTTGAAGGGAAAATTGGAAGCGGAATTATTTTTATTATATTTGGGCTTCTCTCTATTCCAATTCTTTCCTTTGCGCTCTACGAAATTTTACGGGATGATGTAAACAGTTTCCTTTGTGCAAATTTAACATCATATCTTTTCCCTTCTACGTCCGTAATACCAGTTCATGTTTTCCTGGATTTTGTGTCCTACACGGGTGTTATGCACGCGTATTTATTCATGGGAGTATTTGGCATTTTAATTTTGAATATTTTTGAGAGATTGGTTAAAAGCTTTGAGAAAAACCACTTACAAAAATTGATTTGGACTGGGCAGGGAGCACCTACTTCGAACGGTTTTGTGCAGTCATTGGAACAATTAACAAAAGAAGCATTTGCTTTGAAACATACAATGGACAATTACTCGAAAATTGCGGGGGTGTATTTCCTGGCCCTACTTTATCACGCTGCTGCCAATTGGTTCAGATTCTTAAACCATGTCACTAACGGGAACAAAGTTTCTTTTCTGGTCAACTCCATGGCTCTTAACATATTCAGCATAGTGGCAATTGGTTACTTGGCATTCTTCGGGAATTACTTGAGCAAACGCGTAAGAATTGATTTATGGCGATTTTGTATGTGTACATGTAGACAAAAGTATTTTCCTCACAATAAAAATTATCTTTTATACTTTATTACACATTTGCATGGTTAAGGATTGCTGTTGATGTTGATCACTCAATTTCAGGCTTATAAAATTAAAGAGAAACTTTTAGCGGCAAATGTTTTGATTGGGTCTCCACAGCCACGTTCTGATGCAACGTTTTACAAGGCAATAACGTCCGTTTCCTTTACAATTTTAAAAAATTCCGTAACATTTTAATGCGTTTTCTAAAACTGCACAAATTTTTTTATTATTGTAGATAACCCAGGTTTCAACATGGATTTTAACATGGGAGTGGAAATTATCCGCGTTTGAAATGTGGGATGTGAATCATGTTGTTATTTCAACGGTATGTTTATCTGGATTAGCTAAATTTTAACGACATTTTAATAATTTATTGTAGTGATTGCGTAAGGTTTTATTTTTGTATTTTCGTTTAAAACTGTCTCTACAGTTAATCTGGTTATCTACACGAACAATCTACATTTACTAGGTGTCTTTATAAATTCATAAATTTGGTTATTGTCATTATATCTTATAGGTTTTCTCGGCAATTTTACCCTGCATGATTCTGATTTTTCAACTGAGAATATCCGAGAGTACTGGAAAGTAATAAATACAAGATTTCATTTAAAGCCTTTATATTTTGGATTCGTAAAGGTAAATCTAGATGGGAGAAACTAATTCGAAACATTATTTATATTCTTGTACTTATTAATGATTAATGGAACCTTTCTGTAAAAGTGTAAGTAATTATTCTATTCAAGTAAATTAAAATAACTCAAGTTTTATTTGACAAAATTAAAATATATAGGTATTGATTATTTTACAAAGTTTTACTATTCCTATTTCTGGGTACCTTTCAGTATTCATCAAAATGTTCAGATTTTTAATCTTTAACCCGTTAATCCAATCGATTTTTTTGAATTTTATTGTCAATCACTTAGCCCAAATCCAGGTTCTGAAATTTAAATGGGCGAATCCTTTAAAACAAGCCAAATAATCTCAATTTGTATTGTCAATCCCTTTTCCCGTAATTTAATGCAACAGCTCACCTGAATAAATTTCCCACCCCTGATGAATTGTAAGATCACTTGATCATGTTAATGATCTCATTATGCTCAATCAGCTAATGGAAAGTGATAATTTAGAATGGATGCGAAAAATGGACGTCAAATATTTGCCTCGTCACTTAAATAATTTATTATTACCATCGTTCAAACATTTCCAAACTTGAGGTTCACAAGAACATGCATTGACGAAATTCAAGCTTATGACATAATCACGCGTGTCCAGACATCTCTCATTTTGTTTTGAACATTCTTGAATATTGATTCGGTTTGAAGAAATTAATTTAAATTCCAGCGCGTCTTCATTTCAGAAGTTCAATCAAACGAAGTATGTCTTATTTAATAGACGTAACCGTATATTTTGGTAGACTTGTGTGGTGCCTACCATTATGGAGTACTAATTGTAAATATAGTCAGTACAGAAATATCTGCATTACAGTTTTCAAATTAACTCAGCTTGGAATTTTGCTCATTTTTATTTGTGCATCCTCTGACACGATGTTAAGCAACTCGCTTGAAGTAATCCTTGAGAGTTCTAAACTTTCTGATCATATTACATTTGCCCTAGTTTATTCAATGTACGTGATCCCAGATACTTTGATTCGGTTGACGCAAGTTTTTTGCACAAGTGAACTAAAGGAATTGGTCGTAACTCTGTCTTCTCTAGTAGAACAGTGTAAAACGAAAATTATTCAGGGAACGGGATTTGTAGTGGCTTCCTTCATCTTAATACTGAATCTATGCTTAGTCTTATTTGCAATTTGGGAAGATGATTTGAACAGTTTTGGAAACCCGAATTTCAAACTAACATTTTTTACTGAGAAGGCTCTGATTTTAGTGTACATCATTGGAGATGCAGCATCTTTCTCTATGATCATGTACGCATATTTATTTGTGACCACTTTTGGGGTTGTGATTTTGAATGTCTATGAGCAATTGATGGAGGAATTTGATGTAAATTATTTACGGGGAGATTTCTCAATTGAGAGCAAAGAAATTGCTTGGAGTCTGCATAAATCCCTGGATGAGTTTACGAAGCAACTTTTCGCACTTAAGCGCGTCATGGATATTTATTCAAAAATTGGAAGCATTTACATCCTTGCCCTAATTTACCATTCAGCGGTGAACTTATTCCGGCTTCTAAACGCTATTTCCAACAAAAATGAAGTTTCATTTCTTATCAACTCCATGGCCCTTAATGTTTACTGTGTAGTGTCTCTTGTCTACATAGCGTATTTTGGAAACCACTTGAGCCAACGGGTAAGATTTTTTAAAATTTAAAATTCGTAAAAGGATGTTTGTGCCCAAAACTCATTGTCAGTCTGACTTTACGTTAACGGCATTTTTCAGGCCCAGGAAATAAAGGAGAACATTTTAGCAGCGAATGTTCTCGCAGAAACCTTAAGTCATGGTAAAGTAAGTATCTGAAGGAATATTTTTAATGTACGCTTTAAATATTCTGATGCTGCATATATATAGAATCATATTTTATTTACTTAAGTTTTATAAATATTTTGTTGAAAATATTCTGGTGTATATTTTTTCAAATAGATTTCTAAGCTATTATCTTGGCTTCCCACATGGGACTGGAAGCTATCAGCGTTTGAAATGTGTGCCGTGAACCACACCATCATACCAACAGTAAGTATTGCATGCTATTAAGTCTGCATTGGTATTTGTAGATGTAGAATTAATTGATACTTAAATTCTAAAAGAATTAAAGCAATAATCATTAATTTCTTTCTCCATTATTCCTTTATAAAATAAATTCAAAAACATTAAGTACAAAATGCATTTCATTTGTTTTTTAAGGTAATTTCTTCAATCCTCCCTTGCGTAATTCTGATTTTTCAATTGAGACTTTCCGAGAATTAAGGAAAATGATTTCAAAAAGTTGAATTCCTGAACGTTTTCATGATTGATCCCGTTTAATAGCACCAAATAATAATTTTAGAGCTGACCCAACGATTTGCAAATTGATTCAACATAATTTTTGGTTCTTTACCCGCGTCACATATACTTATTTACTTGAAACCAAATAAGGTTAAGTGTTTGCACAAGTAATGCAAGGAAACGTAGCTACGTTATTATAAATTAATGTATATAATTACATATATAGATATTATTTCTCTAAAATATTAATTCAGTATTACTTCAAGTAATAAATATGAATTTCAAGCTCCATATACATATACATATATGACAGCAATTGTAATGACAATAATTAAAAGTTTGAACAAAATAAATTAGATAACTGATACTATTATTTCTTGTCTATGAACATTCTTATCTTGACTTAGGAGGTATATTTTGTCAATTTTGTGAAACATTCACCCTGTGTCCGGTAGCCATATTAATATGGCGACGGCTGTTGATAGACCAAATTATTTATTAATGTTGTAGATAATTACTTAAAATACTACAATAATTATAAGTAATTTCTACCGTCAAGCTGAACTTTCATACTCCTTCAAAAGTTTTACACATGAATCTGCACTGGGGGGAATAATTTTTTTACTTCGAATTTCGTAATGGCGGTGCACTACCGCCACTTCTCGGATCGGGTGAAGGTGAAACTATTGCGGGTAATAAACATACTTACTACTCGATAAGTAACTTCATTACCTACAATAAAATTACCATTTATTCTTATTTTGCAATGTTTTCAATTAGGAATTTATTCATACTTAAACCAGATGGTTCCTAGACGATGGATAATTATTATGAGTACTGTAATGTAGCTATTTATTTTATTATTGTTTCTATGTATTTCCAATGATACCAACTATTGCAGTAACTTGCATCCGAAGGCCAAATTTTATTGTATGTATATACTGAAGTTAAAAGTTAATTGACCAAAGCGCTGGGATAGGATTCACATATGCAGGCATTGTTTGCAGTCATTTCAGTCAACTGAAGCGTTACTAAATCATATTGAAAGATGTCATCGGAGTAAAAAAGCTGTTTTTAATTCTGATCCTAAGATTACTATACATTTTTAATGTTAAATAATCCTGCTAATGTATATGTAGATAGGGCAGTCAGCCAATGTGACAGTTTGCCATTTTTGTTGTTTTGAAGACAGCGGCATTTGGACTTGAGCCATCTAGCCTCTGAACCTTCAGTTAGTTACTAATACTTACTTTTCCTGTGATACCAATTACTTTTATCTTGGTGTGTAGATACAATAGGAAGGTTATTTGTTATCTAATAGTATATGTTACCTGTAAAATGTAATAGGAGTTTAATTGCTTATTACGGCAGTACTATATGCACATGTATTTGCTTAAATTATCTGCGTCCCAACCACTAATAACTAATACATGCAATGTAAAAATAGCGGATTGTTACAGGTAAAAGACCTGAAAGACAATAAAGATTACTTTACGTTTTTACATATATCTTTAAATTATTAACAATTAAATGCAAAAGTAAGCAAACAATATCTCTTAGGTAAGTTTTAGCATCACATAAATGTTGTGTTTACCATGTGCTCAAAGTTGTTGTAAGCTCTTTACATCAAAACCGGTTTGCTCCTTCCACGTTGCGGATACATTTAATTACTTCCAATTTTCAGCATCAACCTTTCTTTATGTTTGCAACGACTATAAAGTAAACAACATTACGATTGACTGTTTTGATGTGTTGAGTTACAAGGGCGTAATTCAAATTATATCACAATGTTGAGATGCATAAATACATAATACCTTTAAAATACTTGATCATAATGACTTTTATTGTGATTGATAAAAATTAAGCTAGAGGAAGTCAATATATTCAATCGTCGAATAAAAAAGATAATTTATATGGAGACGAAAAAGGCCGACAAATATTTGCACCATCACTTAAGTAATTTTGTTACCACCATATTCAAACCATTCGAGATTAAACTTGAGGTGCATGTGCATTGAACACGTGTATTGACGAAATTGAAGCTTTCAACTTATTCACTTGAGCTAAGACGTCTTTCAATTTGTTTTGATCATTCTTGATTTTGAACTAGATTTGAAGAAATTAATATAAATTCTAGCAGATCTTCATTTTAAACTTGCAATGAGACGAAGTATGTCGTATTTCATAGACGTTACCGTATATTTTGGCAAGCTTGTTTGGTGCCTGCCGTTTTGGAGTACTAATTGCAAATATACTCGCTGCAGAAATATTTACATTACTATTTTTAAATTATTTCAGTTAGTGATTTTGTTTCTTTTTCTTTGCATATCCTCCGACGTACTAACAAGCAACTCACTTGAAGTAGTCCTTCAGAGCTCTAAACTTTCTGATCATATTACATTTGCTCTAGTTTATTCAATGTACGTGATTCCAGATACTTTGATTCGGTTGACGCAAGGTTTTTGCACAAGTGAACTAAAGGAATTGGTCGTAACTCTGTCTTCTCTAGTAGAACAGTGTAAAACGAAAATTATTCAGGGAACGGGATTCGTAGTAGTCTCCTTCATCTTAATATTGAATTTAAGCTTCATCCTGTATGAAGTTTCAGAAGATGATTCTCATGGTTTCGCAAACCCGAATTTCAAATTGACATATTTTAATCACAAGCTTCTGACCGTAATTTACGTATTTCTGGATGCAACATCCTACACTGCTATTATGAACGCATACTTATTTGTGACCACTTTTGGGGTTATAATTTTGAATGTCTATGAGCAATTGGTGAAGAAACTGGGGGTAATTTATTTACGGGGGGATTTTGAAACTGAGAGCAAAGCAGTTGCTTGGAGTCAATCAAAATGGTTGGATGGGTGTACGAAGCAACTTTTCGCCCTTAGGCGCGTCATGGATATTTATTCAAAAGTTGGAGGCATTTACATCCTTGCCATAATTTACCATTCAGCGGTTAACTTATTCCGGCTTTTAAACTCTATTTCCAATCAAAATGATGTTGCATTACTTGTCAATTCCAAGGCTCTTAATATTTTTTCTGTGGTGTCTCTGGGCTTCATAGCGTATTTTGGGAATTTCTTGAGCAAACGGGTAAGCCTAAATACAAATGCTCTTATGTTAGTCGCAAAATAATAAAACTATACACAGGATTGCTTGTTTGTGAGTCTGATCTTATCTTATCGTAATGGTCATGCGCAGTCCCAGGAAATCAAGCAAAATATTCTAGCAACACATGTTCTCGCAAGACCCTTAAGACATGATGAAGTGAGTATTTGAATAAATATTTCCAATGCAGCCTTTAAACATTCTGAACTTCGTGCATAAAATCGTTTTTATGTAGACTTTTATTTCACTAATATTTTTATTACAACAATGTTAACACTTGGATATAACTTCCTTAAATAGATTTCGAAGCTGTTATGTTGGATTCTCACGTGGGATTTTAAGCTATCAGCGTTTGATATGTGTGACGTGACTCACGCCATCATACCAACAGTAAGTTCCTTATGTAATTTGTCGTTGATGGTATTTGTTAACGTGGTATATTGATGCGCATACAAATTTGCATTCATTAGTATTATAAATTGGTGTTAATATTCATCATTTGTTTTTCAAGGTGATTTCTTCAATCTTCCCTTGCATGATTCTGATTTTTCAGCTGAGACTTTCCGAAAATGAAGAAATTTGAACTAAAATGATTATTTGAATGTTTCGTGAATCATTTATGCTTTCACGAAGCACATCACATCACATATATTTTAATCCAAACTTGGCTGAATGAGTGCAACAACACGTTTTTATGTCATTAAACTCCCAGTACTTATATTGATTCTCTACAATATCAGTCCAGTGTAACTTCAAGTAATGAATATTATTTTCCAGCTGTATGACACTATTCGTAATGACAATGACTACAAGGCTGAAGGAAACAAATTTGATGGATGATAACAATGCAGTCGATCTTATACATAAATAATTTCCATAAAAGCACTTTAGTTGAGAAATTCTGGATTCGACGAATAAGGGAAATGTATATTTAAGCATAGAGGTGAAATATAAATGAAAAAAATGTTATTGACTGAAATAAATGGTGACATTACTTTCATTACTTTATAACAACATATAATATTATTGATACTTGAGGCTTCAAAGTCCATACAGATTAGATGAATGCATTTTATGTACTGTCAGTTGATAACAGAGTGCACTGGAAATTGACCTATTTTACACAAGCTGTTTTCCGTTTTGGGATATTATTTTCATTTTTGCATGAAATTTTTGAGATCTTAACATTTCTGTCTAAAACCTTTAAAAAAGATGCCCAAACTTGGATCTGTGGTGATAACTTTTGGTAGGATCGTTCTGAACGTGCCATATTGGAATGACCAGTGGACTTCACTTACAAACAAAATCGCTACATGTTTTTTTATAGTAGTGCAATTCCTATTCCTATCAGTATCTATAATCATAACATGGGACACTTTCATTAGCAATAACTCTCTGGAAAGGGTACTTGGGACATCCAAACTCTCGGACCATATTACCTTCATCCTCATTTACTCAACATATACGATTCCTGATTTTGTGGTGCGCTTGACGCATATTTATTATTTAAATGACCTCCAAGAGTTTGTAAGGTCTTTGAAATCCTTGCGGATTAATGCAGCGGCTCCAACTACTGGGCTTGGTTACGTCATAATTGCATTTTGTGTCTTACTAATTTTAGGGTTTGCTTCTTTTGAAGCTGTGCAGACCGACTACTACAGTTTACAGAATCACAATTTAACGTTGACAGTTTTCCGAAACCAATTGACAGTACCATTTTTTATTCTGACAGACGTAGCTTCTATTACAACTGTGATGTATGGGCATGTCTTTGTTGTAACGTATGGCATCTTGGTGTTGAATACTTATGAGCAAATAATCTCCAAATTTGAGAGAAATTATTTTAATGGGAAAATCTTAACATCACGTGATGAATCTGAAGCAGCTCTAGCTAAATCCCTGGATGGTTTTAGAAAGGAAATATTCACACTGAAACGTGTCAGGGACATTTACATAAAAATTGCTGGAAATTATAGTCTAGCAATTATATACCACGCTGCAGTCAACTTTTTTCGACTCTTGAACTATGTCACAAACAGGAAAAACGTCTCCTTCGTCGTTAACTCCATGACACTTAATATATTCTGTGTAGTGGCTATTGGGTACCTTGCATGCTTCGGGAATTTTTTGAGCAAAAGGGTAAAACACCACTGACTAAATAAAAAAAAATCTTGAATGGATTATGCCAACCTTTAAGCCATTAACATGTGTAAACAGTATCACGCAATTTATATTTTCTTCCAGTTCCACGAGCAAAAGGAGAAGCTTCTCATGACCAATGTACAAACTGGACTTAAATGTAATGAAAAGGTAAAAAAAAGCAATGAAACAAAAAGGTTAAAAAAAAGCAATGAAACAAAAATTAAGTTCCGATGCACAACCAATTTTGACATTGTATGGACATGATTGAATCTATTATTATGTACTTAATTATCTACATGAACAAATGCAATCGCGTTTGGAGCGTGAAGCACATGAAATATCCCTGCATTTGTACGTAGTTTGTATAAGCGCATGTTCTCAGACCTAAAGACTTTAAATTATAAATACGTAAATATTTAATTTGCGTCCATTAAAACACATACTAAAATTTTGACGCTTGTTCACATGTCTATTTTCTGGCTCTACCAAAATTGTATATGCTTAATTGTGTCTATTCCAGATTTCGAAGCTACTAGCATGGCTTTTAACATGGGACTTGAAACTCTTCGCATTTGACATGTTTGAGCTAAACCATTCTATGATTCCTTCAGTAAGCCGTTTTTGTGACATTCGCAGCCATAATTTTTTAATTAACTTCAGATTACAAATATATATATTTAATTGTCAATTATTGATATAAATATATACAACAATAGTTTTTCGCCCAAATGCATATCCAAAGTTGCCTTGTTTGTTTATAATAATTATTACAGGTCTTAGCAGCCATCTTGCCCTGCATTATTCTGATCTTTCAACTGCGAATATCCGATGATGATTTGGTATAAACTTCGTATCTATGTAAAAATTAAAGTGCGTAAATATAGCATAAAGCATTGTGACGATGGTGCAATTTAATTAAAAATAATATTGATGTTCAAGAGGTAAAAATAAACCAGAAACTAGTGCTGTTGATTTAAAAGCCAATTGATCTATAAACATCGCTGGACTCTGTGACACAGACCATTAATAATGGCATGCAGTTTTAATATCCATTACTGTAATTTATTCGGCATTACAAATACATATACAAGTAGTTTCAAGTAGCCCCACGATCAGATAGGTACAGCTCATCTTGCTTCTTCCCGGAAGCTATATGTCGTAATATTTCAGGTACCCACAACTGCATATTACAGATACTAAGGAGTTCATTAGAAATAAATTCAAAAGATTTATGAATCTCTACTTAGTTATTTGGTTGACTAATCCCAAGATTGATTGCAGACAGGTAGGTAATGTTTACTAATTATTTAAACTGTGAACCTCCAGGGAGGTACCTAAATACTAGACTACATATTTAATTTTTATAAAAGGTTTTGGAGTTAAAAAAAAGTCTTAATTCTGTGTGGTCATTATACATAGTGCTCATAGAATTTAAAAACATGAATCTTCTTCAGTGTGGGCTGTAAGAGCACACCCCAAAATTAACTGACAGCCTCTTCACATTTGTCACTGACGGGATAAAGCTGTAAGCAGAAAATGTCAATTTCAAAGATCAAGGCTTTGCACGTTTGTACGTACAATTATTAGCTTGTCCAAGAAACAGGATACGGTTGTATGCAAAATAAGGGGGATGTGATGGGATTTTTTCCCAAACATTAGAATAATTAAGCTCTTCACGAACAGACACAGATCCGTATCTCCAGTTTCAGCTGGAATTTTACAATCCTGTTAATTATAAAGCCTCTAATAGGATATCTATACAGCTTTTGGTTTTTGCTACACTACGCTACAGACGTGTAGAATTACCCCTCGTGGGACTCTGGTAATCTTAAGAAGACTTCAATGGATATTTCTGTACAGAAAAGCTAAGGAGTGTCAATAAGGCTGGAAAATTATGCATTTTCTACAGTAAGTCCATAAATATTACAAGGTAGAATAAAAAGAGAGGTGTGATGACTGAGGGCACAAAAATTCTCCAGTGATTGGGACTTCTCAAACAAGTATCTATACATTCATGGGGTTATAAATCAAGTCCATGTAATACTTGTACAAGTCGAAATGAAGGAATAACAAGAGTGTGAGAGGGACGACTACAAGAAGCTATATACAAACGATTCTTTGAGATTCTTTTTTGGACTAGATCATGACTCATGACTCACTGGTTGAGATTTTCGCATGCCAGACTGACAGAGCAAATGTCATCAGTAAAAAAAAATTCCCTTCTGCCAAATGAGTGCAGCTGCATGGCAAGACAGTTGAATTAAAAGAACAAGTTTTTGTCCTACTGGAGATTACGAAGACAAAAGGCAACTACGATGGATTTAACAGTTTGCAATTATACCATAGCGTCTCCTCTGATGCATATACATATGAGCCAGTTCCCTTTTATAGTCACAAATAATTTTTGGTTTGAAAAATGCAGAAAAGGTGCATAAAAAAATTTTACATTTGAGAATATTGGCTTTAGTGTTATTAAAAGGTTGTCCTTCAAACTTCCTTAATAATCAAGACGCTTTTTCCCCCTGTTTCAGGTATAAGCTCAACTTTGACTCATAAACTAATTAGCATAGTGTGTTTATACTCCTTGGATTTTATGTGAAGGTGAAGGTAAGGTGAAGAAATGTATTTATTTCAAGCTGGTGGGTCTACTTCTTTTCGCTCCCTAATTTTTTTTTATTGGAATTTTTGAGTATGACAAGTTTAGGGTAACATAAAAGCTTAAAGAAGCTGGATTTGAGAATACAAGCTCATTGCTAGTTATCAATTCCTTGCAGCAATACAAGGAAGATTGTTTTCCTACTCTTGACATCCTGTTCCAAAAGCAATGGGTCTTTCGGTAATTATTTTTTGTAAATTTCATTATTATTTCAGACTTCAGTAGTGTTAATAACTTCCAAAGAAAAATTGTGAATTGATTTGCTAGGAGTTTTAAAAATCCAGTGTATTGTAATAAATATCTCTCAAATATTTGCAAACTGGTTCTTCCAAATTGGTTCTCCGTATTTTAAACTGTAGATCTTGGGGATATTTTGCTACGACAAGAAATATGATATGATTTTTATTTTTGTATTTTTTTTTGCAGTGGATTGCACTGTCCTTGCTCATGTTTCAAGTATGCCTAGGCTTCCCTAGTGATTACTTGCTACCGGAGCAAAACGAGATTGAACCTGCGTATCTCCCACCCCGAAAAGCATTTGAGAGTAACTATGCAGCACAGATCGCCCCACAAAGTTCGCAATATCAACAGCAAGCTCAAGGTCAATTTTCCCAGTTGGGAGGATCCCAGGCCAAGCTTACCAACACCTATCAAACTTCCCAGGGAACATCTCCATTAAGATT
The DNA here is from genome assembly GCA_947179485.1 of Allacma fusca. Lineage (NCBI taxonomy): Eukaryota > Metazoa > Arthropoda > Collembola > Symphypleona > Sminthuridae > Allacma > Allacma fusca. The sequence continues at coordinate 57,258,762 of OX359246.1, read as the reverse complement.
ACCCACCATTGGGACTATTAACCAAGGCCAAAGTACTGTACATTCATCAACATCAGGAGGAGCAGCGTACCAGTCAAAAGTGGCCCAGCATGCAACATCTTCTGGAAGCGCCTACCAGGCTCAAAGTGCGCAGGTATCTTCTTCGTCAGGAAGTTCTTACCAGGTCCACAGTGCAACTAAACAAACTTCGGGGTCAGGAAATGCCTACCAGACTCAAATCGGTCAACATTCTTCCGGCTCAGGAAGTACTTCTGGATTGGGGAACTCTTACCAGGCAGGAGGTCAGGCTCTTTCTGGGCAAGGAGGTTCCTACCAAGCTCATAACGGTAAGCAATCTTCTGGATTTGGAAGTTCTTACCAAGCTCAGAGTGGACAAAATTCCGCTGGTTTAGGAAGTACTCACCAGGCTCAAAGCGGTCAGCATTCCGCTGGATTAGGTGGTTCTTACCAAGCCCAAACAGGTCAACAAGGAAATTATTATCAAGCCCAAAGCGGTCAACAATCTTCCGGTTTAGGAAATACCTACCAAGGTCAAAGTGGTCAGCATTCAGCAGCGTTGGGAAACTCCCGCCAAACTCAAAGCGGTCAGCATTCTTCAGGCTTAGGAAGTGTCAACCAGGTTCAAGGTGGTCAACTTAATTCTGGTTTAGGAAACTCTTACCAGGCTCAAGGTGGTCAGATTCACTCTGGGTTGGGAGGTTCTTACCAAGCTCAAAGCGGTCAACAGTCTTCAGGCTCAGGAGGTTCCTACCAGTATCAAAGTAGTCAGGTTTCATCTGGATTAGGCGATTCTTACCAAGCTCAAAGCGGTCAAAATTCTGCCGGTTTAGGAAATACCTATCAGGCTCAAGGTGGTCAGGTTTCCTCTGGATTAGGTGGTTCTTACCAAGCCCATGGCGGTCAAAATTCTGCCGGCTTAGGAAATGCCTACCAGGCTCAAAGCGGTCAACATTCTTCTGGTTTAGGAAATTCACACCAAACGCAAGGCAATCAGCAGTCTTTTACTTCAGGAAATTCTTACCAGACACAGCAAGGATCCTCTGCAGGAAATAACTACCAATCTGGAAATGCTCAGCAGGTATCCTTGGCAGGAGCTGCTTATCAGCCTCAAGCCCAGGCGCACACTGCTCAACATGGAACTTCTGTTTTAGGAACTGCTCAACTTGCCACCTCCACTGGAACTGGATACGAATCTCAAAGTGGCCAGCTTACTTCATCTGCTGTAACTGGCTACGAGACACAGGTCAGTCAGGGTGCCACATCATCTGGAGCTGCCCAGCAGTCAGCAACTGCTGAACATGCTTTCTCAGCTGGAGCTGACTACCAGTCTCAAGTTTTGGGCGAGCAATTATCTTCACAAGGAGCTGCGCATGTGTTGGAACAGGTCGATGAAGCCACAGTAGTGCCAGCTTATCCTGAGTACGAAACTCCATTAACACCAGGACCTTCCCAACCACATTTGACTTTAATCCAAACCCCTAAGGTACCTTTACCACAATACTCAAGCCCCACTCCAAACCCATACGGAACTGTACCAGAATATCCAAACCCACCTCCAGAAAATACCCCGGAACAACCACAGCCAGCCTATCCTCATGCTGTCCCTGAAACAACGCCCAATCAACCAATCCCTGCATACCCCCATTCATCATCTAAAGTAGTTCAACCAGCACCGCTCTACTCAAATCCAACATTGCCCGATGCACCCGAAGTTCCCCAACCTGCTTATCCACAAGCAACTTATGAAGAAGTTCCAGTTCAACCAGTTCCACTTTACTCTCAACCCTCCGTATCAGCAACAGGTTCTCACCAACAAGCAGAACATGCGCAGTCTTCGTCATCATCGAAAACATCACAGCGTCAGCAAGGCTCCCAATATCAAGTTTCCTCATCGAAACAAACTCAACATCAAACCGGGACTTTGACTCCAGCTGTACAAACTCATCACTATTCTGAAAACACGTATGAGTACTCTTCCGTTAAGAAAACACCAGAATTAACAACTCATCATGCTATCTCCTGCAAAACAAACAGCAACCAGGGGGCATCCAGCGGCTCACCATGCAAGGAAGTGAACTATCAAGTCAAGAACGCGAACCTAGGAACTCAAACATCAGGACCGGTACTTCTAACGGAATCTGAGTACCAAAAGGCGCTCTTTTCTGGAACTGGGATTCAAACAGGGACAGCACAAGCCCATCAAGCTTCTACTTCCCACTCATCCACCAGTGGATCTTCAACCGGATTCTCTTCAAGCCAATATTCAGGAACATCTTCAAAATCCGGTAGTCACGGCCAATCAGAATTCAAATATCAAATTCCATCTCTCCCAGCGACACCTCTCATTGTAGTTCCCAGTTATCAAATAGCAAGTCAGAATCTCCAGACACAAGGATCTCTTCAACAGTCTGGACTCTCTGGACATGTGTATCAGCAAGCTAAACAGATCCATCAAACTGCGCAAGCGCATTCTGGCATTGTTCAACAACAATCATTTGAACAGCTGGCGGTGCCAGTTGTTGAGATTTCATACACGCCTGCTGTGGAAAAATCACCAAGCCTTTTGTACTTACCACCCAAAACATCTTCTAGTGTTTTCTTCGCATAATTGTGAACGTTATGAAGGTCATTGTAGAATATAAACCATTTTCACTTTGGAAAACTGTACACAAAATTTACTTCAATTGTTTTGATTAGTAATTGGGTTTGTACATATAACCCTGAAATGACGGCATTTTTTTGACAAGTTTATTTGTCTACTACTTTATATTCTTGTATTCATTGAACTGTCAAGCTTATTCTACTTTTCTGGGAATAATTATTAGTCCCGTGGAAGCGCAGGATGAGCTAAATAATAATTTTGTCGGATTTAAACCCTCATTTATCAATCATATTACAAAATTAAATTTCCTTTAATTAAAATAAGTAACCATACATTTACCTACCCATGTGTTACTACATACACTGTCATAACCAATGCGAGCTAGTAAAATATGTATGCTGAGAAAATCTACCTTGGATTATGATTGACAGCGCATTCACATATATATTCATACCTGAAATTTGACTCTAACAATACATATGCATGATATAGGCGGTAGAGTTTCCTTTTTTGTTAATTAATATTTGTTTCATAAAAAGACCAGACCTATTGCCTTTCCCCGCAAGGTCTATTTTATATTTGTTTTTCAAATATATCACAGTATTTATATAAATTAACGATTATAATTTGTATAATGTGTCACACATAATTGTATGCTCTAATATTTAAAAATAATCTCCGTTGTGAAACAGTGTGATTCTGAAAAGCTCTAACTTACCACTCACGAACGACATCAAACGGAGTTACCTATCAATTTTAATTTTTGTGGATCATTTATTAAAAGGTCTTTAATTAATTACTCCTAGAACTTCCTACTGTATAAATGAATATTAGAGGCGAGACGACGTGCAGAAAACAGCACACTACTTTTTGTGAGCATTTGAGTCACGTCTTTTAGGGTAAGACCAGAAATTCCGTGACGTTAATTGAAAATTACGTTCTTTGCACAAGGAATTGCATTCTAAATAATTGCTATTCTGAATAATACTGCTTGCTCATAACATTTACTCTACTAAAATTTATTAACGTTTTTAAGGACGTTAATGTTGTTTAAGTAAAAGTAGATCGAATCGTTTCATTTCCTCAACGCGCATCTTATTTTAACTGTGAAGAATCCATCTGTTTTTCAAACCAGCTATAAAATTTACTTATTTTGAAAAGATCAGCAGGATGCTTCCTTTGAATTTCTGGAAGGAGCATCCCCACGTTGGAAGTTATGTCTACTTCTTCAAAGTCTTGTACGATTGGGCCACGTTGATCTTTGTTACACCAATAAGGTTGAAATATGACACTACGGAAAACAAGTTTGTAGTGAAAAAGAATTTCATCGGGCAGCGGGTAAGTTTTGTTATTAAAATGTTGTTCCTGTTCCCAGTTTGAAGTAAATTATACCAATACATGTTTTTATAGTAGAATTAATATCCTTACATAAATATAACTGGTCTTCCGATTTTTAACTTTTGAAATTGGTCGACGTAATAAATATCTGGGCTTTAAAAATTAAGGTTGCAATTTAATAAAAAAAATTAAAATTGTAAGACAGGCGCCAAATAGGAGTAATGCTTGTATAAGTAAGTAATAAACAATAAATGTTTTTAGATTGGGTGCTATCTGGCCCTTCTATTATACACCACATCAGTTGTGCAAACGCTGTACATAACTTGGATTACACTGAAGGCAAATACGGGAAACATTGCGTCATATTTTGATTTTTTAAATCACTGCTCTGTCAACATTGGTTTCTACGTCCATGTTTATGTGAACTGCTTTCGGGTGGATTTGGTTGAAGTGTACGTGGAAGCTTTACAGTCCGCCCCTGTAACAGTGGGTTGTCAGACATCAATCCGTAAAGTAGTTATTGTTTTCATAACTTATAAGTTTTTTTCCAATGAGGTTGAGGTTTGCCCCATGTGTTGTAAAGGATGTGTAGTCGCTGGGTGTGTAGTGAAATTTTAAATACCAAAATATATTTTTTATTATTATTCTTACAGGCAAAGTACATAGCCATGTATCTGTGTGCTCAAGCGATGTTTCAAACTTTCAGTTGGTTCGTGACATTGTTTCAAATGGACGTTACAAATTTCAATACCCTGTTTATATCATCCCAAAACGCAGCCAGGGAATTATTTTGGTGGGATCGAAATGCGACAGTAGAGCCATCTACTCTGTTTGTGGCAGCGGGTTTCCTTGGACGACTTTTCAACGCTTGTTTCATTAATGTTTCGCTGGATAGCTTTATCACTGTCCAGTTGTGTTGTGTTTACTTCCAAGTCTCGGATTACTTTGACTACATTCTGGCCAATGGGAATAAACCAGCAGATGTAATGAATTTAGACACATACAAAATTGACCTTTTTCTGCAATAATTATTACAGCTAAAAAATTTTTAATCCATCAGAAAGTCAATTTCAAATGGGGTAACTTATTTTATGCGTTTTAGGTGATCAAAATGATAGACCACTTCAAGGAGTTGATGCAGAAAACAAATAGTTACATCCGTCTGTATGTATTTCAATTCATATTGATGACTTTGACTTTTTATGCTATTCATTGTTTCGACGGCTTCAGCGAGTTTACACCAAAACTTTGGAAGGCCCAAATGTGCATGTACTACTGCTTAGAATTCAGTAACTTCTATTTAATGTGCTTAATCTACTTAAAGGTATCTAATTAATTATATTCGAGATCATTGCATAATCTTTCCATTTGAGACAAAACTGGACCCATAATAGCTTCAACTAAACATTATAGACCCGGCAGATAAAGAATTGGCTCTGGCGAAGAAGCAACTTCATGAGGATTTCTATCCAGCAGCTTTTGTCTACTCTCTTTGACCTACGAGAGTGCAGGCTTGGGATTCAATTAGGAAAATTTGCAACGATGACACCTGGTTTTTCTGCCGCAGTGAGAATTTAGCTCACAAAAATGTATAATTTGAGTTAAAAAATGGTATGTTTTTATTATAACTATTATTGCATTATTTTTCAGATCTTGGCCCAAATGGTCTCATCCTCCATGCTAGTGAAAGTATTTCTAACCAACAAATAGAAAGGGATTTTGAGGAGGTGCAAAAATTATTTTCTGAGCTAGACAAAATATTATGTTGGGGTTCAAGAGTGCAAATAATAGGCATGTGTCCAATGTGGATATACGGTAAAATGTCATAATCGGAAATTAATATCGGTTTGCAAGACTGGAATTTCTTTTAACGAATTAATCTCAATATTTGTTAGCTTAATTTTGTCGCAGGAAAGGAGTTTTTGTATGTACACGCATGTGTGAATTTTTATTGAGATTGAAGGTAGCAAATGTCAGACATAAAGTGGCAGTGGCAGGTTAATTAAATTAAATAAATAATTGTAAACTAGTATCATATTCTTTGTAATTTAGGATAGGACATGCAAATTGAAGATTTGGATTTTATGATTTATGATTTAATAATTTTACCCATTACTTATGTATCATGGATCATGGGATGGCCACAGCCTTACACATGTCAAATTTAATGATTTTAAGGTACCCTGGAGAGACCTGATTTTATTAATTTTGTGATCAATATGCAAAGAGTTGTGTCACACCTAATTATGTATATATACATAAGACACGTGGTATATGTAACTATAGTATGTATTTGAATGCCTGAGGTTTTTAAATGTTTCACGAGCCTTTAAAATATTTACGGTGTAGATATAACTTTAATCGAATTAAAATTTGACAGTTATTCTCATTGACTTGATTGATTTTTAAACTTCGCAAAATGTTACCACGTTGTGGTATATGCAATTTAGGTTTTAAAATAGTCAGTTGTCATTCTTCCCTCAATTCGAATACGTGCTATTGAGTTTTGTTTTTTTTTTTTTGCAGATGTTTTTATCAATTTAACTTATAGGGATTAGTTGTAATAATCGTTTTGTTGGTTTGAATAAATAACGGACATTTATTTCGGATATGTTATTATTATACATACATGGATTTACACATGTGGATATGTTCCTACTTTTAATGTGTAGCACATTTAATATTCAAAGTATGACATTGCAATACATTCCTTGGATTGCAGAGAATTGTTGTAAAATAATAATATTGTTTCGTGTAATAACTCAAAATATTTCGCCGTTCTCGTTTCTGCTTACTGCACTTTGTCTTTCTACAATAAATTAGTATTTAGCCATCAGAGCGTTTCATATTTTTATCGATAATTACACATACATAAGATTACTTTTAATCAGGGGTGGATTTACGGGGTGGCCCACCCTGGCCCGGCCAGGGTAAAAATTTAGGACCAGGGTAAACAAAATTTTGACTAAGGCCCTCAGATTGCAGATATCATGTGTAAAGGCCCACAAATCTATTTTGAGGGTTAGGGCCAGGGTAAAAATTATTTTATTAATCCACCCCTGCTTTTAATATACAGAGGATCGAATTGGTGTATGTTTCATAATAACATTATTGAATATTATTTATTATTATCAATGAAATAATTATTGTAGCTTTAAATAATCATTGCAGACATAAATAATTTCATTAGTTACAATTCCCATGTGCAGTTTCAAGTAAGTCTATATATGTATGATATAGTCATGTAGTCCTGGACGTTTCGTTCATTGACCTATGTATTACAAGTAAATGAACAGCAAAGATTTCGCTGAGTCCATGAAATTCATTCAACGAAAAACGGAAGAGACTCTACAAAATTGGGAACGCGATTTTTTCTGATGGATTCCCAGTTTCTACTCTACGATGGTTAGAATATGTGATATATGATAACCTCTATATACATACATATAGGTATATAAGTCACTATCTAATGTACAGGTCAAATAGATATGTCATTTTATAGTATCATCAGATATCCATACGGATGAAATCCCAACTCCGTGAAATAATGAAATGAGCTAAACCGGCATGAAATGTTATCCTTTACACAGCATTACTCATAAAGGTCTCCGAATTTCCCTTAAAACCCGAAAAATTTGCATTGGGATAAATTGTATCCCAATGTTTTTGCTTCTAAAAAGACTACACTCTGATAATCGGGTCTCCTACAGTGAAGGCACACTGTATACTTCGGATGGGGCATAGAAAACCGTAGAAAATAACAGTCGCATTTAAAACCAAACGAGTTCTACAGTACGCTCTCTTTACAAGAGCATCCCTAAAAGTGTCAGCTTTTACAATGGCATAAGCTCTTGTACGAACATAAATTAACATTGTTCTATGTAATTGGGAATGCGTCCAATTATTTTAACCCCTTAAAGAGAAACTGCTTTTTCCATAAGGGGGAATTTCTAAGTCCAGAGTACACTTTTTCGCATTTACACAAGAGTGGCTCAAAAATTTAATGAAAAAAAAAACAGAGGACAAACTTTATCGAACCACATGTTAACTAAATAGAGGAAAGGAAAGACTACACTCTTACAATCCATACCAAAGATTCATGACTAGAAAATTAACGGGAATTATTACACATGTATGTATATGCAAATATCCATACAATTAGATACATGGAGTGTGTGCGGGCACTGTTTTTTCATAATGCAATCAATTATTTGCGCGTCTGAATAAAATCTAACTCCTTGCAGAAAATTTACTATCTTCTGAGGAGCTGTCATTCGTACTACCACCCAAATAATTATGACTTAGACTTTCATATTCATCGTAGGTAGTTTCTTCAGTATCGGACGGCACTACATTCCACTCTTGCTGTTGTTGCTGGATGCCCTGAAAATAATAATTATAAATAATTGTTTTAGTAAAATCTTAATATACAAAAAAATGTAATATTTCCAATTTCCAACCCCATTGGACTTCGATCCAAAATACTTACTTTTTTCAAGTATGACAAATGTGTAAGAATGGAATCTTTAGAGTTTGAGGAACTGTCACTTGAGTACAGCCAACGAATAGTGGCTCGTTGTCTCTCAGAGAGCAAGGGATCTTTGTAGTCCGAGTAAGATCCATAAACCTCATCCGAGCTGGACGGCAGTCTCACATTAAACTCGATGATACCTTTCTGTGACAATTCACTATCTCGAGCAGAAATTTGAGCTTGGACTTCCTTATTATTAATTACATAAGAGATTAGTTTCTCCCTCTTGGACAGATCGGTGTCTTGGGTCCCAGGACGTCGGATATTATGAACGGCGGCTGTCATGTCCACACCCCCAACGTCAACATGAGGGAAGAGCTTCACGCTGTCATAGTCATAGTCGGGTAAATTAAATTTCCGATAGTCTGCCATCACTTCCAGGGTAGTGGTTCCGGAGGAGACTCGGGCTCTCACGGGTGAGTCTGATTTCAACACTTGGAGTGCGGGTGGTGGTGACATTGCATTGATGTTTTCCATCGGGTAAGGATACAGAGGTTCACGGTAGAGCTCTTCCTTCTGTTCGTCCTCATCCCCCTCGTCTTCTTCGTAAGGCTCAAATAGTTTTGTCTCCTCCGTCTCCACATCATCCTTCTCAGACTCTTCATCATCATCATCATCATCATCATGATCCTTGACTTTCTCATCCTCGTCAAATTCTTCTTTATCATGTCTAAAGTAGTACTTCTCATCAATGAATGAGTCCTTTTCTCCGTCAAATGCATATTCCTTATCCTCGTATCCCTCGAGCTCATCTGGTTTCTCTTCCGCATCATCTTCATCATGATGAGGGGAGTGAGACGTGAGTTGTATCCCGGCTAGTTCATAGTTAGGATCAATATCAATTTCTAAACCACCGTCGCTAGAAACTCGACTCCGGAGGGGAGGATGATGGGTTGAGCTATCACTTTCGACACTTTTGTATCCATTGGATGTTGAGCCGGCGGTCTGGGCCCGAGGGATCTCGTACAGGAAGTCCTCACACACTGGGATGTCTTCTACGGGGATCCCTGCCAGGAGTTTCTTCAGCAATGCCGGGACAGGGGGTGAGCCCATTCGGGTCGGGATCGTTACAGGAGTTTTAGTCGGACTTATAATGTTCTGGACGTCGACGTTCGTACTCTTCAGGGGACTGGCTTTATTCCTGGATTTTTTCCCTCTCTTCTCCATTTTGTCGTGTTGACGTCCAGGTTTGTCCGAATTTCGGGACTTATTCTGCGAATTTGGTGTCCTTTGCGCTGGAATTTGCGTGGAGGTTTTGCTACGATTGTTATTATTTAATTGAAATTGAGAAGCATCGCGGTTGTTATTCGATTGGAACTGAGAAGTCTCAAAGTTGTTATTCGATTGGAATTGTGAAGTCTCGCGGTTGTTATTCGATTGGAATTGGGAAGTCTCGCGGATGTTATTAGATTGGAATTGAGAAGCCTCCCCCCGCTGGTTATTCAATTGGAATTGAGAAGTCTCACGGTTATTATTATTATTATTTAATGGGTACGTATTGTGAGTAGAATCCGAGCTGGAGAAGTTTTCTGGCTGGTGATGACGCTTTTGACTTCGGATTTCTGGCTCGGACTGGATGGTCTTAGAATTCCCAAAAACTGTTTTCCTGTACGTGACCTCATCATTGCTACAGATACTCTCAGTCTCAATAACAGTCTTAGTTTGGGGTGACATTAGCCTTGAGTTCCTGGATTCCTCGTAACGGATTTCAACACTGCGCGAGGTTGAAGACACGAACCGACTCTCTAGATCTACCTCGACTGAGTCCCCAGTACTTCCAACATGCTGTTTGAAATAGTGAGTCTCGACATTCTTGGAATTGACACTCTCTAAAGATGGGGAGGAGAAGCGACTGCTATTCTCACTGGAGCGTTGACGATTCAAGCCGAAGGGATCAAAATGATCGTTCGTGGATGTATTCAAAGGACCGATGGTTCTGCCCGGAATATCCGGGAATATTTTCCTTGTCCGGCTGGAATGTCGATTGGAAAAATTCTCACGGGGCAGGGACTCCACTGGTGAGTGATGCCTCTCTTGGATTTTAGCTGTGGCTTTCATAGGAACATGTTTCCTGGGACTGATCGTACTCTCAGATGGGGCCCGATGAACTGTAGCATTGTTGTTGTTGAAGTGTCGGTTCCTGAAACGACCTGGTGGGGATCGTCCCCTACTTCTTGTGGACGGCATCTCTTCGGACTCTGTTCCTGTGTCCCCACCTCCGCCCCCTATACCAACACCATTCACGCCGTGAAGACGATCTTCAATTTTCTTGATCCGATCCATTCTTCTTTTCAATCTGTGTTGGTAGAGGGGATCCTTCTCGGACTGTTTTACATATTGTTTTTTACTTTGGGCCACCCCCCATCGTGGCTTCTCGGGAACCTTCTTCGTTTCACTATCCTCACCGGTACTCCCTTTGGACTTGCTACCTTTGACCAAGCAATTATGAGAACGATTCTTCTGGTTGTTCTTCGCATCTGCCTTGGACTCCAGATCTGTTTGTGTCCCGAATTCTCTTTGGTTTGATAAACTTCGACTGCGAGTGGATGAACAGTTTCTTTCGGGTTCAGGGGTTATGACAGAGTCTCCGAAAGGTGTCTGAGGTAGACTTTGCTCTTGGTCTTTATAGGAGCTTTGATGGGAGTGAGAGATGTTCACCATGGATTGACTCGTTGTGAGATAGTTGGTTGCTGGCATGGAGTCGATTGGCTGGTTATTTACAGGCTCAGGGATTACTTCTGATGTGGGGGATACGCGTCTCCCTTCCTGTTCTTTTGACTCTTCTTGTTTTTTCTCATTATGATCTGGCTCCTCAGTATCTGTCTTGAGTATCTTCCGAATGTCTTTCGTTTCTGACATGTCATATTGATACTTGGGGTCCTCACCCTCCTGCAAATTTAAAAAAGAAATCCACTATGAGACTAATTATAGGTATTGTTACACATTTTTACACGCGTTTTGAATATAAGGTTTTTAAAAGGATATGCCATAAAATTCAATACCTCACTGGTATGACAATTATTGTAGAATCTCATTTTTCTAGCCTCAAGCTCTATTAGTTCCAATTCCCTGAGACGCATAAATTTGGCCTTTTCCTCATCTTCCAATTCCTCCTTCAACCTCCTTTCCTTCTCTTCTTTTAATCTTTGCTGACGTTCTTCAATCTGGAAATGTCAATTTAAATTAGCTGTGATTACATATGTACAAAAGTATCGATAAATATTATATGTGTCGTAAAACGTATTGCTTGTATATAAATAGGAATCAGTAAGGAATTACTTGTTTTCGAATAGCCTCCTGATGCTCAATAGCTGCAATACGCTTACGTTCCTTCTCAGCATTCATATCGGGATCCGTGGGTACATTCTGGCCTCGAAGATAATTCCTGAAAATATACCATGAAATTAATCCCTTCCCTCCTCCCAATCAGTGATAAGATTAATCTTACAACCTTAATTATAGCTTTTATATTTATAGGCACGGATAAAAGGTGATTTTTTGTAACGTTTACAATAATCATAGAGATGCATTTGGTAGATATACCCAGATTTGGTGAAAACTATTCCTGGGATTTTTAGGCGGAGAAAACAACGCTGAAAGCTTTCACCTGGGGGTAATTCCTCTGGAGATTTTGTACGAATAGATTTTATTTTTTTTTTTACAGTTTTAATTATTACATAAAGATTTTTTTGGGGAAATTATGGTCAAAATCAGTAGGATCATACAATCAAGCTAAAATTCTCCAAAAGAGTGTAAAATCTCAGCGTGGTTTTTACCTCCAATATGTATTCGTATGTAAAAGTCCTAACATAGTGGGATATATGTAATGTATGATGCAGTGTGGGATTTGCAAAAGGGGATTCTATGTAGGTGTTGTTTAAATGAGAATTTTGAAATCAAAAGGAAAAAACTTTGAAGTATAAATAATCACCCGATATTATTGAAATATGGAAAACAAATCCACCAATTTTGTATGCTATCAGGTTCGGATTAAATTTATGAGACATGCATTCATTCGTTAATGGTAGAAACCACATATAACAAAGCTCACGAGTAGGCCAATCATGGCTTGAAGGCAAGTCATTCAGCTCTTTTACTGAAAAATACGCAATTATTTTGACGGGTTGCCAAGGAACGAATTCTACGGACAGTCTAATCTTCTCATAGACATTTGCGTTCTTGAGTCAACATGCAAGAAACTCATTAAACACCCAATTTCCTCTATCGGTCCAGCACCACTTAACAAAAGGTATACTGTGTAAAATTATTATGTATATTCCTATGTTCTACAATTATTGTGTATTCGTCCTGAAATATTTTTTTGTGACCCGTTCCCAAATTTATTACATGAGAGGGATGCAAGTCAAAAGCTTCAGTGTAATCTATAGATATAGTGCCATTGCCACCCCGCAAGGTTCCACTGGAAAACATCACAGATTTACTTTACTCTGGATTCTAGTATGAATGCACACAAGATTAACGATCACTGGGACTTATTGTGTGACGTCAAGGGAAAAATGTTATGGATTAATGACTTTACCCTACTTTAAATATGTATCGGTCTGGTGAAACACTACCATGTATGCCAATGTCAAAAATAGTGTAGAGATTTTGATATCAGTTCATCAAAACAACCAGACTAGACGAATCGTACGGAGTGCGACAGTCCCGTTAAAATTGTCCTTCACTCTGACGCTCATCAAATTTCAACGGTTACAGCACAATTTCCATATTTCAACCTCCTACTTTACTTTACTCGAGAGCAAGTCGGCTCAAGAATTTACGAGTACAAACCAAAAGAAAAAAAACCTACAGCAAAGTATAAGCAATCTACCTACACACAATAAAACGCCTCTACGTGCCTCTGCTATGTAAGTATATAATATTACATATATAGTTGTAACAAATTACACTAGTATTAATTATTCCCGAAAACATGCAACTACAGTCCTGAAATCGAGGACGTCGCACAAAAATAATGAGACTCATATGTATATACGTAATGCAGGTTCAAATTAACCTTTCATTCTGGGTGAGATCCCCGAGTCCGACAACATTTCGTAGATCAATTGTACTCTGATTTGAGAATAGATTAGTGGCCCCTTGAAATTCCGAATTGGTTTGGGAACTTCCATTATCGTATAGGCTCGGCTGGGAAACACTACTTTGCATTCTCGACAAGCCTTTTTCCAGCCAGGCCGGCGTAGTTGCCAGGTTTGTGTCATCTCGAGAGGGCTGAGGAAGATGATCATTCGACTGCGAGGGCTCCCAGAAATGACCAACTCCAATGCCTTTGTCCCCCCATCTAAACGCAATTAATTAAATCCCCATCGTGCAGAATCTTTATACAGTACAACGGCAGTCGAAAAAACAGTTACAGAAATTCAACTTACTTTGGACGCTTCTCATCTTTTTCCATCTGCTTCCGTATCCTTTGCTCTTCTCGCTGTTTCTCCAATTCCGATAGCCATTTCTTTTTCTCCTGGAAAATTCAATACACATACATAGAGGAAACATTAAATGTTTCCTTGGAACACGGAATTGGTAAAATGGGCAAGATTATTCCAAGGTTAAACTTTGAGAGGCTGTACTTTCAAAAATGTTGCTAGTTTAAATGATAGATACCAATTTCTGGATCTCCTGGTAGGAATCAGTGTGACTGACTGCAGTGTCCAGTCCAACAGTAATTGAGCTCCGCATTGCTGATGGGGTCGAATTTGAAATCTTATTATTATTATTGCTCCGGGGATGAAGATTATTATTTTTATTACTGTAGTGTTTAAGCTCGTCGGGTCCTTGGATATAAGAGCGTCTCTCCTCTGTAATGTTATGTACAATCACATGTGGGCCCCCCTGGTCATTCTTGCCCTGGTTCTGACCTCTCTGCCCTCCCGACTTACCTTTCGGAATCTCTCCGATGTTCGGACCGTCCCCGCTCCCATTCCTACCATATCACAAATTTTTAAAGTCAACAAGGCATCAAGATGATCAAGATCATCATTCTATAATGGGAAGAAGGAAAGTGGACTATAGGTGCAATTTTGATTAGCAGCAAAATGATTTGGATGCATTTTTGCTCCAAAGCAAAATGATCCAGGTTCAGGTGCAAGTCTTTCAAAGAACAAAATGACCATATGAAATTTCCACTACGAAAGCAAAGTAAATAAAATATAAAATCCGTTAATGAGAAAGCATTCTAATCTACTTCTAGGCATATGGTCCAGTTTACATTTAATAGGTAATATTGTATGTGCATGCTAGATGCTACTTTTAGTGACATTCTCTGATGCAGATCATTTTGCGTTTAATCAGACAAGCTTCTGTAGTCCATTATTCTCTTAGCCCAGGCTATGGGTTAAATTTTAAGAAGAGAAAGGTTGTGGGAATCGTATGGCCTTAGGATTTAGCTCACATTCAGTGACCTCTCCTTATACCAACATAATGACAGGAATAATAATTATTATTGTTGTCACAAGGGAAAGAACTGTTTATAGGGATTTAGGAGATTGAGACGGAAGGAGATCAACCACGGAAATTAAAACTACTGAGAAAGATGAATGTACCGGGACATCCCGCTGAACTCCTCATTGCTCAAGCAACCATTAACTTCACTGTGATAGCCCGAAGTGAAAGCTTCCTCATCCATCGACGACCAACCTCCGTTTGTGGTGGACGTCACGGAATGGGCCGACTGTTGCTGGCCATGAGTTGTTTTCTTACTCTCGACTGTCTTGCTGCTATGACTGTCATATTTGACGGCACTGATGTTCAAGGCATTGTGGAGATTATTATTGCTGCTGATCGTAACGGCATTATTGACTTGGAACATATCCGTTTGCTGACGACCCCCGCCCTGACTATGATTGTAATGGACCTCTCCCGTAGTGGCATTGATACAAATGGGCAGGGAAGATTTCCGAGAGACTCTCTCCCCCAATGCTTCCTTATCCACTTCACAGTTCCACATGAATTTCTGCTGTTGTTGTTGCTGCTGCTGCTGCTGTTGCATAGGGCTCATATTAGTCAGGATTGGTGGTAAGTGACACTCGCTGAGGAAGACAAAAGCAGAAGGAGTCCACGTTCAGATAATATCAATTACCAGTAATTAACAAATTGTCAGCTTCAAATAAGCTTAATGCTTAAGACGCATGAGATGTGTAAATCCACAATTGCATTAATATATAACAATAAGTATAAAATCCGTTGGGAATATCCCTGGATAATTTAATTCCGCCTGCCATATTCCCCTATTGGGATAAAATATTAACGTTGGTAGAGTTTTTTTCGTCAAAAATATTCCCACGGATATATGAATGAACACAGTAAAATGATATTTTCTCCAATGCTATAAATTATTAATAGTAATTTTAACATTGCTAACTGCTATGTATTTACTCAATTTAGAGAATAAATAAATAATTTCCCTGCATTAGCGTTCAATATTTAGAACAGACACAGGATCAATATAATCGTCTGTAAATGTTCATGGTCAGGAAGTTATTAATTACAACTAATTAACTATAATTAAAAAATATTTGTAAAATTAGTTGATTTAGTAATTGGTCCATGCTAAAAATCCTTGGTTTTACTTTTCTCGTTGTGTGTCTTATGTGATTCCTTGAGTAATTATGAACATCCCGGAAATTACGTACGAATTATTTAACATGTTATCAACTTGCCCTACTAGTTCTATTACAGTGTGTCGATATGAGATTCTTTATACATTTCCTTGGATCTAATCGCTCATTTAGTTTATGACGTACATGCATATGTACAGACGTAATGGAACTTGCAATTGTTTTTACTTGTGTGGGAATGGGAGGGAAATGCTGTTTGTCCTTTTTACTAATTATATATTTCCTACTCTTATAGAAATTTTGCCCATATATTTTCTGAGCCCCATTTGGGAGCACACTGGGATTTCTCGGGATCATCTGGACCTAACTAATAGGCCTATATTAATTGGGTACAGGACAGATACCCGTATATTTGGTCAGGTTAAGAGATATAGTCATTATTTAATTACAACATAATTACAACGACTGAGTGTATTGTCTTGGAACGGTAATGTTACCACATCGTGTCATTAAATGTACAATCAATCCAAGAATCTACGAGAGTACCTTTGATAAAAGTTATATGTCGAAATGCTTTCTGGTGGAATAGTTATAATTATCGTAACTCCTATAATTTAAATGAAAGTCAGGAATTACTTCATCATTATACAACAACTACTATGGATAACTACTCCTAGTATACAGTGCATGAATGAGGGCTACTAAGGTGACAGTACTACATAAAGTATAAGGCTTTACTACGTATATGTAAAAGCAGTGCATTCTGTAACTAACATCGTGAGAGCTACTACATCTGGAAGCAGTGAATTTAGCAAATACAGTAAAGCTGTTGTTTTTTCATTCAAACCCAAATGAGAGCTACACAATTCTATATAAAATACATTCTGTTCCGATTTCCCCAATTACTAACCGCTTTATACAATGTGATGACTGTGGTTTACTTAGGTAGCTTTGATAACATGATTTACTATTAATACGTATGCTCACGTAAAAATAGTAAATCCTGGTACAGATTTATTACTAGACCTTTAAACTAGATCCTACTTTTAACTACAGACCCCGGAATACTTGGTCTACATATGAAGTCACAGCAGATGATTCAGATGAACTACTCAGATAAATCTGGGCTCGTTCTCCGCAAAAAGTGTTTTCTGGGTAACGGTTTCCCCCCATGCCTGACGTGACATGATTAAAATTATGTGTGTCAGATCAGCTAACCTTTTGCATCTTAACCTGTATATACATATAATTAGTTACTTATTTCTATATAAAATGACATTTTCCCCTGCACTCACCTGGACAACGGTCCACAGCTGGAAGGATGAAAAGCGTGTGAAATGTGTCACGCAACAAACACAATATGTACTTAAATGTAATGCCTGGTATTTTAAAGCACGTTCCAAAAAATTATGAAAAATGAGATTCCATCTTTTCGAGGAGGGACATTCAACTTTTAGCCTACATTTGACTCCTATATTCATGCCATACATTCCAGAGAATGGTGCGGAACACAAACAATCCAATGAAATTGATATTACATGATTGTAGTTGTCGGAGTGTGTAATCATACGATTACATAGCCATTGGGAAGGGAAGCTAATATGCACCACCTCAAGTATTCCTGTACTATGAAAGTGCCTTTTGACAAATAACAAGTCACGGGAAATGCAGGAGCCCATTGTACATTGTGTCACGTTTCACAATTTTTGTCTCCAATTTGTTTCCTCAAAAGCAATACGGTATCGATTTTTACCCAAGTGTCAACTTTACCTTTAAGGAGCTAAATACGTACATATTTTTCAGGAAACTATTGGTATCTGTCCAGAAGATAGTAACTAAGTTCATTTTGTCACATGGACGTCAGAACCCTTCTATTAACATTTGGATATGCATTCAGAATTACATACCTATGTACAGTCGACTCTCCTTTAACGACACTTGGGACGACAGCTCCGTTATATTTATATCAAAATTCATACTTATGGGAGGATTGACTGTGCGTACATAATAAGTGAAAGGAATCCATTGACAAATGCACGACGCCTTCCGCTTTAGAAGAGTTTCACAGGGGAAATAAAATCCATTCTCTTCACAATAGGACAGGCCTACAAGGAGCTCATATATGCTTAAATATTACGCTTGGATTTCTCATCATTGATAAAAACAGGAACGGTGTATTACTTTTACAGGAAGAGTTTCTAGTACAGCTACAGGAAATATCTTCCCGCTGTGTGTACATGTAATTACTGATACATGCATATATAGTCTCAGCCAATATTAACAGGGTGACACAGACATCTATGAATGCAAGAATATTTCCCTTGTGCTTAGTAAAATATTAAAAGAAAAGTAAAAACAAAATCCTAGACGCTGCAAATCCGTTGGTGAAAGCATCTTTATGAAAATAAGGATTGATTCATAAGTGGCATTTCCCTTACCTTTGTAATGAAGAATTCTGAAGTTTGTTCATGTAATTTTGAGAATTTATGGGAAGATTGGGGTTGGGCATCGGTCGACCCCAAGGACTCCATAATCCATTCAGCTCTTCTATAACAAGATTTAATTTCTTTAGCATCTCATCTATGTACATACATATGCAATTGTATGTAGTAGTAATCCATACATAAGAAGCAATAATTTAAGTACAATTGCACTCATCATTTGCTTCAGGTTTAATAGAGGCTAGTTGAGTAATTTAATGTAATAACATCCAGAATTTCATTTTTTATCTCACAGTTGGCATTCGGGGTAATAGAGGTAATTTGGAATGAAATATAGGAGCTGAAATTGATCACAAGGCTTTACGGAATTTTTAAGGTATCTTTCCTGTGGATAGGTGTAAGTTGGGTATTTTTTTTATTCTTTTAACAGGAGAAGGCTACAAATGATTGACTCATAGCGAAAGCCACGTGGGAATAAAAGAAAGCAACCTTCGGGATGTAACACAAGGTTTTAAGGATTCCACGGGAAGATTGTGGATCTGTTACATTTTTGCTCATTCCACAATGATTCGGATTGTATTGTGAGAGAAGGTGATTCATTTAGATCTTGTATATAGATATTACTCCTGCTTTTATAATTAATGTAAAATCCTTATTTTCATTGCTCATTCAAGTTCTTAGGATTCTTGCTCTTGCTTATACTAACAGATTGAGTCTTTAGGAAGGAACCAAAGCTTACACTCGTTGGAGTTGCATCACTGCCCTGTACAATACATAATGTACGAACTTTCTTTTTTACTTTCTAAAAAGCCAGTGCTACGCATTAGTCTCAAAATTCTCTTTTCTTAACATGACTTCTCACAACAATCACATTCATTTCCGGGAGTCTTCGTAACTCCTCCCAGGCAAATACTTGATATTGTAACAGTTGAGAGTAAATTCTCTCTGGACAATCCCATTCAAAAGGAATAAAATTACTCTTTCATTTTGTGCTCGTAGGAGGAAGAAAATTAGCATTGTAATGAATGGGAATAAGTCGAAATGGTTTTGTACGAACAGTTCAGAAACTGACCCCACATGAGAGGGTCCATTACAGAGAGAGAGAGTGCACTGCACTACAACAATCAGGCACTGCATTAATGTCTCCGTTTTGAAGTACATATGCAGTTTCAGCCTGTGACTTACAAAAGATTATTTGCTGGCAACCAATAATCAATCCGGCTAAAGGTGATTCATCTCCTTGTGACTGCAATAGCCAATTGCACTTTTAACAAAAGGAATGCGTTGGCTCACGCATGAATTTAAATATATTATACATTCTATACATAGAATTCCTCCCTGTGATCAATTCTTTTTCTGTCCTCTCCTACACAGTAGACTGTCTATTGTTCCCTGGTCATTGACATATAAAGGAAGTGCTTGGGATTCCTCGAATAAAAAACCCGGAAGGTAGAAATGGAATATTTGTCTGGGGTATATAATCGATAGAAAATGTCTCATCTCAAAGCATACTTCTCTTGTTGGTTTCTTAATGAGCTCCCTGTTCTCACTGTTCTGCAAGACATGGACAGCATATGGCATGTCCCAGTATGTTATATGTACGTTCTTGTTATGTGTAATGCTTCAGATTTCACATCATTATGCGGGGAATACCACCGCCTGTACTACAAGTACTCTCAATATTAATAAGAGCACTCTTAAAAGCAGTAAAGCTTGACTTTGACGTGAGGATGTATAATGAGAAATCCCTTAAAAGGATATTTGTTTTACATTGGACAGTACCCCATATGTCCTTGTTTCAGATCAAGCATGAGCACAAGAGCTAGAGAGATCAATTTGATAATCATGAGCAATAATAATTAAATAGTGATTAGAAATTATTATAAGGGAGGAGTCAGGACACAAGCCCGCTGACAGTGGGAATAATTCCTTCTCATGTAATGGTCATGCAATGGCCATACTAAAATATGAATGTACCTGTGACCAGGTTCCAAAGTCACGTGACCTCATGAGTGGAACAAACCCAGCGTAATTAGCCCGGTGCTAATAAACCCTAACGCATAGCCTTAATAACCCCTGGCCTGACCTGAATAACCTTCCAGCACCTGAATTACCTCACAGTAGCCTAAATGACACCTGATGACCTGACCGAAAGGTAGAAAACATCCTAACCTTAATATAAATCTAATATCGTCCAAGTTATCCTAATTTACCAGCCCTAATAATCCTGACCTAACATAAATAACACTGGCATAATTTAAATAAAGCTAAAACTACATGTAGTAAATATTGATTATTTATATTCTAAGGAACCCTAACGTATCCTGAATTAATTCTACTAAATTGAATTATTCTCAAAACTTTTTGGATTACATTACAGTATAGTATTATTGACAGCAGTAAGTATCTATATTGAGAGATTTTTTCAGGGGTAACATGTCCAGGGATATAAACTCATTGAGAATATTATATTCTATATTTCTGGGGAATATCTCCAGCGGGATTGTTACAGGTGGGATTATACTTGCACACGCATACAGGATGCGTTTAGTCAATAAATTCCCCCTAGTCCTCATAATCGTTCGATGATGAGCAAGTTCTATGAATGGGGGAAATAAATCGAACGCAGGACTGGACATTGGGTTTAAATTCGTCTCCCTCCTATTTCCTGAATCTCTGTACTTAAAAATGGAAATATCCAGTAAACTCTCGAATTGAGAGTCTCCTTACAGAATATTGTACAAACAATATTTTTACAGGGGGGCAAAATGTTTAAAAACTTATTCCCGTTCAACACAACGGTAATCCTGTTCATCATAAGAGAGCATATGACCAGGATAAAAGGACCAAGGTTTGGTTTTGTTATGGATGCTCTTTTACAGATAGAGACAGAGAGTCTACTGACAGTTTGCGTTCTGAAAGAAAAAGTTATAAGGAAACAAAAACTACCCTCACCTTTCTCCCGAGCCCACTGCTGTTTCTTTTGTTCCATGAGAGACATTGGTTTCTTGAGTTCGGGTGCTAGCATTTCCGACTTGGACTCCTGAACCCGAACTTTTGACGGGATGCAAAATAGCTTCTCAGTAGAGATAGAATTGTCGCAGATACTTTTAGTCACACTGGCAATGTTTACATTCAATCCGACTTCATCAGCGATGGGTTTATTCCCCACTGGAGGTCCCTGCTTATTGACCCCCAAGTCCTTACAGGAGTCACTGGGCTCAAAACAGAATTTCTGAGGGAATTGCTGGATGAGCCTCGTAGAGTTGGTGGAGATCTTTGGACCGTTATGGGTGCGAAATGTTTTGTTCGTCACATTATTGCTGGTAGTGAGCGTCTCACTTTGAGTAACTCTGGGCTTGGCAGGTTTCTCTTGAAAATTACATGGCACTGTGGACTGCTCAAGAGTGGGACCTAATAATTAAATGAATCCCTTGATGGTCAATTCGCTAAAAGCTACAATTTAATATAAAATTGTCAAACACGGATCCTATTTTTAGTGAAGCTCTAAGATGAGAGCTTCATGCTAAAAGTTCTTGTAATACCGGAGGATTAGAGCCCCTCAGTATTCCTTTCCCCTTCGGAGCACTACAGTAAACTGGAAAGTAATTCTGGAAGGACCGTTCTCCTTCCTTCTAAACTGGAGTGGGAGCCCACATGTGCGCATTCAATAACATTTATGTAGCTTTCTAAAAGCGAGTAAGAAAACATATATAGAGTTTGCTCTCCATATATATGAGACCTCTTACAGATTCAGTATTACAGTATAAGCAAATTTTGTATACACGAGCTAAGATTTTGGGACACAGTCTCATTTACCCCAATGGTAATTTTTCTCCTTAAAAGAGGATGCTTAAGAGTCAGAGTTTGTTTGGGGGTTCAAGGGGTGCCCTTATAAAATGAATGCACCCTGTGGGATTTATTATCCTGCAATATAACCTAATAATATAAATTATATCAAATACAAAGTAAATTCTAGAGACCCAGTTAGCTCCTAAAAATTGCATGTATCTATTTGAAAGCATTTTTTTTTTAAATATAATTGTTGCATGCATTTCGATTTATTCAAGTGGAGCTACTTACTCTGTTTCCATTTTTAGTAGGAAAGTAGGCAACTGTAGAATGTAAATGAAATGGTTCCTTTCAGTGTTATTTATTAAAGATTGAATGCATGGGCTAGATTCCCAAACTCATGAAATACCCTGAGCATGCATTACTTTAATTCTTTCTCATCTTGCATGGTCCCCTTCCATTGATGTCTCCTGTGATTACGCCCAGTGCAATTTGACTTTGAAGTATATGTATACTCATACATTGTCCCACAAAATTCACACTTTCCCCCCGAATGGTAATCTAGGTAACTGCTAATAATTATTATTACTCCATATATACTCGATTTTATCACCTTTTTAATAGTCTAAATAAATCTAAATAAATAAAAATATTCTAGAGCACCCCAGCCCTTGATCATTCATCACAGAGCTATATAAAGAAACAAGGAGTCAGTAACTATTATATTAAAAAAATGGAAACAACAGGGCCAATGCGTCAGAGCACGTTTCATGGAAGATTCAAGCACTGTTTACTTCAATCAATACAGAGAGTAGGATTTCACTTCTAGGTTTTTGAGCCACTGTACAGTCAGCTCCTGTATATTCCCATACGAACTCCCCTAAAAGCAGCCTAATTTCCTGCCTCTGGGATAGCATATATGCTCTTATAAGCATAAAAATTAATGTTGGGGTAAAGTGTCCCAAACATTTTGGTACTACAGAGAAAATGCTCCTGTAATTCCCTTATAGTCAGGTCACACTGTATCCCTCCTGTTGCCATAGGTCTCACTATATACCTATACTACATGCTTTCTCCTTATGAAAGGTTTATCTTTATTTCTGCCAACCCATTTATGACCCTGGAAGCAGACCCCAGTTTATTTTGTAAAAAGCGGACTACATATGTATACGTATACTTCTTGCAGGACCTTCGCCTCCTGGGAACTGGACTTCTCCACTGCTGGATTTTTAAATATTTGTAGTCGTTTCTCAAATCTCGCATGTAAACATTAAATAATTCATTTTCTGTGAATTATTAAAAAAACGTGTACTAAAGCTGTTCCACTTAATAGCACAAAAAATGACCACAATTAATTATTTAAAAATCCACAGACAATGAGCCAATTACTATTACGATAAATAATTAGGGGAATTCTCTGTAGTGCTTTCGCTATATATTATTGTGAGACTGCACCCTATAAATTTTGTGGTTGGTAAAAATAGCAAAACTCTGCATTCACCAAGTATTAAATAAATTGTGCGTAAAGTTACATAACTTGTAAAGGGTTTTTTCACAGTAGCCTCATTATTAGTTGGTATTTGTACTCAGTTTGATCTGCAGTGTATGAAACGACATCTGGTAACAGAATTAACGAAGAAATTAACATGCATCACTTGAAAAGCTTAAAAAGTGACAGAGAATACGCACCATGTTATTCTGTACAGTAGCAGGACGCTTGGTGAAGTGCCGCCATCTCTTTGTCAATACTTAAAAGCTAAGGAACGCCTAACATGGTGTGAGGGCAAAATTATAAGATCCGCATTTGTATATACTAACAGCGACAGAGCATCGTTCATTGAACTTCAAAAGAAGGATAAAACATTGGAACTATCCCAATTCTGAATTTTGTAAAATTGCAAAAGAAAGAAATGAAGTATTTGCCAATTCACACCAATAAAATTGTGTACGTTAATTATCCGCACGGCGAATGAAAATCGGAAAGAAATATTTTCATCAAAGGTTCCAACTTTCATGTAAAGTTAAGTTTACAGCAGTCTTATTTGGATATTTAAATCCCCGGGAAATAAGTGCAAAGAAATTCCTATTTCAGTAATCAGGCAGGAAACTGACAATTATATGTGATTAGTTAGGTTGAAAGCACTGACCCAACGTTCCATGTTGTTTTGCAAGTGACTTGTTAACGACGATAGTACTGTCGGATACAGACTGATTCACTTTTGACATTAATTGTGACCCGGACTTGGAGTTGGAATTTTTCAGCCCTCGTGGACCTTTATTATTAGAAGAGGAGTTGGTTTGCAATTTATGTTGTGCAGCCTTGGTTGTTTTCTGTTTGCCTCTCACCATTGTTTTTCTAATTTTATTATTAGATTGTGACTAAATATTTTTCAAGTTTGAGCACTACTGTTTCTACACAGCTGTCAGCTTAGGCATAGTTATAGAGGAAGGCAAACTTGGCTAGCCAAAATTACGGTGATTTTATTGGTCGTGGTCAATTATTAAAGAAATTATTACTATTAAATGTATTTTTTTAAATCGAGAATAATATTAATGCTCGTAAAATATTTTTTTGCTAAAATAATAGCCAGTATTAATTTTTTTAAATTATTATTGTTGGAAAAAAATATTGTTCGTTAAAAGTAATGCAACGGAAAAAGTACATCAAAAAAAGCTAATTTTTTATTCAAACAAATAAATAAATAAACAGTGTAACTGGTAATTAAGACCCTGCAGACAGAGAACATGCAATTTAAGGCTCCCGTTTTAGACAGCTAATGCTTTCTATTCTATAGTAAAGTGGCCTGGAATCCTCCATATTGTTAGGGGTAAAATGAAACGAAGTTCCCTTAAACTGACAATCCTTCTAACAACTAAACAAAATACAGCCCGAGAATTTTTCAAACATACTAACAATAAGCAGTTGTACGAAAAATAATTGGTAATTAGCACTATAGCGGTAAATCATAAAGAGGCGAATGATGAAACTGGACCACGTGGGATATATATAAAGAGTAAGAACGTAATAAATAATTTATTATGAGAAGTAGTGAAAACATGTAGGAGATAATTAAAGTGTATTTCAACCAAGGCTATAGATAGTAACAGGTTCGGCCAAAGCGTATGCTGAAACAAACCCCTCGCTGTGACGTCATCAAAAGTGATTGCATACTACACATAATATACAAGTATGTAAGCAATTCGCATAATAGTTTGAATAACATTTTTAATTCTTTTCAAGTATTACTATTAAATTCAAAATTAAACAACGACAACAACAGAGCTTTTAACAAATTGTTTCCTTTTCACAAAATCAACCCATGACTTCTGCTTTTTAGCAGGGAATTAGTTAAGATTAAAAACCCCAGCTGACATGGAAGCGTTTCTTGTCGTTTCTGTAAGTTTTGAATCTTGCTGTTTCCAGCAATGCCTTTAAATTTAATAACGACAGTGTGAACACTAAATCCCGGCTTATTATTATATTTTTAATCAAATTAAAAACGGGAAGGTCAGTAAAAATCTCTTCGTCAAAAGTCAAGTTGATTGTTCGTCTTCATAAATTTCTGTATTTATGTATTTGTATTTTATGTATATCTGTATTTTAAATTTCTGTTATTTTATTGGAGTGGAATTTGCAAAGATTCCTTGGTCACATCATAGGGTTTAGTACTTACGCTCTTGATTGTCAATGTCTTTGAAATATCCTCTGTGCTCCAGTTGACTATTTTGTGACCACTAATTAATTTTGATTGTACCGGGGCAAAGAGATATCTTAAGTGGTTTGTGTTTACTTAATGCCTCTTTTAGACTTAGACTTTAGAATCACACAATTAATCTTCACGATTTCACTCCTGTTTTGAAATAATTGACTGAAGTTTCTTCATAAGCTCATTTTGATCGGCCTTGAATTTCTTGTGCATTTCTTGCAATAAGTTGTTAATTTCATCTCCAAATTATTTTTTGTGTAGACAGTTACTTAATTTCAGAATTAATTTAATGGAAACTGGTTGAGTTCTGAATGGAAACACATTAAGAACCTTCGTACTTTTTAACATTTTTTTTAAGTGTCAAGTTCAAAAGTTTATTTTTCAAATCGAAGACATAAACACTTTCACTGAAATGGTCTGCACAAATCCTAGTTGCTACACAATTTCCATTTTCTTTCCTCTTGTTATACTTAAACCAAATCTTAGCCATTCGAGAATTTTTAGGGAACTTGTGAAATATTAAATCTGATACTCTGTTTAATTTGTTTGTGTTTTTACATTCCGCTATTGCACAAATAAAGATCACATTAAATAGTTTTATTCATATTGTCAATTAAAGACAAGTAGAGCGCGCGCTGAGATCACTTTTACTGACGTCACAGTCCCCTGAATTTGTCCACCTCTCCGCCCTATTCATTCCTACGTGCGAATTGGCCGAACCTGTTACTATCTATAGCCTTGATTTCAACGTTAATGTAAATTGCGCGAGGAGTCTTGGGCTTATTTAAATTCCATGCTGCATCACAAACATCCTTTTCTTTATATTCTAACAAAGTTCTTGAATGATTTGTGCAGCCAAGGCTGTGGTAATTGTGCTTCGGAAAAGGGTAGTTCATTACCTTGACATTTTTTCATGAGTGGTCAGTCGTACATAATATATTTCAAAACACTGCGATTGTAGTTAAATTCATGGGGACCACAATTGACCAGATCTGTTCGATTATAGTTTCAGTTAGTAGTAACAACAACCTCAACTAAAAATACAGTATTTATGTACAAAGGAACAGTTTGTGGTTTCTGGTTCAGTGATAATAATAATACGCACAAGCTGCATTACGTATGGTAGAAAGCAAATTATAGTCAACAAGGTTTAACAAAACAAATCACACGATTTCAATTCGGTTCGGTTCATAGAGCAGAATCTAATTGAGCTGTTTTTACTGAATCACATTGTCGACATGTCGATACAGCTTAGTACGCAAACCGAAATGAATCGAGAAAATCTGAAAGGTACAGAAGCGTTCCGACCACTAATAAATACAATAATAATATTACAGATAATATTGAAAAATTATCAAGGGAAAAATGAAAAATTGAAATCAAATTAATCGCAAAAATATAATTCCAATTCTACGTAACTAATACAATTATCAAATACTTCAACAATTGCACAACACGGAAACATTTTGATAACCTTTACACCCTTAAAATTTAGCGTAAATGACAAATGAGAACCATAATGAGGGGGTTTATTGATAGATAAAACAACCTAAAACAAATACTGCAGTTATAAACGTGCCAATAATTAGTTAAGTCCCACTGCAACATATTACAACTCACGTGGTTCAGTTGAATCTAATGTTGATTATAAACATTATGAGGCAATCATTATCAAAATTATATTTATACTTATTTTCTGAAAAGTAAAGTAGCCTCTGATATTTTACAATAGAGAGAGAGAGAGAGAGAGGGACTGCAGAATCATGGAAAAATGGGATGGTCACCAAAGGTTTGCAAGACAACATCCCAAAACGATTCTCCGAATAATATTTGTCTTGATGATACTTCTGGATATACATAATTATATTATATGTATATCATCCATGTGCGCTACAATTCCCGCCTTTAGGTTCGCCCCTGATGCTTGAATTACACCAGGATTCAAAACAAGGCCGCATGTAAAAGTAAGTGAGCAGTTGTAAATTTCTGTAGTTAGTCCGTTTGACTGACAATTTAAATACCTACAGATACTCTTGGAACGTTATCTGTATTCCAGGCTTTTCATTGCAACGCTGACAAATGCATCGTGCATAGTGTATACCTTAATTATTCGGCATCAATGATTTCAGATATTTTACAGAAATTACACTCAGAAAGAACCCCAAGAACTGAAACTGCCTGGTTGCGGTCATCCAAGTTTCCTCTCAATCTTTTTAAAAAATACCCAGACTTTGATTCCAGTAGACAATGAAAGCGAATATCAGGCCAAACGCCCGGTACTACTATTGAATCGTAAACAAGTCTCTGTCGAACATTTCAGATAAATGTGTTTGTAGACGAAATATATTTTACATTTTTCTTCTCCCTGCAAAAAAAAAAACAAATGTTTACTTCGCTGTATGCCGACGGGAGTTTCATGATTTACGGAACAGTCGGAGCAGTTGTAGCTGTCTGCTTAACTGTGACCTTCACTACATGGCAGCAAGAAAAAAACAAACATTATTTTCCAATCTAGCAAAATAAACGATGTCGTTATGGATGCTCCGAAATATGAAATAATTTTTATTCTAATTGCTACGATTCTCTAAGCAAACAATGCAGCTTTTTAATGCTTGAATTTCCAAATCCTGCCTAACCCCTAACCAAAATAAACATGTGCATATATGTACGTCTAACAGGAAACTTAGGAAAGGCGTCATTACTAATTGGAAGCACTCTCATATAACAAAAATAAATCCTGTACCAACGTTGAGTGGCTTTCACCTTGCTGTTACAAGCTACAAAATAAATTCCAGATACATAAATGTCCTTCGTATCTCTGTAGTTTTGACAAATTAAACTCAACTGACTAATTTTGAATGTACGCGTTCCATTTGAAGGAGCTACCTTTTGACAGGAAAAACTGGATTTTGAGAAATATCCCACAATTTGGCGTGTCGTTTTTGCATGCATGTTTCCTTATGTCCCTGAAAAGTGTTTGGAAACGCGGCTTGTGAAATGTGAATGATTTTGTGTACAACTGCTGCCAGTATTTTTGGGTTAGTTACCCACCTCTTGTGATAAATTATGCGAAACACATAATTGCTTGATTGTTCAACTATTACACCTGAGCATTTAAGAATTCTTTGTGTTATATATTCTACAGAGTATTTTCTTCTCTAGCTGTAATTAGTTTTTGTAATTATTCCTTTCTTTGCACCTACTGTAGATCGCGTTACACAAAATTTTTTTTACGGTAATTTTAACGCGAGAAAATAAGAATAAATTTACCAAACCACATATATGGATATTCAACGCCTAATTAATTAAAAGTATTCTCTTCTAACATCGATTTGATTCAACCCTCTTCAGAGTGTAAAGGAAGACTCATTACGGACGCTCTTACTTGGGAAAAATAACACATGAACGTGATCGCCGACGTGTAATAATTCGATCCATGTAATTCATTTATTATCAAATACCATATATTTAATCAGTTAATCAGTAATATTTAATCAGTCAACCTGGAAAAAGTGTCAACAAGGTTACAGATACCTGTAGTCACAAATATATTTAGTCTAAATGATAACATGACAGGGGTTCATTGATAGTCAAAATCCCTAAAACTAATACTGCCTGAATGAACTCACAAGTACTATAATTTGAATACCCTCCCAAGCAATATAGCAAAACTCGCTAAGCTCCATTGAATCTAACATTGAAGATTAACATATCTGATTATCACAATAATATCTATTTGTGTATTTGATAAAAAGTAGCTTCTGATACATTGCAGTGACAATTCACGCAAAATCCCTTCATTGAGAGAATATTCACTTTAATAAAAAGGTTTAGACTTACAGCAGTTCATATTGTGTAGACTCCACATTCATTTTCAGTACTTCCAAACAGAAAAATCTCAAAGTCTGGCTGCATATTCTGTTAAACATGGAATTAAATAATATAAAAATGTTTACTGTAATCCTCCTAGTTCCAATTATTCTTGCAGCCAATGAAGCCGGAAAAACCACCCCGAAATCTGTTCACATTGTTCGTAGAAAATATCGCGATTCAGTGATTCTGTTTACAGTGATTTATCTCTATCTTGTATTTAATTTCCATGCTTTATTTTCATTTTCTTTCCTACGACAGATTTATCGACATGGCGAACGCACTGCAGATCCATCTTTTGAGACCATGACGGGTGGGCTAACCGAGGTAGCGTTTGACTGTTTATACTGAAAATTACAAGAAACCCAAAATATTTAATATACAATGTTTTAATATTTTATGACCAGAAAGGAAAGAAGCAGATGTACGAGCTGGGTTTGTATTTCCGCGAAAGGTACTCAAATTTACTTAAAACTAGTTTTGACGCCCACGAGACCCAGATAATCAGTTCGGATACAGACAGGACAATTCGAAGCGCCGGACTCGTTTCTTATGGCTTGTACGAAGATTTTAATTTAGCAGCCAAATTGAACGGGGAAGATGACCCAGTTCAATTTGAACCCATTCCAGTGAGGACAATCCCACCGGAACTTGACCGAGTAAATTCAGCTGCAATCATGCTTTTTTATATTCGTCAATATCGTAAATGAACATGTATTGACGGAAAGTTGAACAGTACTTACAGCCAAAGGTACCTTGTCCAAGACTGACCCAACTAGGTGGAATCACATTGACTCAATATTTTGATGGACTGCTGGAGCGGCATGCCCGACTCCTTAACACCTACGTGAAGGAAATGAATGATGAAGATTTCCTGAATCGAGACATCGACATTGAAATGCGGATGATTAAGCTTATTTCATTCATGGAGGAAGCTGATTTGAATGTATTTTTAATTTAAGATTTTTTTTTGAGTTTATTTTTGGAGGACGAGTGTAACTACTGTGTTATAATTGTATTAATCTAATTTCGATTCAAATATCTTCTATAGAGTACGCAGGGTTTACCAATGAAAGACTGGACTGTTGAAATGATGCAGCTGGATGAGTTCCGCTATTTTAAGATGGGCCTTGGTAGAGCTCATTACAAATTGCTGGAAGAGAGGAAATTGTATGCTGGACCCTTGCTTGGATTGGTCACCAAAGGTTTTCAAGACGGAAATCCCAAAAAGATGACCCTTTACTCTGGTCACGACCGCATTATGTTTGTATTGATGAGTCTTCTGGATGTATATGACCCGTATGCGCTCTATAACCCGCCCCCTGGTGCATCTTTAATGTTTGAGTTGCACCAAGATTCAGAAAATGTACATCAGGGGACAGAGCATGTAAAAGTATTTGAACTTGTAATTGGAATGATTTGAATATACAATGTACTGCTCTTATATTATTAGACAAATGTTTCTGTTATAATGCTCAGAAATGCGTGCATTGGACATGGCACATTTTCATTTGATCTTGAATGATTTCAGATATTTTACAGAAATGACACTCAGAAAGAACCCCAAGAACTGAAACTGCCTGGTTGTGTTCATCCCTGTGTACTCCCAGGTTTTTTAAAAAATACTCAGTCTCTAATTCCAGTTGACTATGAAAGTGAATGTCAGGCCAGAAACCCAGTGTTATTAAATAGTAAACAAGCCTCTGTCGAATATACTTCAGATCACTTTGCCTTTTGATTAAATAAATTATTACGTTTTGTTTTCAAAGATACTTTATATAATTTTTTTTCAGCCGTTATGAAGAAAGACGAAATCCATTTCTAAATTGATATTTTCCATGCCTAATGAATAAAAATGTATACTTTGTTGTTTTGATCACGTCACCGGGAGTTCCGGAATTGACGGAATGACTATACTCTACTAATGGTTTTGCGTAGAATAGAAGACCTCTAACGTTATTATGTTTAGCTAACTGTTAGCTATTACTGTATTCTATTCTATTATATTTTAAAGTTTCTGGCGCTACTCTACATCCTACTCTACTCACTGCATTTTCGTTGACTCTGCTAGCTACCACTACGTGTACCAAAAAAAAACTATTTATAGAGAAATTCGTGGTGTTTCAGAATAAAATAGCAGAATGTATTTAAACAGCAATGAAGTTAGATCCAATAGTCCTCGCTGGTGGTTATAAATGGTTCATTAAGAATTTGAATCATCATTCAATTTCTGCTTATTTCCCGTGTATATTGAAACTTTATTAAATACAATAACAACCTCATCGGTACAACTAAAAATAATATGAGCTAAATTTGATAAAAGCTTAAATACACAAGCATGTTTATAAAAGGAATGTCTAATTGTATGAGCATGTATGTGTATAAGTATGTATCAGCAGTTACAATATTCCTAATGGTAGAGCTGCCAGTTAGATACCTATGAAATTTATTGAATACGCTTCTTATTCAGATGATAATGTTTTTAATGACCAGAATGTTTCTTAATTACTTATTATTGAGTTCATTCCGATGATGTCGTTTGAGAACACTATAGCTATAGAAAGCAGGCGCTCCACTTCACCTGAGCTGTGACTATAACAATAATCTAATACTACAATAAACTAACCATTTCATCTAAGGTTGGAAACCGGTATTTGTTCTCACGCCAATAGTTTAAGATGCTTACATCCATCTACATCCCATTTTCTGTTTGAAATACTGGTGTCTTTGATTCTTCTCAATACTTCAAAACACTGCGGTTGTAGTCATATTCATGGGGATCAGATTTGTTCGATTTTAGTTTTAGTTCATACTATCAACAACCTCAACTAAAAATACAGTGTGTAAAAATACTAAATGTACAAAAGAATAGATTTGGATTTCTGGATCAATGATAATAATACGCTCAAACTGCATTATGTGGTAGAAAGCAAAATATAATCGAAAAGGTTTTAAAAAAACTTATTATTTCGAATCGGTTCGGTTGATAAAGGAAAACCGAATCGAGTCGAACTGTTTTTACGGAATCTCGTTGTCGATTCAGTTTAGTACGCAAACTGAATTGAATAGAAAAAAACCTGAGCGGAACTGAAACGTTTCATTCCAACCCTTATAAAAACTCATTAAGGGTCCATAACTCATAATAATATGCATATTGTACTCCTGAAAGGATGAATAATTTCAGGGGTTAATGTTCTTATACTATTGTAAACGCAACCAGTGATTAAATTGAGATCAATTCATAATTTTATTAGTAATCGCAACACTGACAAACCAGGTTTTCCAGTCTAGTACAATACGAAACGACTTTGCTCACATTGGCTTCACAGTATCATTTTACTTTACCGGACGTGATTTTCTGACCCCGTAGTGTTCCATTCTATGTAGCTTCCTTTAATGCTTGAAGTCGAATATAAATGTGCAAGCTTTGCCGGACCTCTAAAAAATATTTGTTTAAATTAATTTGTCAAAATATTCACTGTACACGCATGAAGGCTTCCTCGATCAGGGTCATTTGTTCAATGAAGAGTTCTAAAATCTTTTATTCATAATGTGTTCGCACAGAAACAAAAGAATAAATTAGTGCATTATTGTTCAGAAAAATTAGTTTTCCGTTGGTTTAAAGAAGTCCTACAATAACTATATTACAAATTTTTTTGAGGAGCGTTAAGCATTTATATATTTTAGCTCCTTGCATGCATGGATTTTACGTGCTTGTGTGTAACTACTTTTTCTAAACATCTTCCGCTAACAGCAAAGCCTGAAATATGACGCTTGCAAGGATATGATAATACGTGAGAATTGTTGTCCTTTGTACCACGTAAAGACTCCCTACTCGTATCCCCAGAGGGAAGAAACCTCGCAGAACTTTTCGGTCTTTAGGTCCCAGAACGTCCATCCAAGATTTGACAAAGTTCGTAGACCAGTAGTTGACGTTGCCCAGGAGAGTGTACAGAATGCATTCCAAAGGTATGTAAAATATTGACCAAGTAACCATTGTTTGGTAAAAGTATGTTGGTAGGAAATCATAGCAGCGCAATGATATGAAGATCATCGTAGCATGCATGGACATGTTAAGGAAAACAAACATTGGAAAAGTCAACGTGGAGAAGCAAACGTTGAATTGTGTATTGAGGATTTGGATTTGCTTAAATAGCTTGATCACATTTTTCGGGTCACGTTTAAACTTTTCGTTGCTGTTGAACCTGCAATGCACAGATCATCATTTTAAGTCACAATTGTGCTAGCATTATCATATTCTTAATCGTATTTGTATGGTTAAATTATCCATACTGAATTTGCTTCAGCCAATACGTGGTTGATTGCGTGTACATCCAAATCATGGTGAAAGCTAATTGGAATGGACAGCAGATCCCAACCCAAAAGTAATATTCAAGAAGTGACCATGGGAAACGAATCCAGCTCGATTCTTCGAAAAAGAAATTATAAGTGTATCGAGAGTTGGTTGGATCCAGCAAAAACATTGCTATTCCCATTGCCGTATTACATACCAAGGATTGCAAAAAAAGTAGGAGGAACACCTCACAGTAATCTGTCTTTACAGGTGTAGAGGTCCCTAAAAATTTTAGCGCTGCCTCCCGATTAAATCTGAGATAGCTATTGATAAAAACGCGTATTTCATGCAGGCGATTGAACAAACCATTGATGGTAAACGTCATTGCTAGTGGCAGCCACTCTCCAATGACAAAATCAATGATTTTTATAGTCATAGAACGTCCCGAATCCTTTTGAAAACCAATAACAGCGTTGAATTCCATCCAACTTGCTGTTACTAGCTGCCAAATAAATATCAGGTAAATAAATGCTCTTCGAAGTTTTGAATATTTGAACTCAATTGACTGAGTGCCCTTGTTCCATTTGTAGGGGCTAATCTTTAGCAGAAACTGGATTCTGAGAAATATCCCAAACAATTTCAGTGTCGTTTTTGTATGCATTTTGTTTATATTGCTGGAAAATTTTTTGGAACGAATATTTGTGACTGATATTATCTCTCGGTCTACTGCTAGTTTTTGTTTTGTTGAAATGTTTTATTAAAACTAATTACGAACCTCTTTTGATAAATTATGTTAAATATGCAATAGCTTAATTGTACATATTATTACACATTACACCTCTTTCAGACTGTCAGAATAGATTGGTATGTGCTAAACAGAATATTTTCATCACAAATGTGTTTGTATAAAGGAGAATACGTTTCGCAACGATGTGTTGAGTATTTTTATTGGAGAAAAATACGAATATAATTTACCGAGTCATATAAATGGTTGCTCAACGCTTAATTAATTACAATTCTTCTCTAACTAAATAGAAGTTTGAGAATTATTAACGAATGCCTTTCTTTTTTCTTAGGAAAGGTGTGTTAGCTTGAACCGGATTTCATTAGTCCATAAAAACTCAACAACCATTTGCATAAATGATAAAATCATTGATTTCGAGCATTGTCAAAATTGGCCACTTTTCCAATTTACATTGAAGTCCCACATATATATGTATAACATATAATTTTACGTTTTAAATCCGATGAGACAATTTCCTTTTCGAAGAAATGATTAATGACGGGATTACCAGTCATATATACTTAAAAAATCCATATTGTTTGCAACAAAAAAATAACAGATTTCACATTTTGCGTCATTACTGCCACTTTTCTAATCCAGACTTTCGGCTTCAACTTGGAAAATATGAGAAACTTTTTAAACATCACTACCTACGTTTTATCGAAAATTGAAATTTCCACATGATTAGGGTGGCCTCAGCTCCCTATTATTTTTGTCCGCAGGCCTGTGTGTCCTTCGTCACGATTACCCCAAAACGACGCTTCCGATTTCAATGAAACTTGTTGTGGACACTTGTAATGCCAATCGGTAGCCTGGCATTGGTTTTGGTTGCAACCGGACTAGCAGTTTTTACAAAAAAACGTTTATGGGAAATTAGACCTGTAAACTAAATTACTGCTATCTCAAACTTGCTTAACCTAAGCACAAAAGATATGCAAAATTGCCCAGCAAGCAAGGTAGCAAAAATTACGTAAATGACTCTGTTGGATCTAATGTTGATGATAAACATGATATCAGTCATTCGCTTAATTATATCTACATCTGTTGAAGTAGTAGCCTATGGTACTTTGCAGTGAAAATTATAAAGTCATGTAAAATCTCTGGACGACAGTCGTTGATAGAATCTTCACTTTAATAAAAAGGGTTAGACTTAAAGCAGTTCACATTGTGTAAACTCCACACTCATTTTGAGTTCGTCGAAACAGAAAAATTTCAAAGTTTGACTACACATGTTGTTGAAAATGGAATTAAATAATATAAAAATGTTTACTGTAATCCTCCTAGTTCCAATTATTCTTGCAGCCAATGAAGCCGGAACAACCACACCGAAATCTGTTCACATTGTTCGTAGAAAATACCGACTCAGTGATTCTGTTTACATTGATTTACTTTTATCTTGTGTATATGTAATTTCGTAATTGATTTTAAATTTCTTTCCTATGACAGATTTATCGACACGGTGAACGCACTGCAGATTCGTCTTTTCAGACCATGACGGGTGGGCTAACCGAGGTAGCGTTTTACTCTTTATAATGAAAATTACAAGAAACCCAAAATATTTAATGTACAATGTTTTAATATTTTATGACCAGAAAGGAAAGAAGCAGATGTACGAGCTGGGTTTGTATTTCCGCGAAAGGTACTCAAATTTACTTAAAACTAGTTTTGACGCCCACGAGACGCAAATAATCAGTTCAGATACAGACAGGACAATTCGAAGCGCCGGACTCGTAGCTTATGGCTTGTACGAAGATTTTAATTCAGCAGCCAAATGGAACGGGGAAGATCACCCAGTTCGATTTGAACCCATTCCAGTGAGGTCAATCCCACCGGAACTTGACCGAGTAAATTAAGCTGCAATCATATTTTTGCTTTCGCCTGCATTTATACACATATATGTACGTACTTATTGTATATATATCGTAACTGTATATTGACGGAAAGTTTAACAGTACCTACAGCCAAAAGTACCTTGTACAAGACTGGCAAAACTTTCTGGAACCGCGTGGACTCAATATTTTGATGGACTGCTGGAGCGGCATGCCCGACTCCTTAACATCTATGTGAAGGAAATGAATGATGAAGATTTCATAAATCGAGACATCGACATTGAAATACGGACCATCAAGTTTATTTCATTTATGGAGGAAGCTGAGTTTAATGTATGGGGAAATCATTTTTGAGAATCAGTAGTAATCGATGTCAGTAGCTATAGTGTTATACTTAATTGTATTATGTAATCGTATTTTAATTCAAATATTTTTTTACAGAGTACGCATGGTTTACCGTTGAGAGACTGGACTGTTGAAATGATGCAGCTGGACGATTTCCGCTATTTTAAGGTAGGCTTCAATAAAGCCAATTACAAACTGCCAGAGACGAGGAAATTGTATGCAGGATCTTTGCTTGGGTTCGTCACCAAAGGTCTGCAAGACGAAAATCCCAAAAAGATGATCCTTTACTCTGGTCACGACCGAATTATGTTTGCATTGATGAGTCTTCTGGATATATATGAACCGAATGCGCTGTATAGCCCGCCCTCTGGTGCATCATTAATGTTTGAGTTGCACCAAGATTCACAAAATGGACTCCAGAGGGTAGAACGTGTAAAAGTATGTGTAATTGTAATTGGAATGATTTGAATATACAGTTTATTGTTACTATATTATTAGGCAAATGTTTTTGTTGCAACGTTGAGAAATACATCGTACATTGGATATATTTTCATGTGGTCTTGAATGCTCCAGATATTTTACAGAAATGACACTCAAAGAGAGCCCGAAGAACTGAAACTGCCTGGTTGCGGCCATCCCTGTTTCCTCTCAGACTTTTTAAAAAATACTCAGTCTCTAATTCCAGCTGACTATGAAAGTGAATGTCAGGTCAAAAGTCCGGTGTTCTTGAACAGTGAACAAGCCTCTGTGGAATAAATTCCAGGTAACTTTTCTTTTTGACGAATTAAATTATTGAGTTTTGTTGTCGCACATACTTTATAGAAATAGATATTTTCCAGGTGTTATAACGAAAGACGAAATCCATTTCTAATTGATATTTTCCATGTCTAATGAGTAAAATTGACTATTTAGTTGTTTAGAATATGTCGTTCCGAGTCTCAGTACAGTAGCCAGCACAATTGCACCTATCTCTTCTATTCTTGTCCTATTCTGTTTTTGTTATTTGTGGGAGCTAGAAAAAGAAGAAATATTTTCCAATCTAGTACCATCAGGGTTGGCAAGTGGCAAGAAATTGCCTGGTCATTATTGGTTAAAATCCGGTTCTAACCGGCTTGGACCTGTTGTATAGGCTGGTATAAAATGGTCATAATTAATACTATCCAAATAAATCCACTGTCCAATAAAAACCGGTTTCTATCATTTCTTGTCACTGGCTTGGCTAATATTATGCATGCATTAACAAAGGGTTGCCAAGTGGCAAGAAATGGCGTGGTCATTATTGGTTAAAATCCGGTTCTAACCGGCCTGGAGCTGTTGTATAGGTTGGTATAAAATGGCCATAATTAATACTATCCAAATAAATCCACTGTCCAATAAAAGCCGGTTGTTACCATTTCTTGCCACTGGCTTGGCCTTTATTGATCAAATCCGGTTTTTTTCCAACCCTGTGTACCATAAACGACTTTGTTGTAGACGCATACTAATACTCCAGATTATATTGTATTTGCTATTTCCGCTGTGATAACTCCTCCTTTCCTTCGAAAAGGACCTTCGAATTCCTTGTGAAAAGTTTGCCGGAACTGTACAAAATGCGGGATTTTAAAGTTCTTATTTTCAACATGTTTCCTTCTAAATCTTAGACGGGAACTGGTCCTAAAGTTTATGTTTACAGCGGTGGGATGTTAAAAACACTTTATTCATTACTCGTTCACAGAGAATCAAATGTGTACATACAATTTAGTTAGCGGCAAGGACAATGAAAACTATGCTTTTAGATACTCCCTTAAAGTTGAAGCAAATTCGGGAACCGGATATTAAAGAAGGTCTTTAGTGCAGCATCACAAATCAATTGATTTAAAGAAAGAACCTGTCGCAGACCACAAGGGTGCAATTGTAGAAGCATTTGCTAAACAAGCTAGTGTTATTCCCTTATTGCGGGAATCCGAATCTCTCTTGTTGTGTACTTTCTTAAATATAAGCTTAATAACTCTTCTGAAATTTAGTTCATGTCATCATGTTCATGTACATGTTCATGTCCAGTTCATGTACTTGAAATTGCCACTTTTCATGTTCATGTAAATGTCATGTTCATGTGTGCTTTATTCACATGAAATAAAAATCAAGTATTCGTTTTGAATCACATGATTTAATTCGTGTAATTTTGAAAACAACTCATGTAAAACATGAAAATTCATGTTCATGTTCAAGTTCATGTTCATGTTTAAGGAAATTGTACATGTGCGGAGGCCTAATGAAGATCGTCGTAGCATGCATAGTTATATTGCAAAAAAACAAACAGGAAAAGTCAACGTGGAGAAGCAAACGTTGAATTGTGCGTTGAGGATTTGAATTTGCTTAAATAGCTTGATCACATTTTTCGGGTCACGTTTAAACTTTTCGTTGCTGTTGAATCTGCAATGCCACAAACAGACCTGCATTCGAACCAAATATTTTCAAATTTCGTATTTGATTTGTATTTGAATTTCAACTTCAATTGGCTTGTAAATTTGTATTCGGTTTATTCAAATCAAACTCAAAGGACTATTCGATTTATTCAACCGAATAGGACATGAAATTTGAATTTTATTTGATTTTCGAATAGAATTCCAGATTCGGTTCTAATTCGGTTTGAATTGGATTCGAAGTTGGTTTTTCAATTATTCCAAATTATCAACACCAATAACCCTTGGCTCATTGTGATTTACTTTTCTCCAGAAATTCGAATTATTTTGTAAAAATAGGTTGCATTTTTGTAACCGTAATACAACCAGAAAGTATTTAATGTACCCTTAAAAACTGTTTTATTATTATTTAATATATTGGATTCAAAGTAAATTTTTACCTTATCAGTAAGCAAAGTAACTAACGTCCACTAGAAAATAACAATAAAACTAAACATTCAGAATGTCCTACTTATACATTCGAATCGTCTAATTCACCCAACATTTTACTAACAATAGCATAAAGTCGGCATTGCTGTAAATCTGACTTCTTAACCGCCATTTGATGAATCAGGCTTTCGTCCTAATAGAGATCTACTTGTGCCACGACCAGTTATCACGTGTTAGTATTGACCAATAGATATTTTGCAAGGAACGAACTCCAACGAACCAAATTCGAAACCAATTCGAATACGAACCGACTAAAAATTGCATTCGCATTTGATACTAATTCGGATTTAAAATACCTGTATGAATTC
This sequence comes from Allacma fusca, assembly GCA_947179485.1. Classification (NCBI taxonomy): domain Eukaryota; kingdom Metazoa; phylum Arthropoda; class Collembola; order Symphypleona; family Sminthuridae; genus Allacma; species Allacma fusca. The sequence continues at coordinate 57,218,453 of OX359246.1, read as the reverse complement.
GAATTTGAATTGTATTCGGTTTGAAATTCAAGCAACGAACAGTTAGGTTATCCGCATTTGATTTGAAAATTCAATTTAATTAAACTTGGCGATTGTATTCGGTTTGATTCGAATCCGATTCGAAAATTCGAATAATATTCGTATTCGAAAACAGGTCTGGCCATAAATCATCATTTTAAGTCACAATTATGCTAAAATTATCGTAATCGTATTTATATGGTTGAATTATTCACACTGAATTTGCTTCAGCCAATACGTGGTTGACTGCGTGTACATCCAAATCATGGTGAAAGCTAATTGGAATGGACAGCAGATCCCAACCCAAAAGTAATATTCAAGAAGTGACCATGGGAAACGAATCCAGTTCGATTCTTCGAAAAAGAAATTATAATGTATCGAGAGTTGCCTGTGTAGTGTACTATTGCCTTGAGTGTACTGTGTAAATGTTACAAATGGTAATGTGTATGTATAAATGGCTTATTGGGACTAATCTGCAGAGAGGCTGAGATGCGTGAGTGAGAGAGAGAATGAAGGGGCAAGGTATACTTGTGGGGGTAGTGTGTACTTGTGAACAGGTGTATAGTAGCTTGTATGATTTGACATGAATGAGGGAATGGGTCGGAAAGGTGAAGATGCTACTGGAGCTCAGGTCAGTGGAAGAGCTCCAGAGCGTCGTCACTTAGAATTGTGATCTCAAGGGAAGAACTGTTGAAGATTGTATTTTAGAGCGGCGTGCTCTGTTCCTGAAAATAAAGTTCTATTCTCCGTCCTAAAGGGAACTTTGTAGGTTTTTCGAAATTTTGAAATGATTTCTATTGGGGCATAAGGGGAATACATCTTTAGCATATCTAGGTGCGAGTCATCCACTACATAGGCGCTAGGACATCCCGGACTATTCTCTAAATTTGGTAAACTTATATTCTGGTAAAAATACACATTTTATTAACATTTTAAATTATTTGTTCTATAAGTCAATAATACTTCGAGTGACTATCTGTTTTGAAATAATTTTGTTTTCTTAGCCACAACAGTCTCACTGAAAATAATACTAATTTTTAAACACAGCATAGTACAGGAACAGCAAGTATTATTAATAATTTCTGGGTTTTATTTTTTTAGTAAATTCATTTTGTAGCATTCAAGTTCCACTTATTATTCTTTATTTTCCCCGTGAATAATTTTCACTGTTTTCAGTTTTCAGTTATTTCAGCTGTTCAATTTATTTTCATGTCTCAGATCCTCAAAAATTTTCCATAATTTCAGCGCAACTTTTATGTTTTTTCAAGCAATATTATCATTACCACAGCAACTCATTCTTACTTTGTATCAGCCTGTGTACTCCTTAGGTAAGCTTGTGTAATAATTACACAAGTACAATGTTTTTGTTCTTCAAGGGTGTAACATTTTTTGTTGATTTTTTACAGTTTTAGCCAATCAAGCTACGGGAGTGTTAACCCGTTCGGAATTTTCAACACCACGCCAATGGTAGTATTGAGTCTACTAAACAGAGGGCGCACCATTTCAGAACCCATTTGGAGTTATATGTGTCCCTATTGATTTCTAACAGTTGGTTTGTCTCATTAATGGTTTATTCCACAATTTAATTTTTTAAATCAACAATCATATTTTTTAATGAATTTTGAAAAGTCAATCAAGTAGCCAAATACATTTATCGGTTCAATTTAAACGAATTTAAGCCTACGAATAATTTTTAGAATTTTTTTGAATCAAAATAATTTTTTAAAGCACTATCCATTTACAGTCACGCCGTTTATAGTTACACAGTGCCCCCACAGATGGAACTTCCAGCATTATTTAGCAATGCAACAAACATATGATCATATTACATGAATGTACAGAGGACATTACAAGTCAATTATTTTCATGATTATTATTTTTTTTCAGCAATTTCGTCCGTGTTGAAGCCAACCCATTATCCATGTTCCTTCAAAATCAGTCAGCAGCTTCTACAAAGCCTATAGCGGTATTATTCTTTTAAATTATTTTGGGAATTGCATGAACGAGATTTTCTCCTAGCATTCTTTTTTATCTAGTTTTCAAAATTAAGCCATTAATTTCCACAATTTTTTCCCGTAACAATTTTCATGAATTACACAGTAGTCTATTTCTCATTTCTAATCCAATTTAATTGTCCTTTAAGATTATTTTTTTTGCTAACTGATGTTTTCTCGATTCTCACAATTCTCACAAGCCATGCCTCATGGTTCGTGATTACAGGTCATTGCTTTCTACAAAAGTAGCGTCCCTTATTTGAATTTTTTGCCCTCACGTACAACCAACTGATTTCACAACATTTATTTACAATGTCAGTATTTGAATAATTTCGGTGGCATTCGCCTACGACCCCTCTCATACCTTGCGTTGCTTTACCATTTATTTGAATTTATTTTCAAATTTATTTAAGGTACAATCACCACATTTCCGTCGTGTACACTGAATATTTAATTCATGGGCATTGTTTTTTTCATAATTCTCAGTCATGAGTGCTTTGCATTAACTGTTTGTCTTCCTTAATCAATGATATACATCCGTCTTTCTATACAGGTGGACCATTTTTCTATGCATAAAGTGACAATTGTCACTACCCAATGGAGGGATCCCGGAGCCTTAGGCGGAATTTTTATTTAAATTTTGTCCCCTGCGAGTTGAATGTCCCATAACTGTTTTTAGTCAATTTAAATGTGGATTTTATTTTAAATCATTCCCATTCGGGAAATTATTCAATTTTTAATTTTTAATTTTTAAATTAAACTCAAACGCAGGGTGGTTTGCAATTCATGTGCATATTGTAGTACACATTTATTTTTATATTGCTTAGCATTGCTGGTCACAATTAAACAGCGCTGGTAGCTGCTTTGAGTTGCATTATCCATTCCAACCCTTCATTTCAGCTCAATTATTTGGGGTATTATTTCATTATTTTAGTTAGTATTTAATTCTATTTGTAATTATTATTGCGTCATTATGGGTCTTAGTGCAGACGAGGTTAACGCAATTGTCACAGCAGCGGTTACGGCAATGACGTTAGCCAAGCAGAGAGATCCAATAGCTAATTATGAAATCATTAGCACGATCAGGAAATATGATGGGTCAACTCCATCCCTAGAATGGATCAATAAGTTAGAGCAGGACATCAAGACTTACAATGTTGATTATAAATGGGCGTTATGTAACTTTGATGGGGTTTTGCGTGATTTGGCCCTTCCGTGGTGGTTACCACGGAAAAACGCAGTCAAAGATCTGGTTACGAATGCGTTGACCACAGCTGATGAAATAAATAAAGCTTGGGATAAGGTGAAAGGAGAATTCACTAGTTTTTTCAGTAATGACAGTACTAGAGAATCAGCTAGAGCACAGAGTAGGGCATTACTTTTTAGATTTGGGGATGACCCAAAGGCTTACATCACCAAGAAATGCTTGCTATTTGATGCCATGGATCCTCTGATGAAAGTTTACGATCAAATTCGTAGGCTATTAAGCGGGTTGCCAGATGGGATTAGAGAATTAGTTTGTGCAGCTCAAATCACCACAGTGGCCGAATTTGAGGAGAGACTCAGGAATCAGATCGAGATTGGCAGACCAAAGATGTACATAGCTCATCCTAAGACTACGACATCCAAATCACAGCAATTACCATCTACATCTCATCATGCTTCTAATGTCGTATCAACTTCATCATCTGCACCGAAGCGTTTATCATCCGATGAGCTTAAAGCATTAGTTGATAGTCAGGGGCGTAAGATATGTTCATATTGTAGCAAGCCTGGCCATATAATGCGGTTCTGCTACAAGAAATGTGACGATGAAGGCCGTCGTAGACATGCTCATAAGTCTTCTGCTAACCCTACTGTCAATAATTCGGAAAACTAATTCGTCCGGGTTTGCGGGATCTCCGGACGGATTGGATAGATTTTTCACAACTACCTTTTTACTTAATTAGATTCACTTTAACGTTTTACAATTCTAATCGTAAGTCAGCTAAGTCTAATCATAGTAGTTTAGAGTTACATAATGTAATTTATACTGTTCCGAACCTCACGGAAATACAACAACGGAAGTTAATACACTTAAGCCACATACCTTTTCAGATCCATTACAGGATAAATTCACTCCACATTGTTATGATCCTCTCTTTCATTTAAATACAACAACAGGTTTGGTATCCTCCCTTGTGATGATGTAGACATGGAATCAGTACCTTCAAGGGAAACTATTGTTGTAGCTAAGGACCATCGTCCTTGCCCCCTGCTTTCGCCTGGCCTGCACTGATGTCCGATGGTAATACATATGAGATCAGTGTAGATACAGGATCAGATCTCCCAGCTCTTTCCTTTGACATGTTAGTTTCTCTTCAGTTGCAGGATAAGCTGTTTACTATCCCACCCTTCACAGTATCTCTATCAATTGAGGATGGCCTATCTCATGTAATCAATACTTGCGTCACGACAGACATACAATTGCAAGATTTCCCAAAGGTCTCTCATACATTTTACATGGTAGCTGGGGCTACTAGTAAAATGGTAATTGGCATGGATTTCATGAGTCAGCACGGCGTAATACCGGACCCACCCAATGAGATTCTTCATCACATCTCAACCGTATCATTTCATAAACCAGATTCAACCCTAGAAAGTTTGTCTCCTAATAATTGTAATCCTTTTAAGTTAAATCCTAATTGCGATGTTTTTGTCCCACAGCTTGAATTATCAGGCAATGATGACAGTGCTACAACGGCGCTTGTAGACAGGTCAAATTTAAATTTCTAATTTCAACGATCAGTCAGCCACAGTACCGGCCTTACTTAGGAAAGATAGTTCATATTGATCATTCTGAAGTCACAGTACCTTTCATAGATAGTAACGGCACCATAATTACGGCTAAGGGTCATTCAGTGAGCTCGGAAGGTTTCACATCTGACCAATGGAATCAATTTCATTTTGGAGACGAGTTAACTGAAATTCAGCTTCAAAGCTTGAAGTCAGTTTTAGGTACAAGGAGAAACGCTTTTGCTTTTGATGATTCAGAATTAGGAGAAATAACAGGAGTCACGTGTCAGATTGATACAGGAGATGCGCCACCTGTTGCTCAGAACCCTTATAGAGTAGGGTTTAAGCAAAGGCAAATTATAAATGATATCATACAGAAAGACTTAGAGCATGGGTTAATTCAAGAGAGTACTTCACCATACGCCGCTCCAGTGGTATTGATACCGAAGAAGGAGTCAGGGAAGTTCAGGCTTTGCTGTGATTACCGTAGATTGCATTTATCAGTCAAAAAGTATGTCTATCCACTTCCACGTATAAGCGATGTCATTGACAAGCTAAGTGGAGCAACTTGGTTCAGTAAGGTAGATGCAAGACAGGGTTATCATCAAGTCCCAATGGATCCTGAAAGCAAACATAAGACTGCATTTATAACTCCAGACGGTAAATACGAATGGAATTATATGCCTCAAGGTTTAAATGTTGCTCCCTTGGTATTTCAGAGAGCCATGGATAAGATCTTGTCAACTTATAGGTGGCACATAGCGTTAGTCTATCTTGATGACGTCATTATATTCGGTTCATCTTTCGAGATTATGTTGGAGAGATTGGAGAAAGTATTGGATCGTTTCATTGAATTTAATTTGAAGCTGAAACCGGATAAGTGTTACTTCGGGTTTCAGGAGTTAGATTTCGTTGGTTATACCATCTCAGAGGATGGATTTGCGGTCGAGAAAGTTTTAAAAAGAGCCATTTTGGAGTATCCACCTCCGAAAAATGTTCGCGCTGTATGAAGATTTCTTGGCTTGTGTGGTTGGTTTAGACAGTTTATTCGAGAATTTAGTATAGTGGCATTACCATTATCACGCTTGACCAGAAAGGATTCGCGCTTTAAATGGGCAGAGGAACAACAAGCCGCATTCCAAGAATTAACGTCCCGTTTGACCACTGCACCAATTTTAGCCTTTATCGATGAAAATGCCCTAACCGAAATTTGGTGCGATGCCTCCTCATATGGCGTTTCCGCTGTAGCTTGTCAAGTGCAAGCAGGTAAACGTCGAGCCCTTGGCTATGTCTCCAAAACCCTTACGAAAGCGCAAATCAATTGGGATACCACAAATCGCGAAGCTTTCGGAGTTTTATTTGGAATTACTAAATTCAAGCATTTTATATATGGTTACCATTTCAAAGTCTACACCGACCACCACAGCCTGCAGTATTTATTAAAACTTAAATATCCGCATGGTCGTTTGGCGAGATGGCAATTAGCTTTAGAGGAATTTGACTTCGAGGTTATTCACAATCGTGGGAAATATCATGTCGTTCCTGATGTTTTGTCAAGAGCTCCATTACCACCTCGAGATGATGATTCTGACTTGTTAGACAATAGTATTTTCGGGGCTGACCGAAATCCCAAGTTTGTCACCATGTGTAAGTTGCAAGCTAATTATCCTAAGAGTCAAGATGTTGACGACTCTAAGTCATTGTTAGAATACGTGAAGGATTTCAAAGGAGCTTCATTTTACTCTTTACAATATGCAGATCCTAAATTGCGTAAAATAATTGATTTGGTTCGTAAGTCTCAAGTAGAAATTGAGGAGGGAATTCCCCACACGTATGCGGCAGACTTTGCACTGATACATGGCATTCTGTACAAGGCCAGTTATAAGCAATCTGGTAGGTTATGGTTACTCTGTGTACCAAAGGTTTTGCAACATCGCATCTTCAAGGAAATTCATGAATCCGATTTAGGTCATCAAGGCTATCATAAGACATTGCAAATCATTAAGTCTAGATTTACTTGGCCAAAGCTAAACCAAACGGTTCGTAGATTCTTGAAGCATTGCCAGAACTGCTTATTTCACAATAACAATTATGAAGTTAGTAAGGGTTACACGCCAGTAATTGCTCTAGTTACTCCTTTCACAAGAATTGCTATCAATTTCATCGGCGAATTCAAGAGAACGCAGCGAAATAAGAAAGCTGTCCTGACAATTGTAGACCAATCAACGAGTTGGTTAGAATCATATCCTACTAAAGACATGTCCATGGCATCAGCTATTTATGGGTTAGACTTGTAGATCGCGAAATATGCACAGCCAAAAGTCATTGTCTGTGATAACGGTGCTAGTTTTTCTGGCAAAGATTTTAGAAACTTCTGTCACGAGAAAGGGATTGAAATCATATTCATGTCACCTAATCATCCGAGTAGCAATGGTATCTGCGAACGTACACACGCCAACATAAACCGCATGATTGCAAAGCATATTAATGACAATCAGAAGAACTGGGATACACTTTTACCTCAAGTAACTTCGTCCTTGAATTCTACTGCAAATAAAGTCACCAAGTACTCACCATTTTTCTTGCTTTATGGTATACATCCCAATTTGAGAGTTGATGGAATACTTCCAGTAACTAATCAAGGTCATGAAGACAAGTTTGAGCTTTTCAGACATCTTGTTGATGCTCGTTGGCTGGCCAACGAGAACACGTGTCGGTATCAACTCACGCAGAAATTAAAGGCCGACCGTACTAAGTTAGTTACCACCTTTGAGGTTGGAGATTTAGTCCTCCAACGATCATTCTATAGGAAACCAGGCACAACTGCCAAATTTCTAGTCCGCTATAAGGGGCCATACCAGGTTTTCGCTCATCCTGCTCCTTTAACTTATTACTTACTAGACCTACGAGCTAAAGGGCAGAACCGTAGAGACCAAGTATATGTAATAGCTCATGCACAGAACCTTAAAAGGTAATACCCTCCTTTAGATGACAGTTTGTTATCGGATAGTCTAGACGTAGACTTACCCTGTCCAGGGGATCCCATCATTTCTGAACCTTCTAATTTTTATGCTGCAAGTCAGGATTCAAATGCGCAATTAATATCTTTACATTCTGAGCTTTCAGATAGGTTGAAGTTGGTTATCTCTGAAAGGTTGAATGAGCATGAGAGTAATAACCGGATCACACACGAGGAGATTGCAAATGCTTCTGGTAGTGATGCTTCTTCTATCCTTCAAGGAATCGCTAGATTGTATTTAGACGAATCTAATTCAAGAGTACCTGTTCAGTCTGAACAGGCTTCCTCATCTAGTTCTAGTCAGCATAATTTAAGTTTTGATAATTTTATCCTAGATAGAAATTCAAGGTCTCATCAAGCTGAGACGGTAGTTAGTAGTGGATGTACATTTCACTCTGAGGAATCTCGAGAAAGTGCAGGAACATTTCACTCGATCGAATCTCCCAGTATGGTAGGTACTCTCGAATCGTTAGCTGACATTAACGTACTCCCAAATCTTTCTTCAGGACCGGTGGCTGTTGAAGTTGAGTCAGATCGCCCGCAAATCTTGTCTCAACAAAGCAGTGCTACCGTTGCATCTTCCAGTCGTATGGAAATTGTTAGCCCGTCAATAATTCCGGAAGTTGCATCTAATGTTGAAGTCGTCACACAGTCTTCAAGATGTAGCTCTGTGTCTCTAGATTCCTTGCCAGAATCTAAACGCACTAAGTCTGGCAGGGCTGTTAAACAACCTAAGCGATATGGTTTCAACGCGTCAAATATTTTGCGTAATTACTATCACTCCCATTTTAATCCCATGTAGATATGTTTGTTCAATAGTTCATTGGCGATGTTCACACGTCGCAATACTGTACAGAATCAAAATAAATTTAAAGTTTCACTATTCCTTTCTATCTCTAATGCGTGGGGAAAACTCTCGTTCATGTACTAACAATATGTGCCATGTTCTCTTTATAAGTTTAATTGCAGATGGAAGACTTTGAAACTGCTGGGTCTGGGTCTCACAAGTCAGCTCGGTATAGCTTCTCGCTACCATATGTACGAGATGGACAACTTCGCGCAGACGTACAGCTCGTGCACAGTCTTTCGGAGCTCTATGTTGCCAAACCAATGATTGGATTCAAGATCCCGCGTGTATCAGATCCATCTAATGTCGTTGATCGTTCCAAATCCTACAACCCTTTCGGTCAGGTACTCATGCCGGAGTTGGTCAGATCCACAAGATTAATGGTAACCGGTCCGCAAATGATCCGAAAGGAGAATTACGACCACAACCTAGTCTCCCCTGTCGCCACCGTTTCTACTCAAACTAATAACGAAGAGATTGCAGGTTCCCAAGACCCTGAAAAGAAATCCTACTCAGTACCAAAACCGCAGTCCTTATTGACCATTAATCCCTTCGAAATTCGCGGGATGGGTAAATTTTCTTGTCACAGATGTTCCGGGCTTCACAAAGTCAAGTTTTGTACAAAACCTCGTCTAGTTAAATATCCCACTAAAACCTATAACCCAATGAATTCAGATTGGCAATAGCTAATTGTATTATTAAAGCTTCGCTGTATCATACAACATTATTGATTGATATGTATAATTGGTGTTTGACTTCGATATTTAAATTGAATCTAGTTCAGTATATTTTGTAATTATTGCGATTTAAAATTGTGTGAAAAAACAAAAAAAAACAAAAAAAACAAAAAAAAATTCAGCTTGTTGAAACACTTGAAACGTATGCCATAATTGATTTAATCCATTATTTAATTGTTTGAAATTATGTATGTATAGTAGCGACGCTCGGGACGAGCGTATTGAATCTAGATGGGGGTATTGTAGTGTACTATTGCCTTCAGTGTACTGTGTAAATGTTACAAATGGTAATGTGTATGTATAAATGGCTTATTGGGACTAATCTGCAGAGAGGCTGAGATGCGTGAGTGAGAGAGAGAATGAAGGGGCAAGGTATACTTGTGGGGGTAGTGTGTACTTGTGAACAGGTGTATAGTAGCTTGTATGATTTGACATGAATGAGGGAATGGGTCGGAAAGGTGAAGATGCTACTGGAGCTCAGGTCAGTGGAAGAGCGCCAGAGCGGCGTCACTTAGAATTGTGATCTCAAGGGAAGAACTGTTGAAGATTGTATTTTAGAGCGGCGTGCTCTGTTCCTGAAAATAAAGTTCTATTCTCCGTCCAAAACGGAACTTTGTAGTTTTTTCGAAATTTTGAAATGATTTCTATTGGGGCATAAGGGGAATACATCCTCAGCATATCTAGGTGCGAGTCATCCACTACACCTGGATCCAGGAAAAACAATGCTATTCCAAATCCCGAATTAAACAACTGGGTTTCCAAACAAAGTACTGTAGGAGGAACACCTCACAGTAATCTGTCTTTACAGGTGTAGAGGTTCCTAAACATTTCAGTGCTGCCTCCCGGTTAAATTTGAGATAGCTATTGATAAAAACGCGTATTTCGTGCAGTCGATTGAGCAAACCATTGATGGTAATTGTAACTGCTAGTGGCAACCGCTCTCCTAAGACAAAATCAATGATTTTTGTGGTCATGGAACGGCCCGAATCCTTTTGAAAACCAATATCAGCGTTGAATTCCACCCAACCTGCTGTTACTAGCCTCCAAATAAATATCAGGTAAATAAATGCTCTTCGAAGTTTTGAATATTTGAGCTCAATTGACTGATTGTGAGTGTGCTTGTTCCATCTGTAGGGGCTAATCTTCAGTAGGAACTGTATTTTTAGAAATATCGCAAACAATTTCAGTGTAGTTTTTGTATGCATTTTGTTTATATTACTGGAATTTTTTTTAGAATGGCTGTGTGACTAATATTTTGTGTAAGTCTACTGCTAGTTTTCGTCGGGTTGGAGTTTTTTATTAAAACTAATTACAAAGCTCTTGGGATAAATTATGCTGATAACATAAATGGTGGATTGTACATATGTATCTATATTATTACTCACAATCAAACTTGACAAATTCTGCGTATGTACTGTGCGAAGCCCGTTAAGATGTTAGTTATGGGCAAAATGGAAGTAAAGTGTTTATGAAGTCACAGAAATAACAGAGTTACAACTGAGATGGTCAAATGCATAGAATGTACAAACGGGGGAGTTTGCGACAGAAAATAATGTACTTTTTTGACGAAGTAAAAACGGTTAAAGTTGTTGTCGCTCTGAGTGTTAGCAGAAGAGATAGTTTTTTAGTTGCTCACAAAAATTCTGGAACGCATTTCTTTTCATGATTTTACAAAGTAGGTTAAAAGTTCATTTCTTATCGGGTTAGCTTATCATTACTTAGGATTAGAATTTAGAACAAAAGATACGAGGTTGCACAGGTCATCAACATTATTTAAATTAGATTATTCTAAGGGTCAGGTAACTTGTGATTATTCAAATGTACATTGTGGAGTAAGGAGAAGATACATGTACATCAAATTAATAATATAATTTTCAAAGCATCATACGTATAATTACATACATATATATTTAACGTGTAATAATATTGAAATTCCTGTCTTGTGAAACAGCGGTTTGTGTGAATTCTTTACGCCGGTATTTTTTGATAGAAGGGATGGGGTTGAACGGGATTTCATCAAACCATAAATACTCAAGTACTCTAATATTTAACTCACTCTGCAAGTTCGTCCGTGTACTAAAGTCAATGCTAGGAATGAACAGAAAAAATTTAAAACGATATTACAACTGTATTTCCTTGCATTAAGGATAGTCATAGTATGTAATTATATTAGCGTAGTACTATCGAAATCCAGAAACGTTATAAATTATTTTTGGGTTTGGAAATTAAACATACAGAAAACAGTTTAACAAGCGTTAATAAGGGATTAGTACTACTTTCCAATCCCCAATAGGTACTTAATTACACAAATGAAAATAACCTTCATCCCTAATGTTGCATGGTTTTCAAATAATTCGTGAGCATTAAAGTGTGGCTTTTCCTTCTTATGGCCCATTCCTGTTTGTGAAAATTGAATCAATTCATAATTGTATTACTGTTACAAGTTATGTACCACTTTATCAGGGGTAATTGAATATAAAAATAAGTTTCATGATTTCGACATAATAGCCAATGAGTTGCTGCGAGTGCAAAATCATTTTAACGTACTCCAAGAAAGTCGATAACTTATTGGGATTGCATCCATTAATACATTCTTGACTGGTACCTTCAATAATTATCCAATGCACATTAGGAAAATATACATAATAAATAACTGTAGTCCCTTTAGGTTCTCCAGGATGCAATCATACTGTACAATTGTGAAAGGCGCTTCATGGTTAATCTGGATAGGAAAAAAATAATTCAAGGCAATCGGTCCACAATAATAAATTGCATTATTATTATAGAAGTTATGACCAGGATACAGAAATTCTGTAAGACGTTAGATCCTAATTTGCACCAGTCCTAATTTGTTTCAGTCTTACCAGAAATGACCACAGAAGTTTCTGGTAACCATCAGTGTCATTTGTCAAGAATTCCATCTTCCGAATCAATGCTTCGTACATGTAATTTATTTTAACGTCGTTGTTGAAAAATTTCTCAATTAGAATGCGTCTCATTTCAAGTTGACTCCCACATATAGTGCTCATTTGCTCTTATCAGTTGAGAGTTTCAGACCATTCTGAATTTCCGAAAAAGTTAATTCTGTTTTGTAGCAGAAAATTTTGGGGTGCTTCTGCTTTCTTGCAAGAGGTGCAGTCATGAAGAAAGGTGACTTCGTCGAAGTAAATGAATTTATTGGGATTCTTCAGAAATGGAACAACCTGTTACCGAAGGATGCCATTCAGAATTCTGCAGCAAAGGTGTAGGACGTCTTTTTCCGTACATTATCGCAAGAAATTCACATCCCACATCCTACTCTTACCATTCAATCGAGTTAGGCAAAGTTCTCACTCCGTATGGACGCTGAAGTGGCTTCTCTTAAGTTCAATCCCCTTATTTCCATTTTACTTTAGAAAATCGTTCAAAGCTTTTGTATTTATGAGCCGATTGCTTTGAAAATACTTGTAGATCTGCAACCAAATTCTTCACAAAGAAATGTTTCTACAATTGTACAGCATGCGGAGAATAGACACAGCCTGGGGTGGAATGGTTATTAACCATCCTGTAGTTACACCTAGAGGAAACTAATAAACATTGATATCCCCTGATATAAGGAGCGATGGTAAACTTAATATAATTCAATTTCCCCGTGTCTTGGCAAATTTCTTTTCAATCTTTTCAAAAAGCAGATCAATATCCTGCGTTCAAAATTGAAGACATCATGTTGAAAAGATAGAAGCAAAGGAATGATTTTGTTCGAAAGCTGAATTTTTGAAAGTTGAGATATTGCTTATTCCTGGCAAAAGCAATTTGAAGTTTTGATCAAAAAATGAACTTTTAATTATTTAATTTTTGTAGCAACTTCGAAATTTCGTGTTGAAATTATTGTTAAAACATTTATGAATTAAGGAAATTGACTAATTGTAAGAATGTCATGAATGATTTTGTCACATATGAATCTGTCAAGTAAGTATTTATGAGTGAATATCAGAAAGAAAGAGGAACTGAATGTGCTGACTCAACAGTAACACGTCTAGACGGAGTTTCATGAAGAGGAAACTTGACCACGAGGATGCAACTGATTGCACTTCGTAGATACAACACATTCAGTTTTATGACGATAATAAAACTCTCGAGACTCAAGATCAACTCAAGACTGTCTATACATTCAAGGCTAACACATTTTTGACATGATGAAACTTCCTCTAAAAATTGCTCTTTATTTTGATGCTTGCATGATTTAAGTGCAAACTTGGACTACGTCAGATTATAAAAACCCAGGAATTTGAGTTAATAAAGGGCAGACAAATTCGAAATTTATTAAAGCTAATAAAGATAATAACGCCGTATTATTCATTTATTTCAACATTTCGATTGATACGTATCATTATGTAGGGATTCACAGGTAAAGGGGCTTGTTTTTTGGTATAAAAACCTACGTATTAAATTTAAATTAGCAAATGAAGCGTATCTTTACTTTTAATTACTTTGTGTTTAGATGCGTTATTGTACGCAGAAACTAAACAAATTGATTGGCTTGGGTTCAATTTTTGGCACCTACAACTTTGGGAAAGGACATGGGGCTCAGAAGGTGAAAACCGAAATATGGGTTAAGATAAGAGACCGGGTGCAATTTTTTGCACCTAATGCAGGCACTGAAAGGGATCATCTGAGCTCAAGTACTATTATTGTTTTCGTTACAAGGTGCTAATTATTAGATAACAAGATCCGAAACCAAATAATGCGCTACAAAGTGAGCAATTCCTCTGGCACAAATTCTGATAATAAACACACGCTTCATGTGACAATTTTACGACCGTTTTGAATGAAGGGTGAATAATCAATCATTATCTCAAGCACATATGTGCATGTAAGCGCTTGGAAAAGTATTTGTAATCTGTGATACTTGGTAGATTATCAAGTAATACTAAATCGCTTGGCATTGAAACAGCTTAAAATGCTTCAATGTTAAAATGCTTCAGTTTGACGGCTAGTCATGCTGTGTTCACACCCTTCCAAATTTTTGCGCAGAAAGGTTCATATACAAGCGTTGGGTAAAAATATGAAACTACATATAATATTAAACGTATTTTTTGTGACCATCCTGTTTGCAATTATATTTGGCGTCAATACACTAGGGACAACTGGCTTGAAATCCGTTCACATTGTTAGTAAGAGCTCACGGTACAACAATATTTAAGTTTCTATTTTGTCCAGAATATTTTATTCCCGGATTCAAAACCTTTCCAACTCAATTTGTTAACCGTTACAGATTTTTCGGCATGGTCAACGCACTCCAGATGCATCTTACTTGACTGCAACAGCTGGACTAACCGAGGTAGCGTTTACAATTATTATGTATTTACATAAATAAAAAAAATAATTCAGCACGAGCTCTTACAGGCAAGTCGAATTTTTTCAAGAAAAAATATTCTCATTACGATGCAATTATAGGTACGTATTTATACTAGCAATAAAAATAATTGGATTTGTTTAACCTACAGTTGTGAAACTGTGTCCAATAAACTCAATGCACTTACATCAGTTTTCAAACATTGAGTCAGAGTAATGTTGTGACTTGTGACTATATGCTGCAAAAGGAGCTCATTGACAGAAATGTTTTAGCATTTAATCGTTATTATTTTTTTGGCTATAGAAAGGAAAGAAGCAGATGTACGAGTTAGGTCTGTATATCCGCGAGAGGTACTCAAACCTAGTGAAGACCAGTTTTGACACCGACGAAACAAGGATCATCAGTTCGAATACAGACAGGACTATTCGAAGCGCTGGCCTCGTTGCTTATGGTTTGTACAAAGAATTCAATCAAGCAGCCAGCTGGAACGGGGAAGATGACCCAATTCCATTTGAACCTATCCCAGTTCGGGCAATCCCTGAGGAACTTGACCGAGTAATTTAAGTGAATCAAGAATTCTTACTCATGCGCTAAATATCGTGTTATGTAAGGCTTCCATCCGACCGGATAAATCGAATATCCGATCCGAATCCGATCCGAACCGAAATTTTCGGATAAATTTTCTTATTATCCGGTTACGGATCGGATAAAAAATTTATTCATCCGTATCCGATCCGAAATTTTCGGATCGGATAAGTGCAGTATCCGATCCGATCCGCGGATATCCGAAATTATCCGAATTGATACCATTGGGTGATAAAAAAAGTATTAGGAATTTTCACTGCAAAAATGCATTAGCTTTTTACTACATCACAATATTAATCATTTTTGCATGCATTACGTCATATGTACAAACTGAAGAAAAACTTTACAAACACCGCTGTAAATGTGAAGCACAGAATTAAGAAAAAAACAAGTAAAAAGCGGCACAGTTACTCTTTGGACAAATTGTTGTTGCACACTTCGTTCTTATTGGTCGCTCGAACGCGCTAAAAATTTGATTTTCGGATATCCGTCGGATTATCCGATATTTATTACTAGTAAAAGCCCTGTGCTTCACAGAGACAATTACTTGAAGAGGTGGTAATGTGATTGTAGAAATTAAAATCCAACCGGCTTATGAATCAAGCCCTGTCGTATAGACTTGTTGTATGCCTAAATCCTGCGTGCTTATATTAAGAGTAGCTTTAAATAACCGACAGGTAGTGCTCGTTAATAATAAGGAGTGCTTGTCATGCCATCTTTTGGGCGTTTTGTAAGGCCATTGAATTAAGATCGCGCGAAACTTAAAATAAACGGACAGAAAGTGCTCTTTAATAATAAAGGATTTGCAGTGCTCCCCAAAAGTTTTATATTCTATTCAATTCTATTCACTACAGAGCGTATGCGTGACTACTCTATTCATATTCTATTCACAGTAGGGGTAAGCATAGCGAGACAACGAGACGAGATTCTCGTTTATCTCGTTCTTTATTCACCAGCGAGAGAGGACGAGACATCTCGCTTAATTAACCGAGAGTATCGTTTGAAATTAATTCTAGCTAGTGTCTGTAAAAACCGAAAAATCGGGTGTTTTGTCCTGCCATCGTGAGAATTAAGACAATTTTGCAACTCTTTGTCCTAATTTTTAAAGTTGTAAGTGGTTATTTATATTTTTCGAGATCTTTATTTGCTTTCAAATTTATTGGTTTATATCCAAAAATGAACAACATGCGTTTTATGATTGTTTCGATTAGTAAAATTGAATAAACTTCCATGTTCTGTCGCCAGATTGTTTGGAAAATTACAATTAAGTATTATATGTAGATATAGCTAAATAAAAACCATGTTTTTTGTATGACTCGTTTGCCTCGTTAAATGTTTACTCTCGTTATCAGAATATCTCGTTCTCGTTTTTTTTCCAAAAACGAGAACGAGACAAACGAGAATTTTAAAACCAACGAGATACTCACCCCTAATTTACAGCTTGTGGTGGCGAGGCTATTCAAGTCAATTCCTATTCCCACATTTTCGCCAGAAACCTATTCTATTCCTATTCTACTCACCTATTCCTTCGTAGCCACCGGTTTTTTAAACCACGTCATAGAATACGTTTGTTACTGAAGCTGAGATGAAGGGATAGAATGTTGTGCGCTTCGAAATTCTTGGGATTTAAATTCAGTCCGTATTGCATTACTATTCGGACTTTAGTTTTTGGTAAAATATTTGTGGGCTGTTGTTTATAAACGCATAGTTGATTATCGGGGCTCGATTTTGTTTCCACTAATTGTGCTAAGGATTTTCGTATTGTTTTTTTACGTTTTACCAACAACGGGGATGTTGATCAAGATGCGAATGTTTTTTAAATCTAATCCCTAAAGAGCCGCCGGATTTAATGCTTGAGCTGGGTGAACTGGAATCAGAATTATGAACTGTTTAAATGTTTGTAGGTTTTATATCGTGTTTTCCTCCCAGCGCCACCCATTTCATACTTAATAGCAAAAATCTAGTTTTTTGTTACAAAGTATGTTATAGATTAAACATTTCCTGCGCACTTATAACTTATAAGATAGTTCTACAATACGAAACTTCAACAAATAAAGCTGGAAAAATGTCGCACGATGCTGCAGCATAGCCAATAATGGTATGGCCGACAAGAGGTTACAATTATTGATTTAACAGAGGAAGTAAAGTAATGAGAAAAAAGCTTCATTATTTAGCAGCATCAAGCATGATCCTGGGATGGGTATGGAAAATGGAAGTTCTGCAGAGACTTTCACTTGTTATGCTGTCGTCGCAACTCTTCAACAAGTTGATGGGAATGCTGGATCTTTGAATAGGGCCCGATCCGCTATTCTATTCTAATCTATTCTTGTGTTTTTAGATATTGGCATATTCTATTCTATTCTAATCCATTGGTGTTGGATCAACGGCTATTCAAGTCTATTCTATTCATTTTCGCCTAAATACCCTGGTATTCTATTCAATTCCCTAGTTTCCTATTCTATTCGGAATAGAATAGGGCAGCACTGATTATTTGTGATCCGAACCGATCGGATAAAGTCTTTTCCAAATCCGATCCGAATCCGATGACCGGATAAGGGGTACGTATCCGATCCGATCGGATTGTGTTCGGATCGGATAAGTATGTATCCGATCCGAAATTTCGGATATCCGAGGATCATCCGATCGGATGGAAGCCTTAGTGTTATGCAATTATGTTTAAAATCGAGGACATTTTTACAGTACTTACAGCCAAAGGTACCATGCCCAAGACTTAGGCAGTTAACGCAAACCACACTAACTCCCTGTTTTGATGGACTGTTCCAGCAACATGCAAAATTGTTAGACACCTACGTGAAGGAAATGAATGACGAGCTTCTTCTGAACCCAGATATCAACATCGAACAGCGGATCGTCCAGTTTATTTCGTTTATGGAACAAGCAGAGTATAATGTATGACAAAGATTATTTTTGTATACTCAGTACAATTAAATTGACTCAATAGTTTATTATAATCTTGTTTTGGTAAACATTTTCTCTACAGGCTACCCATGGTTTACCTTTGAGAGACTGGACTGTTGAAATGATACAGCTGGATGACTTCCGCTACCTTTTCATTAACCTTTATAAGGCCATGTACATATTGCCAGAGGAGAGGAAATTGTATGGCGGATCTTTGCTAGGGCTGATCACCAAAGCTTTCCAAGACGAAACCCCCCAAAAGATGGTCCTTTACTCGGGACACGACGAAATTATGTTGGTATTCATGCGTCTTCTGGATATATACGATCCGTATGCGCTTAATGTCCCGCCTGTTGGCTCATCCCTGATGTTCGAATTGCACCAAGATTCACAAAATGGCCGCCAGAGGGAAGAGCATGTTAAAGTAATTAGACTGTGTTGTATATACATACGTACACTAGAATATACTTGTATGTTTTCTTTACTATGTCCATAAATCTAATTGTAAGTTTATTTGGTCTTGAATGTTTTCAGATATTTTACAGGAATGACACTCAAAGAGAGCCTCAAGAACTGAAACTACCTGGTTGCGGTCACCCCTGTTTCCTCTCAAACTTTTTAAAAAATACTCAGTCTCTGATTCCTGTTGACTATGAAAGCGAATGTCAGGTCAGAAGCCCGGTGTTATTAAATATTAAACAAGCCTCGGTGGAACATATTTCAGGTACATTTGCCTTTTGACGAATTAAATTATTGAATCTTATTTTCTAACCCTGAAGAGACAAGTGATTACTTCGTTTATTTAAATTATGTAGCTGGGAGTGGGAGTTCCTGGATTTACGGAATAATTGGAACAGCTGCGACTGTCTGTATACTTATTGCCCTAGCATTATTTGCGACTGCAAGAAAAAACAGGCATTATTTTCCGGTTTAGACAATAAGTAAGACAGGGCAGCAGATCTGCTACAGAGAAGTACTTTTGTCTTAATCACCGTAATTTCTTTCTCAAATACCCTGATTTAACGCAGTTGACGCAACTATGTATGCAGATTTAAAGAAACTTAGTAGATCGGTGGGATTTCTGTACCCTTAAAATAAGTGAATACGTTTTTACGTTAATAATTAACCAAAACTTAACGACGTCTTGTTTCTGGCAGAACCGAAGTACTACACGAGCAATAATTAAATACTCTCGAAATCATATGTTAATTTACTTTTTATTGCAATATGTTCTTATATTTTTGGACTACCTAAAAAAATGATAAAATATAATTTTAATAATGTCTTTCTCAAGTAATGGAGTAATTATGTTTATTTAACTACTTATTTATATATATGAACAGTTAGCTTTAATAGCCAGGAGTTATTCGTACATAGCCTATTCCTTAGTTTGGATAGTTGCATCTTGTGACTTCCTTATATACAAGCAAAGAAGAGGTATACCAGCGGTGCTTGGTATTTCTTATTCTGCGCACCCAATTAAAAATACACTCTACAGTTGAAACAACGTTTTTTAAATTGTTTTTCCGTGAACCGGTAGTTGTCGCAAGAACTTTGAAATATTATTGCAAGCGTTTTTCAAAATGTAGTGGTGCTCACGTTTTACGATTAGAGATGGGAATTTAAAATTTATTTTTAGCTTAACATGATACGCTCACTGGTATATATCTATATATAGATCTTTTAAGTGTTTATACAGAACGTATAATTACTAGCTTATGTTATTACATCCTATTGATACTAAAGTTAGTCCTATAGTGGCGCTTCGCCCCTTACAATTAGTGACTTAGTACGTTGTGATTATCACAGAAGAATTTTAGGCTGAGTTTTACTTTCCCGGCCACAAAACCACCTACCACCTACCATGCTACCTACCATGTTACCTACCATGTTACCTACCATTTTACCTACCATTTTACCTACCATGTTACCTACCATTTTACCTACCATTTTACCTACCATTTTACCTACCATTTTACCTACCATTTTACCTACCATTTTACCTACCATTTTACCTACCATTTTACCTACCATTTTACCTACCATTTTACCTACCATTTTACCTACCATTTTACCTACCATTTTACCTACCATTTTACCTACCATTTTACCCACCATGTTACCTACCACCTACCATGTTACCTACCATTTTGCCTACCATGTTACCTACCATTTTGCCTACCATGTTACCTACCACCTACCATTTTACCTACCATTTTGCCTACCATGTTACCTACCACCTACCATTCTACCTACCATTTTGCCTACCATGTTACCTACCACCTACCATTCTACCTACCATTTTGCCTACCATGTTACCTACCACCTACCATTCTACCTACCATTTTACCTACCATGTTACCTACCATGCTACCTACCATGCTACATATCCTGCCACCTACCATCAACCCAGCCTGCGACCTAGGGCAAGCCGAAACTGCCACGAAGTTCCATCTATTATGAAACTTCACATCTTCATTAAAAGGCGATGCATTAATCATTGGAATTCGTTGCATTTCGTTGGAATTCGAATGAACTGTAGACAGCATCATTAAGCAATTAACTGTAGGTTTGTTTAGATTGGCAAATCAACAGTAATTCAAGCGATTCGGGAATTAAATGAGATTTTAAGGCAAGAAATTTACCCACTTTTGGTCAATAGGAATTCTGTTTGATTTTTGAAATTTCTGCACATTCAAATTTTACTGTTTTAGCCATTTACTATCACTAAAAGGTATTTGTATGCTGAAATAGTCAAGGTGCCATTAAACTCTAAACGCGGTGTAAGTTTTAAGCAGTAAATGCCTTCACATCAGTAATGCGATCGGGTCAAGTAATTTCAAAACTTGACCATGAACTTGACCCCAAAACTTCAAGTAATTTTAAACACGCAACCTGAACTTGATAACTCGCGTTCTTATAATTACTTGACTTGTAAAGTTCTAGTAATCAATTAAATTTTCGAAGACCCTAACTTGATCAACTAGTTACAGTTCCAAACTTGACTTGAACTCGATAATTCAAGTTAAGTATCACAAAAAATAAAATATAGACATAATAATTTGTTGAACTTGTATAGTACAATTGTTTCCTTTAGACTAAAAACCAAAACGCATCCATAAAACAATTTTACTACTAGTTTTTGTTTAAAATCATTCGAGGGCATCCTTGCGCTTATTCTGAATACAATAAAAGTCCGATATAATGGATACGCAAGGAACCGTACAATTTAGTCCCTCATAAAGGAATTTCCTTTATAAGAAATGTCTGAAGCATTGTGTAATTGAAGGGCATTTTTAAAAGTATTTTTCGAATGAAATCAGTTAACATGGTAGGTAACATGGTAGGTAACATGGTAGGTAACATGGTAGGTAACATGGTAGGTAACATGGTAGGTAACATGGTAGGTAACATGGTAGGTAACATGGTAGGTAACATGGTAGGTAACATGGTAGGTAACATGGTAGGTAACATGGTAGGTAACATGGTAGGTAACATGGTAGGTAACATGGTAGGTAACATGGTAGGTAACATGGTAGGTAACATGGTAGGTAACATGGTAGGTAGCATGGTAGGTGGTAGGTAGTTTTGTGGCCGGAAAGTAAAACTCAGCCGAATTTTATGTTCACAATCGTAATGGGTTGACAAATTGCATGCAGGAGCCTCACTGAATATAAACATCGTGTCCCTGGAGGCCAGCCATATATAAAAATCGAGCAACCACTTGTGATGCTATAGTTTCCAAAATGAAGTTCTAACATGAAGAGACTTTATACCAATTTAATCCCCATTCGGTTGCAATTTTCCACTGATTACTTTTAACCTAATCGACAGTAAATGGGAAAATGTTTATGCATTTATATAGTTTGTTGATTCTACAGAATTTGTGCGCCTATGTATAAGCTTCTCATCTACATTTTTATAAACATCTTCCGCTAACAGCAAAGCCTGAAATGTGATACTTGCAAGGATATGATAATACGTGAGAATTGTTGTTCTTTGTACCACGTAAAGACTCCCTACTCGTATCCCCAGAGGGAAGAAACCTCGCAGAACTTTTCGGTCTTTAGGTCCCAGAACGTCCATCCAAGATTTGAAAAAGTTCGTAGACGAGTAGTTAACATTGCCCAGGAGAGTGTACAGAATGCATTCTAAAGGTATGTAAAATATTGACCAACTAACCATTGCTTGGTAAAAGTAAAACGGTAGGAAATGATAGCAGCGCAATGATATGAAGATCATTGTAGCATGCATAGTTATATTGAAAAAAACAAAAAGAAAAAGTCAACGTGGCGAAGCAAACGTTGAATTGTGGATTGAGGATTTGGATTTGCTTAAATAGCTTGATCACATTTTTGGGGTCACGTTTAAACTTTTCATTGCTGTTGAACCTGCAATTGCATATATCATCATTTTAAGTCACAATTATGTTAAGGTTATGTTAATCATGCTTATATGATTCAATTATCCATACTGAATTTGCTTCAGCCAATACGTGGCTGATTGCGTGTACATCCAAATGATGATGAATGCTAATAAAAATGGACAGCAGATGCCCATCCACAAGTAGTAATTATTCAAGAAGTGACAATGGGAAACGAATCCAGTTCGATTCTTCCAAAAAGAAATGATAAATGTATCGAGAGTTGCCTGGATCCAGCAAAACCAATGCTATTCCGATTCCCCAATTAAACACCAGGGTTTCCAAACAAAGTAGGAGGAACACCTCATAGTAATCTGTTTTTACAGGTGTAGAGGTCCCTAAATATGTCAGTGCTGCCTCCCGGTTAAATCTGAGATAGCTATTGATAAAAACGCGTATTTCGTGCAGTCGATTGAACAATCCATTGATGGTAAATGTAATTGCTAGTGGCAACCGCTCTCCTAAGACAAAATCAATGATTTTTGTGGTCATGGAACGGCCCGAATCCTTTTGAAAACCAATACAAGCGTTGAATTCATAGGTGTGCCTCTGTCATAGCTAGACAGTGCACCCTCAGTTCGTCGTGGGATATTATCTCCTTCTATGTTACCTTGCTCTCTCGCCTCCATAGTTTAAGTAAATTAGGTTAAGATTAATCGGGCTGCGTCCCGAAGCGAAATTAACATGCTATGTAAATTGAGATACGATTGTTATAGTCTAAGGCTGAATGACAATAAAGATACTTTACTTTTTTTTTTACAAGCGTTGAATTCCATCCAACTTGCTGTTACTAGCCTCCAAATAAATATCAGGTAAATAAATGCTCTTCGAAGTTTTGAATATTTGAGCTCAATTGACTGATTGTGAGTGTGCTTGTTCCATCTGTAGGGGCTAATCTTCAGTAGGAACTGTATTTTTAGAAATATCCCAAACAATTTCAGTGTCGTTTTTGTATGCATTTTGTTTATATTACTGGAAATTTTTTTAGAATGGCTGTGTGACTAATATTTTGTGTAAGTCTACTGCTAGTTTTCGTCGGGTTGGAGTTTTTTATTAAAACTAATTACAAAGCTCTTGGGATAAATTATTCTAATTACATAAGTGGTCGATTGTACATATATTATTACTCACAATCAAACTTGACAAATTCTGCATATAACCATCAAAATAATAATATAATTTCCAAAGCATCATACGTATAATTACATACATAGTAATTTAACGTGTAATTATTGAAATTCCTCTCTTGTGAAACAGCGGTTTGTGTGAATTCTTTACGCCGGTATTTTTTGATAGAAGGGATGGGGTTGAACGGGATTTCATCAATCCATAAATACTCTAATATTTAACTCACTCTGCAAGTTCGTCCGTGTACTAAAGTCAATGGTAGGAATGAACAGGAAATATTTTAAAACGAAATTACAACTGTATTTCTTTTCAGTTAAGGATAGCCATAGTATGTAATTATATTAGCGTAGTGTTATCGAAATCCAGAAATGTTATAATAAATTTTGTTGGGTTTAGAAATTAAACACAAAAAACTGTTTAACAAGCGTTAATAAGGGATTAGTACTAATTTCCAATCCCCAATATGTACATAAATAGAAAAAACTTTCATCCCTAATATTGCATGGTTTTCAAATAATTCGTAATCATTAAAGTGTGGTTTTTCCTTCTTATGGCCCATTCCTGTTTGTGGAAATTGAATCAATTGATCATTGTATTACTGTTACAAGGTATGTGCCACTTTATCAGGGGTAATGGAATATAAAAATAAGTTTCATGATTTCGACATAATAGCCAATGAGTTGCTACTGCGAGTGCAAAATCATTTTAATGTACTCCAAGAAAGTCGATAACTTATTGGGATTGCATCCATTAATACATTCTTGACGGGTACCTTCAATAATTATCCAATGCACATTAGGAAAATATACATAATAAATAACTGTAGTCCCTTTAGGTTCTCCAGGATGCAATCATACTGTACAATTGTGAAAGGCGCTTCATGGTTAATCTGGATAGGAAAAAAATAATTCAAGGCAATCGGTCCACAATAATAAATTGCATTATTATTATAGAAGTTATGACCAGGATACAGAAATTCTGTAAGACGTTAGATCCTAATTTGCACCAGTCCTAATTTGTTTCAGTCTTACCAGAAATGACCACAGAAGTTTCTGGTAACCATCAGTGTCATTTGTCAAGAATTCTATCTTCCGAATCAATGCTTCGTACATGTAATTTATTTTGACGTCGTTGTTGAAAAATTTCTCAATTAGAATGCGTCTCATTTCAAGTTGACTCCCACATATAGTGCTCATTTGCTCTTATCAGTTGAGAGTTTCAGACCATTCTGAATTTCCGAAAAAGTTAATTCTGTTTTGTAGCAGAAAATTTTGGGGTGCTTCTGCTTTCTTGCAAGAGGTGCAGTCATGAAGAAAGGTGACTTCGTCGAAGTAAATGAATTTATTGGGATTCTTCAGAAATGGAACAACCTGTTACCGAAGGATGCCATTCAGAATTCTGCAGCAAAGGTGTAGGACGTCTTTTTCCGTACATTATCGCAAGAAATTCACATCCCACATCCTACTCTTACCATTCAATCGAGTTAGGCAAAGTTCTCACTCCGTATGGACGCTGAAGTGGCTTCTCTTAAGTTCAATCCCCTTATTTCCATTTTACTTTAGAAAATCGTTCAAAGCTTTTGTATTTATGAGCCGATTGCTTTGAAAATACTTGTAGATCTGCAACCAAATTCTTCACAAAGAAATGTTTCTACAATTGTACAGCATGCGGAGAATAGACACAGCCTGGGGTGGAATGGTTATTAACCATCCTGTAGTTACACCTAGAGGAAACTAATAAACATTGATATCCCCTGATATAAGGAGCGATGGTAAACTTAATATAATTCAATTTCCCCGTGTCTTGGCAAATTTCTTTTCAATCTTTTCAAAAAGCAGATCAATATCCTGCGTTCAAAATTGAAGACATCATGTTGAAAAGATAGAAGCAAAGGAATGATTTTGTTCGAAAGCTGAATTTTTGAAAGTTGAGATATTGCTTATTCCTGGCAAAAGCAATTTGAAGTTTTGATCAAAAAATGAACTTTTAATTATTTAATTTTTGTAGCAACTTCGAAATTTCGTGTTGAAATTATTGTTAAAACATTTATGAATTAAGGAAATTGACTAATTGTAAGAATGTCATGAATGATTTTGTCACATATGAATCTGTCAAGTAAGTATTTATGAGTGAATATCAGAAAGAAAGAGGAACTGAATGTGCTGACTCAACAGTAACACGTCTAGACGGAGTTTCATGAAGAGGAAACTTGACCACGAGGATGCAACTGATTGCACTTCGTAGATACAACACATTCAGTTTTATGACGATAATAAAACTCTCGAGACTCAAGATCAACTCAAGACTGTCTATACATTCAAGGCTAACACATTTTTGACATGATGAAACTTCCTCTAAAAATTGCTCTTTATTTTGATGCTTGCATGATTTAAGTGCAAACTTGGACTACGTCAGATTATAAAAACCCAGGAATTTGAGTTAATAAAGGGCAGACAAATTCGAAATTTATTAAAGCTAATAAAGATAATAACGCCGTATTATTCATTTATTTCAACATTTCGATTGATACGTATCATTATGTAGGGATTCACAGGTAAAGGGGCTTGTTTTTTGGTATAAAAACCTACGTATTAAATTTAAATTAGCAAATGAAGCGTATCTTTACTTTTAATTACTTTGTGTTTAGATGCGTTATTGTACGCAGAAACTAAACAAATTGATTGGCTTGGGTTCAATTTTTGGCACCTACAACTTTGGGAAAGGACATGGGGCTCAGAAGGTGAAAACCGAAATATGGGTTAAGATAAGAGACCGGGTGCAATTTTTTGCACCTAATGCAGGCACTGAAAGGGATCATCTGAGCTCAAGTACTATTATTGTTTTCGTTACAAGGTGCTAATTATTAGATAACAAGATCCGAAACCAAATAATGCGCTACAAAGTGAGCAATTCCTCTGGCACAAATTCTGATAATAAACACACGCTTCATGTGACAATTTTACGACCGTTTTGAATGAAGGGTGAATAATCAATCATTATCTCAAGCACATATGTGCATGTAAGCGCTTGGAAAAGTATTTGTAATCTGTGATACTTGGTAGATTATCAAGTAATACTAAATCGCTTGGCATTGAAACAGCTTAAAATGCTTCAATGTTAAAATGCTTCAGTTTGACGGCTAGTCATGCTGTGTTCACACCCTTCCAAATTTTTGCGCAGAAAGGTTCATATACAAGCGTTGGGTAAAAATATGAAACTACATATAATATTAAACGTATTTTTTGTGACCATCCTGTTTGCAATTATATTTGGCGTCAATACACTAGGGACAACTGGCTTGAAATCCGTTCACATTGTTAGTAAGAGCTCACGGTACAACAATATTTAAGTTTCTATTTTGTCCAGAATATTTTATTCCCGGATTCAAAACCTTTCCAACTCAATTTGTTAACCGTTACAGATTTTTCGGCATGGTCAACGCACTCCAGATGCATCTTACTTGACTGCAACAGCTGGACTAACCGAGGTAGCGTTTACAATTATTATGTATTTACATAAATAAAAAAAATAATTCAGCACGAGCTCTTACAGGCAAGTCGAATTTTTTCAAGAAAAAATATTCTCATTACGATGCAATTATAGGTACGTATTTATACTAGCAATAAAAATAATTGGATTTGTTTAACCTACAGTTGTGAAACTGTGTCCAATAAACTCAATGCACTTACATCAGTTTTCAAACATTGAGTCAGAGTAATGTTGTGACTTGTGACTATATGCTGCAAAAGGAGCTCATTGAC
Source organism: Allacma fusca (assembly GCA_947179485.1). Classification (NCBI taxonomy): domain Eukaryota; kingdom Metazoa; phylum Arthropoda; class Collembola; order Symphypleona; family Sminthuridae; genus Allacma; species Allacma fusca. Next base: position 57,190,912 of record OX359246.1, on the reverse strand, counting down.
AGAAATGTTTTAGCATTTAATCGTTATTATTTTTTTGGCTATAGAAAGGAAAGAAGCAGATGTACGAGTTAGGTCTGTATATCCGCGAGAGGTACTCAAACCTAGTGAAGACCAGTTTTGACACCGACGAAACAAGGATCATCAGTTCGAATACAGACAGGACTATTCGAAGCGCTGGCCTCGTTGCTTATGGTTTGTACAAAGAATTCAATCAAGCAGCCAGCTGGAACGGGGAAGATGACCCAATTCCATTTGAACCTATCCCAGTTCGGGCAATCCCTGAGGAACTTGACCGAGTAATTTAAGTGAATCAAGAATTCTTACTCATGCGCTAAATATCGTGTTATGTAAGGCTTCCATCCGACCGGATAAATCGAATATCCGATCCGAATCCGATCCGAACCGAAATTTTCGGATAAATTTTCTTATTATCCGGTTACGGATCGGATAAAAAATTTATTCATCCGTATCCGATCCGAAATTTTCGGATCGGATAAGTGCAGTATCCGATCCGATCCGCGGATATCCGAAATTATCCGAATTGATACCATTGGGTGATAAAAAAAGTATTAGGAATTTTCACTGCAAAAATGCATTAGCTTTTTACTACATCACAATATTAATCATTTTTGCATGCATTACGTCATATGTACAAACTGAAGAAAAACTTTACAAACACCGCTGTAAATGTGAAGCACAGAATTAAGAAAAAAACAAGTAAAAAGCGGCACAGTTACTCTTTGGACAAATTGTTGTTGCACACTTCGTTCTTATTGGTCGCTCGAACGCGCTAAAAATTTGATTTTCGGATATCCGTCGGATTATCCGATATTTATTACTAGTAAAAGCCCTGTGCTTCACAGAGACAATTACTTGAAGAGGTGGTAATGTGATTGTAGAAATTAAAATCCAACCGGCTTATGAATCAAGCCCTGTCGTATAGACTTGTTGTATGCCTAAATCCTGCGTGCTTATATTAAGAGTAGCTTTAAATAACCGACAGGTAGTGCTCGTTAATAATAAGGAGTGCTTGTCATGCCATCTTTTGGGCGTTTTGTAAGGCCATTGAATTAAGATCGCGCGAAACTTAAAATAAACGGACAGAAAGTGCTCTTTAATAATAAAGGATTTGCAGTGCTCCCCAAAAGTTTTATATTCTATTCAATTCTATTCACTACAGAGCGTATGCGTGACTACTCTATTCATATTCTATTCACAGTAGGGGTAAGCATAGCGAGACAACGAGACGAGATTCTCGTTTATCTCGTTCTTTATTCACCAGCGAGAGAGGACGAGACATCTCGCTTAATTAACCGAGAGTATCGTTTGAAATTAATTCTAGCTAGTGTCTGTAAAAACCGAAAAATCGGGTGTTTTGTCCTGCCATCGTGAGAATTAAGACAATTTTGCAACTCTTTGTCCTAATTTTTAAAGTTGTAAGTGGTTATTTATATTTTTCGAGATCTTTATTTGCTTTCAAATTTATTGGTTTATATCCAAAAATGAACAACATGCGTTTTATGATTGTTTCGATTAGTAAAATTGAATAAACTTCCATGTTCTGTCGCCAGATTGTTTGGAAAATTACAATTAAGTATTATATGTAGATATAGCTAAATAAAAACCATGTTTTTTGTATGACTCGTTTGCCTCGTTAAATGTTTACTCTCGTTATCAGAATATCTCGTTCTCGTTTTTTTTCCAAAAACGAGAACGAGACAAACGAGAATTTTAAAACCAACGAGATACTCACCCCTAATTTACAGCTTGTGGTGGCGAGGCTATTCAAGTCAATTCCTATTCCCACATTTTCGCCAGAAACCTATTCTATTCCTATTCTACTCACCTATTCCTTCGTAGCCACCGGTTTTTTAAACCACGTCATAGAATACGTTTGTTACTGAAGCTGAGATGAAGGGATAGAATGTTGTGCGCTTCGAAATTCTTGGGATTTAAATTCAGTCCGTATTGCATTACTATTCGGACTTTAGTTTTTGGTAAAATATTTGTGGGCTGTTGTTTATAAACGCATAGTTGATTATCGGGGCTCGATTTTGTTTCCACTAATTGTGCTAAGGATTTTCGTATTGTTTTTTTACGTTTTACCAACAACGGGGATGTTGATCAAGATGCGAATGTTTTTTAAATCTAATCCCTAAAGAGCCGCCGGATTTAATGCTTGAGCTGGGTGAACTGGAATCAGAATTATGAACTGTTTAAATGTTTGTAGGTTTTATATCGTGTTTTCCTCCCAGCGCCACCCATTTCATACTTAATAGCAAAAATCTAGTTTTTTGTTACAAAGTATGTTATAGATTAAACATTTCCTGCGCACTTATAACTTATAAGATAGTTCTACAATACGAAACTTCAACAAATAAAGCTGGAAAAATGTCGCACGATGCTGCAGCATAGCCAATAATGGTATGGCCGACAAGAGGTTACAATTATTGATTTAACAGAGGAAGTAAAGTAATGAGAAAAAAGCTTCATTATTTAGCAGCATCAAGCATGATCCTGGGATGGGTATGGAAAATGGAAGTTCTGCAGAGACTTTCACTTGTTATGCTGTCGTCGCAACTCTTCAACAAGTTGATGGGAATGCTGGATCTTTGAATAGGGCCCGATCCGCTATTCTATTCTAATCTATTCTTGTGTTTTTAGATATTGGCATATTCTATTCTATTCTAATCCATTGGTGTTGGATCAACGGCTATTCAAGTCTATTCTATTCATTTTCGCCTAAATACCCTGGTATTCTATTCAATTCCCTAGTTTCCTATTCTATTCGGAATAGAATAGGGCAGCACTGATTATTTGTGATCCGAACCGATCGGATAAAGTCTTTTCCAAATCCGATCCGAATCCGATGACCGGATAAGGGGTACGTATCCGATCCGATCGGATTGTGTTCGGATCGGATAAGTATGTATCCGATCCGAAATTTCGGATATCCGAGGATCATCCGATCGGATGGAAGCCTTAGTGTTATGCAATTATGTTTAAAATCGAGGACATTTTTACAGTACTTACAGCCAAAGGTACCATGCCCAAGACTTAGGCAGTTAACGCAAACCACACTAACTCCCTGTTTTGATGGACTGTTCCAGCAACATGCAAAATTGTTAGACACCTACGTGAAGGAAATGAATGACGAGCTTCTTCTGAACCCAGATATCAACATCGAACAGCGGATCGTCCAGTTTATTTCGTTTATGGAACAAGCAGAGTATAATGTATGACAAAGATTATTTTTGTATACTCAGTACAATTAAATTGACTCAATAGTTTATTATAATCTTGTTTTGGTAAACATTTTCTCTACAGGCTACCCATGGTTTACCTTTGAGAGACTGGACTGTTGAAATGATACAGCTGGATGACTTCCGCTACCTTTTCATTAACCTTTATAAGGCCATGTACATATTGCCAGAGGAGAGGAAATTGTATGGCGGATCTTTGCTAGGGCTGATCACCAAAGCTTTCCAAGACGAAACCCCCCAAAAGATGGTCCTTTACTCGGGACACGACGAAATTATGTTGGTATTCATGCGTCTTCTGGATATATACGATCCGTATGCGCTTAATGTCCCGCCTGTTGGCTCATCCCTGATGTTCGAATTGCACCAAGATTCACAAAATGGCCGCCAGAGGGAAGAGCATGTTAAAGTAATTAGACTGTGTTGTATATACATACGTACACTAGAATATACTTGTATGTTTTCTTTACTATGTCCATAAATCTAATTGTAAGTTTATTTGGTCTTGAATGTTTTCAGATATTTTACAGGAATGACACTCAAAGAGAGCCTCAAGAACTGAAACTACCTGGTTGCGGTCACCCCTGTTTCCTCTCAAACTTTTTAAAAAATACTCAGTCTCTGATTCCTGTTGACTATGAAAGCGAATGTCAGGTCAGAAGCCCGGTGTTATTAAATATTAAACAAGCCTCGGTGGAACATATTTCAGGTACATTTGCCTTTTGACGAATTAAATTATTGAATCTTATTTTCTAACCCTGAAGAGACAAGTGATTACTTCGTTTATTTAAATTATGTAGCTGGGAGTGGGAGTTCCTGGATTTACGGAATAATTGGAACAGCTGCGACTGTCTGTATACTTATTGCCCTAGCATTATTTGCGACTGCAAGAAAAAACAGGCATTATTTTCCGGTTTAGACAATAAGTAAGACAGGGCAGCAGATCTGCTACAGAGAAGTACTTTTGTCTTAATCACCGTAATTTCTTTCTCAAATACCCTGATTTAACGCAGTTGACGCAACTATGTATGCAGATTTAAAGAAACTTAGTAGATCGGTGGGATTTCTGTACCCTTAAAATAAGTGAATACGTTTTTACGTTAATAATTAACCAAAACTTAACGACGTCTTGTTTCTGGCAGAACCGAAGTACTACACGAGCAATAATTAAATACTCTCGAAATCATATGTTAATTTACTTTTTATTGCAATATGTTCTTATATTTTTGGACTACCTAAAAAAATGATAAAATATAATTTTAATAATGTCTTTCTCAAGTAATGGAGTAATTATGTTTATTTAACTACTTATTTATATATATGAACAGTTAGCTTTAATAGCCAGGAGTTATTCGTACATAGCCTATTCCTTAGTTTGGATAGTTGCATCTTGTGACTTCCTTATATACAAGCAAAGAAGAGGTATACCAGCGGTGCTTGGTATTTCTTATTCTGCGCACCCAATTAAAAATACACTCTACAGTTGAAACAACGTTTTTTAAATTGTTTTTCCGTGAACCGGTAGTTGTCGCAAGAACTTTGAAATATTATTGCAAGCGTTTTTCAAAATGTAGTGGTGCTCACGTTTTACGATTAGAGATGGGAATTTAAAATTTATTTTTAGCTTAACATGATACGCTCACTGGTATATATCTATATATAGATCTTTTAAGTGTTTATACAGAACGTATAATTACTAGCTTATGTTATTACATCCTATTGATACTAAAGTTAGTCCTATAGTGGCGCTTCGCCCCTTACAATTAGTGACTTAGTACGTTGTGATTATCACAGAAGAATTTTAGGCTGAGTTTTACTTTCCCGGCCACAAAACCACCTACCACCTACCATGCTACCTACCATGTTACCTACCATGTTACCTACCATTTTACCTACCATTTTACCTACCATTTTACCTACCATTTTACCTACCATTTTACCTACCATTTTACCTACCATTTTACCTACCATTTTACCTACCATTTTACCTACCATTTTACCTACCATTTTACCTACCATTTTACCTACCATTTTACCTACCATTTTACCTACCATTTTACCCACCATGTTACCTACCACCTACCATGTTACCTACCATTTTGCCTACCATGTTACCTACCATTTTGCCTACCATGTTACCTACCACCTACCATTTTACCTACCATTTTGCCTACCATGTTACCTACCACCTACCATTCTACCTACCATTTTGCCTACCATGTTACCTACCACCTACCATTCTACCTACCATTTTGCCTACCATGTTACCTACCACCTACCATTCTACCTACCATTTTACCTACCATGTTACCTACCATGCTACCTACCATGCTACATATCCTGCCACCTACCATGTTACCTACCATGCTACCTACCATGCTACATATCCTGCCACCTACCATCAACCCAGCCTGCGACCTAGGGCAAGCCGAAACTGCCACGAAGTTCCATCTATTATGAAACTTCACATCTTCATTAAAAGGCGATGCATTAATCATTGGAATTCGTTGCATTTCGTTGGAATTCGAATGAACTGTAGACAGCATCATTAAGCAATTAACTGTAGGTTTGTTTAGATTGGCAAATCAACAGTAATTCAAGCGATTCGGGAATTAAATGAGATTTTAAGGCAAGAAATTTACCCACTTTTGGTCAATAGGAATTCTGTTTGATTTTTGAAATTTCTGCACATTCAAATTTTACTGTTTTAGCCATTTACTATCACTAAAAGGTATTTGTATGCTGAAATAGTCAAGGTGCCATTAAACTCTAAACGCGGTGTAAGTTTTAAGCAGTAAATGCCTTCACATCAGTAATGCGATCGGGTCAAGTAATTTCAAAACTTGACCATGAACTTGACCCCAAAACTTCAAGTAATTTTAAACACGCAACCTGAACTTGATAACTCGCGTTCTTATAATTACTTGACTTGTAAAGTTCTAGTAATCAATTAAATTTTCGAAGACCCTAACTTGATCAACTAGTTACAGTTCCAAACTTGACTTGAACTCGATAATTCAAGTTAAGTATCACAAAAAATAAAATATAGACATAATAATTTGTTGAACTTGTATAGTACAATTGTTTCCTTTAGACTAAAAACCAAAACGCATCCATAAAACAATTTTACTACTAGTTTTTGTTTAAAATCATTCGAGGGCATCCTTGCGCTTATTCTGAATACAATAAAAGTCCGATATAATGGATACGCAAGGAACCGTACAATTTAGTCCCTCATAAAGGAATTTCCTTTATAAGAAATGTCTGAAGCATTGTGTAATTGAAGGGCATTTTTAAAAGTATTTTTCGAATGAAATCAGTTAACATGGTAGGTAACATGGTAGGTAACATGGTAGGTAACATGGTAGGTAACATGGTAGGTAACATGGTAGGTAACATGGTAGGTAACATGGTAGGTAACATGGTAGGTAACATGGTAGGTAACATGGTAGGTAACATGGTAGGTAACATGGTAGGTAACATGGTAGGTAACATGGTAGGTAACATGGTAGGTAACATGGTAGGTAACATGGTAGGTAACATGGTAGGTAACATGGTAGGTAGCATGGTAGGTGGTAGGTAGTTTTGTGGCCGGAAAGTAAAACTCAGCCGAATTTTATGTTCACAATCGTAATGGGTTGACAAATTGCATGCAGGAGCCTCACTGAATATAAACATCGTGTCCCTGGAGGCCAGCCATATATAAAAATCGAGCAACCACTTGTGATGCTATAGTTTCCAAAATGAAGTTCTAACATGAAGAGACTTTATACCAATTTAATCCCCATTCGGTTGCAATTTTCCACTGATTACTTTTAACCTAATCGACAGTAAATGGGAAAATGTTTATGCATTTATATAGTTTGTTGATTCTACAGAATTTGTGCGCCTATGTATAAGCTTCTCATCTACATTTTTATAAACATCTTCCGCTAACAGCAAAGCCTGAAATGTGATACTTGCAAGGATATGATAATACGTGAGAATTGTTGTTCTTTGTACCACGTAAAGACTCCCTACTCGTATCCCCAGAGGGAAGAAACCTCGCAGAACTTTTCGGTCTTTAGGTCCCAGAACGTCCATCCAAGATTTGAAAAAGTTCGTAGACGAGTAGTTAACATTGCCCAGGAGAGTGTACAGAATGCATTCTAAAGGTATGTAAAATATTGACCAACTAACCATTGCTTGGTAAAAGTAAAACGGTAGGAAATGATAGCAGCGCAATGATATGAAGATCATTGTAGCATGCATAGTTATATTGAAAAAAACAAAAAGAAAAAGTCAACGTGGCGAAGCAAACGTTGAATTGTGGATTGAGGATTTGGATTTGCTTAAATAGCTTGATCACATTTTTGGGGTCACGTTTAAACTTTTCATTGCTGTTGAACCTGCAATTGCATATATCATCATTTTAAGTCACAATTATGTTAAGGTTATGTTAATCATGCTTATATGATTCAATTATCCATACTGAATTTGCTTCAGCCAATACGTGGCTGATTGCGTGTACATCCAAATGATGATGAATGCTAATAAAAATGGACAGCAGATGCCCATCCACAAGTAGTAATTATTCAAGAAGTGACAATGGGAAACGAATCCAGTTCGATTCTTCCAAAAAGAAATGATAAATGTATCGAGAGTTGCCTGGATCCAGCAAAACCAATGCTATTCCGATTCCCCAATTAAACACCAGGGTTTCCAAACAAAGTAGGAGGAACACCTCATAGTAATCTGTTTTTACAGGTGTAGAGGTCCCTAAATATGTCAGTGCTGCCTCCCGGTTAAATCTGAGATAGCTATTGATAAAAACGCGTATTTCGTGCAGTCGATTGAACAATCCATTGATGGTAAATGTAATTGCTAGTGGCAACCGCTCTCCTAAGACAAAATCAATGATTTTTGTGGTCATGGAACGGCCCGAATCCTTTTGAAAACCAATACAAGCGTTGAATTCATAGGTGTGCCTCTGTCATAGCTAGACAGTGCACCCTCAGTTCGTCGTGGGATATTATCTCCTTCTATGTTACCTTGCTCTCTCGCCTCCATAGTTTAAGTAAATTAGGTTAAGATTAATCGGGCTGCGTCCCGAAGCGAAATTAACATGCTATGTAAATTGAGATACGATTGTTATAGTCTAAGGCTGAATGACAATAAAGATACTTTACTTTTTTTTTTACAAGCGTTGAATTCCATCCAACTTGCTGTTACTAGCCTCCAAATAAATATCAGGTAAATAAATGCTCTTCGAAGTTTTGAATATTTGAGCTCAATTGACTGATTGTGAGTGTGCTTGTTCCATCTGTAGGGGCTAATCTTCAGTAGGAACTGTATTTTTAGAAATATCCCAAACAATTTCAGTGTCGTTTTTGTATGCATTTTGTTTATATTACTGGAAATTTTTTTAGAATGGCTGTGTGACTAATATTTTGTGTAAGTCTACTGCTAGTTTTCGTCGGGTTGGAGTTTTTTATTAAAACTAATTACAAAGCTCTTGGGATAAATTATTCTAATTACATAAGTGGTCGATTGTACATATATTATTACTCACAATCAAACTTGACAAATTCTGCATATAACCATCAAAATAATAATATAATTTCCAAAGCATCATACGTATAATTACATACATAGTAATTTAACGTGTAATTATTGAAATTCCTCTCTTGTGAAACAGCGGTTTGTGTGAATTCTTTACGCCGGTATTTTTTGATAGAAGGGATGGGGTTGAACGGGATTTCATCAATCCATAAATACTCTAATATTTAACTCACTCTGCAAGTTCGTCCGTGTACTAAAGTCAATGGTAGGAATGAACAGGAAATATTTTAAAACGAAATTACAACTGTATTTCTTTTCAGTTAAGGATAGCCATAGTATGTAATTATATTAGCGTAGTGTTATCGAAATCCAGAAATGTTATAATAAATTTTGTTGGGTTTAGAAATTAAACACAAAAAACTGTTTAACAAGCGTTAATAAGGGATTAGTACTAATTTCCAATCCCCAATATGTACATAAATAGAAAAAACTTTCATCCCTAATATTGCATGGTTTTCAAATAATTCGTAATCATTAAAGTGTGGTTTTTCCTTCTTATGGCCCATTCCTGTTTGTGGAAATTGAATCAATTGATCATTGTATTACTGTTACAAGGTATGTGCCACTTTATCAGGGGTAATGGAATATAAAAATAAGTTTCATGATTTCGACATAATAGCCAATGAGTTGCTACTGCGAGTGCAAAATCATTTTAATGTACTCCAAGAAAGTCGATAACTTATTGGGATTGCATCCATTAATACATTCTTGACGGGTACCTTCAATAATTATCCAATGCACATTAGGAAAATATACATAATAAATAACTGTAGTCCCTTTAGGTTCTCCAGGATGCAATCATACTGTACAATTGTGAAAGGCGCTTCATGGTTAATCTGGATAGGAAAAAAATAATTCAAGGCAATCGGTCCACAATAATAAATTGCATTATTATTATAGAAGTTATGACCAGGATACAGAAATTCTGTAAGACGTTAGATCCTAATTTGCACCAGTCCTAATTTGTTTCAGTCTTACCAGAAATGACCACAGAAGTTTCTGGTAACCATCAGTGTCATTTGTCAAGAATTCTATCTTCCGAATCAATGCTTCGTACATGTAATTTATTTTGACGTCGTTGTTGAAAAATTTCTCAATTAGAATGCGTCTCATTTCAAGTTGACTCCCACATATAGTGCTCATTTGCTCTTATCAGTTGAGAGTTTCAGACCATTCTGAATTTCCGAAAAAGTTAATTCTGTTTTGTAGCAGAAAATTTTGGGGTGCTTCTGCTTTCTTGCAAGAGGTGCAGTCATGAAGAAAGGTGACTTCGTCGAAGTAAATGAATTTATTGGGATTCTTCAGAAATGGAACAACCTGTTACCGAAGGATGCCATTCAGAATTCTGCAGCAAAGGTGTAGGACGTCTTTTTCCGTACATTATCGCAAGAAATTCACATCCCACATCCTACTCTTACCATTCAATCGAGTTAGGCAAAGTTCTCACTCCGTATGGACGCTGAAGTGGCTTCTCTTAAGTTCAATCCCCTTATTTCCATTTTACTTTAGAAAATCGTTCAAAGCTTTTGTATTTATGAGCCGATTGCTTTGAAAATACTTGTAGATCTGCAACCAAATTCTTCACAAAGAAATGTTTCTACAATTGTACAGCATGCGGAGAATAGACACAGCCTGGGGTGGAATGGTTATTAACCATCCTGTAGTTACACCTAGAGGAAACTAATAAACATTGATATCCCCTGATATAAGGAGCGATGGTAAACTTAATATAATTCAATTTCCCCGTGTCTTGGCAAATTTCTTTTCAATCTTTTCAAAAAGCAGATCAATATCCTGCGTTCAAAATTGAAGACATCATGTTGAAAAGATAGAAGCAAAGGAATGATTTTGTTCGAAAGCTGAATTTTTGAAAGTTGAGATATTGCTTATTCCTGGCAAAAGCAATTTGAAGTTTTGATCAAAAAATGAACTTTTAATTATTTAATTTTTGTAGCAACTTCGAAATTTCGTGTTGAAATTATTGTTAAAACATTTATGAATTAAGGAAATTGACTAATTGTAAGAATGTCATGAATGATTTTGTCACATATGAATCTGTCAAGTAAGTATTTATGAGTGAATATCAGAAAGAAAGAGGAACTGAATGTGCTGACTCAACAGTAACACGTCTAGACGGAGTTTCATGAAGAGGAAACTTGACCACGAGGATGCAACTGATTGCACTTCGTAGATACAACACATTCAGTTTTATGACGATAATAAAACTCTCGAGACTCAAGATCAACTCAAGACTGTCTATACATTCAAGGCTAACACATTTTTGACATGATGAAACTTCCTCTAAAAATTGCTCTTTATTTTGATGCTTGCATGATTTAAGTGCAAACTTGGACTACGTCAGATTATAAAAACCCAGGAATTTGAGTTAATAAAGGGCAGACAAATTCGAAATTTATTAAAGCTAATAAAGATAATAACGCCGTATTATTCATTTATTTCAACATTTCGATTGATACGTATCATTATGTAGGGATTCACAGGTAAAGGGGCTTGTTTTTTGGTATAAAAACCTACGTATTAAATTTAAATTAGCAAATGAAGCGTATCTTTACTTTTAATTACTTTGTGTTTAGATGCGTTATTGTACGCAGAAACTAAACAAATTGATTGGCTTGGGTTCAATTTTTGGCACCTACAACTTTGGGAAAGGACATGGGGCTCAGAAGGTGAAAACCGAAATATGGGTTAAGATAAGAGACCGGGTGCAATTTTTTGCACCTAATGCAGGCACTGAAAGGGATCATCTGAGCTCAAGTACTATTATTGTTTTCGTTACAAGGTGCTAATTATTAGATAACAAGATCCGAAACCAAATAATGCGCTACAAAGTGAGCAATTCCTCTGGCACAAATTCTGATAATAAACACACGCTTCATGTGACAATTTTACGACCGTTTTGAATGAAGGGTGAATAATCAATCATTATCTCAAGCACATATGTGCATGTAAGCGCTTGGAAAAGTATTTGTAATCTGTGATACTTGGTAGATTATCAAGTAATACTAAATCGCTTGGCATTGAAACAGCTTAAAATGCTTCAATGTTAAAATGCTTCAGTTTTACAGCTAGTCCTGTTGTGTTCACACCCTTCCAAATTTTTGAGCGGAAAAGTTCGTGTACAAGCGTTGGGTAAAAATATGAAACCACATATAATATTAAACGTATTTTTTGTGACAATCCTGTTTGCAATTATACTTGGCGTCAATACACTAGGAACAACTGGCTTGAGATCCGTTCACATTGTTAGTAAGAGCTCACGGTACAAGAATATTTAAGTGTCTATTTTGTCCAGAATATTTTATTCCCGGATTCAAAACCCTTCCAACTCAATTTGTTAACCATTACAGATTTTTCGGCATGGTCAACGCACTCCAGATGCAAATTACTTGACCGCAACAGGTGGACTAACCGAGGTAGCGTTTACAATTACATAAATATTAAAAATAATTCAGCACAAGCTCTTACAGGCAATTAGGATTTTTTCAAGAAAAAATATTCTCATTACGATGCAATTATAGGTACGTATTTATACTACCAATAAAAATAATTGGGTTAGTTTAGCTTACAGTTACAAATAAACTCAATGTACATAAATCAGTTGGAAACATTGCGCCAGAGTAATGTTGTGACTTGTGACTATAAGCTGAAAAGGAGCACATTGGCAGAAAAGTTGTTTTAGCATTTAATCATTATTATTTTTTTGCCTATAGAAAGGAAAGAAGCAGATGTACGAGTTAGGTTTGTATATCCGCGAGAGGTACTCAAACCTAGTTAAGACCAGTTTTGACACCGTCGAGACAAGGATCATCAGTTCCGATACAGACAGGACTATTCGAAGCGCTGGCCTCGTTGCTTATGGCTTGTACGAAGAATTCAATCAAGCAGCCAGCTGGAACGGGGAAGATGACCCAATTCCATTTGAACCTATCCCAGTTCGGGCAATCCCTGAGGAACTTGACCGAGTAAATTAAGCAATTCAAGAATTTTTACTGATGCACTAAATATCGTGTTATGCAATTATGTTTAAAATCGAGGACATTTTTACAGTACTTGCAGCCAATGGTACCATGCCCAAGACTTAGCCAGTTAACGCAAACCACAGTAACTCCCTATTTTGAAGGACTGTTCCAGCAATATGCAAAATTTTTCAACACCTACGTGAAGGAAATGAATGACGATCTTCTTTTGAACCGAGATATCCTCTTCGAAAAGCGGATTGTCCAGTTTGTTTCGTTTATGGAACAAGCAGAGTATAATGTATAACAAAGATTATTTTTGTATACTCAGTACAATTAAATTGACTCAATAGTTTATTATAATCTTGTTTTGGTAAACATTTTCTCTACAGGCTACCCATGGTTTACCTTTGAGAGACTGGACTGTTGAAATGATACAGCTGGATGACTTCCGCTACCTTCTCATTAACCTTTATAAGGCCATTTACATATTGCCAGAGGAGAGGAAATTGTATGGCGGATCTTTGCTAGGGCTGATTACTAAAGGTTTCCAAGACGAAACCCCCCAAAAGATGGTCCTTTACTCGGGTCACGACCGAATTATGTTTGCATTCATGAGTCTTCTGGATATATACGATCCGTATGCGCTTAATGTCCCGCCTGTTGGCTCATCCCTGATGTTCGAATTGCACCAAGATTCACAAAATGGCCGCCAGAGGGAAGAGCATGTTAAAGTAATTGGACTGTGTTGTATATACATACGTACACTAGAATATACTTGTATGTTTTCTTTACTATGTCCATAAATCTAATTGTAAGTTTATTTTGTCTTGAATGATTTCAGATATTTTACAGAAATGACACCCAAAGAGAGCCTCAAGAACTGAAACTACCTGGTTGCGGTCACCCCTGTTTCCTCTCAAACTTTTTAAAAAATACGCAGCCTCTGATTCCAATTGACTATGAAAGCGAATGTCAGGCCAGAAGCCCGGTGTTATTAAATATTAAACAAGCCTCGGTGGAACATATTTCAGGTACATTTGCCTTTTGACAAATTAAATTATTGAATCTTGTTTTCTAACCATGAAGAGACAATTGATTACTTCGTTTATTTAAATTATGTAGCTGGGAGTTCTTGGATTTACGGAATAATTGGAACAGCTGCAACTGTCTGTATACTCATTACCCTTGCAATGTTTGCGACTGCAAAACAAAATAGGCATTATTTTCCGGTTTAGACAATAAGTAAGACTGGGCCGCAGATCTGCTACAGCGAAGTACTTTTGTCTTAATCACCGTAATTTCTTTCTCAAGTACCCTGATTTAACACAATTGACGCAACTGTGTATGTAGATTTAAAGAAATTTAATAGATCAGGGGGATTTCTGAACCCTTAAAATAAGTAAATATGTTTTTACGATAATAATTAACCAAAACGTAACGACGTCTTATTTCTGGCAGAACCGAAGTACTACACCAGCAATAATTAAATACTCTCGCAATCATATGTTAATTTACTCTTTATTGCAAAATGCTCTTATATTTTTGGACTACCTAAAAAAATGATAAAATATAATTTTAATAATGCCCACTTTCTCAAGTAATGAAGTAATTATGTTTATTTAAATACTTATTTATATATATGAACAGTTAGCTTTGATAGCCAGGAGTTATTCGTACATAGCCTATTCCTTGATTGGATAGTTGCATCTTGTGACTTCTTTATATACAAGCAAACAAGAGGTATACCAGCAGTACCTGGTATTTCTTATTCTGCGCACCCAATTAAAATATACACTCTACAGTTGAAACAACGTTTTTAAATTGTTTTTCCCGTGAATCGGTAGATGTCGCATAAACTGTAATTGAAATATCATTGCAAGCGTTTTTCAAAATTTAGTGGTGCTCACGTTTTACGATTAGACGTGGGAATTTTAAATTAAACATGACATTTAAAATAAACATGATACGCTCACTGGTATATACCATCATCAATCGACCAAACAAAGGGTCAGTTTTATTTCATGTGGGCCTTACCCATCATGAAAAAAGACAATTTACACATGATATTACAAAATTTGGAAAAAATTCTTAACGTTCTCAGCAAAATTTATGAGTTCGCGCAATAGCACAATAACATCTTTTGAGATTAAAGTTTTGATATTTAATTTTTCACCGAATGATCAGTTCTTTTACGCTTGACGATACATGATCCATGTTAGCTATACATTTGTTGCAACAGAAGATACACTCCTCCTTTCCAAAGTCTAAATACCTCAATTTATACCTAATAGAGAAACTAGTTCTGACTGGCGCTATGACTTGTTTAATACTATTGCTAATGTGAAGCTTAAGAAATGCATTAGTGATAAACCCCTCATATGCATTTCTATTAAAGTCAGGAAAATATTTAGGTATCTTAATTACCAAATTCGATGTGTCTGAAACAAACTTATTACATCGTATGCATAAACAATTTTGAGATCCTTATGATTAAGATTTTGAACAGTCGAAATTCCCGGTCGTTCCAGTGAAGTAGTTTGGAGCCCCCCCTTCATTCATCCTTTCAGAGGTTGCCTCCTCTCCTGAGAAGTTCCTGCGGGATGTTGAGACCGCTGCCCTGAGTATATTTGCTTGGCTCCACTGGAGTGCACTGACTGGCCTGTCTGGGCTTTAGTTGTCTCCTTCACGTTACTGGCCGGGAAGATCCACTCCTTCCTAGCAACTACCAATTGAGAGCCATCGGATTCGTAATAGGTTTCATGCCCATCTTTGCTCTTGATCACCAAGTATCTCCACGATCGGGCTTGGAAGGTGAGATCCTTCCCGACAACGTGTTTCTGGCCCGACTCCACTGCGTGCTTTCGGACTGCTCTTTGTTGGAAGGTCAGATCAGCTTGGGCACTGTATTGAGTGTCCTTGAGCTTTGGTGCGTTCCTAAAAATCTGGCTGCAATAGGAGGTATCTTTAAACCCACATTTAATAGCTATTTTATTACCAAGGTGGAGAGTGGACAGCTTCTTAATTGCTTCAAGTGGAATCAGGGCAATGTTGAGAATAGGTGTCATAAGGTCTAGTAGATCAGCTTCAACAGTGTCCTTTTGGACAGTAGTTCCGGTGATTAAAACGTTCGCGAGGGAGAAACTCTTGAGTTCAATTAAGCCGTTCTTTACGTGAACCAAGTCACTATCCTGTTGCGTAACATCATTTCTTATTCTGATCCATCTTGTTTGCGGGGTTTCCATCTTTTTCTCGAGAATCTCAATCTTTGAGCCGTGTGTTTCAAGCGTAGACTTAATAGTAGCGAGGTCTCTTTCAATGGAGGCCAGCGATTTCTTGTTTGATTCGGAATCGCACCGAAGGTCAAGGAGAATATCCCTGGTTGATAGCTCCTCGTGTTTTTCACAGCCTGGCAGTCTTCATCTACCTCAAATTCCTGTCCAGAGTCATCCTCACTCAAATGGTTTGCGCTCGAACCTGCAATTTTGGAAGATTTCTTTTGGGCAGTATTTTTATTCCTGGGCATTTTCTTGTCTATAATCGTATTGTTTCGCAGTTATAAATACAGGACAACAACTTAACAACTTGCCTCACGGTAAGCCCAAGACCCGTCTCAAGCGATTGCTCCTTATGCCAAGAGAATATTGTCAAACTAATGACCTGACGGGCTTGGGCAGGGAGCGATTTTCCTCAGGTCAGGTACCACAGGGGATTTCAAAAAACGGCTTCGCGGGTTCCCGAATATGTGCCTAGGGTCCGTGTAAATCAGTTTGCAGAAGCCTCGTGTCGGGCGGAGTTTCATGAACATGGAAGTCAAAATTCTTTCGAAACCATAGCAGTCACACTAATGTTCCAATTCACGACGAAAATATCAATTTTTGGAATTGAACTTTGCTATATTAGCGTAGGGCAGTACGGCAATGATAATAATTTCGAGTAAGAAAACTTTTAAATTACATAGCATATACTTATTGCTAAAAAACTTTATGCCGACCACCGCAGATAAGGAAAGGTTCAAGCACTGATTGTAAGATAAGAAAAGGTTTCCCTTTGCATGGGAAAGAAGTTTCTTCTGAATACGTTTCAGTAGTGATAACGGAGGACTTTTCGGAAGCTGTTGCCTCTTCTGTTGCTCTGCTGGAACTACACTGGTATATACCAGTGCATCGCATGGGTACAAAAATGCTGTACCTGGACCTGAACCTGGACCCAAATAGTGGGTAACGGCAAACATCGTACCCAAACCCGTACCTGAATAAAAGTACCCATTAAATAAATGTTGGTACCTGGACCTGATTATTTTGCAAGTAGTGTGTACCTGGACCTGAATTTTACGCGTACCGAAAATATACCCAATATATGGACCTGTACCTGAAACATTTTCCTACGTACCTGTACCCAATCAGGTACTTTAAAACCAATTACTGTTAAGTATTGGTCGGACACATTCAATGATTTATAATAAGTATTTTTTTTTTTTTACCTGCACTTGTTCCTGAAAAAAAAGAAGCCACATCGGATCCATAATGGCGGATCATTCCATAAGCCAGGGAGGGGAGAAATCCACAGCCATCCAGCCAGGGCCGAGAAGATACCCGGAGGTCGAAGGAGAGTTTCTGGAGCGCAGCGCCGTGAACAAACTCCTCATCCAGGAGATGGAGACGAGATTAAAGAAAAATTCTGACCTGGATTATCTACTGGAGGAGTCCATAAGGGCGGCCAAGTTTTACTGCTGCAGTCCATCTGTGACGTACCAGGCCCAACTACACAGGGAGAGAACAGATTTTCGGGACAAGATCATCCCCACTGAAGCAGTGTTAGACGGGTACAGGGAAGATTTTTTCAATACTTACCTGGAACTGACCAAGATGAACGCTCACAAGGGGCTTCGGATCCGCCTGTACGAGTTGAGACGAAAACCCGGAATTTTTCCAGAGTATAATCCGGGACTTTTGGCTGCTGACTTGGATGACCTACGTAACAGGGTACTGTCGGACTGGGATCAATTCCGAGCAATCTACAGAGTGCTCACACTAAAGCTGGATGGTCTCCCACTGAAGTTTTGCATCTCATGTGGCCTGGACGCAACCTGTGTCAACAACGAAGCAGGCTGTGACAAGAGAAGGGCCATTACACTGGAGAGGGGCAGAGAGAGACAGGTCATCCTGGACGCCCTGGAATTTTTCGTGGGGAAAGAAGCACACTGGGAGCCACTTAACAAAGTGGCTGACACTCCAGCCACACTCCCAAAGGCAGAGGAGATGGATTTGGTCAAGGAGGGTCCATCTGATGCGATGAAGACGAGCACTGAGACTCCGGACAGTCCACTGAGCATCCACAAAATGAACCCTTGGGCACGGTGCGTTACGTGCGGGATCAAGACTCCAACCCTACAGGAGCTGGTGGCTCATGCGAAGTTACACAACCTGGAGAATTAAAAATTAAATAAGCTTATATTTAATTCAGTAAAAATTGGCAGTTGTCACATTGGAATAAAACCATAATACTTACCTGATAGTAATAATCCATTGTAGTATTACTGGGCAGGTTACTTGTTCTCATAATTGTTAGGATAACTTTAGACCTCAGTATACGGCTACGCGGAACGTACATAATTAGCATTAAGCTCCGGGTAGGTATGGTAATATGAAGACGCTAGCCATAACCACGAGAGTGTGGAAAGCCACGCTCATATCTCTTCAGAGGGAGTTTGGTAATGGACTGGAAAGGTACAGTGACTTCAAGTGCAGTGATCATTTTAAGTAAGCGTCATTTTTTTTAGGCCCAGAGGAAATAAAATCTACTCCTAGTAAACCCGAGAATTTGCTAAACTACGTGCAGGTAACAAATATTGTATTATCGGGGGAAATTTTTGTTTTAGTTAAGTATTTACCTGTGAATGATTGGTCGAGGACTCAGGCGAAGGCCACCCGTGATTTTTTTTTATTATTAATTGTTTTTTTCGTGGGGGAATGGACTCAGTGGTTGGTTATCTTGCAAAGGGGAAGCTGACGGAGTTATAATGGAATTTCAGGGGGTATTTTCTTTTCTCTAACAGCAGCAATGGCAGCTCTCCAGGAAATGTCGGTGGAGGAGGCGAAGCACCGCGTGCAGGTGTCAAAGGTTAACCGGCTGGCTTTCAAAATCTCACAGATCTGGGAGGAGAATTTAGAGAAAGGATCCAAGGATCTGGAAGCACCCGTGAATGAACTCTGGGGGGAGATTTTAGACATGGTGAAAAAACACGTCCCAACACCAAACCTTGACCCGGAGCAGACCACACTAGTGGGCGAGTGCGTCCAGAAGATTTTCCAGGGATCTATGGAATTGGCTAAATCCAGTGAGACGAAATGGGTCTTCGAACACGCTAAGAAGTTACTCCAACAAGTTAATGAGATGAGGGGATGGGTGACTCAATTAAGATTGGAGCCACCGCTGAAGAAAGTCAGATTCTTGCCAGTAGAGGAGATATGGGGAGAGGTGCCGGCCATACCGAGGCCACCGGCCGTATGGAACAGAGAAGTTTATACTTCCATTCTTTTCCATTATATTATAATTGATCAGATTTTCCCAATCCCACGGCAGACTCGCGTAAATAGGATCTCGGGAGACAATCTGTGCTGTGCAATTTTGGATCCGAAACAGTCAGGAGTGCTGTGCCGACAGTTGAGGATCATGGGGAATTCCAATGACATTAGAAGGTTCCAAGCCTGGGTCTTTGATCGAATGAGGCACATTCACGGTAGGCCTTTCAGACCAGAGTGGTACCAGCCGATCGACATCTCGAGAACAGAAGTGGCGTACTCATGGGATTTCGAGGGCAGGCAACTACCAGGAGTAGTTTACAACTTCAAGAATTGATTTGGAGAATTTCCAAATCAGTATTTACCAAACGCCCTCATGAAATTCCCGCGATGTCTTGGCGACAAATCACCGTTTACTCCAGGGACCCATCGGCTTCCGGAGACATCACAGTGACCGCCAACCCCCATCAGCAAAAAGGGATTTTATTCGGGAACACCATCCTAAGACTCAGAAATGGGAAAGCTCAAACGGCTATCCTGAATCCTACTAAACAACATGTCACAATGCCAGCCATACGATACCTGGGACATTACGAACCCTTTGATGATGCGAACCTGATTCAAATGGACGACCCTCGGAACAAATGGATTTCGCCAGAAATCACGGGCCCAGAGAGAAGAAAGCCATTTTCTTTAGAAGAAATTAAGCTGGGACCAAACCTAGACGATGACCAGAGACAAAGAATCCTGGAGGTAATTAACAAATTTTCAGATAACTTTGCCAGGTCCGACGATGAACTGGGAGTGGTCAACTTTCCTCCTGTGGTGATTGACACTGGTGACAAGAAGCCCTTCCACAAGTACTCGTACAGACTTGCCCATCTAGAAAAACAAGTACTGGACGAGCACGTAGAGAGGAACCTCAAGCTGGGGGTAATCGAGCCTTGCGTGTCTCCCTATAACTCCCCAGTTATCGTGGTGCCCAAGAAGAGAGACGAACACGGGAACCTCCAACACCGGGTTTGCGTGGACCTCCGGGAGCTCAACGACCAGGTTGAGCAAAATACATACCCCATTCCCCGGGTCGATGACTGCTTGGACCACCTTTCAGGAGCAGTTTGGTTCATCACGTTGGACGCCTGCAAGGATTCCTTCAGCTCCTGCTGGCTCCGGAGAGCAAGCTGAAGACGGCATTTTCTACTCACCGAGGGAAATTTTGCTACAACCGGCTCCCCTTCGGATACAAGAACAGTCCCGCGGAATATCAGAGCATGATGGATTCCATACTGGGAAATTTGAAGTATACCATCGCCCTGGTGTACATCGACGACCTGCTTATTTTTGCTCCGGACTTCGATACGTTGCTGGTACGTCTGGAGATGGTTTTGGAGAGAGCTCGAGAATTTTCTCTTACCTTTAAATTATCCAAATGCCACTTTGGATTCAACGAGCTTCACTTCCTGGGTCATGTAATTAGCGGGGAAGGTTCAGGGCCAGATCCGGAGAAGATCCAGGCCGTTAAGGACTTCCCGATTCCCAGGAATTTAAAAGATGTCCAGTCCTTTCTAGGATTTTGCAATTACTACAGGACGTTCGTACGTAATTTCGCAGAAATCGCTCGACCCCTGCACCATCTGGCAAAAAAAGATGTCAGCTTTAATTGGGGACAACCTGAGGATGAAGCCTTTCAGAGGCTCAAGTTGGCTATGATTTCAGCCCCAGTTCTAGACTACTTTGATCCAGAAGCCACAATCAGGGTAGTTACAGACGCAAGTAACTATCAAGTAGGAGCTGCCTGTGAGCAGTCCCGAGACGGCAAGACCTGGCGCCCAATAGCCTATGCTTCACGATTGATGAAACCTGCGGAACAAAAATACACCACCGGAGAGCGAGAAGCCTTAGCCTGTATTTTTGGTTTTCAGCAGTTCCGCCCCTATATTTACGGGAGGAAAATTCAGCTTCACACGGACCATAAGGCATTACAGTGCCTCACTAATTTAAAGGACCCCCATTCCAGAGTCGCCCGGATGCAACTAGAAATGGCCCAACAAGAAAAGGAAATAGTTTACGTGCCTGGGTCAAAAATCCCCCACGTAGACTGCCTTTCAAGATATCCCATCAGATCCATCAGGATCCCAGTCTCGGATCAAAATCTTCACCAAATCATTGGCGAA
Organism: Allacma fusca; assembly: GCA_947179485.1. NCBI lineage: Eukaryota > Metazoa > Arthropoda > Collembola > Symphypleona > Sminthuridae > Allacma > Allacma fusca. The sequence goes on along the minus strand of OX359246.1, from coordinate 57,169,376 downwards.
GAGCCCATTATCCAGATAATTCTCGGAGGTAACGTTGACATTTTTAAGGAGCACCAGAGGAAAGAATCAACCCTGAAAAAAATAATAGAAGAATTAGAAGCTCACGGAGAAAGAACCGGAAATTCCCATAACCGTTTTAATTCCAAACATGCCCTAATTCACGGACTTTTGTTCAGAGTGGATCACAAACTGAGTGAACCTTACCGATTAATGGTACCATCAACCCTGAGAGGCCCCATTTTAAAGTTAGCCCACAATGATTCCCTAGATGGTGGTCATGTAGGAGTTTTTAAAACTTACCAGAAACTGATGAAGCGCTATTTCTGGAACAACATGCGCGAGGACATATTGAAATACGTCGAAGGCTGTGTTACTTGTCAAACAGCTAATCCCAGGACAACTAAACCTCAAGGACTTATGAAGATAGTCCCTCCCCCGGATGATGTCTTTACCAGGATCGCTATAGACTATGTGGGCCCAATGGAGGAGTCCAGGTCTGGGAACAAGTATATATTTGTGGCCATAGACCACACCAGCCGCTTCGCTTGGGCAGCCCCATGCCGAACCAATACAGCCAGGGATTCCTGTAAAATTTTGAAGAAATTAATTTTTGATCAAATCGGAGTCGTGCCCATGATCGTCTCCGACAACGGTCCTCATTTTAAGGGGAAAGAATTTCAAACATTTTTAAGGAAACACGGGGTGAAACATATACTTATATCCCCGAACCACCCAGAGTCTAACGGAAATGTTGAACGCAACAACACTGAGATCAAGCGGTACCTGAGGAAATACGTGTCAAAGTACCGAGATGACTGGGACGAGAAACTAGGACTTGCGTGCAAGTCCCACAACCAGCATGTACACAAAGTCACAAAGTACACTCCTTTTAGCCTGGTATATGCAGTGCAGCCTAGGACCAAATTGGATTTGCTAACCCCAGCAGCTCAAATAAATCAAGCACCGACCCCAGAGGAACGAGAGGAGGTCAGGAGAGACCGAGTGTTCAGGGCCAACCTAAACACCACCCGAGAGCAAGAGAAGAGAGCCAAGCAATTCAACAAAAACCGAAAACCAAACAATTTCCAAGTAGGTGACCTGGTCTGGGTTGCTGATGCGTCAAGAAGGGGACTCCAGCTCTACTGGATAGGACCATACCAGATAGTTGAAGCTCGAGGAGAAACTTCCTTTGTTGTGGAGTATAGAGGAAATCAATTAAACAAGCACAGATTAATCCGGGTCCATTCCCACAAACTGAAAGCATATAAACCCCCAGTAGCCTGGCAAAACGAGTATGCCGAAGTTTTTAAACATAAAGTCTTAACTGAATTTCAAAATCAGACTTCTTTCCAGGAAATTCGTAAGGAGATCAAAGAGACTCCAAATCCTAAACGAACTCAGCTGTTGAGCGAGTCCCTGTTGTCATTTGATCTGGGAGAAGATCCAGCGAATACCATTCCCCTGCTAGACATACTCCGCAGTCATGTACCGGCAGTTCAGAAAGAGGGACCTTTAGCTGCTATCATACGAGAGGAAATGGACCAAGCTAAGACGCCACAAAATCCCCAACCTAACTCCCATAATGACCAAAGTGTGTCCCCGAGGAGACCGACAATAATTTCGGAAAGATCCCCAATAAGGACTAGAGCCCGTACCAGAGAGGAGAATTTGACGCAGGCACAACCAGACACTCATTTAATTGAGTCCCAGGAAGGATCGATAATTTGGGATTTGTTAGAAATCCCACCAGAGTATGATCAAAGGGTGCAACGTAAATCTCCAATTCAGGATTTAAATGTGATACCAAATTTTGTGTCTATTTCCAGTCAGGATCAGGAGGATTTGATATTTTCCCAAGTCGATCCCCCTACATTGCGTGATGAAACTCAAGACTGGTTGGGTACCGTCTCAGATCTGGGAGACGATCCTCCAATATTGTTTACCCCTCAGGAAAACGAGATGAGAACTCCCGAACCCCCTCCAAATTCACCGGGACTCATGGAAAGATCTCTGAGCCAGCATAACCGATCACGAGTCAGTAGCAAGGCAGGGTCCCCAGGAATTGAACCCCAGCCACACACCAAACCCTTTACCAAAACTAATTATACTCCCAGCAAAGGAGTGGAACACATTTATATTCCCGCAGTCCCACCGAAAGAATTGAATTCCTCCCACTCACAGTTAACCGAATACTACCGTGGGATAGCAAGTATTGAGTTTCAGCTAATTCCCACTGGAGCAGGTGAGGCTGATATGATTATCAAAGAAAAGCCTCAGGTTATTCCTGTAGATGAAGAATGCCTTCAACCAAGTGTCTCACAAACGTCAGGGAGTGGCAAAACACCACCACCCCACCACCAGGAATCTCCCAAAGGAGCAAGTGGAATGAGCAACAGCCTGGCAAAAACACAGTCGGACCAGTCACGAAACAATGAGGAGGATAGCCAGTATTACTCCCCGGAAACCAAGCACAGTTCAATGGCTTTCAAAAATTACCGGGATTCCCGACAGAATATTAGTTTGGCTTCAGGAAGTTCCAGGGAATCTCTAAATATATCAGGGGGATTACAAAAGTCTCCATTTAGCCCTAGGAACCCGTTGGGAAACCTGACGAACCACCCAGAATTATTAACGTGCAACCCAATAGCAGCGTCAACCCCTACAGAAGGAAGGAAGTTGTTCGAGTTTTCACCTGAATCTCCAGAAGAGCTAAATCGATCAAGGATATTTACACATGTCAACGATGATGCCTCTCCGGATTTATTTGAGAGGAAGATGGACTACAGTCCGTTCAGATTACCTTTAATGAAGCCTTTCCCGGAGAGAGAGGAGACGACGGTGCCATCCTCCACTCAGATGAGTGGAACACCAACTAGAATCGAGTCCTCAAAAGATTCTATCACCCTTCGGAAGAAAGCTCGGAATAAGGCCGATGAGAACGAGGAGAATGTTTCCCCGAGAGATAATTCACCCAGCCTCAGTAATGGAAGTACAACAAGTACCCGAAGGACCTCGAGGTCAAATACTCCTCGAAACTCCTCAGGAAAGGATGAGGCAGTGGCGAAGAGACTGTCATTCGCGGAGGCGTTAAAAAACCACATAAACAATTCCCCGGATGTGCCCAACCACAGCAGGGCTTCATCCGAGTATCATGCTGCGGTGGAGAGAATATCCCCTGACAGACAAGTTTGTGTTGATCAACCTGTGTTGATCAAAAGATTCGATATGATGACATTCGATGGTTTACATCACAGCAATTACAAGCTAGAAAAAATTCTGCCTCGTCATAAGTTTTGCAATACTATACATCTTAATGGAACTATAACTTCTATACCATCTGAGGTATTTCCATCTCCAATTAAATCTTCCACTTCTAGGACATCATCCATAACCACAGTATCATTTAACACCAGTTTTACTGAATCACGTGTGGAATCTGTAATTACACGTACTTATTGCTGGCACGTTGTGCTAATTCAACCATTTCTATTGAATAACCGTATTATTTTTCAAAAATTACGACGCACTCGTGAAAACACGCTGAATATCATAATCAACCTGTAGTTAGGAGAGAGAGTTACATACTGCACTAGATGCCTCGTAAGATGGATTTCTGTTTGTAAAAGTACCCACATTTTCGGGCATTAATTTATCAGGTCCATGTATATTGGAAGCTTGTACCTGTTCCTGTCAGGTACAACCCAAAAAATTCCAAGTTTGTACCTGTACCCAACACCTGGTTTTGTACCCAAAATTTGGGTACATATCGCTAGCACCCATAAAGTACCCACTCAGTTTGGGTACCTAAACAGAGTACCCATTTCGGACCTGGACCTGTACCTAAATACACGGGTACTACCCGTACCCATGTGATGCATTGGTATATACACATATAAAGATCTTTTAAAAAGTTTATACAGAACGTATAATTACTAGCTTATGTTGTTACATCTTATTGATACTAAAGTTAGTCCTATAGTGGCGCTTCGCCCCTTAGTGACTTAGCACATAGTGGTGATCACAGAAGAATTTTATGGTCACAATCGTAATGGGTTGACAAATTGCATGACAGGAGCCTCACTGAATATAAACATCGTGCCCCTGGAGGCCATCCATATATAAAAATCGAGCAACCACTTGTGATTCTATGGTTTCAAAAATGAAGTTATACCCTATCCTTAGAAGAGACTGTACCAATGTAGTCCCGATTCGTTTGCACTTTCCACTGATTACTTTTAATCTAATCGACAGTAGATGTAAAATGAATGTGTTTCCATGCACTAGTATGCTATTTTAGTTATAAAATTCATCAGCCACCATACGGAAGGGTTTCACAAACAATGATTGTACCGTCCTTGTATATGTACATACATGTACTACCAGGGTAATTAATCACAGGCAAAATAAATACTTGATACAATATTTCCACCAAAACAAGTACTGATAGGTCTATTTTATTTCCAAAACGTTTTAATCAAATATTTGGTAAATTTAAGGGTAGAGTTCAGTGGTACAGGTGCAAGCAAATGATAAGAAGTAGGGATGCCAATGGTCTGGTCCGGACCATTTATAATGGTCCGTTATTGGTCTGGTCCGGTCTGTTCCAACACTTAGACTAGACCAGATACAATTGGTCCAGCTTCAGGACCATACCAGACCAGACCACAAGGACCATGGTCCAGAAAGTATGCAAAATAAAAAATTATGAGTCAACGAAATCCCACGAAACAAATTTAACATGTCATTTCTGGTGATAAAACAAGAATTTCACGGGATAAAATGTGGTTGTTTAATTGCACTCTATGGTTTTCTGGACCATGGTCTTTGGTCTGGTCTGGTCCGAAAAACTGGACCAGACCAGTCTCATAAAATCTGGATCAGACCAGACCATTGGCATCACTAATAAGGTTTTTATCCCCGCAGGAGCAGACTTGAGTATGAACCTCTACATGTATCTGATCAGCAAATAACTCGTACTGGTTAGATACTTTCATGTCATCGACAAGCTAGGATTTTACCGCAACAAACGTCTCTTCAGGAAATGTTCCCAAAAGTACCAAAGATTTTTTTCTAAAACTTTACTGATCTAGTGGATTTAGTGACTACGGATAGCTGGGTGCCTTGAATTGCACTATCCTTTGCTGCCACTTCTTAGTAATCCAATAAAACATTTCGCATTTTATTTGAATTTGATATGACTACATTTCAAATAAAAAATAATTATTGCGATCGCTGGACCCGAAATGTTTACAAACTGTAAGTATCATATATTTTATAAGTTACTACTTTATGTGGGCTAGGTACGCCAATCGTTATGTCTCTTACTGTACATTTGATAATTAATATTACAATAATTAAAAACATTGCCTAACTTTTAATCATATATAGGATATACAAACAGAGCATTAAGTCTTTCTCCGGCAAGAGATTGAGTCAGTCCACACAGTTAAGGAGCTTGACAACCCAATTAATTTCCGGGTGGATTCAGCATCCTTATTAACCATTCAATTACGACTTTTGACGAATGTTGACATTTTACGGGTTTTCATTGACACGTGTTTACACGAGCACATGTATATTTAAAGACTATAGCTTTATGAAATGTACACGTAATGTAGTCTAATAAAATTTATTTGAGAATTTAATATTGCTAAAATTATTTTCAGACTTGTTTTTGCTAACACACAGATAACAACATACGAAAAACCATTCTAACCATCTGACTCGGTTGGGCATATTACTGTTATGTGTGGTTTAAGCGTTGCAGGGATTACAGTACATATTCTTTATGCTTTAACTATTCAATTTGAGGAAAAATCTCATCGCTCTATACGCATTCACAAGAAATTAACATTTCTTTACTACTGATGTTGAACGATTTTGAACACTCGGTAGGAAGTCTCCAATATTAAAGTTCTGAATGTTTTCATTCACATTCAATATAAATTTGTACATATTCGTTTGTTAGGAGTGCACTCTATAGTTGGAGCCTTCAGTTATTTAATTACATTATGTGCAAGCTGCTCATTTTCCCTTTAAAAATTGACATAAAGATAGGAATGTGTGAGACAAGGGAAGGTTGGAGAGGTCATTTTTTCTATCTGTATTTATTTGTCTCAATTTTCCACTGGTGCTTCTTGTTGTTCCGACTTATTCAATCATTGATCTTGCCGAAATATTTTGTTGCGGCTGATTTTCCTTACCATGCTGTCTTGTTTCTCTCGATGATTCACGCATCATACTGGTTTGGAATGCTGCACATTATAACGCTGAAATGGCTGCAGTCGTTTTCAATGAGTCAGTGTTCAAAATCTCAGGTATTGTTATACTTAAGTTTTATAATTTAATTACTACAAAAACATTTTCTCGTAAGGGAATTTTTAAGGAAATTGTTCAATCTGTGTTCATTCATTACATTATCGAGATGTATTCTTGTACAAATTTAAACGTGCCTATTATTAAATTACATTTTGTTTCATTTTTGCAACCCAGAATTAGTTCAACGAATAGGCAAACGGTCCATTCAAGATCTTCTGGTAATCGCTTTCCCACTAGCGCCATTGGTCACACAATTTGTGTACGTAACCCTTTTTTTACTTAAACCAACGAGATGCATGTATTTGTCTTCTCCATTGAGCATGTCTGTGAGACAAGGGTAGGTTGGAGGGGTCATTTTTCTATCTGTATTCGTCTCAATTTTCCACTGGTGCTTCCTGTTGTTCTGGCTTATTCAATCATTGACCTTTCTAAAATATTTTGTTGCAGCTGATTTTCCTTTGCATGTTGTCTTGATTCTGTCTGTGATCAACTCATCATACTGGTGTTCAATGTTGGCACATTATAACGCTGAAATTTCTGCCGTGGTTTTGAGCGAATCCGTGTTGAAAATCTCAGGTATTTTTAAAGCTATATATTTTAATATTTAATTACCCGAAAAACATTTTGTTGGTACTAGAATTTTAAGGAAATTGTTCAATCTGTCCGTGCTACATGGAATTCATTACAATACCGAGTAGTATTCTTGTACAAATATAAACGTGTCTTTTATTAAATTAGATGTTTCATTTTTACAACCCAGAAGTAGTTCACCGAATAGGCAAACGGTCCATTCAAGATCTTTTGGTAATCGAATTCCCTCTAGCACCATCGGTCGCACAAGTTGAGTAAGTAATCTATTTTTACTTGACCCAACGAGATGCATGTATTTATCTTCTCTATTGAGCATTCAGTTTACAACTGCGGGAACTTGTATGATTTGGCTGTTTGTGAAAATCTGAATGACGTACGCACCAGAGCTTCTGTTGGGGACAAAATTCTTGTCCCGTCCCCGTCCCGTCCCGATATTGTTTCAAAACCTTTGTCCCCAGTCCCGTCCCGACAATCGGGACACGGTGACAAAAACCATGTCCCCGTCCCGTCCCCAAAAAATTATAAAAACGTTGTCCCCGGTCCCGTCCCGAAAGTCGGGACATGGGGACAAAACTCTTGTCCCCGTCCCGTCCCCAAAATTTTTAAAAAACGTTGTCCCCGGTCCCGTCCCCAAAATTAAAAAAATTATTGTTCCCGGTCCCGAAAATCGTGGCATGTGAACAAAATTCCTGTACCGTCCCGATAATTACTGAAAACAGTTGTCGACATTCTCATACCGAAAATCGGAACATGAGGAAAACTTCGTACAAAAAATATTTGTCCCAAAAACATAAAAAGCACATTTATAGAATCGTGGCTCCAAGATTCTTCCTTAACTTTTTGAGCAGCAAGCCTCATTTTCTACAACCTAAAATCGAATGTCTTACATTCGGTGAAATAGTGTTCACAGAATAGTTTACTCATGAGCATTAAAGCTGAAACGTTATCCTTGTTCTGCTATGCTTGCTCGACCCCTCCCGTTATACACACAACCAAAAAGCATGTCCCGTCCCGAATATAGTGGGGACAATTTGTTTTGTCCCCGTCCCGTCCCTGATATAATGGGAACAATTTGCTTTGTCCCCGTCCCGTCCGTGATATAATGGGGACATTTTTTTCTGTCCCCGTCCCGTCCCGAATACGACATGGGGACAATTATTTTGTCCCCGGGGACGTCCCGTACCGGTCCGTCGAGTGTCCCGACGTCCCGTCCCCGTCCCCGGCAGAAGCTCTGGTACGCACCAGTATTGGTATCAGCCTTTACGGTATTTTGTCAAGTAGCGTTCTTTCAAACTATTATTTAAAGTTTTAAAACAGCTAAACACAAATTGTACCCACGGTAAAAAGATATGTGAATACTCCACTTGTTCTGTGTATTTTGGTTCAAGATGTTTAACAGGCCTTTATTCGTTCGAATTATTACAGTGGCGAAACAAACATCATGACTGCGGGTTGGATTTACGCAGCAATTTCTGAATGCAAACGTTTGAGAAATCCAGTGAAGATTTTTAAAAAAGTTTTTGAAAATATTACATTTTCACCTAAAGTTGTGTTTATCAAAATTACGTCTTAGAAGTTTACCAAAGGTGTCCGTCTATTCTACGTATACGCCTAATTGTAGGCTACTTATAGGGTACATGAATTTAATTGAAGAGGCTTGTCGGAAAAATAGGGTGCGAGAATACACACTTAAAAACTAGCCTACAAAATAGGTAGGTTTAGCGGTTGTAGAATTATAAGCATATATTATAGTACTCCCAACCCATGTCTGTTACTTCGCGATCAATCTGGTGGACCGCACAGCCCCAGCTCCAGACTCCACCATCCTGGACGTGACCATCTCAACGGTTCTTTTCTTGAGGACGGCCATTCCCAATATTCCCCGGGACACCCACGCTTTCGTTCTGACCAGGCTCTGGTTCTCACCACGCTCGGACCTTCAGATATTTACTCCTGCGACGTGGAATTGTGCTTTTGTTTTGGACGTTTACGTCCTCAAATTATGATTATATTATTTTTGGCCGTAGAGGCCCCCGAATATGTTGCTTCCTTTTTTATTAATTTTGTTTTGGAAATAAAGAGCGCTTGTGTCTGAAATTGAAGGCAAAATTCCCTCATTTTTTCCCCGCACTTTCCCCCGAAGGACTCACCGTATGTAAAGGCGCAGGGTAAACATCCTTGCAATTTTGAAGGTAAAGCGAGTTTTTGTCGTTATTAGGGATTATAATGGTAAAGTCCAATCCATTTTAGAATTTCCTCCTTGAATGTGTTAGTTGTATATAAATAATCCCCATTACACAACTACATGGTTCGACGCCATTTTCCTACTCCCAAGCCGTATTCCATCGACGAGTATCACTTTGTCCCAGACACTACCTCAATTCCTCATTGAGTTTCCCTTACTTACTCCCTCAAAATAAAATCCATGTGTCATTATTTGTTTTTATCAAAATTCCTCCTTTTTCTGGAAAAACTCGTTTGTGTAAGATTAAAACAATTCCATTTAATCACCTATAAATAATTAGGGAGGAAAATAATGCAAGATCTCCTAATAGAGGAGTCAGGCTAGAAACATTAGAACTAGAATTATAACTTGTCTAATTTTGAGTTCCAACATTATTATAGAATTGTATCGTGTGGTGTAATTTTATTTGAAAAACGTATAGTCCAGTGAAGTGTTTTAAGGTACGTAATTTTGTTTTTATGAGAAGGTTAGTTCCTCGAGCCGAATCCCTGACTACTGCATTTCCTAACCGATTGTTTTGGGGACTCTTCCTCATTTTTATATTTAACGCGAATTGGTCTGGTGAGTGCACAACTAGAAGCTTAAGTGATATCCACTAATTCTAAGTAAGATGTAAAATCCGATCCCCCACCCCTCCTATCTGTGCTCCAATCCCATTTTGGCATCCCCATATCATCCCCCAATCAAATCATATTGTAAACATTTGTAATCTGAAATAATTGTGGGTCATGGCCGAAAGCCTAGAGGACCTTAGTAAACAAATACAAAATACAAATACAATTTTGGCATCCCTTCCAGATTTCACCGTCTGAAATAACGTAACGTTATTATTAAATATTTTAAGCTACCGCATCGAAGTGTGTTATAACTCACTTGATACGGAACTCGACCCTCACTTAGATTGATTAGTTTAATTGAATGAAGGATTAAAAATGACTCCAGAGCGGAGGTATCGTTTGCAATTTCGGAATCTTGACATTTAAACCAACTGTATAAAGTACTTGCTTACTGAGAATTTTAACAATTCATTTCATTCATGTATTGATACGTGGACGTGTCTTGGAACGCTGTCTATATTGCTTCGATCTTAATCCAATATTTCTACCTTCCCAAATAGATAGACTCCGTTGTGTCTACATTCATTACGCTTCATTTATACCTATCATTCAGTTTCTCTTCGAAGTCAACTCCATTCAATTTCAAGGCATAAGCTATCAGCCACCCATTCAGCAGAACACCACATAGAGGATTACGGGGTTTCAATTTAAGCCAACAGGACGGTATTTAATTTCATAATAACAGAAAATCAGTTTTACGGCAGCTCGAGGACTAAATTATTGGTTATTGAATCCTTACGGTGCTCCACTATATGATTCCTATGTGAATTACAAATAATTGTGTGAGAAAAGGCAACTCACAAGTAGTTCACGTACTCACTAACAATAATGTGGTAGTTACTGGAAAACGGTGCCCTCACACCTAAGCGAACGGATTTTATAATACAAATTAAAACATAGTAGCCAGTTGCAAATAGCAACAACTATTCACAATACACATACTAACACACAGCTCTAATAACCGAAGTGGTTAGAGAGGCGGACGAAACAATGTCCGTAATAGATGAGGTATTAGAAGCTACATATCAAAGTCCCGAGTATGTCCCTATGGTTTTGGACAAGATTGCCCTATCATTTAAGCACATTGCCACTAGAGCTTTACAGAAGAAGGTGGCTCAGAGGTACAGGGACAGTCATAAGGTCCCTGAAAATTTAAAACATTTAGTGGATTCCCCGAGTGAACCCGCCAGTGTGGCGTCAGTTAAATCCCCGCGACCGCACGTCGGATGGGAAATTACAGAATATCTAAGGTTTACTCAGTCAGGCTCTCGTGGCAAATGCTCGAATTGCTGAGTTGGTGTTAGGATGGGCAACAGAGATGTGTCTCTCGAGGGATGTGTTAAAGAAGTGTTATCCCCTCTAATGGATACTGCCAGTTTGGTTGGCTTCGGACTGAAGGAGCTCAGTCAACAAAGACGCGCAATTATTAAGCGCATGAACCCCGCACTAGCTTCCATCTGTGGTGATACTGACACGGTATCGAAATTGCTATTTGGCGACACGTTGGACGCGGACCTTCGGGCTGCCAACACCACCGACTTATGCGTGGAGCCAGTTCCAGCCGTTCCTCAATGGGGTTTCACCCATACCAAAGATTCACTCGGTTTAACCAGCCATACCGGCCTTCTTTAAACGGGCGGGGGACTCGTCTCACCATCAAAACAGAGACGGGTCCGGTCGATTTCAAGGGTTCAACCAAACCCGGGGGTATACCCAGCGCTCCCAGAGGGGCTGTTAGCTGAAGTAAATATGTATGCCGGACAGCTTCAACTATTTTATTTAGAGTGGATGAAGCTTACTTCCAATCAGGTTCGTTTTAGAGGTTATTAAAGGACGTGAATTTAATGTAACCCCTTACCAGCGGGTCTCACCAGTTGTACATTTTTAAACTGCCGAACGACGGATTATCGCTAATTGCGTTGCGAGGTTACTCACAATCGGGGCAGTGGTTAAAGCTCGGGACGTACCTGGTCAGTTCATTTCGCGCATTTTTTCCGTTCCCAAATCCGATGGTACCTACCGTTTGATATACAATTTGAACGATTTAAATCACTTTGTAGGCTATAGTAAATTTAAGATGGAGGACTATAGGTCATTTTGTAGCCTCCTTAAACGGAATATGTATATAGGGAACGTGGACTTGCAAGACGCATATTTACTAGTCCCCATCCACCAGAACTCAAGAAAGTACCTTCGTTTCATTTTTGACGATCAAGTGTACGAATACACCGCATTACCATTCGGTTTACGTTCGGCCCCAGGAGTTTTACAAAGATTGTAAAGCCCATCCTTGCGGTTTTACGGGCACAGGGGCACGAGTTAATAGCCTTATTAGACGATTTTGGAGTTGTTGCGCAAGATCCAGAACGCTGTGATCAGAGCATAAGAGCAGTTTTAGAAATTTTTACGCGAGTGGGCTTTCGTATAAACTTCTCCCGGTCTGTGTTAGTACCAACACAACAATTGTTATATCTTGGTTTTGCATTCAATACACTTGACATGACGATACAACTGCCGTTTGATAAGCGTAACCGGATACAACTGTTATGTGAGAAGGCATTAGCTAGTCCAGTTATGTCCATCCGTGACTTGGCTGTTTTTATTGGGATTTTAGTGTCGGCTACTCCGGCCGTACCCTTTGGCTTATTGTACACACGCCAGCTAGAAGCGGAGAAGGGCTTAGCTTTAATCAAGTCTAGTGGGGACTGGTTCCCACGTCACGATGTCCCCACTGGCAAGGCAGGACGTCTGCGTGTGGCGAGATTCTATCCATAACGCCAGAAATAATATTCGTTCTGACATATTTGACTCTATTATTGAGACAGACGCTTCCTTAACCGGTTGGGTAGCTAATATTAACAACACGGGCACGACCCGAGGGTTTTGGTCTGTGATGGAGCAGCAGATGCTCATAAATGAATTAGAGCTCTTAGCAGTAGAGAACGCATTATTGTCGTTTTCCAGCAAGCTGTACCATAGCACACTTCTAGTCAGGATAAACAGTGTGGTCGCTTTATCCTATATTAATAATTATGGCAGGTGCCGAGCTCCTCGGCTTCATGCCATTACCAAGAGAATACTTCGGTGGGCACAGACCGTGGGATCCTTCCTTCGCGCTACGTACATAGGTACTAAGGAGAACATAATTGCAGATGTGCAATATCGTTCCAAGCTCGATCAATCTGACTGGCAGTTAAACATTGAGGTTTTCAACCAGATTTGCGCGGAATTACGGTTCTTTCCTGATATTGACTCATTTATATGCCTCATGGCATCCGGATCCAGGCTCATCGTTCGTAGATGCTTTTTCGATGAGTTGGAAGTATTGGAAGGCGTATATATTCCCCCCATTTAACATAGTGTTGCGGGCATTAAATAAGCTCCATGCAGATCACGCCACCGCATTATTTATGTGGTGTGCTGTGTCGCTATGGCCGGCACAGCACTGGTGGCCCCTATTTCAGCGGTTAGCACGGTCTAGTATATTGACCTTGGTTCCACACAGGAATTTATTGAATTCTTATATGTTTTAGGGCTCACCCCCTGGCTCAGACGTAGAGACTGGCAGTGGCAATTTTATCAGGCGTGCCTATCTAGCTCACCATCTCAGCGAGCAATCTATATCAATTCTTCTCGCGTCAGCGTCCAGCACTCAGTCATAGTATCACTCATATATTAAGAGGTGGTACAATTTTTGTCGCCTTAATGGATTGAATGGTGTTAGTCCAAGTCTAGCACAGGTGTTAGAATTCCTGAATGATCTGGATAACACGGATGTAGGCTACAGTACACTAAATACGGCCAGGTCAGCATTGTCATGGCTACTTTCCCCCATCGAGGGGTTTTCAATAGGGACACATCCGGTTGTAATCCGTTATATCAAGGGGATTAACAGGTTCAGACCACCTCGTCCTCGCTATGATCATACTTGGAATGTTAATATTATATTACGAATGTTTGAAGGTTGGCAGTGCAATGACCAGCTCCCAATTGACAAACTCGCAATAAAGTTTGTGGCTCTGCTAGCTTTGGTTACAGCACAACGAGTGCAGGCATTAAATTGTATTACAACTAATAATATTAAACATGAAGGAAATCGTATTGTTATTGCTGTTCCAGATCTCTTGAAAACTTCAAGACCTGGTCAATGTCAACGCTTGTTTACTTTTCCATCCTACCATAATCCTAAGTTATGTCTTCAGAATATTATTTGTCATTATTTGTACCGTACGTTACCGTACCGTGAGTTTAACAATTTATTTTTAAATTACGAACGGCCTCACCGGCCTGTTTCTAAACAGACCCTCAGTAGATGGTTGAGATGTTGTTTGGAGTGTGCCGGTATTGACACCTCGATTTTTAAGGCTCATTCATTCCGCCTTGCAGTCACATCCAAGGCTGCCCCTGCCGGAGTCACTACAGATGTTATGATTAGAGCAGCAGGATGGAGAACTGGATCGCACACATTTGCGAGGTTTTATAATTTACGGATCCCACGGGATGATAATTTTCATGATTCTGTAGTGACGTAATTGTAACTGCAATAAACCTATATAATCTGCAATTATCCAACTGTTACTTCCCATTTTTTAATTACTCTTTAAACAGCTACATATCGTAATTTTCAGTTCTACTGAAGGCCGGAGGTTACGAAGTATAGTTTAAAGTTAAACGAGACTTACCTGTAAGGTGAAGTTTGACTATAATTATATAAGTAACCGAGGCCTGAGAGTAGAACTGTCCCTCCTACCCACCCCCAACATTGTCCTAATTAAAAAATCATCTTTAAATTACTGAGGTGGGCAGGGTCCATGGGAGTGGGAAGAGGAGGAAGTGAAGGGGGCACGAAACGTTTCTTATCTTTAAAGTTCATGTGCTATACTCTCGCCGTGCATAAAAAATCTACATATCGTAAACTTCAGTTCTACTTTCAGGCCTCGGTTACTCATATAATTACAGTCAAACTTCACCTTACAGGTAAGTCTCGTTTAACTTTAAATTATGTTTAAAATCGAGGACATTTTTACAGTACTTACAGCCAAAGGTACCATGCCCAAGACTTAGCCAGTTAACGCAAACCACACTAACTCCCTGTTTTGATGGACTGTTCCAGCAACATGCAAAATTGTTAGACACCTACGTGAAGGAAATGAATGACGAGCTTCTTCTGAACCCAGATATCAGCATCGAACAGCGGATCGTCCAGTTTATTTCGTTTATGGAACAAGCAGAGTATAATGTATGACAAAGATTATTTTTGTATACTCAGTACAATTAAATTGACTCAATAGTTTATTATAATCTTGTTTTGGTAAACATTTTCTCTACAGGCTACCCATGGTTTACCTTTGAGAGACTGGACTGTTGAAATGATACAGCTGGATGACTTCCGCTACCTTTTCATCAGGGATGGGAAATTTACACATACTACCTGCCGGATTGGATTAACGGATTAAAGGGAAAACTTTCGATCACTTGGATTGGATTAACGGATTAAAGGGAAAACTTTTGATCACTTGGATTGGATTAACGGATTAAAGGGAAAACTTTCGATCACTTGGATTGGATTAACGGATTAAAGCAAAAATTCCGATCACCTGGATTGGATTAACGGATTAAAGCAAAAATCTCTCATCACCTGGATTGGATTAAGGGATTGAGGGAAAAAATTCCGATCACTTGGATTGAATTAAGAGATTGACGGGAAAACTCCAAACGTTTGGATTCGATTAGAGGTTTGATGAATAAAATTTTCATTGGATTTCCAATAAACATGCAGATATTAAGGATTGATGAACAAAATCAAAAAATCTCTAATGGATTAGCACATACAACATTAATACATACTTTGGCCACCATAAATTCGGCAATTCATATTGGGATAATGCGACGACGCAAATATCCTAATTGTTGGTTCAAATTACAAGGTTGGTCCCATTTATTCAAAGACATTAGTACGCAGTAAATTATTGTAGATGGAGTGGAACCAGGAATAGTCTGCATTCAACAGCTGAAATACTAGTAATCAAAATATGCACATATTTGAGGCACACCTAAAGAAAATTTGTTACTCCGTAATTAATACAAATAAACTAATAGCTAAAAAAGCTTAAAAACAGAAGTTGCTTTTGCGCCCTCAAAAGCTGAAAACAAGTTTTCTGGTAGATGCTGTCAGAATAAATCCCACTAGTTTATTGAAAGTGATGAAAAATCTTGAAATGACGAAAAGCAACGCCACGATGGATAATTTTCCCTTGAGTACTCTTTTAATAGTATTAATAATTAACAATTTCCAACTTACATCTCAAAATTGATAAATTCAGTATTCATTGCAAACCAACTTTTTCACAGCTATTTCTGCATTAGTGACAATAATGTCGTGGCGTTGCTTTTCGTCATTTCAAGATTTTTCATCACTTTCAATAAACTAGTGGGATTTATTCTGACAGCATCTACCAGAAAACTTGTTTTCAGCTTTTGAGGGCGCAAAAGCAACTTCTGTTTTTAAGCTTTTTTAGCTATTAGTTTATTTCGACCTTTTGGACTTGTAAAACTATTCCCAGCCTAGTAGAAAGATTTCAGACAATAAGATTTTTGCCAGTGTAGTACGTAATGGTTGGCTAATTTTTGTTTACGCGGAACATTCAAACTTGGCTTACAAAAATTGATTATTTACTTGATTTTTAACCACGAAAGGGCTAAAACCTTTTGAACCATCCAGAGCGCTTTAATGTATGATAGCTGCATCATTTTAATTAATATCCGACATGTGTTAATGGACCCCAAAGTTAATCTTATACTTTACTTACTCTCTTACCCAAAGTTAGAATTTAATCATGGTGGTTAAAAGATCACTGATTGTATTAGCACACTGTACTAAATATTCAAAGGCGTAGACAAAAAAAGTTAATTTATTCGAATTAACCATTTGGTAACTTGTTTAGCATCGCGGTATTTCCTTTCTGTTTTTTCTTTTTTTGTACTCTAAAACGGCATTATTTTTCGTTGACTTGGACAGGACTAAGTTGTGTTAACACTTGGTTACTATAATTTAAACCTGCCCAAGTAAACAGAAAAGAATAGCGATTCATTGTTTTCTTGCATTCGTGCAAAATTTAAACCTTAAAAAATTTAATTACAAATTTTTAAGAATATTATTCTTAAAAATAAAAATCGACGCATTTTTTTTGAACGATTGAAAGAAAAAAAGAACTGGAATGCTCAACATGTCATGTACATAAGTGACCGGTAATCCAACTTAAGGATTCAACTAATATTTAAGGGGTGATACCTTAAAGATCACAGCACCAAAATTTTATAGCAACATCCTAGTTATGAAAAGCGTCTTACGATACAATTTCATGCATTTCTGATTAGTGGAACACCTTCAAATATTTTCCAATGTTAAATGAACGGTCACCATGCAACTTAAATTCGTCATTTGCCTCCAATTTTTGTTTATTTTTGCGAAGGGCTCCTAAACTTTAAGGGTTACGCGAACATAAATATTCATGGAGGTTCGCAATGATCTCCCATTGACTTTAAGCTTTTGATAGTGGAATTACATCAAGTTGATCAGGAGATATCAGGAAAAGACACTTTTTGAGGTATGGATGAAAGCATAGAGGTTGCTTTTTTAGGGATTCTGGACAGACTTGGGCATGCACGCAGACCTGGGCACGTAGCTTTTAAAAGCAACTTCTCAAAAAGCTTAAAGCTCCTACTATGCTCCCACGTTCTTTTCTCAGATTTATATTTCTACAAACTATAACGGAATGTTTGAAATCGCTAGCCTTGGAATTGTAACATGTCAGCATACACAAGCTACATGTTCATTATGAAGCCGCTAGATGTTGAAAAACGTGAGCAAAATGTAGCTATGACTGCAGGAGATATAATCCAATCCACACTACTGACAGCAGTGGATTTTGGGATTACGATTGACCAAATAATTTACCAAGTTTTGGATTCGGATTGGGGATTAATTCGTCGCCTATAAATAATTGGATTAAACTAATAGATTAAAATGAAAGCCTTGAACCGGGATTGAGGATTAAGGATTATATTCAAGTTTCCCCAACACTTGGATTGGGATTGGGATTAATTATTTTTTATAAATTTTGTAATCCGGGATTAATTTAATCCCGGATTAATAATCCATTCCCATCCCTGCTTTTCATTAACCTTTATAAGGCCATGTACATATTGCCAGAGGAGAGGAAATTGTATGGCGGATCTTTGCTAGGGCTGATCACCAAAGCTTTCCAAGACGAAACCCCTCAAAAGATGGTCCTTTACTCGGGACACGACGAAATTATGCTTGTATTCATGAGTCTTCTGGATATGTACGATCCGTATGCGCTTAATGTCCCGCCTGTTGGCTCATCCCTGATGTTAGAATTGCACCAAGATTCACAAAGTGGCCGCCAGAGGGAAGAGCATGTTAAAGTAATTGGACTGTGTTGCATACACATACGTACACTAGAATATACTTGTATGTTTTCTTGACTATGTCCATAAATCTAATTGTAAGTTTATTTTGTCTTGAATGATTTCAGATATTTTACAGAAATGACACCCAAAGAGAGCCTCAAGAACTGAAACTACCTGGTTGCGGACACCCCTGTTTCCTCTCAAACTTTTTAAAAAATACTCAGTCTCTGATTCCTGTTGACTATGAAAGCGAATGTCAGGTCAGAAGCCCAGTGTTATTAAATATTAAACAAGCCTCGGTGGAACATATTTCAGGTACATTTGCCTTTTGACGAATTAAATTATTGAATCTTATTTTCTAACCCTGAAGAGACAAGTGATTACTTCGTTTATTTAAATTATGTAGCTGGGAGTTCCTGGATTTACGGAATAATTGGAACAGCTGCAACTGTCTGTATACTTATTGCCCTAGCATTATTTGCGACTGCAAGAAAAAACAGGCATTATTTTCCGGTTTAGACAATAAGTAAGACAGGGTCGCAGATCTGCTACAGGAAGTACTTTTGTCTTAATCACCGTAATTTTGTTCTCAAGTACCCTGATTTAGCGCAATTGACGCAACTGTGTACGTAGATTTGAAGAAATTTAGTAGATCGGTGTGATTTCTGAACCTTTAAAATAATTAAACACGTTTTTACTATAATAATTAACCAGAACGTAACGACGTCTTGTTTCTGGCAGAACCGAAGTACTACACGCGCAATAATTAAACACTCTCGCAATCATATGTTAATTTACTCTTTATTGCAATATGTTCTTATATTTTTGGACTACCTAAAAAAATGATAAAATAAAATTTTAATAATGTCCACTTTCTCAGGCAATGAAGTAATTATGTTACGTACATAGCCTATTCCTTAGTTTGGATAGTTGCATTCTTGTGACTTCCTTATATATACGCAAACAAGAGGTATACCAGCGGTACCTGGTATTTCTTATTCTGCGCACCCAATTAAAATATAGATTACACCTCTAAACGCATAAAAGCTGAACGCATAACAGCTAACCGTATAAGTTCAATACGCATAATCAGCTAAACATATCGTTGGCTAAATTCGAAAAAGTACCATTTTCATTTCACAACCCATGCTTTTTAAACGGGTTCGCAAATGAAAATGGTACCTTTTAGAATTTAGCCGACGATATAAGGTATCTAAACGTATAATCATCTATACGTATAAGGTATCTAAACGCATAATTGTCTAAACGTATAGGGTATCTAAACGCTTAATCACCTATACGTATAGGGTATCTAAACGCATAAGGTATCAAAATGTATAATAATGTACTTGTATATATTGACATTCGTTTGAATAAGGCTAGTATTTTAATTCAGGGATCAAAACAATATTTAGCGTTTTACACATTCCCTTGCTGCATCATCGTCGTTAAAGGGATCAAATTGTCTATTGTATATTAAACCCACGTCTACATGTAATTTAAGTAAAAGGAATATATACTAATATTTAATAATAATAGTCTAAGTACAGGCAATGTGTACAGGCAAGTCCTCTAACTCTAATACTGTAGTCCCAAGTAAGTAGCATTCTAACCAGACATGTCCAGCCTTCGAAGGCTAGCCTTCAATGAAGGCTTCATTGAAGGCGGAATATCAATTTTCCAAAGAGTTGGGAAGGGAAGACGGGAAGGCTGAAGAAAGCCTTCCTATTACAGTATTAACAGAAAACTGAAGGCGAAGGAAGGAAGTATGTAAATTAGCCCTCTGCTACTTAGAAGGCTTCGCGCATGCAATTAGCTACCTTAGAGATACAACAATGAGAGTGTACTAAAAACACTAAATGCACGATGAGACTTACTTCATTGTTTCTGATTTTAATAAACGAACTTAATTGAGTAAATTGTATCGCTGATTTTCAGGTGTTTTACCTGCAAAGAGGTTGTTTAAACGCATTGCTATGGTATTTCGTGTTATGAAGGCTGAATAAGAAGGAAGGCTGATTTTGTTTGAAGGCTGGAGGCATTAAATTAATAAGTAAAATAGGGCTGAAGGAAGGCAAAATATTTTGAAGGCTTCCTTTAATAGAAGGATGAAGGAATGCGTTTTTTCAAAAAATTGCCTTCGAAGGTTTGAAGGAAGGCAGTTCATTTGGACATCTCTGATTCTAACATTCTGTCAGTCCACTCAGTCGTGTAGTATCCATGCGTTAGTCCCTATCAGTCTCAGCCCTAGCAAAAATCGTGTTGACGCACGTGTTGAGCATACACGTCTTCATGGACTCAATGTCGACAATTTTATTAATTCTCGAACTCACCATTTGCAATAATTTTTTTACATTCAGTGTACTAGTAATTTGATAAATAATTATGGAAAGAACATGTTTTAGCACATATTTTAAAAATTCTGAATAATGGGAAAATGCTGCTCAAATACTTTATCACGTTGTCAAGCATTTCAGATCCTACAACCTTAATTTTGGACAAAATTTTTCCCTTACCACATTTCTTTTAATTTGGCTCCGGATAGAGTTTTTCGTCTTTTTTGTTTCATTTTTTTTCTGGCGTCTCAAAATACAATAATATTACAGTCAACTCTCGCTATAAGGGATGCTCAAGGGACCGGCAAAATCTGTCCCTTATAAACACTAATCCCTTATAAGCATAGTGTTATGCATTATTTAAATAGGAATTGGCACTGTAAATCCTGATCCCTTATATCGAGAAATCCCTTATAAAGGTATCCCTTATAGTGAGAGTTGACTGTACAGGGATCGTCTAATATATGTGCAAACAGGGGGTGGATTTACGGGGTGGCCCACCATGTAAAACATTTAGGTCCAGGGTAACAAAAATGTTGACTAAGGCCCTCAGATTACATACATGCAAATGCAAAGGCCCACAAATCCATTTCGGGGGTTAGGGCCAGGGTAAAAATTATTTTATTAATCCACCCCTGGAACAATCCATACTTGTACCCTTTTTGTGGCTCAAATTACTCAAACGTTGACGCAGTTCAATGACGTAAATTTCTGAAAAACTTGACAAGATCGGTCCAAGAAAATCAAATATATTATAAGCCACTCCCGGAAATATAGTCAGGCAAATATCAGTAACTGGCGTAAATACTGATTTTTACGGGGTCATCAATGGCTCCTAATAAACAGTGGGATTCAAACTATTTGCGTGGGTTTTACCTGTACGCATTGCCTGTACGTAGACTATTTTCCTTTTATTGAAATTACATGTAGACGTTGGTTGAATATGCATGAGACAATTTGGTCTCTTTAGCGCCATGTATTAAATGTAATTACATGTAAATGCTTTTAAATACCTTATACGTTTGGCCGATTATACGTTTTTAAAGCCTATACGTTTACACGTTTATATGTTTAGATACCTTGTACGTGTAGATGGTTATGCGTTTAGATACCTTATACGCATAGATGGTTATGCGTTTAGATACCTTATACGTTTAGCTGATTATGCGTATAACTCTATGCGTTTAGCTGTTATACGTTTAGCTCTTTACGCGTTTAGCTAGGATACCAAAATATACACTCTACAGTGGAAACAGCGTCTTTTAAATTGTTTTTTTCGTGAACCGGTAGATGTCGCATTAACTATGATTGAAATATTATTGCAAGCGTTTTTCAAAATTTAGTGGTGCTCACGTTTTGCGATTAGTGGTGGGAATTTTAAATTAATTTTTAGCTTAAAAACATGATACGCTCCACTGGTATATACACATATATAGATCTTTTAAAGTGTTTATACAGAACATATTATTAAGGTCAAGCTGAGGTCACTCCATTTGAGTAACATTCCAAACTTGATTAACTATGAATCGTGCAAAAATGTAATTAATTGGATGAAAGCAATTAATAAAAGTCTCAAATGTAATTCACGCAATTATTGAATAAGATAACCCGAAGGCTGATTATTTATTCAAAGTGAAACTGAAAACGAAGTGATAATTATTTCAACAATAACTTCAGAAACTTAAAAATAGAACCATAGGGGAATCTCGGAGGATTCAGAAAATCAAACAGAAAGGAATAACTCTCAGTCTAAGACTGAAGTTTGCAAATAAGATTTGCACACACTTTAACACTGTCGTGTGTGACTCATACATCATTTCATCATTTCATGAGATGAGACGCGTCCAAAAGTGGAGCGTGAGAAGTCCCTCGTCAGGGATTCTTAACTTTGCTCTAGACGCAGCTAGAGCTGACGTTTAACACTAATAACAATTTTATTACATGACTAAAATCACTTCTTACAACTACACTTCTTACAACTATGTATTCATACCTTACAATATAATTACTAGCTTATGTTGTTACATTCTATTGATACTATAGTTAGTCCTATAGTGGCGCTTCGCCCCTTAGTGACTTAGCACGTAGTGCTGATCACAGAAGAATTTTATGTTCACAATCGTAATGATTGACGTTGACAAATTGGATGACAGGAGCGTCACTGAATATAAACATCGTGTCCTTGGAGGCCAGCCATATATAAAAATCGAGCAACCACTTGTGATTCTATGGTTTCCAAACTGAATTTTGGTGAGGTTCCAGTTCATATCAAGGCGAGATAGCACGCACTTTTCACGCCTGAACTGCACCAAAAACAGAGGTGTGGAAAATACAGGAATTATATTATTTAAATACAAAATACAAATACATTTTCATATTGCATGGGACGATGCAAAGATTGTTGTTCCCGAACATAATCATTTCCTACGACAAATAAAGGAAGGTTTAGTTATCCAACAATCAAAACAGTCATTGATGAACGTCAACCAAGGTTTTATTTTAAGCAACGCATGGAAGCCAATAATCCCGAATTTAATAGATTGATCTTGCTTTTTAATTTAAATTGTTGAAAAAATAATTATTTTTTGCAAAATATTCACAACTCAATAATTTTAAATTAGAATAATGTAAACTTTTTATAAATACTACATCAAACAAGGATAGCATAGTTAGTCATAATTAAGCCCTGAAGATGAACACTGTTTGAGTTCGAAAGCTTGGCAAATAAATTGATTCTAAGCAATATCCACGTATTCCAATTATTTCAACATGGTTGATATTATTTTCAGAACAGTTAAAATACAAATATAAACTGCAAATACCAGGTATAACTTAGTTAAGAAAGAATATAAAATAGAAATATCCAGAGTCATTTGGGCAAGATACAAAATAAAATACTTTCCTTCAAACAAAAAGAGAAAATATGAAATAAAAATACCGTATTTGAAATACGAAATACATATTGAATATACTCTCATATTTATCTCAAAGAACATGTCTGAGATGTATCTAAAGTTTGTATAATTCGGCCAAATAATACGATATTTAAAAATAAAATATCTTAATAAAGGTAACTACATGTTATTAGACTTTAGAGTTGTGCATTTGTGTGTATCAAAGTAAATTAACATGGCCGTAGGTACAGAATATTTTTCCTTTAAACAAATAATCTTATAACTCCTGGGTAATGTATTTATATTCGCGCCACTAATTTAGCTAGCTTCATAGTTCTCAGATACATTGAATTTTATGTATTTATATAGTACAGTATTTTCTTCAAACCCGTCCAATAGGTTTCAAAAACTCATTTAAAAATGTTTTAAATAGTTGTTTTACATTTAAAATATTTATTTGAGCATGTTTTAAAGACGACCTTAACAATTGCCAGAGTCATGTATTTCAAAACATATATTGTATTTGAAATACTTACTAGGTAAATTTTAGAAGATAAATAACTACAAAATACTATCAAGTTCGTAATCTTCAAAATACGAAATATAAAATACCGTGGACATGTTGGTGCTGACAAAATACGAAATACAAAATACCGTAAACAATTTACGGCTAGAAAAATACCAAATACGAAATACTAAATGTATTTTAAATACTATTTCAAATACAATATTTCGAAATATTCCACACCTCTGACCATAAAACATACAATCTGTAAGTGGGTGTAGATTATTCTTTAACTTTCATGTTGCCGGTTCCATGTGTCATTAAATGAAAATGACATCCATTCAATAACCTGCATATATGTCTATAATTCTTCGACGGCTGAGCGTACCTATTTTGTAGGATAGGCTTTAAGTGTATATTCTTACACTATTTTGACAATTCTACAAGCCTATTTAATTAATAAAATCCTCGCACCCTATAAACATCCTAAAAGTATGTAGGATGGTCGAACACTTTTGCTACATGACAAGTTTCATTGAGAGTACACGCAATGTGAATACTGGGCATAGAAATACAATAAAGAGATAATGTTACAAAGAACGAATTGTCTATATAATAAATACGCAGAGCTATGCAGTATTTTCAAAAACGTTTTTCAGACCACAAAATATTTAGTATTTTGTAATTTAAAGTTGCAATCAGTGGGCAAGTATTTTTTGCTAGAACTTTAAAGGCCTGTAAGTACAAAAGTTTTAAGTATTTACTTCCTCTCAATGGCATGTCAAATGTATTTCAAATAAATTATTTGGCTCAAAATACTTTTCACCAGCATGATTATAACTTTGATATTTCACACTTGTCCAAAGTCGCCCAAAAGCGGCACTTGTTTTCGGCCTAGAATTAGATAACTAATTAATTTGTTTGAATTCATATTCCCAAATAAAATCTTGAAAACAATCTTCACGCAAAGTATTTTTGCACAAGCTGCAATACGTTTCTCAAGAATCCAATGTAAGTAAATTGCTGAAGCATATGATTGCAACTTGCAACAAACCTGAAATCCGTTAAAATTGTCCGTACAAGTTACCGACTCATTGCCAATTCCATGATCTGTGTCCATGGAATTTATTCTCAGGATTATTTGTCCTCAGCAATGAGGAAGGTTTAACAACTCTTTATTCATTACTAATTTACAGATGAAACACATGAATGAATTAATATACTATTAAGAAGAATTGTTTTCCTACAAGATTGTAAACATCGTGCTAGGAAGGCTTAACTGTGAAAAATTGTCCAGCCATCAGTATTGTTGGGCTAAATTTTAACGTCTATGCATTTATACTATAATTTGTTTCTTCTACAGATTTTGTGTGCCTATTTGAAAGATTCTCGTCGTGTTGGTGTTGATTACCTTTTTCTAAACGTCTTCCGCTAACAGCAAAGCCTGAAATGTGATACTTGCGAGGATATGATAAAACGTGAGAATTGTTGTCCTTTGCACCACGTAAAGACTCCCTACTCGTATCCCCAGAGGCAAGAAACCTTGAAGAACTTTTCGATCCTTAGGTCCCAGAACATCCATCCAAGATTTGACAAAGTTCGTAGACCAGTAGTTGACGTTGCCCAGGAGAGTGTACAGAATGCATTCTAAAGGTATGTAAAATATTGACCAACTAACCATTGCTTGGTAAAAGTAAAACGGTAGGAAATGATAACAGCGCAATGATATGAAGATCATAGTAGCATGCATGGTTATATTGAAAAAAACAAACATAGGAAAAGTCAACGTGGAGAAGCAAACGTTGAATTGTGCGTTGAGGATTTGAATTTGCTTAAATAACTTGATCACATTTTTCGGGTCACGTTTAAACTTTTCGTTGCTGTTGAACCTGCAATGTCATAGATCATCAATTTAAGTCACAATTATGTTAAGGTTATGTTAATCATGCTTATATGATTCAATTATCCATACTGAATTTGCTTCAGCCAATACGTGGTTGATTGCGTGTACATCCAAATGATGATGAATGCTAAAAAAAATGGGCAGCAGATGCCCATCCAAAAGTAATATTCAAGAAGTGACCATGGGAAACGAATCCAGCTCGATTCTTCGAAAAAGAAATTATAAGTGTATCGAGAGTTGCCTGGATCAAGCAAAAACAATGCTATTCCGATTGCCGTATTAAACAGCAGGGTTTGTAAAAAAAGTAGGAGGAACACCTCACAGTAATCTGTTTTTACAGGTGTAGAGGTCCCTAAAAATGTCAGTGCTGCCTCCCGGTTAAATCTGAGATAGCTATTGATAAAAACGCGTATTTCGTGCAGTCGATTGAGCAAACCATTGATGGTAAATGTAACTGCTAGTGGCAACCACTCTCCTATGACAAAATCAATGATTTTTGTGGTCATGGAACGGCCCGAATCCTTTTGAAAACCAATACCAGCGTTTAATTCTATCCAACTTGCTGTTACTAGCCTCCAAATAAATATCAGGTAAATAAATGCTCTTCGAAGTTTTGAATATTTGAGCTCAATTGACTGAGTGTGCTTGTTCCATCTGTAGGGGCTAATCTTCAGTAGGAACTGGATTTTGAGAAATATCCCAAACAATTTCAATGTAGTTTTTGTATGCATTTTGTTTATATAACTGGAAAATGGTTTGGAATGGCTGTGTGACTAATATTTTGTGTAAGTCTACTGCTAGTTTTCGTCGGGTTGGAGTTTTTTATTAAACCTAATTACAAAGCTCGTGGGATAAATTATGCTAATTACATAAGTGGTTGATTGTACATATATTATTACTCACAATCAGTCTTGA
This sequence comes from Allacma fusca, assembly GCA_947179485.1. Lineage (NCBI taxonomy): Eukaryota > Metazoa > Arthropoda > Collembola > Symphypleona > Sminthuridae > Allacma > Allacma fusca. The sequence continues at coordinate 57,142,619 of OX359246.1, read as the reverse complement.
CAAATTCTGCGTATGTACAACAGCCTATTTTCTTACACGTTTACTGTATAGATGATTTTTGTATTTCTTGTGTTACACATAAAGTAGAACGCCTTACCCAAAGGTGGTTACAGTTTTATTTTGGAACAAAATAATAATATAATTTTGAAAGCATCATACTTATACATACATAGATATTTAACATGTAATTATTGAAATTCCTCTCTTGTGAAACAGCGGTTTGTGTGAATTCTTTACGCGGGTATTTTTTGATAGAAGTAATGGGGTTGAACGGGACTTCATCAATCCATAAATACTCAAGAAGCAAATATTTAACTCACTCTGCAAGTTTGTCCGTGTACTAAAGTCAATGCTAGGAATGAACAGAAAATATTTTAAAACAAAATTACAACTGTATTTCTTTTCAGTTAAGGATAGTCATAGAATGTAATTATATTAGCGTAGTATTATCGAAATCCAGAAATGTTATAATAAATTATTTTTGGGTTTAGAAATTAAACAAAAAACTGTTTTACAAGCGTTAATAAGGGATTAGTACTAATTTCCAATCCTGAGTATGTACATAAATAGAAATAACTTTCATCCCTAATATTGCATGGTTTTCAAATAATTCGTAATCATTAAAGTGTCTTTTCCTTCTTATGGTCCATTCCTGTTTGTGGAAATTGAATCAATAATTGATCACTGTATTACTGTTACAAGTTATGTGCTAATTTATCAGGGGTAATTGAATACATACTTGCAGTTTTGATCCAAAGTTCAAATTCAGTTAGATTCACACCCGAAAATTTTTCGTGCCGTTCAGTCAAGTTCAATTCCCCTTGTTAAAATCCTGTCGTAGTTCAGTTCAATTCACTGCGTAATTTCCAGTCGTTACATTCAGTTAAGTTTATCCTTGCAGAATTTTTTCAAAGTTCAATTCAATGCATTATATACTTTTAAGTCGTTCAGTTCAGTTCACTTTATCTGTCATTAGCGTGACAATTACGACATATTTAAGTGACATTTAGTTTTATTTTTATAACTCGGAACTGTGACTGAAGCACGATTTTTTGCAAAATGACTGATTAAATAACTGCTTTCAAAACTCCGGTGTTTTGAAAGCAGGATTGACTTTGAGCTTTCTGATAAACAATCAGGGTAAAAAAACCAAGCGCTTCCAAATTAATAAATCATATAACTCTGCTTACAATTATGGGGCTTTTTAATTCATGCGACTTCGACTAAAATGTGCTGAATACTCGTTCTTGAATGTAAACGTCTGTTTGCATGTAAGCAATTTGATTGATTTGTAATTTAATGTCATTGAAATGGATAACCAAAAACCTGGGTTCTAGCTTTTAAGACTACAAAAATAAAATGTTTGATCATGCAATTTAGGAATACATGCATAATATTCGTTTTGTGTTCATGATCATATGAACTTATATTCAAACCCTGACTCTTAAGTTCAATTCAGTTCAATTTGCGTTACTGAACGTATGATGAACGTTCGTTCACATTCAAAATAAGTTCTTCTGAGTTCAATTCAAATTCATTCAATCAAAAGTTTGCATTTAGCTAGTTCGTTCAAGTTCATTCAAAAACAATAAGAATAAGGGCTAGTTCAGTTCAGTTCACTTTTTTATGAACTGAACGGATGCAAGTATGATTGAATATAAAAATAAGTTTCTTCATTTCGACATAATGACCAATAACTTCCTACTGCGAGTACAAAATCCTATTAACGTACATACTCCAAGGAAGTCGATAACTTACTGGGGTTGCATAAACTCATGGTTGATCCATTAATACATTCTTGACGATTACCTTCAATAATAATCCAATGAACATTAAGAAAATATACAGGGTATTAATAACTATAGTCCCTTAGGTTCTCCAGGATCCAATCATACTGTACAATTGTGAAAATCGCTTCATTGTTCGCAAAAAAATTATTCAAGGCAATCGGTCCACAATCATAAATTATATTAATATTAGTATTAAATTAATTATATAAAATATTATTATTACAGAAATTATGACCAGGATGAAAAAATTCTGAAAGACGTTAGATCCCTTGTACCATTCCTAATTTGGTCCAATCTTCCCAGATATGACTACTGGAGCTTCTGGTAATCATCAGTGTGAATTGTCGAGAATTCCATCTTCTGAATTAATACTTCGTGCACGTCATTTATTTTGGCGTCATTGGTGGAAAATTTCTCAATCAGAATGCGTCGCATTTCAAGTTGACTTCCACATAGTGCTCACTTGCTCAACAGTTGAGAGTTTCAGACCATTCTGAATTCCCGAAAAAGTCAATCTGTTTACTAGCAGAAGATTTTGGATTGCTTTTGCCTTCTTGTAAGAGAAGTAGTCATGGAGAAAGGTGACTTCGTCGAAGTAAATAAATTTATCGGGAATTTATCCCACATCCGATTCTTACCATTCAATCGAGTTAGGTAAAGTTCTCCCTCCGTATGGACGGTGAAGTGGCTTCTCTTCAGTTAAACCCCCTTATTTCCAATTTAGTTTAGAAAATCGTTCATAACTTTTGTATTTTATGAACCGATTGCTTTGAAAATACTGGTAGATCTGCAACAAAATTCTTTACCAAGAAATGTTTCGACAATTGTACAGCATGAGCAGAATGTACACAACCTGAGGTGGGAATGGTATATATTTATACCTGCTGATATAGGGAGCGATGGTTAACTATATAGAATTCAATTTCCCCATGTCTTAGCAAATTTATTTTCAATTTTTTCAAAAAGCAGATTAATATCCTGCGTTCAAAATTGAGGACATCGTGTTGAAAATATTAAAGCGAAGCCAGGATTTTTTTCGAAAACTGAATTTTTGAAAGTTGAGATAACGCTTATTCTTGGCAAAAACAATTTGAAGCTTGGTCGAAAAATGTACTTTTAATTATTTCATTTTTGCAGCAATTTCGAAATTTCGATTGATAACTTTCATTATGTAGGGATTCACTCATGTAAAGGGATTCTAGCGCCTCGCGTGTGTTCAAGTTACACCCGGGTAAAAATTTTGCCTGTTTGTTGGCGAATGATGTATTACCCCTGGCTGTTCTCGTCGAATATTGACTCCCCCATAGGCGCGAAACTCGTTTGGCAATTTTCCATTTCAAGGGAAACTAGTAGATCGCCCCATACCTGGGCGTTTCGTGTTCACTCGCACTCAATTACGACGGCGGATGCCGCTACAAACTAAAGCTCCTCACGAGTTCGAGTACGGGTCGGGTACGGTATCGACTTAAAATTGGTACTTGTACTCGTCGGTCGAGTATCCGTTTTCGTACTCGAACTTGAATATATTTCTAACGAGTATTAGAGCGAGTACGAGTACGTTCAAAGTAGTTAAACCAAAGCACGAGTGCAAGTTCCTGACATAAGTTCAAAAGTTCTTGAACCCGTACTTGGATTTATACGCGATACTCGAGTGATTTCCTCCAGCACATAGTTTACATTCATTTGACCTTGATTACAAAAATATCGTTATTCCGAAGCGAAAAAGGAAAAGCAAAATGACTACGAATTGCATGAAACGTTGCAACCACAAAGGCATGGCTGAGTCAACACTCGATTAAGTTGCAATAAGTTAGTTTTACAGCTCTGAATGGAGTACTAATGTAGTTAGTAAGTACGTATAGCCGTAAAATATCATGGAACCGGAGAATAGTGCAGAATTAAATGAGGTTGAGAATGAGATTGACCTCCTCGGAATTTGGCCCGACAACTGGAGCACGGTTCCAAGTACGAGTACGGTATCGATAACTACTCGACCCGTGAGGAGCTGTACTACAAACTGAGCAATTCCTCCGGCACTAATTCTGATAACAAACACACGCTTCATGTGACAATTTTACGACCGTTGTTTTGAATGAAGGGTGAATTAATCAATCGTTATCGCAAGCATATATGTACACGTGTTGTTGAGTATTTGCAATCTCTGGTACTTGGTAGATTATCAAGTCATACTAAATCGCTTGACATTGGAACAGCTTAAAATACTTCAATGTTAAAATGCTTCAGTCTGACAGCTAGTCCTGTTGTGTTCACAACCCGAATTTTTGTGCAGAAAAGTTCATCTACAAGCGTTGGGTAAAATATGAAGCCACATATAATATTAAACGTATTTTTTGTGACCATCCTGTTTGCAATTATATTTGGCGTCAATACACTAGGAACAACTGGCTTGAAATCCATTCACATTGTTAGTGAAAGCTCACGGTACAACAATATTTAAGTGTCTATTTTGTCCAGAATATTTTATTCCTGGATTCAAAACCCTTCCAACTCAATTTGTTAACCGTTACAGATTTTTCGGCATGGTCAACGCACTCCAGATGCATCTTACGTGACCACAACAGGTGGACTAACCGAGGTAGCGTTTACAATTATTACATAAATAAAAATAATAATTCAGCACAAGCTCTTACAGGCAATTAGGATTTTTTCATGAAAAAATATTCTCATTACGATGCAATTATAGGTACGTATATAGTTATACTAGCAATAAAATTAATTGCATTAGCTTAACTTACAGTTGTGAAACTATGTTGGAAACATTGAGCCAGAATAATGTTGTGACTTGTGACTATATGCTGCAAAAGGAGCTCATTGGCAGAAAAATTGTTTTAGCATTTAATCATTATTATTGTTTTGCCTATAGAAAGGAAAGAAGCAGATGTACGAGTTAGGTTTGTATATCCGCGAGAGGTACTCAAACCTAGTGAAGACCAGTTTTGACACCGACGAAACAAGGATCATCAGTTCGGATACAGACAGGACTATTCGAAGCGCTGGCCTCGTTGCTTATGGTTTGTACAAAGAATTCAATCAAGCAGCCAGCTGGAACGGGGAAGATGACCCAATTCCATTTGAACCTATCCCAGTTCGGGCAATCCCTGAGGAACTTGACCGAGTAATTTAAGCGATTCAAGAATTTTTACTGATGCACTAAATATCGTGTTATGCAATTGTGTTTAAAATCGAGGACATTTTTACAGTACTTACAGCCAAAGGTACCATGCCCAAGACTTAGCCAGTTAATGCAAACCACAATAACTCCCTATTTTGATGGACTGCTCCAGCGAAATGGAAAATTACTAGACACCTACGTGAAGGAAACTAATGATGAGCTTCTTCTGAACCGAGATATCGGCATCCAAAACCGGATCGTCCAGTTTCTTTCATTTATGGAACAAGTAGAGTATAATGTATGAAAAAGATCATATTTTTAAACTGAGTACAATTGACTCAATAGTTTATTATAATCTTGTTTTGATAAACATTTTCTCTAAAGGCTACCCATGGTTTACCTTTGAGAGACTGGACTGTTGAAATGATACAGCTGGATGACTTCCGCTACCTTCTCATTAACCTTTTTAAGGCCATTTACAAATTACCAGAGGAGAGGAAATTGTACGGCGGATCTTTGCTAGGATTGGTCACCAAGGGCTTGCAAGAAGAAAATCCCAAAAAGATGGTCCTTTACTCTGGACACGACCGAATTATGTTTGCATTCATGAGTCTTCTGGATATATACGATCCGCATGCGCTTCATGCCCCGCCTCTAGGCTCATCCCTGATGTTCGAATTGCATCAAGATTCACAAAATGGCCGCCAGAGGGAAGATCATGTTAAAGTAATTAAAACAGTATAAATACACTAGACTGTATTTATGTGTTTTAATTACTATGCCAAGAAATCTAAGTTTATTTGGTCTTGAATGTTTTCAGATATTTTACAGGAATGACACTCAAAGAGAGCCTCAAGAACTGAAACTACCTGGTTGCGGTCACCCCTGTTTCCTCTCAAACTTTTTAAAAAATACTCAGACTCTGATTCCAGTTGACTATGAAAGCGAATGTCAGGTCAGAAGCCCGGTGTTATTAAATATTAAACAAGCCTCGGTGGAACATATTTCAGGTACATTTGCCTTTTGACAAATTACATTATTGAGTCTTGTTTTCTAACCCTGAAGAGACAAGTGATTACTTCGTTTATTTAAATTATGCAGCTGGGAGTTCCTGGATTTACGGAATAATTGGAACAGCTGCAACTGTCTGTATACTTATTGCCCTCGCAATATTTGTGACGGCAAGACAAAATAGGCATTATTTTCCGGTTTAGACAATAAGTAAGACAGGGCAGCAGATCTGCTACAGGAAAGTACTTTTGTCTTAATTACCGTAATTTTCTTCTCAAATACGTTGATTTAACGCAGTTAACGCAACTATTCATGTAGATTTAAAGAAATTTAGTAGATCGGTGTGATTTCTGAACCCTGAAAAAAAGTAAATGTTTTTACGATAATAATTAACCAAAACTTAACGACGTCTTGTTTCTGGCAGAACCGAAGTACTACACGAGCAATAATTAAATACTCTCGCAATCGTATGTTAATTTACTCTTTATTGCAAAATGTTCTTATATTTTTGGACTACATAAAAAAATGATAAAATATAATTTAAATAATGTCCACTTTCTCAAGTACTGAAGTACTTATGTTTATTTAATTACTTATTTATATATATGAACAAATTATAGCTTTAATAGCCAGCAGTTATTCGTACATGGCCTATTCCGTTTTAGTTTGGATAGTTGCATTCTTGTGACTTCCTTATGTATACACAAACAAGAGGTACACCAGTTGTACCCGGTATTTCTTATTCTTCGTACCCGATTAATATACACACTCTACAGTGGAAATCACGTTTTGAGAAGCAAAGCGAAGCTGAAAGTCCCTACTGCAATTGGCTGGTTGTCTGGTTGTCGGCCCAGATTATATCAGGCCACCACTCAAACTGTTTATAGGGACACATTAGATAAAAAGCAAGAAGTATATTGCTTTTGAAGGACATCGAGTCATCCGCTTGATCTCAAAAAATTAAATGATGTCACATATAAGCACTTCATGTGTTACACATGCAAACACACATACATATGTACAGAAAGTGGAAAGTAAAGTATGCGCTATCTATAGTCGGATTTTTTGTTAACAACAAATTGTTTTTTCCTTGAACCAGTACATGTCGCGTGAACTGTAAATTGGAATATTATTGTAAGCCTTTTTCCAAATTTTGTGGATATTATGAATAGAGGCGGGAATTTTTAATTAATTTTTAGCTTAATATAATACATTCACTGGTACAACTATAGACATTGATTTTTTAAATTATTTATAGTAGAGCGCATAATTACTAGCTTATGTTGTTACATCCTATAGTTAGTAATATAGCGACGCTTCGCCCCTTAGTGACCTAGCACGTAGTGCTGATCACAAATGAATTTTACATTCACAGTCGTAAATGGATTGAAAAATTGCATGAGAGGAGCCTCACTGAATATCAACATCGTGTTCCTGGAGGCCAGCTATTTATAAAAATCGAACAACCAGTTGCGATTCTATGGTTTACAAAATGAAATTCTATCATGAAGAGACTTTATACCAATGTAATCCTCATTCGGTTGCACTTTCCACTGATTACTTTTAATCTAATCGACAGTAGATGTAATAATGTTTGTGTACACAAATGGATGTGTTTCCATGCACTAGTATGCTATTTTAGTTATAAAATTCATCAGCCACCACACGGAAACATTTCACTAGCAATTATTGCACCTTACTTGTATCTGTACATGTACTACATGCGTAATTGTTTTCAGACAAAACAAATGCTTGATAAAATTTTTGCACACAAAAAAATAGGTCTATTTTATTTCCAAAACGTCTTAATCAAATATTTGGGAAATTTAAGGGTAGAGTTCGGTGGTACAGGTGCAAGAAAACGATACGAATGATTTTATCCGGAGCAGACTTAAGTGTGAACCTCTACATGTATCTGATCAGCAAATATCTCATACTGTCTAGATACTTTATTGTCATCAACAAACTACATAAGAAAGAAAGCTTTTATCACATGACATACATACGTCTCTTTAGGAAATGTTCTCAGATGTACCAAAGCTATTTTTCTGAAACATTACTGAGCTAGTAGATTTAGTGCCTACGGATAGCTGGGTGCCTTGAATGGGACGTTCCTTTGCTGCCACTTCTTAGTAATCGAACACAAAATTTCGAATTTTATTTGAGTTTGATATTACTGCAGTCCAAGTAAAAAATAATTACGCTCGCTGGACCCAAAATGCTTACAAACTGAAAGTATCAAATGTTTTATGAGGGACTACCTTATGTGGGCTAGGTACGGCAATCGTTTTGTCCCTTACTGTACATTTGCTAATTAATATTACAATATTTAAAAACATTACCTAACATTTAATCATATATGATACACAAACATAGGATTAAGTCTTTCTCTTTCAAGAAATTGAGTCAGTCGACACAGTTAAGGAGTTTGACAACACAATTAATCTCCGATTGGATTCAGCATCCTTATTGACCATTCAATTACGACTGTCGACGAATGTTGACATTTTCTGGGTTTTCATTGACATGTGTTTGCATGAGCACAGACATAATTAAGATATAGCCTTATGGGAAGTACATGCAATGTTGGCTGGGAATTATAATATAATTTATTATGAGAATTTAATATTGCTTAAGCTATTTTCTGACTTGTTTTTGCGAACACAAAGATAACACTATAAGAAAAACCATCGTAGCCTTTTCCTCGTATTCACTCTGACTCGGTTGGACATATTACTAATACGTGCGGTTTAAGCCTTGTAGGGATTACAGTACAGATGTACTTTCTTTACTAATTTAGTTTTCCTTACTAGTAATTATAAATGTTCCTTTTTGACGAAGAATCTTATCCCACTATATTCACAAGCAATCAACATTTCTTACTACTGACGCTAAAGGAATTTGAAACCTCAGTAGAAAATCTCCAATATTATAAAGTTGTGTAAATTTTAGTACTATTGAATTGTTCGGAGTATAATGTTTACGAAAACTGAGATTAGTTGGAGCCTTCAGTTCTATAATTACTTTATGTGCAAGCTACTCATTTTGCCTTTAAACATTGACATAAAGAGAGCAATGTGTGAGACAAGAGAAGGTTGGAGGGGTCATTTTTTCTATCTGCATTTACTTGTCACAATTTTCCACGGGTGCTTCATGCTGTTCCGGCGTATTCAATCATTAATCGTACCGAAATATTTTGTTGAGGCTGATTTTCCTTTCCACCTGTGCAGGTATCTGTCCGTCATTTACACATCATACTGGTTTGTAATCCTGGCACATTATAAAACTGAAATGGTTGCAGTCGTTTTGAATGAATCAGTGTTCACAACACCGGGTATCAAAGGTGTCCGCCTATCCTACATATAGGCCTATTTGTAGGCTATTTAAAGGGTGCGAGGATTTTATTAAAGAGGCTTGTAGCCAAAATAGGGTGCAAGAATACACACTTAAAACCTAGCCTTTTTTAGCAGAATTAAATTCTTAATTTATAAATTTTGGATCAAAATATTTAAAAGTCCTTTATGTACTCAAATTATTGCAGTGGTGAAGATCTCATTAGGACAACGAGTCGGATTTACGTAGCAATTTCTGAATGCAAACGTTTCGGAATTCTAATCAAGTTTTTTAACGAAGTTTTTGAAAATATTGTATTTTCAATTAAAGTTGTATTTATCAAATGCACAATACTCCTCCTTTATTCTGTGCAACAAGTTTTGCGCATACCTCAAAGATGCATCTAATAACTTTTGGCATTCTGTCAACCCAAATGATAGCCTTATATATAATTAATCATGTACGACAGAGCTTTCGGCCTGAGCAGAGAGATAAATTCTTTGAAGAATCTTATACTGGTGTGCTCAAACCACTTGTCATTTCGAGCTGGAGATCCGCAAAAACTAATTGGTAGAATGGTTATGGCAATACCATCCACTGATGTTCTTGTAGGAAGTTTTAAAACATTGGAAAGGACATCATCACCTGAATTCGTCCATTTCGTAATTACAAAGACAGCAAAGCTTCTTGTAATAACTCGTGGTCATTAAATATGTTGACTTAATTTCTAAATGTTTTAAGTAGTACTGTTTTCAAGGCCTAAAGTCCTTCTTATAGTTGGAATTAAAAGTTCTAAATATTCGGTGTAGTGGAAACTCTGAATAACTCGACCACTTTGAAGAAAATTCTCGTTTGAGTAGAATTCGATTTTCAAACAGGATTTGCTGTAAGAAATGTTGCCAATCAGCTATTAGATTTCCGTTGTCACAATTATCTTATTTGACTGACTAGATAATGTTTCTTGTGGTAATTAATTTATGAAATCTGAAGTCGAAAATCACTTTTGATCAACGTTGTAATACCAGGGCACGTTTTCAGGGAATACCAAGGTGAGATCGACAAACTGTCCTGCTTTTACCGACTTTGGTCAAGGTGACTAAATTCAAACTTTTATATTCCGATCCCATTAACATGAGGCAGAGTATTTAATTAGAGAACGAAAGAACGCCCTTAGTCTGTCCGTAACGACAAGCATAGAAGTAGGGATGTGTAGAATGCGTTGTGTCGTTTCAGAGTTTTGAAGGTAGAACAAAACCTTGCCTTCGATAACTCTCTTGTAGTCAAACTTAAAAACATAGAGCATTTCCAGCACGAAAGACCATTTATTTCTTCCGGAACGCAAAGTTGCTAAATTCCATAGAATCAAAAATGGTGATTTATTTCATGAATTTTCTGTAACTAATCAAACAATAATTAAATAAATGTTACGTTCACTAAATGGCTATTTTACTTGCGCCCATTTATAATTGATTGAAATTTAATGCGTATTTCTAATAACACTGGTTGTTATAAAGTTCATGGTAAAGTATACAAATTCAACCCATCGAATTCCTTGTAAACTAATAATTCCACCGAAAAAACTTCTCGGGCACGTCTTTCCTCCTTGGAGGAATTGGATACTTCCAGCTCGGATCCGCCATGTCAGTCCTTTTTCTTCACAACATTTTCTGCCCTTTTGAAGCTGATTGGTTGATCCCTCGCTTGGCCAATTGTCCGTCGCTTTTGTGGTTGGCTATCGCAACTCTTCCTCCAAAATCTTCTCATTCTTACATTCCCTGGTAACTTTGTGTAAGTTTTTTAGTTGCATGGGAACATCTGGAGTTTTCTGCAACTCTAACGTTTTAGTAATCCCAGCCGTAATTTTATCCTCTGGTTCAATAAATTTATCCTTACCACCTAATGAATTATTTAGCATTCTCGACGACAAGCTGAGCTAATTTGTCAATGAAATGTAGACCAATATGTGAGCTCATTCCAAATTTTAAATATAGGAAGGATGTAAGATATAGGTTGAGTCTTTGGACTCGTTTGGTTTGGATAGTACACTGGTTTCTTCTAATCAGTGAGAGTCTTTGCTGAATCGAGCGCGTCAATTGTGAAATCAAAGATGTACAGCGGACAAAAAATATTTATTGAAGGCGGAAGAGTGATTTTTCATACACGAAGTTAATCAAGATTGACAAAATTAATTCGACTCCTTCGTAGTACCAGCAATCAAGCAATCCACCGAAACAGAAGGGAAGTCTGGCTGCAATGAATTTTAATTTTAATAGTAATAATTTAAAGACAACAATAAAGTTTTATATACAATTACCCTAGAAATATTGTACGAAGATGCGTTTTTACTGATTTGCAAAAATTAACATTTTCAACTTTTGAAAAATATCCGTTTTCATAAACAACGCAAAGCGTAGATATGCACTTACCCCCCCCCCGCCCCCTTGAAAAAAAGATTTGAGGATAACTCAGCATGTATAGTTAATCAGATCTGAAGCTGTTTATACCTTTCAGTTTTTCCTTGAGTCTATGGAATTGCCTATCCTAATACATTGCAGTTTTTTAAAGGCCTTGCCCCACAACAACTTTAATAAAAATTTGTACAAATGTCTGCCTAATTATTGCAAGCTAGTGTGTAAAATCTTATGATGGGCGACCAAGGGCTTGGGCCCTTAAAAATAAATTGTTTAAAAATGTGAATTATGGTTGTCATAATCATAACCTTCAATATTCGAAACCTAACTTAAAGTCTTTCCAATATTAACAACTAATTAAATTATTTGAACTTCATGACAATTTTATTAATGTATTACTTTTATATGGCCTCAAACAATTGAATAAACAATGAGGTTTTAAAAACACCAAAACGAAGATGCTTTTACGATTCTAAAATGTAAAAAACTAGCATTTGATATGAGAAAAATTAGAGCAATAATTAACGAAACAGAGCATCTTCTCGGGTGTCACCAAATAATATTTTTTTTAATTAGACGATGCTTGGAAGCCTTTTATTCAGAAAATTATAACTACTAATCTTTAAAAAATGCACTAAACGAAAATAATCATATTTTAAAATAATAATATTTTTCTCAGTTGTTCAAATTTATCTATCACTTGCTTGTTAGTGCCTGAAGATGACAGTCTGTTAGATGTCGAAAGCTTGTATTTAATTTAGCTTGTTGAATAAAGTGAACCACGTAAACCCAATATATGGATTGTGTTAAATAGTATTATGTTTACGTATGTATGTGTTTGCACTCGAGATGCTGTGTTTTCAAATTTTTTTGTTGGATTTTGTTTTCGGAAACGTTTTAATTACTATTTGATACACTCAAGGGTAGGGGCTGTTGATACAAGTGCAAGCAAAGAATAAAAAGGTTTTTATCCCGCAGGAGGAGGTCTAAGTACGAACCTTTGCATGTACCTGATCAAGAAATATTTCATACGGTTTGGATCAACTAAATATTAAAGAAACCCTTTGTCATATCACATTGTTGTTAGTCTGACATTTGGGGAGGAATTATTGTCCCAAATGCTGTAAGATAGGACAACAATAACTAATTCGTGCCAAAGATCACCGGACTATTTCATAGGTTCCAATGCAACCCATTAATAACCAACATTAAATAAATAAATAAAAAATCAGTTTGCCAATGACTAAACTCCTGACGTGCGCCAAAATATGGAAAACTGATTGACGGCTCCAGTCTTGTAACAGTAACCAATCGAATTTATTAAAAAGGATTGCTCTGATAACGAAATTCTATTTCCAGGTCTTTAGTGGGAAGCTCCAGATCACACTAAAGCATCTCCCTCCGCACACCTAAGATGCGAGATCTCGCTCACTCAACGCTATACACATTTGACCCTACATCCACTGAAGCGGTCTTATAGTAATCAAAGATTGCTGCTCCATTACAACGTCTGTTTAGGAAATGTTCCAAAGTGTACCAAAGCTATTGTTTATAGTACCTATGAATAGCTGGGTGCCTTGAATGGCACGTTCCCGTGCTGACCCTTCTTAGCAATCACATAAAAAAATCGAATTTTATTTGAGTTTAATTAGATTGCAGTTAATGTAAAAATAATCGCAACCGAAGGACTTAAAACGTTTTACAAACTAAAAGTGTCAAATATTTTATGAATTACTTCCTTATGTGGGCAAAAGGGACGTCAATCGTTTTGTCCATCCCTGTTCATTTGCTAAGTAATGTTAACAAGATTATCTAGCATGTAAGAACACATGCCACGTTACGCCCTTTACTTGGAAGAAACTGAGCCAATCGACAAAGTTAAGTTTGACAACAGCTAATTTCAGGGTGGATTCAGCACTCTTATTGACCATTCAATTACGACTGTCGAGGAATATTGACATTTTCCGGGTTTTTCATTAACATATATGTTTGCACGGCACAGTCATAAATAAAAACAATACCTTATGGAATCTACATGCAGCATTGATTAAAAATCCTAATAGAATTTACTATGAGAACTTAGTATTACTAAAACTACTTCCTCACTTGGTTTTGTAAATGTCAAAGATAATAATATACGAAACCCCAACATAGACTTTTTTTTGTTATCACTCTCGGTCTCGGTTGGGCATATTTATACTAATACATGCGGATTTAAGGCTTGCAAAGATTACATAATTTTTATTCCTATTTCTTTCTTGCTTACAAGTATAACTCTTCATTTTGAGGAAGAATCTCACCGTTCTATACGCATTCACAAGCAACCAACATTTCTTACTCCTGATGTTGAACGAATAATGTAACACACAGTAGAAAATCTCCAATATTAAAGGTTTGAAAATTTTGATCCACACTCAATATAAATTTGTACATTTTCGTTTGTTCGGAGTATAATGTTTACAAAGACAGAGATTAGTTGGAGCCTTCAGTTCTTTAACTACTTTATGTGCAAGCTGCTCATTCTCCCTTTAAAAATTGACATAAAGATAGGAATGTGTGAGACAAGGGAAGGTTGGAGAGGTCATTTTTTCTATCTGTATTTATTTGTCTCAATTTTCCACTGGTGCTTCTTGTTGTTCCGACTTATTCAATCATTGATCTTGCCGAAATATTTTGTTGCGGCTGATTTTCCTTTTCTAATTCAAGTTTTTTTAATCAATTTCTTAAATTTTTAGAATATCCATTAATCCCATAATTCAATCGAGGTTTTTGGAAATATCTGTGGGTTATAAATCGCTAATCCAATCCGAATTTTCAGATTTTTGTTCCATTACCTTTTAATCCAATTAAATTTGTTGGCTTTTATTGTCAGCATCTTATTTCCAATTTCGGATTTTTATTATCAATTTCATAATCCAAAACCAGAACTTTGAATTTTTATTGGTGAATCCCTGAAATCAATTCAAATAGTTTGAATTATTCTTATTAATTACAATAACCAATCCAATAGGTCACATCAACTTGCCACAAACCTTAATTCTTAAGAACGAGAATAGTCAGATATGTCGTTAACTATAATGGGTGTGTATAATGTCTTTTAAATTAGACGATAGATGTCGCATGTCGTTTGAACTCCCACCTGCCTAATTTCAATATTATTGTCAACGTTTTCCAAAATTTAGTGGATACGTACTTATTATGATTAGAGGTGGGAATTTCAACTTAATATTTAGATGAATTGCAATACGCTGACTGGTGTCCCCGCCACCAAAATTTCCAAAAAGTTCCGAATTCGTCGAGTTTTCCCGACGTCCCCGCCACCAAAATTTCCAAAAAATTTCCGAATTCGTCGAGTTTTCCCGACGTCCACGCCACCAAAATTTCCAAAAAATTTCCGAATTCGTCGATTTTCCTTAACGAACCCGGTAGGAATATTTCCAAAAATGTCCCGACTTTCATTCAAGACATTTCCCGACTAACCGTTCCTTTCCCTCTTTCCGACTCCAAAATTTTTTGACTTGGTTAAATTTGCTGTACTGCTTCCATCAGCAACTCAGAAATTCCAGCCATCTTATATTTTGACATTATGCGAGACTTAATGTGTACAGCTTGTCGAGAACAAAATACTCAGGAGTACAATTTTTGCCACAACTTTATTATCCAATGAAAACCTTATTCCCACCATGAATTTCAAAAATCAAAATTATACATACAATTCAGTCACACAAAGATCTGAATACTGACGGCATCAACCGTTTCTCACAAAACCCAGTCAAAAAGGAATGCCGATAACATCCAGAATGGTTTGAAATACTCCCGGAGGTTTGATACTCGTCGTATCAGGTGAACATCTGGAATGACCATGTTCTGTATTCCAATCATCCAGCTTCCTGACAAGAGCAGGTGGATTAGCTGGCGCGCATTTTTTCAACGCTTTCTTGAAATCAGTCTGCAATGCAACAAATCAACTGCTTATCAGGTTGTGATCCGGGTTTATTTTAATATTTAAAATCTTACGACAACAATAGGTCGAAGTATGTGTGATCCTGGCGGATGTTTGTTTGACTTCCGTGTTGACATATAATCTCTATAAGGTTCCAGGCCCGCCTCCGTAACGACAGTTTGAATATCCGATCCAGAATATCTACAAAGTAAAAACCAGTAGTATCTTCATTTCATCGATATCAAAATATAAATTGTTCAGCTGTTAACCGTATTTTTCATTATGCATTAAATAATAGAAGCAGTAATGCTTATAATACGTACCCATCAGTTTTTGTTGCCACGTAATTGATTTCACCGTCTGTTAAACATGCCGTGTACGGTTTCAATTTCGACCTGATTATTTCGGCTCGGTCATTTATTTTTGGTAACGGCACATACACACGACGGGGAAACCGTCGCATAAAGCTTGCGTCGATGGCAAAAGGTTGGTTTGTTGCGACAATAACAAAAACTCCTGTCATATCCTCCATCCCATCCATCTCGCAAAGCAGAGAATTCTTGAATCGCCTGGAGCTGTCGGACTCATCTGTTCGACTTGCGCAAAAAGAATCGACTTCGTCAATAAAGAGTATTGATGGCCTCCGTTTCCTTGCCATTTCAAATAAACCTCGCACAAGCTTTTCTGATTCGCCAACCCATTTTGATAGCAGCATGTCCGGACGGACGGTTATAAATGTTGCGTAGTTCGCTTCAGCTGCCAAAGCTTTGCATAGCTGTGTTTTTCCAACACCACCAGGCTAAAATATAAAACAATGGGCATGTAAAGAGTTCAAATGGTGTACAAGTAAATACATGCCACGGATAAGTGGGTTATACAATGCAGAAACTTACACCAAATAAAAGAAGCCCTTTGTGAGCAAAAGATGCCTGTGGGGAGCCTGGAAACAGGATAGGAATAAGAACAGCTTCCTACATTGGACTCTTCGCTTCTTCAAGCCCAATGACATCATCCCACTTCACAGTAGGCTTCGAAATACACACTGCGGACTGGAGGCTCTCTGGAACCTCAGCATCCATACCAGATTTAGCAGTACATTCCGATTGATCCTCATTTGCCATACACGGCACCTGGGATTGCTGTTTGTCGATGTTCGCATTTGTATGCAACCTCTCTGAAGGACAGTTGTGTGTCAACAACTCATTAGCTCGTTTGGCGTATAATGCAACATTATTAATTACAAACTGCCTCTCCGCGTCATTCAGGTCGTTTCCTATACAATAAAACAGTATTACCCAATGCAACATTTAGATGTACACGGTAAACATTAATGAAACCAGTTGATTCTTACCTTCTAAAGTTTTTATATAAACATTCACTGCTTCGATGTACTTGCCGGCAGCAATATGCTTTTGACTCGATTTCTCACACAGCACAGCATTTGTGACCAAACGGGCTGCAACTTCAAGATCCGTAGTGGCAGAATTCATGCTTACAGAATTACTATTTTCTCTCAGATTAACTTTCATCTAAAACACTTCCAAACGGAGAGATCAGTTTAAGAGTGCAGGTGATCAACGAGGAGCGGGTGCAGCCGTAATGACTGGATTTTTCCAAAGCTTCTGCTAATTGGCGTTTAAATAGTATATTTCCACAGTCCAGAACGGTATAAATAAGTGCTTCGTTTCTCCTTTCGTAAACTCATTCTCATTGTTCACATGAATCGTTAATGCACACACTTAATCCTTGTTACTGGAAGAAACTAAAATACATCGCCTTTCAAATTACACTGGTTTGAACTAGATTTTACAAATACTTTACAACGAAAAATCAATGAGTCATGAACCACAACATTCTCCCACTTTAAAGACACGCTGAATTATGGTCACCAAAATCTTAGTTCATTTGCAGTTGTGGTGACAACTTCAAATATTCTATGTACGCTGGGACTTTATTTGTGTAATTTTGTGTTTCGGACGAGCTTTGGTCAATCTTAAATTGCTACATAATAACAGTGGTTAACAAAATCGCCATGTCAAAGCAGACTTCACAAATTGTCAGCAAAGACCGTGTAAGTGATATTTGCTCGTATTGTGGCAAGTCCGTGATGCGAGATTACTTAACCAAGCATACGATCGTGAAACACGGTTACAATTTGCCAGTACTGGAGAAGGGGCAGTCGTCGATCGCATTATTTTTAACCCCAAAGCGTCAGAAAATGGATACAGATAAACACAGTTATTCCAGCGAAGCCGAGAAGATTGGTTCGAGCGAAGCCGAGAAGATTTGTTTCCGCGAAGCCGAGAAGATTGGTTCGAGAGAAGCCGAGAAGATTTGTTCGCGCGAAGCCGAGAAGATTTGTTCGCGCGAAGCCGAGAAGATTGGTTCGAGCGAAGTCCAGAAGATTGGTCGGAGCGAAGACGAGAAACTTCGTTCGAGCAAAGCTAAAGCTGCAGCCGAAAAATGATCCACATATTTTCCTACTATTCCAGACGCAGATAATACATGCTTTGATACTAAGCAAGTACAAATGCTGGAAGACTTACAAGTTGTAAGATCTTTGCAGAACTGCAACACTGACGAAAGTCGAAGACAAGTCTTGAACAGATGCAGCAACATGAAAGAACGCATCCTTGATTTAGAACGCATCCTTGAAGACAAGCTCCAGAAATTTACCGACAAACAATTCCTATTGACGACTTCACCCAGCGAGAACTACCACCAGACTGGAACTATAAAGTTGCAAAATTTGCCGACAACGGGAATTGTTTGTACAATGCCATCTCCGCGGGAATAACGAGTGAGGAGAACTTGTGCCACTTAATTCGGCTCTCTGAGGTACAGAAAATAATGGAAAATAAGGATAATCTCACGTATACCGTGCAAAATAAGTCCTCACTGACGAATTTAGGTAAAACATACAATAAGCTTATGCAGGACACCAGCAAAGATCACGACTGGGGAGACGAGGAAAATATACTAATTGCGTCCGCCATAATAAACCGCCCAATTGACATAATCCCCATTTTGGACAGTGGAATAATGTCAGCTCGAATGATGTACAACATTAACCCAGCCGTTGAACACCGTCGACCACTGCAACTTGTGCTGTACAAAAAACATTTTCAACCCTTACTTCGTCTATCGTATGATGAAGCACCGGTGCCGATAGATGGAGTGTACAACAATTGCATAGACAGTGGCTTCCGTATTCACATAGATGCCGAAGGTAGACCAGTTCTTGAGGATGTAGGAGCGGCTTTTTCAAAGGTTTTTTCCGACACCGAACTTGGTGATGATGATGAACATTCTGAGACACGTTATTGTGATGACAGATGGAATAAACTCACTGCCTCTCACAACAACGCACAGGACAAGTCCAAATCACCGTCGAACGTTGTTGAACCATCTGGGACGGCTACAGAACAAGGTAGGTCATCTAATACCGGTCATTTCACACATATACAATTACCACGGGACATCATAGGGACAATATTTGACAGCAGCAAGTTCCAGCGCCAGCAGTACATGTATTTAGGGTTTGTCGATTTTTAAATGCCATGTCATAAATGGCAAATTTGGCAGGCAAATTTGGCAGGCATTTAGGGCATTTATTCACATGGGCAAAAAATGATTTTTTATGCCATTCTGGCAGAATTGGCATTTAATATTTTTTGCCTGGGCAAAATTGGCATTTAATATTTTTTGCCTGTGCAAAATTGGCATTTAATATTTTTTGCCTGGGCAAAATTGACATAAATTAACTATGCTCATGGAACGCTCTATTTCCGCCATCATTACTGCTTGCTCCGACCGTGGCTAACTTTAAAATAGGCTTTCAAACGAGCAAAAGAATGTGGGCTCGTGGATTCAATATACAATTAATTATTTGCAGACACTTCGTCAGATGTTAATAGCCTCAATGAAATTGATGAAGGCGACGAAAAAACCGACGATTAACTTGAAACAATATTGATAATTGAGGAACCGTATTCTGATAGTGATTTGGAAAATTGTTAGTTTGTGCTCACATATTTTTGGCGATAGTTTTGACTTAGACACAATAGTTCCCAAAAAGTGACAAATTGGATGAGTATTGTCGGTTAATATAATGTTAAACACTTCGATGAATACTAAAATTACAAATTGAAAACAAATAGACCAGCATTCTCACACTTGTTCCAAATTTTCGATTTGTAATGGTGGCATTTTTGAAAGCATACTCATTGTTGCTGAGTCTGCTGAACATGTTTTACTTCTTCATGGCACAATACTGCACCTCATCATGCCCCGCAAAAGATTTTTCGCGAGAAGTTTTTTGTTGCCATAATTTTTGCCATTTTTGCCATGCATTTATTGTCTTTTTAAGGGCATTTATTTGTAAGGGCAAGGCGAAAGCATAAATTATTTTTTTGCCTTGCCACGGGCAAAAAATACTGGGCAGGCAAAATACCTTTATTGGCATTTAAAAATCGACAAACCCTACATGTATTAGTTCAAAAGCATTCTCAAGTACCGCAGAAGACTCGACAGAGGACACTGGAGAACACTTGCCAACTTTGACGATCGCAACTACAGATGATCGTGACAGGGTTCGTAGTCTGGAAAAGGGAGATGTAAACCAAAGCGCTATGACAGAAAAGATACAAACCCCAACGTCAGTCGAAGGTGCGGATGATAGACGAGATGACGTTACCGATAGCTTCTCGAGTCCATGTAGTCCAGTGGACACAGTTGATTGTGACAAATTGAAACTGAAAAAAATATCCAGCAGAAAGTTGTTGAAAACACTCGGCGACAAAGTGGACGGGCTCGCTAAGCAGTTCAACTCTCTGTTTATTAAAAAACCAGATGATGATATCTCATTCAGCTCTCAGTCGACAAAATCAACGGAATCGCTGACAATGACAACCGCTAGAAGCGTGGAAGACATACTAAAAACATATTACTGCTTAGAAACCAGATGTGACCACAGAGAACCGTTAACTACCGAAGAATTTACTTCCCTAATTTGTAATTTATGTTTTGACGAGAACAAGAGGAGCAGTGTAGGCAAGATCAAGTACAGCTCAAAAAAAGGTACACACATAACAACGAAAGAGAAGCAACCAAGATCATTTATCAATCTAAAAAAGAATATTTTGGAGCACATGAACGCTCCTACGCATTTAAAAAAGGCAAAGGAAGAGGGTAAAATGGTACTGCAGAGAATCAAAACAATACACAACAGTAAGGTAGCAGGAATGAACTGTGGAAGATTTGCATATACTTGCATAAAAGTGCAAATTATGCAGCTTATAAACCGCTTCTTGCTCTTGCTAACAAGAGTGGTTGCTTTGTTGGAGACATCAATCACAGCCCGAAGTTATGTGCTGACTTTATGCACACCGTTTATTCAAAACTATACGAACGAACAAAGTGTATTTTGAACACTCCTCTTAAAGGTACAGGGGTCTTAAAGGTCCACCTCCTGTTGGCATATTTGCAGACAAATACACCCCAAACAGACAGACTGGCCAAGTTGTTGGGCTCGTTACATTCCTAAATGGAAAGGTTGAAACTCTCAATGTTGGATTTGTCCCCGTTCCTGATCACAGTCCTCGGGGATTAGCTGATAGCATCCTGAAGCCCATTAATGACGTGATAGTCGGAAACTTGGAGAAACGGTAAGTTTACCATAACGGAATATTCGTAATAGTAAATGGTGTCAGTACTCAATATGTAATGACATATCAACTGAAGTCTCCCAAGCGTATGACGTTACTTTGATTACATCATAATTGTAATTGTTTTTTGTAGGACTGTTAATGGTGCGTTTGACGGGGAGTATTTCATTAAAAAGGCCACTGACGATATAGCGGAATCCCTGTGTCACGGAACTGACGCTCATTGGCTTACGCTCCAATGGGATGCAGCACACAGACTTGAACTATCCGTCAAGGAAGCACTGGGAACTAGATCAAGAAACTCTACTCCGACATGGTTTTCAACTGCTATTCTGGATACTGTTAATAACGTTAATGACAAATACAGGTTTGGATCCCGTTACGGTGAGCTTATCTCTGCCGAGGGAACATGTCAGCCATTGTCGATTTCCAGTCACCGCTTTGCCTCGTATAGTCACAAGGCAATTGATAATTTTATTAAGAATTTTATGTACATTTACGACGACCTAAACTATCATGCCGATCCCGAGGCAGATAATGTCAATCATGCTTCATTTGTTTTGGGACTAACGTTTTCCAAGGATTTGTATAAGATTATCAGTGATGTCTCTAAAACAACACAGAGAGTTCACATGTTACCATGGCAAATGAACAAATATGTTCAAGCTACCACTGACAAATTAAAGATAATAAAACGGTCCTTAGATGTAGGTGAACCCCTTCCTGAGGCTGATTTTCCTACATTCACTGCAGCAGTTTCCGAATTGGACACCTCTTCCGAGTACCCAGGTAAAGCCATTTTGATGCGCAGGATGCCATATTATGCCACCAGGGGTTCAACACATTCCCAAGACACACGGGTGTCTTATTTGGAGGAAGCAGTAAGCTCTGTAGTGAAGCATGCCGGAGCGTTAATGGAAAAACTGGTAGATGACTTTTCCACTCGAGGTGAAGCTAACTCGTGTAAAGAAATGCATGAAATTATAAGACAATGTTTTTCCGCCGATCAAGTAATCAGTCATGCGGAAAGCAACACCGTTCCTTCAGAGTTTCTGGAGTATGCAAGGAGGGCACTGAGGGCTGGCTACTTGGAAGAATACAATGAAGAAGATCTGTGTGGTCAATACAAAACTTTCGCAAAATACGTTGCAGAAGAATATCCAATGTATAATAATACTGACAACGATGCTGAATACAAGATGTACTGTAAGGTCATTAACTCCGATTCCTCGGTGCATATGAAGGATACCATTCACTTGCTAGCCAGTGCGATCCTCCGATCTCCGAATGAGGCCCCAGCTGAAAGTATGGGCAATAAGATTAAAATCCACGTACAGGGACGGGCTACAGATTTTTCGGCTATAGGGGAAGAGGTTTTCACAGCTTGGAATGGTCCAAGTGCTCCCTTTGCAGACGTTCTCATTAATTAATTACATACATAGTTGGTAATGAAAATGCTTGTTCAAGTCAGATGTTACATCAGCAGTGTTTTGGGTGTGCTACATAATTAAAAGAAATTTGTGTTGTTTAATTAGTAATTCACTGATTTTAATAATGAATAGGGAAGAAATCAAATTTCCCCGACAGGGAAAATTCAAAAAAATTCCGACTTTGCCGAGTTATTCCGACGACCCTGACAGCCAAACTTCAAAAAGAATTCCTACTTCGTCGAGTTACCCCGACGACCCCGCTACCCAAATCTCCAAAAAAAATCCGAATTCTTCGAGTTTTCCCGACGACCCCGCCACCCGAATTTCCAAAAAATTTCCGAATTCGTCGAGTTTTCCCGACGTCCCCGCCACCAAAATTTCCAAATTTTTCCGACTTCTTCGGGTTTTCGCGACGTCCCCGCCACCAAAATTTCCGAATTCATCGAGTTTTCCCGACGACCCCGCCACCCGAATTTCCAAAAAATTTCCGAATTCGTCGAGTTTTCTCGACGTCCCCGCCACCAAAATTTCCAAATTTTTCCGACTTCTTCGGGTTTTCGCGACGTCCCCGCTACCAAAATTTCCGAATTCATCGAGTTTTCCCGACGTCCCCGCCACCAAAATTTCCAAATTTTTCCGACTTCTTCGGGTTTTCCCGACGACCCTGCCACCCGAATTTCCAAAAAAATTCCGAATTCGTCGAGTTTTCCCGACGTCCCCGCCACCAAAATTTCTGAATTCATCGACTTTTCCCGACGTCCCCGCCACCAAAATTTCCAAATTTTTCCGACTTCTTCGGGTTTTCCCGACGTCCCCGCCACCAAAATTTCCAAATTTTTCCGACTTCTTCGGGTTTTCCCGACGTCCCCGCCACCAAAATTTCCAAATTTTTCCGACTGCGTCGAGTTTTTCCGACGACCCCGCCAGGGAAAATTCCGAAAATTTTCCGACTTCCCTGGTAGTTAAAATCCCCGATTATGACGGGTCACTTCCCCGACTAACCGGGTTCGCAGGTTAGGGAACTTTTTCCAGACCCGCTCCAGCCTTCAGCCTTTAAAAAAAATCAGCCTTCCTTCCTATTCAGCCTTCAAAACACGAAATATCATAGCAAGGCATTTAAACAACCCTTTCGCAGGTAAAACACCTTAAAGTCATCGATAGATTTACTCAATTGAGTTCGTTTATTAAAATCAGAAGCAATAAAGTAAGTCTATATGTCGGTACATTTGTGCATTTGTAGTGTTTTAGTACACTCTCATTGTTGTATTTGTAACTATCTATTGTCGTTCATTGTATGCGTGAAGCCTTCTAAGTAGCAGAAGGCTACTTTACAGACTTCCTTCCTTCGCCTTCCGTTTTCTGTTAATACTAGGAAGGCTTTATTTAGCCTTCCCGAATTAATTCAGCCATCCCGCCTTCCCTTCCTACCTCTCCTGAAAATTGATATTCCGCCTTCGAAGGCTGGACATGTCTGCAACATTGTGTCCTGAAGGCCGGCCATATAAAAAAATGCGTGCAACCACGTAAGTTTCTTTGGTTTCCCATATCAAGCCCTATCAAAAAGAGACTTTATACCAATGTAATCCCCATTAGGTTGCACTTTCCACTGATTACTTTTAATCTAATCAACAGTAGCTGCCAAAATGTTTTCACATACAAACGGATGGAACGTTTACTGCTATGCTATGTTAGTTATAAAATTCATCGGTCTCCATACGGACAAGTTTCACTAACAATTAGTGCACCTCACTTGTACAGACGCTACCTAGGTATTTTTTTAAATGCAAAATAAATACTTGATACAATTTTTGCATCCACAAGAATAATTCGATTTTGTTTCCAAAACGTTTAGCTCAAATATTGGGTAAATTTAATCTTAGATCAATATATAAAATCATTCAATTTTAGATACTGCTGGTACAGATGCAAGCAAACTACAAAAAGGTTTTTATCCCACAGGAGCAGGCGTAACTATATGGACCTCTACATGTATCTGAGGACTTATCTCATACTGTTTAGATACTTACATGTCTACAACTAAATAATAAAATAAGCTTTTATCATATCACATAGGTACGTCTCTTCAGGAAATGCTCCAAAGTGTACCCAAGCTATTTTTCTGAAACTTTGATGAACTAGTGGTTTTAGTGCTTATGAATTGCTGAGTGCCTGGAATTCCTGGTTCCTTTGCTGCAACTTCTTAGTAATCAAACGCATTTTTCGAGTTTCATCCGAGTTTGATATGACTGCAGTCCAAGTGAAAAATAAGGGCGACCGCAGGACAGAAAATTTTTTATAAACTGAAAGTATCAAATATTTTGTAAGTTACTATAGTACTTTATGTGGGCGTATATATCGTTTTGTTCCTCCTTGTATGTACATATGTTAATTAATATTACAATAATTAACAACATTTATAGGTATGATACACAAACACAGCATTAAGTGATTACCTGAGTCAGTCGACACAGTTAAGGAGTTTGACAACATAATTAATTTCCGGGTGGATTCAGCATCCTTATTGACCATTCAATTACGACTTTCGAGGAATGTTGACATTATCCGGGTTTTCATTGGAATGTGTTTACACAAGCACAGGTATAATTAAAGACTATAGATTTATGGAATGTACATGTAATGTAGTCTAGGAATTATAATAGAATTTTTTATGAGAATTTAATATTGCTAAAACTATTTTCTGACTTGTTTTTGCAAACACAAAGGTAACAATATACGAAAAACCATCGTAGCCTTTTCCTCGTATTCACTCTGACTCGGTTGGGCATATTACTAAAACGTGCGGTGCGGTTTCAGTCCCTTGTATGAATTACATACTTTTCATGCTAATTTCTTTCTCGCTTAAAAGTATAACTCTTCATTTTGAGGAAGAACCTCATCGCTCTATACACATTCACGAGAAATCAACATTTCTTTACTGCTGATGTTGAACGATTTTGAACACAGAAAATCTCCAATATTAAAATTCTGAAAATTTTGATCCATACTCAATACAAATTTGTAAATATTCGTTTGTTCGGAGTATAATGTTTACGAAAACAGAGATTAGTTGGAGCCTTCAGTTCTTTAATTACTTTATGTGCAAGCTACTCATCCTTCCTTTAAACATTGACATAAAAAGAGGAATGTGTGAGATAAGGAAAGGTTGGAGGGGTAATTTTTTCTATCTGTATTTATTTGTCTCAATTTTCCACTGGTGCTTCCTGTTGTTCCGGCTTATTGAATCATTGATCTTGCCGAAATATTTTGTTGCGGCTGATTTTCCTTACCATGCTGTCTTGTTTCTCTCTATGATTCACGCATCATACTGGTTTGGAATGTTGGTACATGATAACACTGAAATGATTGCAGTCGTTTTAAATGAATCAGTGTTCAAAACCCCAGGTATTTCAATAACTATAGAAATAGATTAAATAGAATAGAATAACAAATTGAATTACTAGAAAAATATTTTGTTAGTAATAGAATTGCCAAGGAAATTGTCATATCTGCGCAACACGTCACTCATTACATTACCGAGTTATATTCCTATACATAGGCATAAACTTGCATATTACTAAATTAAACTTTGTTCCATTTTTGCAACCCAGAACTAGTTCACCGAATAGGCGAAAGGTGGTCCATTCAAGATCTTCTGGCAATCGCTTTCCCACTAGCGCCATTGGTCATACAGTTTATGCACATAATCCTTTTCTTAATTAAACCAACGAGATGCATGTATTTATCTTCTCCATTGAGCATTGAGTTTACAACTCCAGTAACTTACATGTTTTGGCTGTTGGTGGAAAATTTAATGACGTACGCACCAATAATTGCGGGGGCCTTTACTGTGTTTTGTCAAGTAGCGTTCTTTCAAACTATCATTCAGAGTTTTAAAACAGCAAAACAGAAATTGCACCTAAGGTAAAACAATAACGAGAACCTGAAAACCTGTGAATACTCCATATGATCTGTGGATTTTGGTTCAAAATATTTAACAGGTCTTTATTTGTTCGAATTATTACAGTGGCGAAGAAAACACCATGACTACGGGTCGGATTTACGCAGCAATTTCTGAATGCAAACGCTTGGGACATCTAGTGAAGATTTTTAACGAAGTTTTTGAAAATATTACATTTTCAATTAAAATTGTATTTATAAAAATTACAATACTCCTCGCGTATTCTGCAATAAGCTTTGCACATACTTCAAAGATTAATCTGGTAACATTTGGAATTATGGCATCCGAATTAACAGTCTTATATACTATCATGTATGACAAAGCTTTCGGTCTGAGCAGAGAGATAAATTCTTTGAAGAATCTTATACTGGTATACTCAAACCACTTGTCATTTCAAGCTGGAGATAAACAAAAACTGATTGCTAGAATGGTTATGGCAATACCATCCACTGGTATTCGTGTTGGAAGTTTTCGAACATTGGAAAGAACATCATCGCCTGAATACATTCATTTCATAGTTACAAAGACGGCGAAACTTCTTGTAATGAATCGTGGTCATTGAACATGTTGACATGCTATGTAAATGTTTTAATTAAAGTATGCATTGCCTATAGTCCTTCTTATTGCTATTTCATCCAAATTTAACGGTCGTGTGGCCCCTAAAGCACATAAACCTGCATATTTTTATTGCATATCTTAGAATTTTAGAATAAAGGTGTCCGTCTATTCTATAAATAGGCTTATTTGTAGGATATTTATAGGGTGCAAAAATTTTGTTGAAGAGGCTTGTAGGCACAATTGGGTGCAAGAATATGCACTTAAAACCTAGCCTACAAAATAGGTAGAACCTACCTATTTACAACCGCTGAACCAGCGGTTTTAGAATTATACGAATATATTTACGTGGGCTACTGAAGTATGTCATATTAAAATAATTAAGAATAATGATGAGATAATTATGAATACTCAGAGTAAAATTAAAATAATCTGCGCTTGGGACTTGCAATTTGTGTTTTACTGTGCGTATCAAGCTTGAAAAGTTCGTGCCTCTCGCCCAGATAAGCGCTCAAACCTCTTTGAAATTAAAAGTTCTAAATATTCGGTAAATCGGAAATTCTGAATAAACTCCACCACTTCAGACAAAAAGTTCGTTTGATTACAATTCGAATTTCAAACAGGATTTACTGTATTCATAGTTGTCAGTTAGCTATTATATTTCCGTTGTCACAATTTTATTTGGTTGACTGGAAAATGTTTCTTGTGGTAATTAGTTTGTGAAATCTTAAGTGAGCCATCTTTTGACCAGAGTTGTGAAACTTGGGCACGATTTCAGGCGCAAATCAAGGCGAGATCGACCAAATGTTCTGCTTTCACGGACTTTGGCCAAGGTGTCTAAACTTAAACTATTTTATTCCGATCCCATTGTCTTGAGGTAGAGTTTCTAATTAGAGAAGCGTAGAACGCCCTTAAGAAGTCTGTCGGTAACGAATGGCATACATATACATGTAAGTTGTAGGGATGCGTGAAATGCGTTGAGCTAATTTGCCAATGAAATTCAGGCTTGTATTTGGGCTCGGCCCAAATTTTAAAAGTAGGAAGGATGTAGGATAGGTTAAGGTTTTGGACACGCTTGGTTTTGATAGTACACTCTGGTTTCTTTCAATCGACGAGAGTCGTTGCTGAACCGAGCACTTCAAATATGCAATCAAATATGTATAGCTGTCAAGAAGACTTATTAAAGACGGAAGAGGGATTTTTCAGACACGAAGGTAAGTAAGATTGATTGAATTAATTCGGGAAGACTCCCAAAAATCACAGACAACAGCCGTCGAAGGAAAGAAGACACGCAGAGATTTCCGTATTCTAAAATCAAGGCTTTTAAGATTTCTTTCAGATTTCTCAATCTTAGTTGGTTTTTACTGCAGGAAGTAGTCGCAGTGATTTGGGTTTTAGAGTGAGGATATATATATATAATTACATATATAAGCAGGTGTACCTTTGGATATTTAGCACAATCATATAGTAAACTTCAGATGACTCTTTTCGTGAGTTTCTTTTTTTTGATTGTTTAAAATGCATATGGCGTTGAATGTATGATTGCTCGAATATTTCAAAAAGGATTTAAAGTTTTTGCAAACAATTCTGTCAATATTGTTAGCACGGATGGTAATGGATTAATACTAACACCGTACTACTACAGCCTACCAAAATAATATTAACGACGTTAATATTATTTTGTGTTTGACTTGGTGTGACAAATTGTATTTTGTAGCTTGTATTTTTGACTCCTGAAGGATGTATATAATATTTTGTAATTTATATTTGGAAAGCATGTATTCTGAACAGCTCTGTAAACAAGTTACCAACAAGTTCTTTCTTGCATCCAAAAATTACCAAAATAGCTAAATAAGCTTAACATGAAAGCGGTTCAATGCGAGTTGCCTTGCCTCTAGCCTATTTAAGAAATTACCTGATATTCGGTAATCATTACTCTTTTTATAACACTTGCTGCAGTGGCTTTATTTATTGTAATAAACAAAAATCACATAGGAACTGAAATGGTGGTGTAAAAAGTATAAACTATGATTTATTAATTTACTCTTTACTGCAAAATGTTATATTTTTGGATTACCAAAAAAATGATAATATTATGATGATTTAAATAGTGTCAATTTTCTCAAGTACTGAAGTACATACATTTATTTACTTATTTATATGTATTGTTGGTTTGTAGTAATTAAATTTCGAATGTTTAGTTTCGTTTTAATTTTAGGGTATGTCGATTTGAAAATTCCCGGCATTTTGGGCAACTTGCCCGCCCATAGTGGCTTGGTATTTTGGGCATTTTCATTTCCGGGCAAGGACGGCACAATAGAGCATATTGGGCAAGGGTATTTACTGCTTTTTCATTCGAGGACAATTGGGCATCTTGGGCAGAATCGTGAAATAAAATAGCACACTCGATTTGAAAATGTTATTGGAATTTTGGAGGAAAAAGGTTTGAAAATGCCTTGCCAGGTATTCTCATTGTTGTAATTGTAATTTAATTTATTAAGGAATGTTATCGGGCGGCGCCCATATCAGCCATACAATAATAGTAAATATCTTTTAGGCGAATATGGTATTCTCATTGTTGTGGTTTTGGCTAACGTAACGACGTAAAATGAACTTCCTCCATCATGGAAATATGAATATAACCCTATACATAAGTATATTTACAATGCTGATGGGCGCTCAGAGATATGTTTTCTATTCAAATTTGAACCCATACAGTAATGTTTTGTCTACATAGGTAAGCTACAAAAACAACGTTTGGGTGACCTGTGAGGAGAATGTATGTACATTGGTTTTTACTTGATTCATTTTTCCAGGAATTAGGGGCCTATGGATGGATGGGTGCCTTGAATTTCACATTGAATCGCTGCCAATTCTTTGTAGTTAAATACAAAATTCGAATTTTATTGGAGTTCGATAAGACTGCAGTCAAAGTCAAAAAGAATTACGACCACAGGACTCAAAAATGCTCACAAACTGAAAGTATCAAATATTTTATAAGTCAATCGTTTTGTCCCTCCCTGTGTATATGCTAATTAATCATTCAAGAATTAACAACATTACCTAACATTTAACCATATACGATACACAAACATAGCATTACATCTTTCTCTTAAAATAAATTGAATCTGTCGACACAGTTAAGGAGTTGACAGCACAATTAATTTCCGGGTGGATTCAGCATCCTTATTGACCATTCAATTACGACTGTCGAGGAATGTTGACATTTTCTGGGTTTTCGTTGACATGTGTTTACACGAGCACAGGTATAATTAATTAAAGACTACTACTTGATGGGATACAACGTTGACTAGAAATTATAACAGAATTTATAATAAGAATTTAATATTGAGAAAAATATTTTCTGACTTGTTTTTGCAAACACAAATATAACAGTATACGAAAACCCACCGTAGCATTTTTCTCGTATTCACTCTGTCTGTATTGCGCATATTACTAATACGTACGGTATCATTCCCTTGTAGGGATTACATATGTACATCTCATGCTAATTTCTTTCGTGTTTACAAGTATAACTTCATTTTGAACAAGAATCTCAACGCTCGGAGCATAATGTTTACGAAAACCGAGATTAGTTGGAGCCTTCAGTTCTTTAATTACTTTATGTGCAAGCTACTCATTCTTCCTTTAAACATTGACATAAAGAGAGGAATGTGTGAGATAAGGAAAGGTTTTAGGGGTAATTTTTTCTATCTGTATTTATTTGTCACAATTTTCCACTGGTGCTTCCTGTTGTTCCGGCTAATTCAATCATTGATCTTGCCGAAATATTTTGTTGCGGCTGATTTTCCTTACCATGTTGTCTTGTTCCTGGCTATCATTTACTCATCATACTGGTTTGCAATGCTGGCACACTATAACACTGAAATGGTTGCAGTTATTTTAAATGAATCAGTGTTCAAAACCCCAGGTATTTTAGTGACTCTATTTTTTAATAATTGCCAAAAATCATT
The DNA here is from genome assembly GCA_947179485.1 of Allacma fusca. Lineage (NCBI taxonomy): Eukaryota > Metazoa > Arthropoda > Collembola > Symphypleona > Sminthuridae > Allacma > Allacma fusca. The sequence continues at coordinate 57,111,415 of OX359246.1, read as the reverse complement.
TTGTTAATAATGAAATTACCAAGGAAATTGTCATATCTGAGCTACATGTCCCTCATTACAATACCGAGTTATATTCCTATACAGACATAAACATTCCTATAATTAAATATGACTGTTCGATTTTTTCAACCCAGAATTAGTTCACCGAATAGGCGAACGGTGGACCAATCAAGATCTTCTGGCAATCGTTTTCCCTCTAGTGCCATTGGTCGCACAATTTGCGCTTATAATCATTTTTTTAAGCAAACCAACGAGATGCATGTATTTATCTTCTCCATGGAGCATTGAGTTTACAACTGCGGGAGCTTACATATTTTGGCTGCTGGTGGAAATTTTAGTGACGTACACTCCAGTTATTGTGTCATGCTTTACTGTATTTTGTCAAGTAGCGTTCTTTCAAACTATCATTCGGAGTTTTAAAACAGCAAAACTGAAATTGCACATAAGGTAAAACGTTTCGAAGTCCATCTGATTTGTAGATTTTCGTTCAAAATATTTTACGGACCTTTAATTACTTGAATTATTACAGTGGCGAAGAAAATATCATGACTACGGGCCGGATTTACGCAGCAATTTCTGAATGCAAACGCTTGGGCCATCTAGTTAAGATTTTTAACGAAGTTTTCGAAAATATTACATTTTCAATTAAAGTTGTATTTATCAAAATTACAATACTCCTCGCTTATTCTACAATAACCTTTGCGCATACTTCAAAGATATACCTGGTAACATTTATAGTTCTTGCAACCGAATTAATAGTCTTATATACTATCATATACGACAAAGCTTTCGGTCTGAGCAGAGAGATAAATTCTTTGAAGAATCTTATACTGGTACGCTCAACACACTTGTCATTTCAAGATGGAGATAAACAAAAACTGATTGCTAGAATGGTTATGGCAATACCATCCACTGGTATTCGTGTTGGAAGTTTTCGAACATTGGAAAGAACATCATCGCCTGAATACATTCATTTCATAGTTACAAAGACGGCGAAACTTCTTGTAATGAATCGTGGTCATTGACCATCTTGACATATATTAAATGCTGTAAATAAAGTAAGCAAGGTCTAAAGTACTTCTTGTTGATAGTTCAACTAAATTTAATGGTCGTGTTGCCCATAAAGAACGTAAACCTACGTATTTTTATTGCACATCTTACAATTACAAGTTTAGATCAAAGGTGTACGCGTATCCCATAGACCTATTTCGGACCAGTCAACGATGGCTGAATGGTCAGAGCGTCCCGTTCGTTGCGGCTGAGTCGATTTCAATTCCAGTAAAGCTCTGATACTTTCGAATAATTTCCACTGCTCTTTCTATCTTCTACTGTAGTAGCTTTGGGTGAGGTGAGGAGAAGGGCGTGGAAAGGGCTTGCACTCTGAAGCCTGGAACCATGGCCTGGATGCACAAGGGGAACTAGCAATGGACATCCTTTAGACGGAGAGCAGGGTTGGAAAAAAACCGGATTTTATCAATAAAGGCCAAGCCAGTGGCAAGAAATGGTAACAACCGGCTTTTATTGGACAGTGGATTTATTTGGATAGTATTAATTATGGCCATTTTATACCAACCTATACAACAGCTCCAGGCCGGTTAGAACCGGATTTTAACCAATAATGACCAGGCCATTTCTTGCCACTTGCCAACCCTGACGGAGAGGATCCAGGAGAAGCTGCCCCATTGCTCGCTAGATATTCCAGTCTAATGAGCGTCTGTTAATCTCTTTCAATAAACCCAGAACCTTCTCTCCCTCACTAAGTTTTCCTTTAATGAAAAATGTCCTTGAAATCTACATTTTTAAACTCCCGTTATTTACTCGAACACCATAGGATAATGAAAAGAACATAATATGTTGGGTGAGTGCATACTCACACATTACATATACTCTGACATTGTCGAACTGCAGTATTTTGCACATTGCGTTGAAGAATTACCTAAAACATATGTATACATATGAGTAAACATTAGGCTGCCCTGAACCTCCATTTGACGTTCACTGTAACACCTAAAATATCAGCTGCATGAACATTAACTGTAGGGTTCAAGTTCAAAGTAAAGTAAAGTGCTCATATGTACTTAAAAACCTAATTGGCATGTACTGTTATTGTTTTCTTTATGAGGGGTTTATCATTAGATAACACACTCCGAAAAAATAATAATGCCGCTATAAACTGGGTAATTCCCGTAGCACTAATTGAGATAGCAAAACAGTCGCGCGACATATGGCAATTTTAAGACTGCTGTTCTAAATCAAGCATATGCATATAGCCAATCCTTATAAAATGCACGCGCATAATTTTTTGAAGAGCAACCTTGGATGCTTTAGGTTTAGATTATAGGAATTCTCAATCGCTCGACATTATATAATACAACTTAAAATGTTTCAAAGGAATTATTCAGTTTGACAGCTCTTCTGGTTGTGTTCATACCCTTCAGTATTTCTGTGAACAAAAAAGTATCAGACATATACACATAATATGAAACCATATATAAGAAACGTATTTATTTTAAGCATCCTGGTTGCAATTATACTAGGCCTCAATGCAATAGAAACAACCGGCTTGAGATCCGTTCACATTGTTAGTAAAGGCTAACGTTACAATAATAATAATTATTATTCCATTTCTTGTGTAGGTTTTTTAATATCTAAACATTTTTAACAGATTTTTCGACACGGTCAACGCACCCCAGATACATCGTACGTGACTACAACAGGTGGACTAACCGAGGTAGTGTTTAAGACTATAAACAATAAAAATAAATGTGCCTTTTGACGGATTGAGCTCAATTCCTTACATTCACTGTTCATTTTAGTTGACACAATTGGATATTTGTCAGGAACAAATATTCTCATCACGTTGTGGTTAATTACGAATTATTTGTTTATTTTACAAATAGAAATAATTTGAAAATTTTAGCCTGCAGAATAGTTAAATTATCATCAAGGATTTTAAGCTACATTAAAGTAAATACTACAACTACAGATAAATCAGGTTTTAGTTACGTAAGTTTCTGACTGAATGCTGAATAAGGAACTCAAAATAGTTGGGAAAGGATTTGATGGTAATTATTTTATGACCAGAAAGGGAAGAAGCAGATGTACGAGTTAGGTTTGTATATCCGGGAAAGGTATTCTAACCTACTTAAAACAAGTTTTGACACCGACGAGACAAGGATCATCAGTTCGGATATAGACAGGACTATTCGAAGCGCCGGCCTCGTTGCCTATGGTTTGTACGAAGAATTCAATCTAGCAGCCAAGTGGAACGGGGAAGATGACCCAGTTCCATTTGAACCTATCCCAGTTCGGACAATTCCTGCGGAACTTGACCGAGTAATTTAGACTATCGTTTAATTTTTCGGGTGCGCTACATAATTACTGTATAGCAATTTTGTTTAAAATCGGGAAAATGTTAACAGTACTTACAGCCAATGGTGCCATGCCCGAGAATTAGTCAATTAATGGAAACAACAGTAACTCCCTTTTTTGAAGAACTGCTCGAGCGACATCCCAAATTCCTTGACACCTACATAAAGGAAATCAAAGACGAGGTTTTCCTAAATCGGGACATGAACATCGAAAAACGAGTCGTTCAGTTTCTGTCATTTTTGGAAGAAGCATCGTTTAATGTAAAGGAAAGATAATATTTGCATAATCAGTACCATGAAATACATACATAGATGACTTAATCATTTTTCGGTACAAATATTGTCTGCAGAGCACTCATGGTTTACCTTTACGAACCTGGACTGCTGAAATGATGGAGCTGGATGACTTCCGCTACGTTCTCATCCATCTTTTTAATGCTAATTACATATTGCCAGAGGAGAGGAAGTTGTATGGCGGATCTTTGCTAGGGTTGATTACCAAAGGTTTCCAAGACGAAACCCCCCAAAAGATGGTCCTGTACTCGGGTCACGACCGAATTATGTATGTACTGATGAGACTTCTGGATATATACGATCCGTATGCGCTTCATGCCCCACCTTTAGGTGCATCCCTGATGTTCGAATTGCACCAAGATTCACAAAATGGCCGCCAGAGGGAAGAACATATTAAAGTAATTGGACAGTGTTATAACTATGTGCATGCACATACAAGTCTGCGCTTGCATTTTTTTGTTACTTCACCAAGAAATCTAACAATAAGTTTCTTTGGTCTTGAATGATTTCAGATATTTTACAGGAATGACACTCAAAAAGAGCCCCAAGAACTGAAAATGCCCGGTTGCGGTCACCCCTGTTTCCTCTCAAACTTTTTAAAAAGTACTCAGCCTCTGATTCCAGTTGACTATGAAAGAGAATGTCAGGCCAGAAGCCCGGTGCTAATGAATAGTAAACAAGCCTCTGTCCAACATATTTCAGGTAAATTTGTGTTTTGACGAATTAAATTATTGATGTTTATTTACGTATCCTACTAAAGAATATACGAATGACTACTTCGTGTATTTAAATTATGCAGATGAGAGTTCCTGGATTTATGGAATAACTGGAACAGCTGCAGCTGTCTGTATACTTATTGCCCTCGCGATATTTGTGACTGCAAGAAAAAATAAGGATTATTTTCCAGTTTAGGACAATAAACAACTTTGACAAGGAAGCGTATTTACTAGAGAGAAGTTCTTTTTGTTTTAGCCACCGTAATTCATTTCTCAAGTACCCCTCTTTTAATGCAGTTGCAGCGCAGCTATGTTTGTACAGGTAAAGACATTTGGATATTTGGAATCTGTACCCATAAATTAGTAAACGTGTCGTTAAGATATAGAATAATTATTCAAAATAGGAAATGACTTCTCTCTTGCAAAACCGAAGTAGTAGCTAGAAAATAATTGAGTAATCTCGCAGTCATTAATTCATTTTATTATTTATTGCCAAATATTCTTATATTTTTGGACTGTCGAAATGGGAATCAATAAAATATGCACCCGCCTACTTGTATGGGCTACGAGGATATCAAAATGGTTTGTTCCATCCCGTACGTAAAAGCTTCTATTATTTAATGAGGCTTCGTTTGCATTTTACACTTCAGAATTAGTCACCCGGAAAAGTAAACAGACCATTAAAGATCTTTTGGCAATCATCAGTAGGCTCAATGTTTATCTTGCTCGTAATCGTTTTTTATCAAACTAAGTTGTTCTGATGCTGATGCTTATGGGAGAAATTGTTTATTATTTTGTTACAGAGGTGTTTTAACTTATATTTTGAATATTGACCCATGAAACAATGAGTTTGCTTTAGAGTTATACAGGATCCGTATTTTCCTTGAATCCAGTTTGTATCTTGTAAGTTTTTTGCTTGAAATGCTTATAATCAACATTTTTATAATGAGTAATGAAATTATTTTACTTCTTTAAAATATGGCTTCATTTGGTCTGCAACATTACTTTAGCTAGTGTGAGGTGCACAAATGTTTCATTTGAATTCTCAACGGTAAATATGGTACTGTTGATGACTACTTAACGCATATTATTTTTGTTTCAATATTAATATTGTACTGTCTTGAGTGTAAGTTGACTGTTTGCTTTCAGTTGCATAATAATGCCGCCAATGCGGAACTGATTCAGTGTAACTGCTTCAGATTAGCGTAATTTAAATACTGTACAACCAACGGACTATACATACACAAATTGCGCTCGAATATTTGCTCCTAAAGTAATTACTAACATTTCCCAGTGTAAAAAAATTATTATTATTCACTATGCCAGTCGAAACCAGAGTCATACATATATAGCTCTTACCTCTTGTATCAAAGTTGGTTACTTCAGATTGTGAGTTTAAATACCCACTTATGTACAATGCGTTTAATGTGTACAAAATTACATACACATGATTATTCATTACTAACCTGCCCCTATGGAAGGTCTGGATCTTACCGGAAATTATGTATGCTTCCAAAATGAGCATTCGTAACGCTTCACTCTAAATTCATTACGAAAGTTCATAACTGTTTCAGGACAATAAGCAATGCGTTGCTATAACTTGCATCATCACTCTAAAGATTCGAGCAAGAGTTGACAGTAGATATTTGTGAAAAAAAAATTCGAAACATGGAAACTTGTCCAGCACCTAATTTTAATCCCTTAGGGGTAAATTCCTTGGCCAGTAAATCTGTCGCAAGTGCTCTTTTACTAGGACTTTCAGGGCAAGGAGTGGATAGTTTTATTACTTTTGTTTCTCTACAATCCACTTATAATTGGTACCTTAAATTGACGCAGTTTGAAACAATATTTTTGTGTATCCTTATGCTCCAGGTAAAACTTACATTTACAATTTGGGTAATACATTTTCTGTATTGTTTGTATTTAAAATATGAATTTATGTGACATGAATGCTCTCAGGTCTGTGTTTTACGATATTTGGAAATATTGCCAATAAATGTGAACAATTGGTTTGGCGGGGATCCAACTGGAAGGCGTAAGAGGAGTTTGAAGTCATTAAATCCCAAAGACGAAACCCTTACTAATTCCATATTTGCTGTAAGCTCATGGTTTCATTTGCCATTTCAATAATTAACTAATTATATTTAAAATGAAAAAATATATCCGAAACAGCAATTAATTTTTTCTCCTAGCTTTTACGGAAACTTGATGATCAGGAATGTCTTTTAAAAACACTCTGCGAGCTCCAGTCACATTCTCTAAGAGGGCATAAGTTCACGAAGGAAACCAGGAATTTACTGACAGCACTAAATACGTAAGTTTTTTTTTTTTTTTGAAAAATCCCAAAAAGTATTAGTTACGCAAAACCAGCGTTTTACATTACAGGTCCGGTAAGAAGAAATTTCGAAATAAGAGCATCCCATGCACTACAAAGTCCAATGACGTTACCCCTCCTGAAACTTCCACCTGGACCATGGCAGATTTTGAACTGGCAGTTTTTGACGGTGCTGAAGACAATCGGAGGAACGGGACTTTTTGTCCTGTGAAATACAAGCAGTGTGATACACCATCGGAGGATATTATTGCTTATGTTGATATTATGTCCAGTGCTGATTTTCTGTAATTCTTTAAATTGTTTACGTAATAAATTTTCCCTTGTGTAGTAAATACGAAAATAAATGTCTCAATGAATTTTCAAGAATGCCAAAAAACATATTTCCCACGGGTTTTTATGCTTCTCATTCATAATTTCTCAGATACAAGACACTTCTACATTTGTTTCTAGTATTGTACACTCTTCCTGCAAGGGACCTCCTCACCATGTGCACGAGTATTTTCTTTATGCTGACAAATAGTTTTGAACGTTCCTATTTAGCACAAATGTTTTTTCCAGATGGATCATTTATACTACTCTTTATAGGAGTTAAATTTCGCTGCTGTTAAGGGTGCTTCATACAGAGCGCATTGCACTGGTTGTGAGTCATTGGTTAAGTAATGTCATTCTATTCATGGTTTCCACAATTGCAAAAAGATAGATCTAGCAAAATTCCAGAGAAACACCTGCATAAGTACCATTCTCAAAATTTGGGTTTATTGCAAACATGTGAAATTAAATGCAACATTTGTGTGATTTTGTAATTTTTAATGGTACACTTTATTAAATGATGGAAATATTTGTCACAACTCCTCTACAAGAAATAATCATAAATAAGGTCAATATAAGCATAAATGTCTTCTCGGGATGCAGGACAAATACTATAGCGCTGCTCACAAATTGTAGTATTTGAGTGGGGATTTGCACAAGCGTTCAAGCCTGTTTGGACAGCGTCTTCCAAAGTGACTAGGGCTGAACTCAGTTCTTCATCCGGAGAGGGTAGCTTGCTCTTGCGACGGTCAGCGGAACTAATTAGATGAAACAGAAAATTAAGGAATATAAATAAATAACTGAAAAAAATATATATGTGTAAGGGTTTAAAAAATAATTTACATTTTCAAAGCTGATAAGATCATTTTCAAATCTTTAGGAAGACGATACTTTTGGGCTGCGTTGGAAACTTCCCGAAGTTGGATGAGACACAGTGCTTTGACAAAACACTCATCTCGATCCATGCGTTTCAGAACCTACAATACGGAGCACTATTGTTAGCATTTGTATTTAATCATGAATTGAATTCAACTTATATTGGACTTACATTGACAACCGTATGGGCCATATTTTCGCGATTTTTGAGATTTCCTCCAACATGTCGCTTCTTTCTTCCTGTTGGATCCCCCGTGAAGAGAGTATTTAGTTTAATTGGTAAAATTCCCAGGATATTTAATACAGCTATCTGAAAATACAAAATAATAAAGTTCGGTTAGAGCACTGAAAGTAAAATTAATTAAGGAAATTTTTAACCAAAGCATCAAATATTTAGATTCAGAGTAAATAATTCCGTCAGATTTATTTCAGATATATTTTGTCAGCGAACTTCAAGTATATTTTATAATTATCCTAACAATATTTTCTACATCAACAATTAATTATCTCACCTGAGCAATAATGAACCCAAGGAAAATTGATTCAAAGGGGGTAAGCATAAAGAACCAATTCCAGGATTGAATTACAGACACATTTGTAATAACAGAATCTGCAGGTGTAGAGCCACTTAACAGCAAAAAAAGTGCACTTGCTAAATCCGTCGAACCAATTTCTGGTTTGTGAAAAGCATAGTCGGAAAAAATTGATAGAGAATTATCCATTTTGGAACCCGTGCACCAACTCACTGGCTAAAATCGGAGTAAGCAAACAGCGAGGATTCCAAAAGCAATGAAGTGATGATTACTGAAGGAGATGAAGTTCATGAGCCTTCCATTATTTTTGTAAGTCATATGAACATGCTGATTAGCATGTGACAAGAATATGTACTTTGGAAATTAAATCTGCTCATTAAACTGCGTTACGTAACAACAGAGAGAAAAGTTCAAGGCGTACAATATATGTACACCTGCGTTGGCAATGAACTTAACTGTTAAATGCCCAAGCTGGCGCATTTAATTCACAGGCTATATTTATGCCCATACCGTACACGTAATGTCGAAATAAACGCAAAATCAGTAGGAAATAAGAGATATTGAGGGATTTAGGCGGAAGCAAAATATTTTTAATTTCAAACACACTAAAATCATTTCTAAAATAAAAGCGAAGTTACTAAATGAAGGGTCAGAATAATTGGAGCAACTTCTTACAAAATTAGTAGATAGATGCATGCCAAGGTATTTTTCCATTCGAAGTTTCATAAAGCATTAGTATAGTTTCAAATATAGTTTTAAAAATAACTAAAACTGATTCCACTTGCAAGTTTAGAATTTAATTTAGCTGTCCGAGTTCTTGGAAAGTGCGATTTTAACCCCGGTGTAAATTTTTGCTCCGCCATGTTTAAATCTTAAGCACAAAAGCTCCACTTCCAATTCGGCTATTTTGTAATTCAAACTAATGAGTACAAAAATGCAATAAAAATAATACATGAAAGAATACAATGTTATGACATTGTATTCTTTCATGTATTATTTTTACAACATTATTCAGAAATCTCTTCCAGAAGTAAATGTCTCCAACATTTCAAGTCCCCACAACGGCTGATCCATCATTAAGTACCTTCCAGCATTCCTAACCATGATGTAAGTCAAAGTCCCAGCTTTTTTAACATATCCCGCAACGTCCTTGCCAACTCTCCAAACTTTTCTGTCAGCGTCAAGAAACTCGTCTCTTCCGTACCAGTTCAATGATTCCAAGGCATCCGTCAGTTGAGAATGTATTGCCACAGCGTCAAACTGTGCTGAGTAAATGAGAAGCTTGTAATTTTTTTTATTGAGTAACTCTGCTAGCAATTTCCCATCGGAAGTCATGGTCTCCTCGTTGAACTGGTAATGAACTTTCCAGTTAATTAAGGAGAAATTGTGGAAACCCACATGAAGGTATCGATGGATCTCGCGTGAGTCAATAAACTTGGTAAATCGTTCCATCTCAGCAGGTATCTCGGAATGCAGAATATTATACGGATTGCTTAATCCAGTGTAGTTCTCATAAAGACTTTTGGGGTATGCCGAGATCCGTGCTCCAGTCTATTAAGATGTATTTATATTTCAAGGCTCACTGATTTGTTGTTTTTAAAAAAATATACGTACATCACAATAATTTATCAATTATTTTCTTCAAAACTAATGCAATCATTCACCAGAAACGCTTCTTCCAATCTCTTAGCTTTGAGCAAGTCTTGCAATTCTTCCTCTTTCTCAAGGAAAGTCACCAGCTGGTCACACTCAATCAAATTCATGTCATAGAAATATTGACCGAATCTAGTTTGTTTGTCCGTATGAAATAACGGTGACCCGAATATGACACCTTTGAGGTTTATTTGAAGATCCGGATTCTTCTCGTTCCCTGATTCAATCTTATTCACGATTTGAGGAACGTGTTGAACTACACAGAGTCAGAAAAATTACCCTCACAATTTTAACGATACAAACAGAAATGAATTATTAGAATATAAAAATAGAATAAATTTGTAAGCTGTCAAAATAGTCTCATACCTGCTACCAGTTCTCCAGCAATAAAGAATTCTCGCTTTCTGTATTCATGAAATAGTGTGAAAAATTGTTGTAAAGCCTCGTACAACTCCGCAGCTTCATCTTCCTTATTTTTTGCATAGCCTTCTTCCTTATCCGTAAAGCTAAAACCTACGTGAACAAAAATGCTTATTGTACTCATTTAATTCTTGTGAAAAGCTTTACTTAAAATTCTCCAAAAATACAAAAACATTAAACCTGCTCCAACCGGAACATCAATGTACAACATCGAATGTGTTTTTGTCCAGGATTCATTCCTCTCTTGGAGTCGAAATTTCTCGTCGAGGAAAAACGGCCCATTTTCCAGAAATACAGCTCGAAGACACGAGTAACCGCTGGCCTCATTTGCCCAAAGAATTACAGAAGCACTTTCAGGTTTTTCCTACGAATAAATAGAAATTATTTACCTCGAATGTTTACAATTAAAATAATTTCAGAAAGCCCAGTTATTTTAATGGTTCTTTTACTGAAATGAAACCTTTGCTTACCAAAGCAGGGAAAAACCAAAAGAAGACATTGGCGTTATTAGCCTTATCGACTGTGAGATACCCACTGTAACTTGGCAAATCGTAATTAATTGTTGATTGAATGCGGAACTGACTCATGTGATCTGCAGATAACTCCCGTGCCTCACTGAGTTTACCTGCTTCAATCAAAGGGGTAAGGAAAAGTTCTGTATCGGACTCCGTGTCCGCTGGGGCACAGTGAGAAATTTTTTTGGATAGAGTGTTCAAGAGTAGAAAAAGAACTGTGTAACAGTATAATGTCGCCATTGTTGCTAGTTGTGTGGGATCCAGCGATTCTATTATATCTAGTTAACTACGAAGTTTTTCTGGAGTATTTATAGACAAAATTTATAAATCGTAATAAATTATTATATATTCATGCGTACTGTTGTTTTACAATATAAGTACTTGTGTTCACAGCCCGTTTTCTCACTCGTTGTCCAAGCGGTTAAAGTGGCATTGACTTTTTAGTTCTTTTGATTTGCGATGTGACAAAGAATAAACTATAGCTATTTAAGCATCTATACATACATACGTAGGTACATAAGTGTGGGAGCAGGAACTGGCTCGATTGTTCGTTAGCTAAGCATTTACTAACTATATGATATACATAACTTCATTTCCACACGGGTAAATGTGAGTAAGTATGTCAGATGCCAGCGTTACTCTCAATCAGTATGTATTACTTGAGTTTTTGTAAAAAGAAGTATGAATTTAAGAATTCAGTGTAGTGGGAATTTAAAAAAAATAGTACAAAAATATGCCTGTTTATTCGATCTGTTGTACTGAGAATATTCCGACAGTCATTATGTAATAAAAGCATTGGATCGATTACCCTCGAGAAATACATGTACGTATAGCTGGAATATATATTGTTCGCGTTTAGTTTGTTCTTTTGGTCTGTTAATATTATTTGAGCAGAACAAAAATAAAATCCGTATTCGGAAAAACAAAACAAAAGGGCGATAGCAAAAAAAAACTATAACAAACAATTTGTAACAGGGCATGTAATAACCTTTTCAAGCCAGGCTTTATTCAAATCCTTACACAGCCTGTAAACCAAATATTCTAGCCTAACCTACATGTAGGCCTACTTGTAGGCCTATTTATAGGGTGCGAGCTATTATCAAAAAAAATTATAGGCAAAATAGGGTGCACTGATTTTCGCATAAAAATTGCCTATAAAATAGGAAATGCACGCCTCTCGGTCATGTAGGCATACATGTAGGCATCACGAGAACACGCCTGTATGAAAGGAAATAGGATGCGTAGAAAATATTATGTAGGTAGGGTGCAGGTTTCTAACACAAAATATTCTGAATATACAATGTTTTCTACTTTTACTTTAATGTAACTATTGTTACATTATGGAAGTTTTCTCACAATGCAAACCAATACGATTTTTATACTTAGGAAGATCAGGCTACTGCAGGAATACCTGAGATTTATATGTGCAAAACGAATTTACTAAAATAAAAACAGCTCAATGTAATAATTATGAACTTTAATAAAAATATAGTATATTTCTACAGTATAGGGAAGGGTCCCATGTAGGAAGGGGCCAACACTTTCGGTCACCATATATAGGCAGAAATGCATGCAGCGTCAAATGCCTACTTGCAGGCAAGGATATAGGCCCTTGCAATTGCACAAGTAGGCGAGAAGGAAACCCCTCCTAAACTAAATGTATAGGATAGGCAAAATCAGTTTAGCATCTTTGCTGTAAACTCAAATGATCCTGAAAATTCTGGTCTCAATGTTTGGCATTGTTGTGTGCAACAAATAGTTCCGTAACCTCAACTTGATCTCAACGAATCATTACTGATCAAAAACCTCAATTTGACTTAAGTGCGTCAAAAGTAGGCCCACGACCTCAATTTGACCTTATTGGTTCACCAGTAGTCCCATGGCCTCAATATAACCTTAGTGGGTAAGTAATATTCTCCTCATTTCGACCTGGCTGGGCCATAAATATTTCAAAGTTAAATCAATTCTTCCGCCGTCACACTAGTTTGTTGTTCCAGTGGACAAAGCTGTCCTTACAGCAGCTCTTCTTCATGCTGCGTATTTATGGAGGAGTGGAGGAGTATTACACTCTTAGAAACTACTAACAGGTTTAATTCTGATTTGATATAAAAGTTGTAAGGCTAAAACTAGTTCCACGTAAAAAGCCCGTTCTTTGGCTTTTTACATAGTCATTTGACACCAATATTTAGTACTAAAATACCACAATCAGTTTCACAAATTTCTAAAAATTAATTTCTAGTACCTTCAAGATCCTTAAAACAAACCAATTTGGAATGTATTTTGAAAAACCTGTATTGTCCAGATAACAAAACTGGGTGAACAAAAAAGTTGAAATTGTTCTACTTTTGTTACTTTTCGAAGAGAAAAACAAAACAAAACGAACAAATTACACCACTACATGTACGAATAATAATCGACGGCGGAAATGAATATCCTTTCGTATTTTAATTTGTTACGAAATTTCTTCTCGTTCCCACCTTCATTTTTTAGCTTGTCGTCTCACACATGTACATACATTGTAACAGTGTGAGTTAAAGAACCTATTTATTTTCAGAATTATTTCCAGTAATTTAAGAGAAAGACCACTGACTATTGAGAGTGATTATCAATTAAAGTGGCTCTGCCACAATCAATAAATAAAATGTATTTACTATTTCACTATATCATAAAATGACCGCTTCATAAATATACGATATATTTGTAAAATCATGATTTCTAGAAATTATGTAAACCAATATGTAAGCCTCATATTATTGCTAATTTATTGGCTGGTAAGTAATCGTGCGGTTCATTTTGTTTTACCTAACATTTGCAAGACAAGTGGATGGTAGTTATTTTATAATTTTTGATGGTTTCTATATTACTTTAAGCCGATGTACTTTAAATTGCTGACTATCTCACTCAGTGTGAAACCATGCTGATATGTATTTTGTATTGGCATTGTTTTTATTTAAGACCCTATTATCTTTCGCCCAACAGCTTCAAACATTTTTTGTCATCTGTTCTTCTTACGTTACTTTGAACTGCATGTGCAGCCCTCAATAACTTCTTCCAACCAGTACCCCCATACAAGACGGGGGACATCAAAAGAGCCGTAAATATAAAAGCGAAAGCCGAATTAAACAACCTGCTTATGGATCTGGTGCTGGAACGCGGTTGGCATAAGTCTAAAGCAAACTTTGTCTCCTTGGACGTGGAAAACTTAGTTGATTTCCCCCTCCTATCTATGGAAGACCTCCATGAGATCCAGCTGGGAATATACCAAATTAAGATAGCGAAAAGCAATACTGCTATTCATAACCACGATGAAACATATCAATTCCAGGTAAATTTCCCATTAATTTAAGAAATACTATTACGAATGTTAATCATATTATACCGCCCTGATTAATTAGTTATTATTTCATTATTAGATTCACAGAGATAAACCCGATTTGATTGGACTGAAAATGGAATCCAGATTTAAAACCGGAACAGTCCATATATGCTGGGTTAGCTATCGGCATTATGGAGTGGGTCCTAGAAGCATCACAGGCTAATACTGCTGATGCCAACAAGGAGCAAGAACACTGGGATGCTGTACTCATGTTATGAGCGAAATTTGGTATTTTGAATTCGGTCTTTACATTAGCAACTTAAAATACCATGCTGAAAGTATTGGTACAAACGTACTAGATGGGTGCGGTGAATGGGTAACTTTATGAGGATTTATTGGCTGTGTAAAATCATTTGCTTCAAATAATGTGAGACTTTTTGCAGGATGGAAAGACGGGACCTAGACAATAAATGATCTGAGGTTGCATGTTCTTGGAACTCTGGAATGTCATTCAGTAGTGTGCTTCTGTTATTGTATTAGCGCATATTTATGAATTTAGTTACAAATATTAATTATTAATTATTACATGTGCAAGTAGCACATTACTAACATGTGTTTGTGTAGTTTAATGCAGTTTTTGCAGATATGTATTATGTATTGTTTACTTTATGATGGTTATATTTTGCATGAAATCTTAGCATGAGCAATTTTAACGGACGCGATTGTCTGTCCACGCAAGTTTCTGCATAAAGAATAATATGAAACAAGAATAATGGTTTAAACTATAACTGATTAGATATTGTATCTGGCGTTTTTAGCATTTGCAAATATTTGCTCTATTTGGTGTATAATTTCTCAGCAACCAGTCATGTACTGTCAACTTGATGCTAAAATGCCAAGTAGGTGGGCAACTTCCGTTGGACGGGGTTCCGGTTTCTGTCGTGTTCTATTTTCATTTTAAATGATTAATTAGTGGCGTTACATAAATTAAACCGTTTTACTAAATTAATCTGTTCATTTTTGTTATACTGAAACTAAATTCACCAAGAACCAATTTTTGCTGAAAGTTAAAATACCCGGGAACTGTGTATACTTATGTAAACGGGTAATTTACAGGTCTAGCGCTCTTAAGAAATCTGATCCCTCGGTTAAAGCGTGGGCTGCTGAGTATGGGAGGAAAATAGCCCATTTGGTATATTATTTATACGATTTTTGGTGTTACCAAACGTACTTGATAATCAGAATGCTTTCAGTGCAAATTCTAAGTATTTATCGTTAGAAAATTAGATTCACTGATATATGCATTTGTTAAATAATAATAAATACTAAGTTCACAAGCCTTATTCGCGCGTTCGCGCTGGGTTAGGTAGTATTGACATAGAATGCTTTGTGTACTATTATTGAGCCGATTTTAGTTCACATAATTATGATTTGCATTGTGAAATAAAAGGTCGTACCCTGATCAAAATTTCGTTTAGTATAAACTGCTTTTAATGCATTTATGAGGAACTTGAACACCGTAAATATTTGGACTTAATTATAGCTCAACATTTTTGTAGTTTATTTTAGAACGTTTTTCAGCATTAAGTCAAATAAAGGCATACTTGGAACAGCTGAGGTACTGATTGCAAGCTTCTAGCCTGAAGTTTAAAATATTAAAAAACATTATGAATAGTTTCTAATCCTTTGCTTGTGTAATATTTTAATTAACTAAAATTATTTATTGCATTACAATTATTGACTTATTTTTTTTTCAATTATTATGACTTATTTTATTTCAATTATTATGACTTATTTTATTTCAATTTTTATGACTTATTTTATTTCAATTATTATGACTTATTTTATTTCAATTATTATGACTTATTTTATTTCAATTATTATGACTTATTTTATTTCAATTATTATGACTTATTTTATTTCAATTATTATGACTTATTTTATTTCAATTATTATGACTTATTTTATTTCAATTATTATGACTTATTTTATTTCAATTATTATGACTTATTTTATTTCAATTATTATGACTTATTTTATTTCAATTATTATTTTTTATTTTATTTCAATTATTATTTTTTATTTTATTTCAATTATTATTTTTTATTTTATTCTAATTATTATTATTTATTTTATTCTAATTATTATTATTTATTTTATTCTAATTATCATTATTTATTTTATTTTTAATTATTATTTATTTTAATCTAATTATTATTTATTTTATTCTAATTATTATTTATTTTATTCTAATTATTATTATTTATTTTATTCTAACTATTATTATTTATTTTATTCTAATTGTTATTTTTTATTTTATTCTAATTATTATGATTTATTTATAATTAATTAATCAAAAGTAATTAAGTTCTCATTGTATACCTGCCTAATCACCTAGATTTAACTGAAGTTCAGAAAGTTGGCTCGCTTTAGTGCAAATTAATAGGATTAATGATGTTTTCATATTAGTCCATTGAACTGACAAATGTAAAATATCGTCTTACTTTAAACTTTGTTTTTGCCAAATATACTTATTTTAGCAATCTTCTGCACGCTTCAGCCTTAGCAGAAGTGTGTGTCTGAACAAGGCCCACATGCAAAAGTTCAAATCGGGCTGGAGTGGTGCGAGAAACATACAGAAACTGTATATAGCGAATGCCTTAGAGCGACCGCTGTAACAGCATTTTGTTGCGCCACCAGCCGAGATGCGAACACATAACCTGGGTAGCTAGCCCAGTGTTACCGCGCTATCTCGGCCTCAACTGAAATTGGAACAAAATTTGTGTATATAAACAATTGCATACAGCGATTGTTGTTCAGCTTGTTTTTACCACGGTCTGGGTTAAGCACATTGGTGTATATGATTTTTAAATCAAGGCATGACCGCGCCTCAGAGGGGTGGAATACTTTGAAATATTGTATTTGCAATTTAATTTAAAATACATTTCGTAATCCGTATTTTTCTCGTTGTAATTACTTAAGGTATTTTGTGTTTGGTAGTTTGTCAGGAACATAATCTCTAATGTATTTTGGAGGTATATGAGCTTCATGTTATTTTGTACTTATTGACTGTAATTTTTTTCCATCCCGTATTTCAAGTACAAATGACACTTTCAGAATACATAGCTGTGACTGCTGTCCAGGTGGTCTGTAGTATATGTCTCAATAAACATTTTAAAAGGTAAATACCAATTTGAAACATTTTGCAACCAATTGTTTAAATGTTTTCGACTGGTTTGTAGTATTGGCTTATTAGGTATTCCCTTTATTGTATATTAATGTGCGTTGGACATTATAATTTAGGCTTTTAATTTTATTTAAATTAGTATCGCGATTACCATAAATTGTCCACGTAGTGTTATTCGTTTTAAGTAAAATTATTTGTGGGACATGTTAATCAACTTCTACACAATGCTGTAACTGTAAACTCTACTCATGTGCATGTTACCTTACGTCTGCGAAATAATTTATGGTTTCTGGAGAGACTTTACTCTGACTTATTTAAAGATCTGGGAATGATTCGTAGGTCTTTACCCATTTTGAGAATATTTTCAGTATATATTTTATTTAAAATTTGGTATTTTCATTTAGTATTTTAGGTTTTTTTTTCGGGAATATAGCAGTGACAACATTTCTACCCGCATATTTATTTCCAAGTACCTTGTAACTTGTTTCAACGTGCAACAATATAGCACAGAACTGCACGATGGTAAAATAGTTGATAACCCAGTCACTGTCCTTTAATTGGCGGAATAGAGAACTGTGTTCAATGTAAAGGTTGTGTGTGGAGCCAGAATTCGATCTTTAAAGTACTCTCACAATCAGTACGCGTAATAAACAAAGTAGGAAATAATCAATTTTCATAAATTTGCGCTTAGGAAAAATATTTTTCTTATCCATCAATATCCAATCATTTCTAAAATAAAAACCGACGTTACGGAATTAAGCATGAGATCGGTTTGGTTTAACGCGATTATCCGACCATCGGTTAACCAAAAACAAAACAGTTCGAATAGAAAAGTCGTAACCGAATTGAAATAACCGAACGGTTCGGATACCAAAGATGCTAGCCTATCCTACATGTAGGCCTATTTATAGGGTGGGTGCGAGCTATTTGCAGAAACAATAATTATAGGCAAAATAGGGTGCACTGGTTTTCGAAAAAAATACCTATAAAATAGGAAATGCACACCTGAATACACGCGGTAATGTAGGCATATATGTAGGCTGCACAAAAATACGCTTGTATGAAGGCATAAATGTAGGCTGCACGAAAATACGCTTGTATGAAGGCAAATATATAGGATGTATATACATAACTATTGTCACATCATGGAAGTTGTATCTCAATGCAAACCAAAGTGATTTTTAAACGTTGGAATATCAGGGGATGCGGGACATCTGAGATTTTCCATTCAAAATAATATCCATATCCATACATAACTAAGTACATATACATATATTGTACGTGATTGCTCGATGGCTTATACTAACTGTAATGCAATACGACCAATCAATATCAGTTTCCCCAAAATGCATGAGTACACCAATTTTGAAGAAGTACTCACAATCAGTTTGTTTAAAATTATGATGCATATGATAGTAACAAACAATTGCGAGTGTTTGCTGATGCAAATAAACTAGCAAATGAGGGGTAGCCTAAATTTTTTCTAAACTAATGCTATATGTCCAAAATAAATTTGCTAAAATAAAAACAGCAAAATATAATTATGAATTTTAATAAAAATATAATTTAATTCTACAGTATAGGGTACCATGTACGAAGGTGCTAAGACTTTCCGTTGCCGTGTATAGGCAGAAATGTAGGAAGCGGCAAATTCCTACTTGTAGGCAAGGATATAGGCCCAAGCAATTGCACAAACAGGCGAGAAGGAAGGCCCCTCCTAAACTGACTGTAGAGGTAGGATGTAGGATAGGCAAAATCAGTTTATCATCTTACGTCAATGCCTAACCGGATATCGGTTTCGGATCGGTTCGGTTTTAAATATGAATTTATCCGTTCGGTAGTAATCGAAGTAAATGTAATCTCTCGGCATAGCTGTTCTAGTCTAGTCGGACTAGACTAGAAATGACTAGGCTTGACTAGACGTTAGGCATTATTTTTCGAAAAAGATTTAGCCTAGACTGGACTCCAAAGACAGTTGAGAATTTAGACTAGGAGTAGACTAGACTTGAACTGCTAAAAATTCCTAGGAATAGACTTGAACTTGACTGTACAAAATAATTAACTCTATTCAAGTCCTCTTTTGAAAACCTTGAGTAAAACCATTTCCCGAATATTAAACCCTGCGAGCACAACGTTCATGAATTTCGCTCAAATCAATCACACGCCACGAAAACATGCCTCTGTAGTAATTGAATGTACTTACAAGGATCGTTTGGGGCACTTTGAGATGTCATTTTCAGCATTCTTATCATTTTTAATGTGCGACCGTTTCGTATCTGATCAATATGCAACAATCTAATTTGCATTGATTGTTCCATCTCATCAGTAGGACAATCAATGAAACAAGATCTAGTTTTTGTGTTAAGATGAGTTCTCAAAAACCCGAAAGAAAATCTGCGCATACGTATTTCGCTTATAGTAAAATAATCGTCGAGAAAAATGCCGAAACTGTGCCCAAAATTGATAAACCAGCAATAATAATCCAGAACAGGTCACAAAAATTTCCCAGAAACAGTTGACACAATATATCAAAAGTGATGACAAAAAACAAACTATTGCCAGTACATCAAACGATCCTCCTTGAATCGACTGAATTAGCCGTTCCATCAAACATTAGTAAATCTTCATCAGTACATACATTATTATATATACTACAACTGATATGTCATCAGTGGATACCTACGACTCCGTAATAACAGCATAAACTACCTTCAAAATAATGATGAAAAGCGATGTTTGGGACCATTTTGGTCTTACTGGCGATTTGGTTCTTAGATTTTTTGTTGTCATTTGAAGTTAAATAATAGGTAGAATTTGATAAAAACTAGTGTAATAATTATTTTAAGTTTAAACGACATTTATATTAAAACAAAGAATTTCAGAAAAGATTTTAATAAATAGTACTTATCTGTTTCGAATGAAGAACTTCATCGAACTTTTTCACTGGTAAAATGTGCAATATTGTTTCGGTTATTCGGATAACGGACAAACAGTTCAGTTATAAAAATCATCCGAATCGATGTATGGCGGTTCGGTTTCGGATACGAGTATTTTTTTATCCGAACAAAAAGGTTCGGTTCGAATTTTGACAAAACATTAACCGAAAACTTCGGTTACGGTTCGGATTTATGTTTTATCCAGGGATGTCAACGATTAATAATCACGATTAATGATTAACGATTAATGATTACTAATTATTAATCATCAATCGTTAATTTAGTAAGCTTGGATTGTTTGAAATAATCATCAATTGTAATCATCAATTAACCTTTTTGCAAAAATCAATCATCAATTGTAATCATCAATTAACCTTTTTCAAAAATCAATCATCAAATGTAATCATCAATTAACCTTTTTCAAAAATCAATCGTCAATTGTAATCATCAATTTACCGTTTTCAAAAATCAATTATCAATTGTAATCATCAATTAGCCGTTTTCAAAAATCAATTATCAATTGTAATCATCAATTAGCCGTTTTCAAAAATCAATTATCAATTGTAATCATCAATTAGCCGTTTTCAAAAATCAATTATCAATTGTAATCATCAATTATCGGGCTGGCGACGTCTCCAAAATTCTAAGCAGGCTAGGGATCGAAGAAGTTTTTACTAAGCAGTGTCCGGTGTATCTGGCTGATAATATAAAGGATATAATACACTCTGTTTACGATCAGAGCAGTTTACACGACATGAACAGAATCCTGAACTCCTCGTCTCACCCTTTGTACAAGTTAGCTTATTAAAATGATAAATGCAAGCAGTATCTAAATACCCACATTACATTGTTAATTGCAATCCTCAATTAATTAATTTTCAAAATAATCGTTAATAGTTAATTGCAATCATCAATGAAAATTATTTTTAAAGTAATCGTTAATTGTAATCATCAATGAAAATTATTTTCGAAGTAATCGTTAATTGTAATCATCAGTGAAAATTATTTCTAAAGTAATCGTTAATTGTAATCAACACGGAAAATTATTTTTAAAGTAATCGTTAATTGTAATCATCAGTGAATAATATTTTCAAAGTAATCGTTAATTGTAATCATCAGTGAAAATTATTTCTAAAGTAATCGTTAATTGTAATCATCAGTGAAAATTATTTCTAAAGTAATCGTTAATTGTAATCATCAGTGAATAATATTTTTAAAGTAATCGTTAATCGTAATTATTAATTATTAGTTATAAGCCCATTAAACATTAATTGTAATTATAAATTCATTTTGTTTTCGAAGTAATCGTTAATTGTAATCACAAAATTGGAAATTGACATCCCTGGTTTTATCCGAACCGATCTCCTGCTTATACGGAATGAAGGGCCAGAATTATTATTGCAGTGATTTCCAACAGTATTTATGGATAGATGCATGCAAATGTATTTCTCCATTCGATGCTTTAAAAGCATTATTATAGCCTGAATTATTATTTCAAATATAACTAAGAATGCCCGTAAGAAACCTGTAAGATTAGAATTCTTGAGAAAGGTCTCAGGTTTTACCCCTGGGTAAGCTTTTACTACTACATTATTGAATCTTAAGCACTAAAGCACGTCCAATTAGATCGATTTTTTTGACACAATAAAAATAATACATGAAAGAATTCTAGGCCGCAAAATGTCTTATACCAAAAACATTATATAGAAATCTGTTCTAGACGTAATTTAGTTGTCCGAGTTCTTGGAAAATGCGGTTTTACCCCGGAGTAAATTTTTGTTCCGGCGTGTTTAAATCTGAAGCACTTATCCACTTCCAATTCGGCTATTTCGTAATTCAAACTAATAAGTGCAGAAACACAATAAAAATAATATACAGCAAAAAAATACAATGTAATAGTTTCAAATATTGTTTTGAAAATACCTAAAAATGCATTCACTTTTCAGTTTAGAATTTAATTTAGTTGTCCGAGTTCTTGGAAAGTACGGTTTTACCCCGGAGTAAATTTTTGCACAGGCATTTTGTAAACTTAATCACTAAAGCTGTACTTCTAATTCGGGTATTTCGTAATTCAAACTAATGAGTACAGAAACACAATAAAAGTAATACATGAAAGAATACAATGTCATCAAACAAACATTACAGTATTTAGAAATCTCTTCCAGACGTAAATGTCTCCAACATTTCAAGTCCCCACAACGGCTGATCCATCAATAAGTACCTTCCAGTATTCCTAACCATGATGTAAGTCAAAGTCCCTGCCTTTTTAACATATCCCGCAACGTCCTTGCCAACTCTCCAAACTTTTCTGTCAGCGTCAAGAAACTCGTCTCTTCCGTACCAGTTCAATGATTCCAAGGCATCCGTCAGTTGAGAATGTATTGCCACAGCGTCAAACTGTGCTGAGTAAATGAGAAACTTGTAATTTTTTTTATTGAGTAACTCGGCTAGCAATTTCCCATCGGAAGTCATGGTCTCCTCGTTGAACTTGTCATGAACTTTCCAGTTAATTAAGGAGAAATTGTGGAGACCCACATGAAGGTACCGGTGGATCTCGCGTGAGTCAATAAACTTAGCAAATCGTTCCAGCTCTGCAGGTTTCTTGGAATGAAGAATACTGTACGGATTGCTTAATCCAGTGTAGTTCTCATAAAGACTTTTGGGATATGCCGTGAGCTTTCCTCCCAACTATTAAAACATATTTATATTTCAAGGCGCACTGATTTGTTCCTTTTTAAAAACAAACATCACAATAATTATTATTTAAACATTATTTTCTTCAAAACTAATGTAATCATTCACCAGAAACGCTTCATCCAATCTCTTAGCTTTGATCAAGTCATGCAATTCTTCCTCTTTCTCAAGAAAAGTTGCCAGCTGGTCATTCTCAATCAAATTCATGTCATAGAAATATTGACCGAATCTAGTTTGCTTGTCCGCATGAAATAACGGTGACCCGAATATGACACCTTTAAGATTTATTTGAAGATCTGGATTCTTCTCGTTCCCTGATTCAATCTTATCCACGATTTGAGGAACGTGCTGAACTTCACATAGAAATATTACAATCACAATTTGAAGAATGCAAACCAACATGAATTATTTGATTAGAAAATTAGAATAAATTTGCACGCTTTCAATTTACAGTCTCTAACCTGCCATTATTTCTCCAGCAATAAAAAATTCTCGCTTTCTGTATTCATGAAATAGTGTGAAAAATTGTTGTAAAGCCTTGAACAACTCAGCAGCTTCATCTTCCTTATTTTTTGCGTAGCCTTCTTCCATATCCGTAAAACTAAAACCTGCGTGAATAAAATTGCTTATGGAACTTATTTAATTATTAGTGTAAAAAGCGTTACTTAAAATTCTCCAAAAATACAAAAACATTAAACCTGCTCCAACCGGAACGTCAATGTACAGCATTGAATGTGTTTTTGCCCAGGATTCATTTCTCTCTTGGAGGCGAAATTTCTCGTCGAGGAAAAACGGTCCATTTTCCAAAAATACGGCTCGAAGACACGAGTAACCGCTCGCCTCATTTGCCCAAAGAATTACAGAAGCACTTTCAGGGTTTTCCTACGAATAAATAGAAAATGCTTACACCGAATATTTACAATTCAAATACTTTCAGAAAGTCTATATATTTTGATGGTTCTTTCGCTGATTCTGAGCTGAATCCTTTGCTTACCAAAGCAGGGAAAAACCAAAAGAAGACATTGGCGTTATTAGCCTTATCGACTGTGAGATACCCGCTGTAACTTGGCAAATCGTAATTAATAGTCGTTTGAATGCGGAACTGATTCATGTGATCTGCAGATAACTCCCGAGCTTCACTCAGTTTACCTGCTTCAATCAAAGGGGTAAGGAAAAGTTCTGTATCGGACTCCGTGTCCGCTGGGGCACAATGAACAATTTTGTTGGATAGAGTATTGAAGAGAAGGAAAAGAATTATGTAACTGTATAATGTCGACATGGTTGCTCGTTGTGTGGGATCCAGCGATTCTATTATATCTAGTTAACTATGAAGTTTTTCTGGAGTATTTATAGATAAAATTTATAAAACGTAATAAATTATTATATATTCATGCGTAATACTGTTTTACAATGTAAGTACTTGTGTTCACAGCCCGTTTTCACACGCGTTGTCCAAGCGGTTAAAGTGGCATTGACTTTTTAATTCTTTCGATTTGCGATGTTACAAAAAATAAACTATAGCTATTTAAGCATCTATACAAATGCAGGTACATAAGTGTGGGAGCAGGAACTGGCTCTCCTCTATTGTTTCTATATATATATTTTTCTGTATAATTAGTAAAACTAAGCATTTACTAATTATATGCTATACCTTCATTCCCATGCGGGTAAATGTGAGTACACTTATTATTTATGCGTAAGTATTTTTTTATGCGAGCGTTGCTCTCAATCAGTATTTATTACTTGAGTTTTTGCAAAAATAACTCTGAATTTAAGAATTCAGTGTAGTGGAGTTTTTTTAAAAAATAGTACAAATATATACCTGTTTAATCGATCTGCTGTACCGAGAATATTCCGACAGTCATTATGTAATAAAAGCATTCGATCGATTATGGAAATGCATTGAGTTTCGACTTCAAGCACGTTTTTAGGGTTCACACTCGAGTTTAAAGTTAGCAGTCAATTAAGTTTGCATTACAGTTGTAAACTGAAACCCTATTTTCGAGTTTAATTTTAGACTCAACCTGAGATGCTGAAACATTACACTCTGCATACTTACCAGCATTAATAGATTTGATTAATAATTTTTCTGACTGAAATTCTTTAAGACCATAATTATCTCTGAAATAATGGTTAAATGTTAAAGGAGCTAATAATATTGCCAAAATGTTAATTTGAAATGTCTCGAAGGAATTAAAGAATAATAATTTAGAAATTAAAAATCGTGAATTGCAATCGGTTGACCGACAGCTCAATGAGCGAAGCGATGGGCGACTTATGTGTTTCACATGAGTATAAATGAAAATTATTTCGCACCTGTAGCACAATTTGTTTTTTTGTTTGAACAATTTTCCTAGGAACTTAAATATTTGAACTGGTTTGCACACACAAGTGTTGAAATGTTGAAGTGAAGTTAAAAGCCCAATCCCATTTTCCATCAGATGTCAATCTTTTTAGAAATTTCGAAAATTGGAACATTCGAAGTGGTTTGCACAACATTTTTATGGAAAGGGGCAAAGAAAATTTAAAGCGGAAATTATTTTTTTGAAATTTTTCAAAATGTCTCGAAATATCCACAAATTCAAAATGGCTGGTCAACAGGAGGATAAGTTGGATAATCTTTTTCCAGCTTAGCTCAATGGTATATAAGCTTTTGTGTCGACAAGTTCAAAATCAAATTCGCTCCAAGATTCCGTTTATTGAAAAAATTTATATATTTTTTGGAAAACTGGGAAATTCAAAGTGGTAAGTGGTAGTTTGATAATTTATGAGGTCAGGGCACTGCTGCCCTAATCTAGTCAGACTTGACAAGAAAAGTCTAGACTTGACTAGATTAGGAATCAAACTTCACATAAAAGAGACTTGACTACGCA
The DNA here is from genome assembly GCA_947179485.1 of Allacma fusca. Classification (NCBI taxonomy): domain Eukaryota; kingdom Metazoa; phylum Arthropoda; class Collembola; order Symphypleona; family Sminthuridae; genus Allacma; species Allacma fusca. Next base: position 57,085,387 of record OX359246.1, on the reverse strand, counting down.
TGGTGTTAATATTATGAAACTTGACTGCAAAGGAGTAGGGCAACTTGCGAAAACACACGACTTAACTAGTCTTGGCTTGCATGACTTCTTATAAAAGCTAGAAAAATCAAAATTACTTCAGATTCCCTCATGTAGTTTTAAATCAAAGCTAGTTAGCCATTATTACATCATCAGTACCGTTTAGTGTTTAGTATGCTTATAAAAAAAAAGTAAATATATAGTTTCATTTCAAAGGGTCAAAACATTGTCAGCTGTGCCATGTAGAAATGTTTAGGAACACTATTTTTATTCTTTTACAATGCAATTGATTACAATGAAAACTAGGATACATTATTTCCCACATTATTTTCTATATTTAAAAGCTTTATTTTTTGCAAAAGGTTTTTTATTATTTATATTTAAAATGTAAATAAACTTAAAATTAGCTTGACGTAAAGCCCTTTTTCTTGAAAAACTTGAATCAACACTTACTGTTAAAGTCGACAAAAACTAACTATAGACTGACAATTATTATTGTTACTTCCTCAAAAATCTTGCTAAACATTATTCTTGTATTGACTGATCTTGCAAACTACACATGTTATTTCTCATTTGTAGGTCGTTTGATGCAAATAAGCATGAGTCAGGGGGAAATGTTTTTGTAAAACTCCCAAGAAATCATTTTTAAATTTCCCGGCTGAATCTGTAGGAAGATTTTCAACGACCGACTGGGAAATGTATAAGACAAAATTGAAGCGTAAATAGCCCTTTTGAATTCTTTTGTATTTTTTACGAACTTTCGAAAATTGAAAAATTCTAAGTGGTGATGAAAAAATTCTAAATGATCATCCATGAGTTCACGGGAACGTGCAAACTAAATTTAAAGTGTTAACGTCAATTTTGAATTTTAAATTTTTTTCAAAATTTCGAAAAATGAAATAATTCGAAGTAGTTTGCACATCTACATGGTTTGAAGATTATATTGGGCAAATTTGTCCGGAGCTTAATGGTTTAGAAGCCTTTGTGCCCACAAGGTCAAAACCGAGATCGCTTCCGTATTCCGTTTGTTGAAAACTTTATCATATTTTTTGGAATTTTGAAAAACTGGGAAATTCTAAGTGGTTGCATGATCATTCATGAGTTCACGGGAATGTGCAACTAATTTTAAAGTGTAAACATCAATTTTTAATTTTAATTTTTTTTTCAAAATTTTGAAAATTGAAAAAAGTGGTTTGCACATCTACGTGGTCAGGAGGTTGTGCTGCTGATTTTGTTTTCCATTTTAGTTGAATACTATGGAAGCCTTTGTGTCCACAAGGTCAGGACCGAGATCATTCCATTATATCGCTTCGCTCATAAATTTTTTTTTTTAAACTACATTTTTGTGGGAAAAGCTATATTTTTTTCTGCCTAGCGCAGCTCGTACTAATATTTGGCAGCTATGGAGTGTGTAACTGAATTCTTCTGAACTTTCTATAGTTGCTAATCGGGCGAAAGAACTCAGACAGCTCCAAAACCTTCCTAGTAAGGGAGCGTTCACAAATGATGTCATCAAGATAGTGGGTAGGTGCTAACGGGAGATGATGATGTTGATGACTTAGTGGTAGGGTGGATTTTGCCAGATGTTGATGTCATGTTACCAACGATTTTATTACTTAACTGGTAAAAGTTTTGGTCGTTTGAATCAACCTGCTTCGGCTTAATTACTTGAAATAAACTTGTGTGAATAGGCAATTTAAAATAATCGCTTTAAAAAGAATTAAAAAGTTAAGAATTAAAACTACAAGCCTAAAGCGTACCGATACACCGTTTGACATAACTGTCAAGGAAACCGATTGTAGGTTATTTTTATGCGGTCGCTAATAACGCTTCTCAAAGTAGGTTAAGAATGATTTAAATTCAATACACGTGCGCATCTTATCTGGTGCATCAATGTAATATTTGCTAAATATTTTGTTTTCTTCTACCCGTTCTATGACATGACCAATATTATCTTGATGCAGCTAACACCAACCTTTTCACTGACAGCTGGAGTTTTTATTGATTTGTATAGCCACGTAGAGGCGTACAAAGTATAGAGTTCATATAATAATTACTTTTAAAATTGTCAGTTATATTATGTTCATTGTGGTCGAGTACCATGGAAACCCTCGTCAACATCTAAAAAACAAACAAATGTTAAATGCTTTTTATATTATAATAAAAATGTTTAGCCACTAGTTAAGTAAAATTAATAGATCCAAGAAAAAAGAGTTTAGGAACAGCCGAACTGAACGGAGCAAGAGAAGCTCTCCTGATCGAGTCGTCTGTAGCTTGCCATTTTACTCTTCCACTTGTTAATAATTTAAATAAAGAAAATTGTAAACTACAATTTCTGTCACTCATATCTGGACAATTACTATCATAAACTTCCCGGTCTCACCAGTCAGATTAGAGCGCTGGAACAAGTTAAAACGTTGCGTCAGTTTTTCACGTCCTTTAAACTTAGAGCATTGAAGGGGGATTGAGTTGGTCCCGCTAGCCACAAAATTCTGGTCCTTTGAACCGGATCTTCCGAATCCGGGTAGCCACAGCCAAAACAGCCATCTTACATCATTAAAAAATCCATAGCTCAGCATCAAAGATGAACCAGGACAAGGTCGGAACGCGCCATACGTTGAGGTCGACAGCTGGTAAGCCACCACTTGGCCATGGAGATTTGGTCAGCTGGGACAAGCTAAGAAAACAACGTCCAGCTTCAACTCAATTTCCGGGTACTTCGTTTGATTGAAGTAGTTACGTGGAGCCATTGAATCGAATTGTAACAGAATATCCAAACATGAATTCTAAGAGTACAAAATCAATTACGAAAGGATCAAATTCTGTAAAAAGACATTTTACCAAGTGAAGTGAGCTCTTTCCGAACAACTGAAAGCTCAATGAGACGACTGAATCTTCAAGTCGAAGTACGAACACAGACGGAATTAAACCGTCTTGGTGATGAAGAAGACGAAATCAACGCCACCATTTCCCGTCTGGAACTGCAAAAGAAAAGGTTAGCTGGAGATAAAGAATTATTTCAAAAATCTTTAGACTTAGAGAAGTCAATTATCGAGGAAGGTAGGGAATTCGACGACGATTCTCAAAAGCTTTCTGATGATGAAGACGTGGAAGTCAACGATCCCGACGAAAATCAATACTACTTTGAAGATTGCAGTTCCAGGAATGCAGAAGTCCACGCTTCGACGAAATTTGAAAATCCTGTTTTGACAGAATCTGTCTCACTTCTCAGTCATTTCCTAAGCTTTTTCTAGATTCATTGCAGATTCAATCATTGTCGCTAGCCAAGAACCTGGAAAAGCAAAACAAAAGGAAGAAATGAGCACATTTATAGCTCGTCAAACTGGATCGAAAGAGTTGCCATTTTTCTTTGGTAATTCTGAGGATTGGCCTGCTTTCTACGCTTCTTTCCAACGGTGAACCGTCAATTGTCAATTTACTGAGGATGAAAATCTTTTTTGCCTACAAAAGTCTTTGAAGGGAAGAGCAAAAGACGGTGTCCAGGGTCTACTCGTCTCTCCAAACAACGTGCCACAAATCATGAAGGTCTTGGAAAGGAAGTTTGGCCAGCCAACTTTCATCATAGAGAAGATGGTTCCCAAAAATTAAAGACTTGCCCCGAATAAAAGATGATAAGCCTCAACAAATCAGCAAATTTTCCGAAGCCGTCGAAAATCTCGCGGCTACCATTGAGAGCCTAAATCGACCAGCACATCTCCAGAATCCCATCCTGCTGAAAGAAATTGTCACCAAGTTACCATTTCATTTATCTTTTCGGTGGGCACAAAAGGTTGCAGCATCCCTAGAAAAAGAATCAAATGTCAAAGATTTTGCCAACTAGATAAGTACCATTTCTGGCGCTGTAAGCTTATCAAGCATTGTCAACCCGCATTTCGATAAGCACGATGGAAATGTGAAAATCAAGAAAGGAAAAGAAACTTTCATGGCAACCACGAATACGAAGAAAGTTGAGAAACAGTACTGTATTAGCTGTAATAAGCCCGACCACAGGGTAGAAAATTGTAAACACTTTGTAGCATTGGATTATGATGGGAGATGGGAAATAATCAAGTCAAAGAAAGTCCTGAATTTAACAACAAATCAGGTGAAACAGTTATGGTTTCGAGGGTAACCGAAATTTCATCAGTAATGCCGAACGTCTCATCAGTCACACCGGAAGCTAACCCCAAACCAAACGAAACAGTTATGGTTTCGAGGGTGACCGAAATCCCTCAGTAATGCTAAAAGTCATTTATCCTTTATGGTCCAAATGCAACATTGGATACTTTCGCTATTTTTGATGACTGCTCAACTACATCTTTGTTGGAAGCCAGCATTGCAGATAAACTCGGTCTTGAAGGTCCATCTGATCCACTCAGAATTCAGGGAACAACCTCAATGTGCCATGCTGATCTGAATTCCCGGAGAGTAACGCTGGAGATTTCTGCAAAGAAAGACTTCAAAAAGTTTTCTCTACAAAGAGTAAGGACCGTCCGAAAGTTAAATCTTCCAGTATGCCAAACTGTCAATTATAAGTCTAAGACGTAAATGGAAGTACATACCAGAAATTGATTACAAATCATTTACAAACGGAAGGCCAGTCATACTATTAGGTCAGGACAACTCAGATTTGATTGTGTTTTGCGAAGTCATCGAAGGTCCAAAGCAAGGCCCAATCATCAGTCGCACGAAACGCGGGTGGGTTGTACATGGAGATAATGCCATCGTAAAAGGCCACGTGGACTGTAAGCTCGTTTGTATGACCATTGATGAACCAAAAGATGATCTGCATGAGTTATTGAAGAGTTATTTTACACTGAAATCCTCGGGGGTAAAATGCTGTGGCAATCAAGTAATGCCGCTGGAGGAGGTCGGAGCAAAGGAAATCATGAGGCAGACAACAAAACGTGTGGGTGATTCTAAACTGGTTTGCTTAGGGAAATGGACGACGTAAGTCTTCCTGAAAGCAGGCCGCAAGCTGTAAGGAGGCTGCGATCTGTGGAGAGAAAAATGGATGCAGATGAAAACTACGCCAAATTGTATACTGCTGAAATTGAGGATTATATTTGAAAAGGTTTTGCCAGAAAACTTAATCACGAAGAAGCTGCAGTTCCAAACCTACGTGCCAATATCATGTCCCATTTTGGAGTAGTAAACCCGAATAAGCCAGGAAAAATCCGAGTCGTATTTGATGTAGCTGCTCGAAATCACGGTAAAAGTCTCAACGATTACCTTTTGGCTGGACCAGATTTATACAATCCACTTCCGAGCGTCATTTTCAAATTTCGAGAAAAACAAATTGCAATGATGTGTGACATCGCAGGAAATGTTTCTTCGAGTTGGTATTCGAAAGGAAGGCTTGCTCAGAGATTTCTATGGAGAGGGTCCCATCGAGACCGTGATCCTGACGTTTACAAAATGATATCAATGGTATTTGGTTTGATCTGCTCCCTATCATCAGCTCAGGATGTGAAAAATAAAAATGCGGAGGATTTTAAAGAAGACTTTCCGGAGGCTTATGAAGCAATCGTCAAACGTCATTACACGGATGACTATGGAAATAGTTGCCACGACGTACCAGAGGCCATTAAATTGGCCAAAGAAGTCATCCACAGTCGAGGAGGTTTCAGAATTTGTAACTGGGTGTCCAACTCCAAACAATTTCTGAAAAGTTTGCCACAAGAATTAATATCAAACAATTTACAAAATGTTAAACTCGATGGGAAATTACCAACCGAGAGAGTATTAGGTCAACGATAGAATTTATGCCGAGATATCCTAACATTCTTCCATGACGTACACAAGGTGCCACCTGAAGTCAAAAATCTAGAGAAAAAATGAAAAGAGGGAAGTTCTTCAACTTCTTATGTCAATATTTGACCCGCTAGGGTTGTTGAGTCCTTTTACCATTCGTGCAAAGATTCTCCTTCAACATGTCTGGAGGGACCATTTGGACGGGGTGGACCAGCTACCAGACAAGTACATGCCAGCTTGGAGTCAATTTCTAGCGGAAATGAAGTCACTGACAGCCTTATCAATTCCTCGCTGCTACTCTTCTGGGATGAAAAACATCATTTATTATTGTGTATCAATTGTTTTATTGCAGCGAGATGACGGAAACCATATGATTTTGACTGCTGCTATCTTACAATTAGCTTGTGAAAAGCTTAATAAGTACTCTCCCACCTCTGACAGGCTTGTTTACGTTATGGGAATCGGTGGGTAATAACTTACCAGATAATTTTTTCCTACTTTCGTTTTTGTTTTAAATGTAATAATGCTTAAATTTCAAAACTTAGTTCTGGATCCAATATGCAATTTGAAATGGCATAAGCCAATGAAGTTCGCAGACAGCATTATAAAGCTAATCGCCAGTGAGATATAACTTTTAGGTTTTAATTAAGCCTCGAAGTTTATTTTTCAAATTGGCATGAATAGGAAAACTTTTACAGGGTGGTAGTGTATCATTGGAAATTATTTTATAAATCGACTATACAACCGGAGTCTGTTGTACCTACTTCAATGGTATCATTCAATCAAAGATGTCACTACATAAACGCAACATTTTTGAATCTTAAGCACTAAAGTTCCACTTACTATTAGAACGATCTTTTTGACAATGAAAATAATACATGCAAGAATGCTAGGCCGCCAAATGTCTTATAACACAAACAGTATTTAGAAATCTTTTCCAGAAGTAAACGTCTCCAACATTTCAAGTCCCCACACCGGCTGATCCATCATTAAGTACCTTCCAGCATTCCTAACCATGATGTAAGTCAAAGTCCCTGCCTTTTTAACATATCCCGCAACGTCCTTGCCAACTCTCCAAATTTTTCTGTCTGCGTCTAGTAACTCATCTCTTCCGTACCAGTTCAATGATTCCAAGGCATCCGTCAATTGAGAGTGTATTACTACAGTATCAAACTGTGCTGAGTAAATGAGAAACTTGTAATTTTTTTTATTGAGTAACTCGGCTAGCAATTTCCCGTCGGAAGTCATGGTCTCCTCGTTGAACTTGTCATGCACTTTCCAGTTAATTAATGAGAAATTGTGGAGACCCACATGAAGGTACCTGTGGATCTCGCGTGAGTCAATAAACTTGGCAAATCTTTCCAGCTCTACAGGTTTCTTGGAATGCAGAATATTATACGGATTGCTTAATCCAGTGTAGTTCTCATAAAGACTTTTGGGGTATGCCGTGAGCCTTACTGCAATCTATTAAAACGTATTTATATTTCAAGGATCACTGATTTGTTCCTTTTTAAAAATTAACAACAGTAATTTGCTTATCAGTTATTTTCTTCAAAACTAATGTAATCATTCACCAGAAACGCTTCATCCAATCTCTTAGCTTTGATGAAGTCATGCAATTCTTCCTCTTTCTCAAGAAAAGTCGCCAACTGGTCACTCTCAATCAAATTCATGTCATAGAAATATTGACCGAATCTAGTTTGCTTGTCCGCATGAAATAACGGTGACCCGAATATGACACCTTTAAGATTTATTTGAAGATCTGGATTCTTCTCGTTCCCTGATTCAATCTTATCCACGATTTGAGGAACGTGTTGAACTTCACATTGTCAGAAAAATTACCATCACAAATTGAAGAATGCAATCCAAAATGAATTATTTGATTATAAAAGTAGAATAAATTTGCACGCTTTCAATTTACAGTCTCTTACCTGCCACTAGTTCTCCAGCAATAAAAAATTCTCGCTTTCTGTATTCATTAAATAGTGTGAAAAATTGTTGTAAAGCCTCGTACAACTCAGCAGCTTCATCTTCCTTATTTTTTGCGTAGCCTTCTTCCTTATCCGTAAAGCTAAAGCCTAAGTGAATAAAATTGGTTATTGCGCTCATTTAATTCTCGTGGAAAGGTGTCCTTAAAATTTTCCAAATTAAAAAAACATTAAACCTGCTCCAACTGGAACGTCAATGTACAGCATCGAATGCGTTTTTGCCCAGGATTGATTCCGCTCTTGGAGTCGAAATTTCTCGTCGAGGAAAAACGGCCCGTTTTCCAGAAATACGGCTCGAAGACACGAGTAACCGCTCGCCTCATTTGCCCAAAGAATTACAGAAGCACTTTCAGGTTTTTCCTACGAATAAATAGAAAATGCTTACACCGAATATTTACATTTAAAATACTTTCAGAAAGTCTATATATTTTGATGGTTCTTTCGCTGAATCTGAGCTGAATCCTTTGCTTACCAAAGCAGGGAAAAACCAAAAGAAGACATTGGCGTTATTAGCCTTATCGACTGTGAGATACCCGCTGTAACTTGGCAAATCGTAATTAATTGTCGATTGAATACGGAACTGATTCATGTGATCTGCAGATAACTCCCGGGCCTCACTCAGTTTACCTGCTTCAATCAAAGGGGTAAGGAAAAGTTCTGTGTCAGACTCCGTGTCCGCTGGGGCACAATGAGAAATTTTGTTGGATAGAGTATTGAAGAGAAGAAAAAGAAGTGTGTAACTGTATAAGATCGACATGGTTGCTCGTTGTATGGGATCCAACGATTCGACTATATCTAGTTAACGACGAGGTTTTTGTGGAGTATTTATAGATAAATATATAAAATGTAATTATTATATATGTAAACGTAATGCTGTTTTACATTAAGTATATGCTCACAGCACATTTTCTCATGAGTTGTCAAAGAAAGGTTCAAGCGGCATTGACTTAGGTCCTTTGATTTGTGATGTAAGAAAGGATAAACTATATCTATTTAAATACCTATAATTGCATAATTATTTACATAAGGAACTCACATAACCAGGAACTCGCTCTGTTCCAATGTTTAGTTTAAGCTAATTGTAAGCATTTACTAATTACATATATGATATACATACCTTCATCCCCATACGGGTAAATGTGAGTAGATTGTGTATTATTTATACGTAATAATTATATATGTTGTGGGCGCTGCTCTCAATCAGTAATTATTATTATTTGAAGTTTTGCAAAAAATAATCTAAATTTAAGAATTCAGTGGAGTGGGAAATGTTTTAAATAACATAAAAACAGGATTCTTTAAACGCTCTGTTGTGCCGAGAAAATTCCGGGAGTCGCTCTGTAATAAAGCACTCGATCGTTAACCCACGGGAAATGTATGTACGAATGAGAATCGAGTGCGGAAATGCAATTCCATAATATTTTAATTGGTAACTTGTTACGAAACTGCTTCTCATTCCCACCTTATCGTCTTTAACATGCACATATCGTTGCAGTATGAGTTCAAGAGCCTGTTTATTTTCAGAATTCTTTCCAGCAATCGAAGAGAAAGGCTACTCACAGTTGAGAGTTTGAGAGTGCTCCTCAATTAAAGTAACTCCTCTCTTGCACTCACAATCAGTAATTAAATTTTATTTATGGTTATTATTAAATTATTAATTATTTTCTACGAAAATCCTAAAGGTTTGACTGTATCGGGAAACACTGTGAAGAAAAGTGAGCAATAGGTATTTTTTTTATTCATGATGTTTACAAAATGAAATCAATACTTATGATTCAAAAATGTGTTCTTGTCGGAAATGATATTATACTAAATCCCATAAGTACAGAGACCATAGAAATATATTTTGACCCGTAGTACAATCATAAAATTCTATTTATTTTTATTTTTAGCCGTTGGTTTCTTCTCTGATGAATCTGAATCGTCCTGAAGGTCATTCCAAGGTTGCTGTGTCCCGGAGGCAAAAATGTCAAAGAATATTACAGCACTAATGTAAATTGCGGCTGATATAAAAAACACAATTCTCCATCGTTCCAGCGAGGGCTACAGAAGGGACAAGTATAAGAATTTATATCAAAACTCACACATAGAAATAACTCACAATCAGGGTAAGTGCTTCTCAAAAATTGACTTACATTTTCATTAATCAAAAGACCCGCTGCATAGGGTGCTATGAACCCACAAATATTGGAAGCAGTATTGCTGATCCCCATTAAAATCCCAGCATGGTTTGGTGAGATATCAACATGATTGACAACATATCCTCCAAAAACTAAACCATTGATGCCTACAGCCAATGTGAGAAGGGCCACGGTCATAGTGCGATCACATCCGGAGTAAGCAGCCCCAACGAGTGCAAGCGCTGGGCCAACTTGTGCTAAGAAAACAATTTAAATATTTTTATAGCATTATGTTTCTTCATATTCTAAAAGGAATTTTTGTAAAATATTTTTTTATTGAACATCCTTCTCAACGTCCTGTTAAAAGTCCCATCTGTGACTCAACTTACATATGGTTTGGCAAATCTTCCGTGCTAAAACTGTCCGTAAAAGCTTTTTCGTAATGAGCAAGTCGAGCAGTTGAGTGGAAGCAATTGAGATTATCCACATGAGCAGGTACGGGAACGCAGAGAGCCAACCATTCTGAAGACAAACGTTGACAGCAAAATAGTGTGATTAACATACAAGGAAATCTTAAGTTACATGGCTACCATAATTTGAGTTCATTTTTTTAATTACCTGTTTAATATCGAATTGCAACACGGTCTTCAAATAAGTAGGCAACAATGCCAAAAGCGTGTACAAACCCCATACATGTCCAGAATGACCAATGATAATGGCCCAGACCGGCCACGAAGTAAAAATGGAGCGCCAAGGTGTAGCTACTTTTTCAGTGGATTTATTCCCAATAGAGGTCTCTATGTAATTTCGTTCCTCCTTAGATATCCTTGGGTGGACTGCAGGACTGTCATACATGAAGAAACACCAGAGGACAAACCACACCAATGAAATTACTCCCATGACGTAGAACACGGAGGGCCAGCCACCGAAAACCCCGCCATCTATTAAGTAGCCACTACTAACCATCGTAGCCGCTGTGCCAAATTGAGCACCTAATTATTTTAAAAAATATTTTAGGAAATCAGTTCAAATGTTTTCTTTTCTGGAAATTTTGCTTTTTTTCATAGACTCTCACCGGCATAAACAATACTTCCTAATTTGCTTCTTTCGTCAGGTGGAGCCCAGCTTGCCAGAATGGCATGCATGGCCGGTGTCGTCAAACCCTGTTGAAACAAACGGTCAGTGTAACTCTATATAAAACACTATAAAGAAAATCAAAATTCTGTACATATGTAATGCTCTAAAATACTCTTAAAAACATTATTGCAGCAAATGGCAAAATATTCATTTTTTGCTTCAATGGAATAAATGCTTTTAAAACGGGGACTCTTATAGCAAGAGTTCAGTATTTAATGGATTTTTTGCTCGTGTTCGTCATATTCTACAGCACTTTCGATTCCAGGTTCAAAATTTACGACTGCAATGTCCAGAGAGTAAAACAAAGTATTGATAAAGAAAGAGTTAAAATATTCTAGTTTAACTAAATTATTGTTAAATTTTGTCCTTATTACTACAGAATTTCATTATAGAAGCCAATTTTTAAGATGTATGTACTTGTAGGAGGATTTTATAGACAGCATTTGCTGTATTTGCGTGCATACAATGCGCTGCTTGCCCACAAAGTAATTTACAAAAATTGATGTTCTAAATTCTACGTCATGGCATTGATATGGGGGTCATTGTTACAGTTGAGTGGACCTTCTTAATTGTGTACGGGGTATTCGGAAGTAATGAGAATATTTTTTATCAAGAAAAGACGTTGTGAGATTAGTTTAAAAAACATATTCCGTGAATCGTTGGGGTGAAGTAAAAATAAAGGCATGGATTTAATTTAACGAGCTGTCTTTTCAGAGGGAGTCCATCGTGCCTAGGTTGGACTGAGCTATTTATATTTGAACAACATATCTATAGGATTTTTGACATGAATTACTACGGCAATAATAATATTGTTTATTCACTTACTTCCCCAAGACCTTGAACAACTCTAACAAAGACCAACAAATAAGTGTGAGTTCTTGCAGCGATTGGAGTGGCAATAGCAAAAATAGCAGTCACAAATAATCCCAGACCCAGGGGCCACTTTCCCCCGTATTTTGTAGCCAGAATGCCCCCAGGTAGCTGGGTTAGCACATATCCAAAGAAAAATGATCCCAGAATAAAGCCTTGCTCTGCTTCATTCCACTCAAATTCCCCCTTGGACCGAATATCAATTTCCGTCTCATTACCCAAAACCGTGTGGGTTAAATTCATTTTTAAATGTGGACAGGCATGAATCACGGTGACATTGTCGTTATGACCAGCATGACGCTCGTCGCTGGATTTGACCATCGCAACAATTGCTAATGACAAATTAAATCTCATGGCATAGGACATGGCAAAGGCCCAGAAACCCAAGAGTGCCAATGTATGGCGGGATCCCCAACCTGTGGAATAGGAGACACGTTGTGCATGTTTGTACACACTTGGACTGATACATAATAACATCATTCAAAAATACACACGTTCTTTGTGCATGAAAAATAACATAACAATTTATGTGTCACTTCCTCAAGTGTTAATTTGTTCTCACCTGTGGGTTTCTCAACGGCCAGCACTGATGACTCCATAATTGCAAATAACACTCAAGCAGTTAAAAACTCCAAGTTAAAAATTTGGTCAATGGATCGAGACACTATCACATACACATGTTCCCGTTAAAAATTTTGAAGGTCACAGGAGCCCAGTTGCTTACAAACAGGAGAGTATTAGTTTTGCTGAAGATCAAGTTAGGACAAAAGCAAGGAATACTATTGATGAGCTTTTTGGTCCATTGCTTGAATACTATGCGTGAGAATAATAATTCCACGCGCAACTCCTCCAAAATCTACACTAAATTTAGACGGCCCAAAGATGCCAAAAAAGTATTTATGCTGATTTCCTTGAGACTTGTTGCTTTCACACAATAGGGATGACTTTGGCACACTGTGAAATCCCGGGTTAACATTGCCCTGCACAATACCAGTGAGTGGGGCACTAACCGTAAATGAATGAGATATGTGACCTTAATAACACCGCAAGCTGCCCCCGTTACTTACTAACATATGTTGTTCTCCACAGTTTAAGTATAGTCTGATGTATGTATTTGTATTTCTAACGCAATGGAAGTGAATGTATATTATTTACATGCGTTTATATGCATTCTCATTGGAAGTAAAGCTAAACATTCTTAGGCTTCGCTATTGTTCTTGGACTTTTCGATACACATACATAGATATACAAAATCAACTTGATGTGTTCCTCTGTGTAGCTGTAGCCCCTGCAGGCTGTCAATAAACGTGACAATTTTACTAACGAGAGGTACGAAACATTTCCTATATACACAATTATCTACCTGATGAGTATGCACAACTGTGAGTGTGTGTGTGTGTGTGTGTGGATGTAAACAAATGCATTTCAATTACGAGTGCAAGCCTGAGTCTTCCACAGATGCATTTAGGTGGAACAGCTACAATAGTTACTTCAGGAGTCCTCTATCTGTACACCTGCAATATTCTTAATGAACTCCATTCACATACACGGAATTTAGTGAGTACAGATACATGATCAATTGTGCGGTCGTTACAATTAAATATCCTTTAGAGGCACAAAATTCATTTCTGAGAGAGAAGCTTCTTAAATAAAGATTCCTAAAGATTCCTAAAAACAGGTTTGAGCAATACAAAATACTTTTAATTTCCTACAACGTAACCACATTTGCAGTAAACTCTTCCTATGGAAGCAACCCTAGAAGATGCAAAGACAAAGTACGTCATATGAAAGGCACACAAGGAGAAAAAAACAACAGTGTGGGGGAATGTGCCAAAAAATGTCTGGCCCAATTGAGAACAATAAAAATCATTTTTGAAGATCATGCATGTAAATGAAGATTGAAAAATTTTAGTGTGAACAGTATTTTTTATAGTAAAGAATTTATTGAGCTAAAGTTGTATCGTCTAACGATCTCAAACGTTTTCCTTAAAAAATCCCTTACTATGGTGTGATGCTTGAATTTGTCGAAGTATGATTTCTAGAAAAAACAAAAATTTTCAAATTTTTCCGGGAAAAGCAAAAAGTGTTGGTAAAAATAGAAAATTTCGGAACTCTACGTACTTTTGTCCTTGTCATACACGATCTTTGGGGAAGTTTGGAAAAATCGGATTTTCTTGGCTGCTTCAAATCCCTCTCGCGCTTCTCGCTCCGTGTTAAATTGAATTCTTGCTCGTCTTCTACATTTAAAATCTTTATATTACTATTTGTACGTCTATTTCCTATATATTTAAAAAACATGTGCGAACAGCTGAACCTCTGTTTACTGGACCCTGCATTTACAGACAATGAAAGTTTTGCAATTATGTCAAATATTTTTAAAATAAAAGGGAGTCAGGGGGGGGGGGTTAAAACGGGGTGAAAAGCGTAAAAAACGCTTATGTTTTTGCCTTGCCTGTCCTTCGGATTCAAGGAACAGCAAGAATACAAAGAAATTTTATAGAAAATTTTTTAGTCCCCCTTGGAAATAATACTGAAGATGTTCTACTAGTAATTTTTGTATATACGACCGAATTCCTTTCATCAATTGAATTTAGTTTCAAGGGAATTCCAACAGTCTTACGCACCCTACTTTATTAATCATTCTAAAATCTACTCTTGAAGCAGCTGGTAATTCTTCCTTTACGAGATCCCAAGTAAAATATTCAGGGATGTTGATTATATCAATGGGTGCAGGATATTTTTCTGAAAATAATACTCTACGTTAGGCTTATTAGGTTGCATTTCTTTCTTATATAATGGAAGTCTAATAATAATTAATACGCAGGGAAAGTCGTGGGTCGTCAAACAGGATGCTTCATTAAATCATTTCAGGTTTTTAAATTTTAAAATGCTCCTTACGAATCTTCATAAGTCGGATCTGAGCATTATGTCCTTTAAATATTTTCTTTGCTCGGTTGTAATTCCATTCTGTGATTCCCATGGGACCGAACCTCAGGATGCCGATTTGACTATAATTATTGGAAAAGTTTATTTCCTATTTTATCTATTGTATACTTTCAGCCGATATGATTATTATTATTATAGAACAGGAGAAACTTACCCTACAGCGCTCGCATTTATTTTCACATGGTATGCAGAAGGGAAGTCTTCTAACAGTGTGGATTTGGTGGTTGTAGATGGAACGTAACATATTTCAAGTTGAAAGGTGGTTTGGCAAGATCCCTTCGGCAAAAGTAATAATTAGATTTAATCAATGAAAATAATTGTCTGTAAGTATAAAGTAATTGTCTTTAAGTTGCTTTCATATAAAATCTGTAGTTTTAAATAAGATGTTTTTCCTGTACAGAATTATGTCCCATTCCGCATCCAAAGTCTCCGAAACGCTGGAAAGGATCCAGATTCCAGATTACAGCTTCATCCTAATGATATATGTACATATGCACAACAAAGAATTATTTATTTTTGGACCATCTATGTACATATGTATATTTTAAGAAATTATAATTTGTTATATTTGCGTATAAATCATTGTGTACTCAGCATAATTTTTAACGTACACTTTCATTCCAGGAAAACTGATTGGGCTGGATTTCCAAGAAATTTGCTGATTTGAAATCATTCACCATTTCCTCAGTATCATCCTCTCTTTTGAATCTTATCGTAATAAATCTATGGGCATTGATAAAATTGACTTGAAATAGATACACCAATTAAAAAAGGAAGAGCATCACCAAAGAATAAGAACATCCTGTGTCACATATTATGCATGAAGTAGGATGCCTATTGTATCATTTCCATAGCTGCATTACTAATTTGTCAGGGTACTGATTCATTCATAAAGCGCGTATGTAGATGTACATACTTACAATTAGGATGTACACAATAAATTCTCGCGGAACACGACATGAGGTTTTGACACGCCATCATAAGGTTGAACATTAACAATTAACATTTTTATATATAGTGAATGACAAAGTGTAAGGAAATGTTTATGAAATTCGTTGATTTTCGTCTTTTAAGATTTTTGGATAGGGGCATTGTTTCAACTTATTGTAATACCCTAAAAAATTAGTAGGGCTACTGTGGATGCTGTCAATTTCTGCTTTAAAATTGTTTACGTGTTACCTTACGTTGCATCTTGGGACAATTCCACATCTCGGGTGTACAGTATCGCGACTCTTTTTAGTTGAGTGACTAAAGTAGCTGTATCTTCTGGGAGATTGGTGATCATTATTTCCTATTATATGATAGCTGATATGAATTTTGTGGTTGAAATCATACTTAATTATGACATGACAAAATTACAATTAATGCATACTTAGAACGTACATTAGGCTTGAAGAAAAGTGAAGACATTGCCACTGCTTCCTTAATAAGGGTTGTGTGCTCAGACCGGGGTTTTCTAATCGTTTCAATACTACTCTTCGTGGGACTAGTACTGCTTGTAATAATTATTACAAAAGTATTACGTTACAGATGTATCTTACTTCTGACAAGGAAAATATGGAGCGAGGGTCAACTTACTTCCCATTACTTGAAGTCTCCATCATGACTGCAAGATTCGCAGGAGAGAGCGATGGAGATTGTCGGAATGCTGGTTGCTGAATATTGGAATTGCTCTATATATTTTAATAATACACATTTGATATTAAATGTTGAGTTAGGAAAAAGTAGTTCCTTGAAAATATCAATAGAATAATAACGTGAAGTTTGAATCCGTGCATTCAAGCAATTTCTTGAGACATTCATGGTGTTTGCCTTCGTTTGGACTCGGGTTTAATTTTGTAAATACAAACCTTTGAGCTTAAGCTAGTGTCAACAGATGAATGTTTGTTTCGTTTTGTAGAATATTTCCAGGAAAGTCGAAAAAGATCGCCTTTAGCCATTGAGCTTTGATGATACGCTCGAATGGCGTCCGCGTTCGTCCGGAAATATACTTGGGCCTTTTTGGCTTCCCTGTTTTTAAGACACAGGTGTATTTGTTGCTGTTTTTCATATTGTATTTGTTTTAACTATGGCGAAAGTTTACTTAGTTTACTAAGTCGAAAAAGTCTTACTGAGTTGTTGGTGGGAAGACTATCTTGGCGCAGTTAGGAAATTCTAGTCGGATCAGGTCTGCAGTCATTAGTTCGGGCAATTTCTCTACTAAAATCGGCTAAAAGAGTTACAAAAATAATTAGTCTGAACAGCTGCGCTTAAGCATTTGTAAAATTACAAGAATTCATGATTTCGTGTGCAACCAAAAAGGCGTTCTTTTTTGCCTTATAATCGGTGCTCATAATATTATATTTGAACAGAAACTATAGTTGTTAAGATAGGCAAATATATTAAATGAAATTTTGAGTTACTGTTGATAGTTTCTTCTCGTCAACATTTTCATTTGAAGATTTATCCTTTGATCCAGTTGAACCCATTAGCTCGCAAGCTTTCTTTTACTTGAAAGCTCTATTTCAGCAGTATTTAAAAAAAAGTAATTCTGAGGAGATGAAGCTCTAGAGCATTCTCTATCCCCTTTTCTTTCGGCTAACTTACACTTACAATTCCTCAACATTAATAGTCAGCTCAGCATTGTTTCCAAAAATATTTTGTAATAAATTGAATGTTGAACTGTACCTGTTCTTCATCTGTTTTACAGACTCGGAACTAGACTAAACTAAATGAGGTTTCTGAAACTTGACACAACAAAGAGTTTGTGTCTGATTGAACCGTTTGAAATAAGCTAATCCAAATTCAAGTAAATAGGTATATTTGAGAAGTGTCCTTTCATTTGTAAGGCTGAATCCTGAATCTGAAAAACTTGATGTTCAAGAAAACATCTTGGTGCAAATCGTGCAATTGATTAAACTGATTCTTCTGAATATGTCGGACCCGATTGGTTTGTTCTATACTATAAATGATCCGGGATCCAGACCCGATTTGGCTTGCACACTCCAGCACATATATATACTATTTTAATTAATAATTCCACTGCATTTTTAAATTTTGTCTGTAAGAAAAGAAAGTACTTCAAAATACTTAAGAGTGAAAGTTTCGAACCGTAAACAATTTTACATTTTAAATAAACCATTCTTTAATTTTTAATAAGTCTTGATTATCCATAGAAACTTATCCGCTATATTTTCATGAATGGAACCCTTGGTCCAAAATGGCCTGGTTGGATATCATCTCAAAGAAAACATGATACGAAAGGACTCCTGCAGTAATAATTATTCAACATTTTAAATATCTCTGATTACTACTTTGGTTAGATCGACACACTACTTAGAGCTAAGACTAACTGAATATACTACGCTGACAACTAAATCCAATATGAAATTCATCTTGTTTTACTAAATAACCTGAAAAAGATGAATTACAGGTGAAAGATGAACAATAATAATTATTATTGCTGTTGTTCATTACCCTGGATTTGTTGGATCAATGAGTAATAATTATTATTATTACTGACGTAAAGTCATTATCCAGAATTTGATGAATAAGTGAACTGATTCTCCCATAATTTACTATTCAAAAGAAATCAATAAAATACTTTGAGAATAATATCATCTGGTACGTGATTCCATAAAATTCCCAAAGAAATTTTGCCCTGATGTTGGCTGAAGAGAAAGACATCTTTTACTCATTTTTACTATTTATACAAAAATGTATTACTTTCGTATTTACAAATTATGAAAAATAAAGAATACCTATAAGACCTCCTACGAAACCCCACAAATGTGTTTTATCTGTTTTCTCCAAGATTTCTCCAACAAATTCTCTCCAGTTTCCTTATGTATGTCAAGCATATCTTATAATGGAGAAAGCCTTCAGAACCTCATTTTTAACTAGTGAACCGAGAAATTTATGAATTTATTGCGCCAGAATGAATCTATGTTAAGCATTTAATTCACCATGATGTTTACTGTTCAGTGATGTTTCTGTGATTTGAGTTCATCATTTACTAATTTACATACTATATTCTGGAGTCCCCCAAAAATGCATCCGTTCATTAAATAATTATTAGTCTTCCACAAAACATGCCCCTAAAGACCTTCCTTGACTTTGTATTTGGGACCCCATAATTTACTCAAATTTGGATATTAAAATCTCATTGCTCTTCTATGGGGAAAAAACGCTGCCAAAATAATTCCCCCCCACCCCTACAATTACGAAAAATGGGAATT
The DNA here is from genome assembly GCA_947179485.1 of Allacma fusca. Classification (NCBI taxonomy): domain Eukaryota; kingdom Metazoa; phylum Arthropoda; class Collembola; order Symphypleona; family Sminthuridae; genus Allacma; species Allacma fusca. Next base: position 57,066,337 of record OX359246.1, on the reverse strand, counting down.
TCGTGCCAGGTCCTAAAATATGCCTTCAAACTAGATTTTACTTGCTTACAATCTCAATACCCTCCTGAGAAAGTCTCAGGCTCAAAAAAGTCAAAAGCAAAGTCATGAATAATTATTATAATGCATTATAGTCGGTTATTATAAGATGTTATGAAGTAACGGCCATTTGTATCCCCCCAGTTCAGAGTCCTTGGTTGAGCGTGTGATTTCAGTAGAAGATTTTTGTATTCGTGCTCCTTAACTCTTTAAATAAAAAGAGACATCACAAAAATGACTACACTGTAGTACTGAATTTAGAATATTTTTAATATTATTTACAGCTGAAAGACTTCCTTCTAGAATCCACTGACTTTCACTTTTGATACATCTTGGCCATATGTCATCATATGTGTATAATAAATTCCGACTTATTCCTACTCTATAGAAGCATGCTCATGGTCAATGATATCTATTATAGAAATGGCGGCAAACTCAGACTCATTGTCAGATCTCTGAAGGAGCGTGTGTGTGTGCATATTGAAAGCTAAAATATACACAAGTTCCTCATAACAAGTATTTAAGCAGTAGTTAGTTGGCGTGTAAGAACAAGACCAGCAATTACAAGGAGTTTACGAGGAATAAGGAGCACGAGGTCTGCTCTGCTCTAGCTTTATCATTCCGTTGGGTCTGAATTCAGCTATAACTACTCGTCACCAGTTCTAGAACCAGCTATTTGATAGTAGTCGTGATATTGTTAAATCAGAAACTCTAATAATTATTGTGCTTAAAACATTTGAAAGTCCTTTCAAAAAAATAAGACGGTAAGAGCATTTTTTAAATTCGTGTGAATTTTAATGAAATGTCTTTTTGCTATTTATTCTTATATACCTTTTTAAAGTTCGTAATGTACGCCAGGCTTCATAAGTCGTAAGTTTATGTAATAGTGTGCAATTAAAGCAGTTAATTATTGTTATTGATAATTCAAATTGAATTAACTATTGCAGGAATTAAAATGAAGTATATACTAATCACTGGAGGAGTGATCAGTGGGATTGGGAAAGGAGTCATTGCTTCGTCAATTGGGACTATTTTGAAATGTTGCGGAGTTCATGTGACGGCGATCAAGATTGACCCGTATATTAATATAGACGCAGGGACCTTCTCTCCTTATGAGCATGGTGAGTAGAGAGAATGGAAGTAACGATTTAAAAGGGGAAATAATGAATGTGGGGATAATGTTTTGTTATTTAATTTTTTTTAAATATTTATTTAGTTAATTAAGATTGTGTGATGCTGTGTAATAATAGGTGAGGTTTATGTACTGGATGACGGGGGTGAAGTTGATCTTGACCTGGGAAATTATGAGCGCTTTCTGGACGTGACCCTTCATTCTGATAACAATATCACGACGGGGAAGATATATCAGTATGTGATCAATAAGGAAAGGAAAGGGGATTATTTGGGGAAGACTGTTCAGGGTTAGATTTTGAATATTTATGTATTCACTTGTTGTTATAAGGTTATTACTATTGGATGAGAAGTTAACTTTTAAATTGTGTACAGTTGTTCCCCATATTACGGACGCTATTCAGGAGTGGGTGGCGAGGGAATCTAAGCGACCAGTCACAACGGATAATGTTGAGCCGGAAGTATGTGGATAGACGAGGAAGATAAAAAAAAATTATCGTGTCTGGTGAAGTGTTTCTTTAAAATGGTTTTCATTGGTTGCAGGTCTGTATAATAGAATTAGGAGGAACGATTGGAGATATTGAAGGGATGCCCTTTGTGGAAGCTTTCAGACAATTTCAGTTTAAAGTTGGAAGGGAGAACTTTTTTGTTGTTCACGTCTCGCTAATTCCACAGGTATTACGGTAACTAAGCGTAATTTTGGAACATTTTCTTGTATTGTGTAACTAATCCCTGTTGAATTCAAACAGCCAAGATCAACTGGAGAGCAAAAAACGAAGCCAACTCAGGCTAGTGTGAGGGAACTTCGTGGATTGGGTTTATGCCCAGATGTTGTCGTCTGCAGGTCGGAAAGTCGAATAGGTCCGGAAGTTAGAGAGAAGATCAGTAATTTTTGCCACGTTGCTCCTCACCAGGTAGTTCAAGAATTTGTTGTTAGAAGGCTGTGCCGATTGTTACATTTAATACGTGTTGTTTGATCAGTTCTTGTAACAGCAATCATTATATTATTACAGGTAATCTCTATTCATGACTGTACTTCAATATATCGGGTACCACTTTTGCTGGAAGAGCAAGGGTTGTTGACAGTAATAAGAGAGCGCACCAATTTAGGTCTCCCAAATGCAGCACCTCCGAAATTTATGTCAAAATGGAAATCCCTTGCTGAAAGGTACGATCAATGCAAATATTTAGTGTAATTTACCGAATGATTTGCATAATCAGTAGAATTTTGTTGGTACGAAGGAATCCTTTATGTGAATACCACTTTTTGTGTTTTGTAAGCTCCTTTTTTGTTCGTAAAAATGTATGAATGGATATTGCATATATAAGGTGGTAACGAAGCAAGTGTATTCATGCGTTAACACTTACTCAATAATTTTTCCTAAAATTGAATTGTCTTATTTATTTGTTTTATAGGCACGAGAGTCTTACCATTACCTGCACCATCGCTCTTGTTGGTAAATATACAAAGTTTGAAGATTCTTACGCTTCTGTCACCAAAGCTCTCCGACATGCTGCTTTAGAAACCAATAGAAAGTTAATACTAAAAGTAAGTGTCATTATATATATTTTAAGGTCTTCTCACAAGTCATAATGTGATATACACAAGTAATTTAATATCCCCTTCTGTTTGATTGTAGTACATTGATGCTGAGGATCTGGAGACGTTTCGTCAAACTGAAGAGCCGGTCAAGTATCATGATGCCTGGAAAGAATTATGCGGGGCAGAGTATGTAGTACAACCCTTGAAATCACCCTCACAGTTAAATTGCAAGCTAGTAAATTACTCTAATTTTTTGTGACTTCGTTACTTACAGTGGTGTGATTGTCCCTGGAGGATTCGGGAAACGTGGGGTTGAAGGGAAAATATGTGCGGCTAACTGGTGCAGGATAAACCGGAAGCCGTATTTAGGAGTTTGTCTAGGTTTACAAGTTGCTGTTGTAGAATTTGCGAGGTAAATGCGTATCTATTTGTCTTCATAAGCAGTTCATCCGTGAAACAACTTTTTGACGATCATTTTATTGTAGGAATGTTCTCGATATAAAAAATGCGACGTCAACTGAGATTGATCCTGAAAACGTGAAGCCCTTGGTGATTGACATGCCCGAGCATAATCCTGGAACCATGGGTGGCACTATGCGTCTTGGCAGACGAGTGACTATCTTCCAGCCCGAAAAATATTCGATCTTAAGTATATAAATGCAATTCATATTTGTACATCAATGTGCGCAAGCGACTGTCTCGCTTTGACAGAAGTGCACTCCTTAAAGGAACAGTTGATTTATGTTATCGTGTTTGTGACGTTATTTATTTCTAAACAGAACGATTGTACGGGGATGTAGACGAAATTGAAGAGCGTCATCGACACCGATACGAAGTCAATCCAGAATTTGTACCAGAATTAGAATCTGCTGGGCTTAAATTTGTTGGTAAGAAGTACCTAGATACCATTTCAGCTACTATACATTTTCAGTAAAGCTTTAATTTTATAATGCAATTGTTACGATAGGTAAAGATGAAAGTGGTCAACGCATGGAAGCGATGGAGTTGGAAGATCATCCATATTACGTGGGAGTTCAGTTTCATCCTGAGTACCTAAGTCGACCATTAAAACCTTCCCCACCTTACATGGGACTTTTACTTGCTGCTTCTGGACAGCTTACGAGCTATTTGGCCAGCCATAAAAAAATCAAACCCCGCAGGATATCATGCAACGAAGATTAATTTTACAACATCTCAATTATCGTAGTGTAGTTGCTATTATTTAATTGGGGAATTTTCTCGTTTGTGTTTATTTTTTCACATTACTTACATTGCATAATGTAATTTCAATTGACGATGCATCTCCACTTAATTTACAATTTCTCCTCTTGTTACATCATTGAATTCTTCATCTCCTGTTGCGGATTGTTTGTAGCAGTTGCTGGAAGGAAAAATTCTGTGACTCACTCAGTCCTAGCAATTTAAAACTGAAGGAAAAATTCAAGAGGGGATATTTCAGTGAACTTAATTATATCTACTTAAATTGAATGTAATAAAATCCTCTAGTTATGTTATCAAATTCTGCTGGCATAAAAGTATCCTTTATTTTGTAAAGAAGCATCTGGACACCCTAGTAGCTAGTTTTGCAAACTGACTGACAGTCAGGGAATACAAGTAAGACAATCTTGTGTATGTACATGTTTCATTTAGTGCCTTAGCTGTTAACGTTCTTTATATACATACATAAATTTATAAACTTCCTACTGCGTAACCAGTTGTAGGCATTTTCAAAATTGGCAATATATATATTAGGAAGCTTTTGGTCAACCGTAGCCAGATTTTATATTTTATGTAACTCTCTCGTCGAACATAACTTTAACTCCCATGTCATCCCAACTTCTCTTGTATCATATGTAAATTTCCAATGAGAGTTCAATAGTTTCTTCTTTGCAATTCTAATTCCTCTATGTACTCACATATACATTTCATAGCACTACTATGTGAAAGCCAGCCAGCCAGCCCAAAGTCCATGATTTTATTTACGATTTGCAGCTGCCGCGACCAGTACAGTACTTATATTATCCATCAGGAATAAATGTACAGTTAATTACACGAATACGAGATTTATTGTAAAAGCAGATGCAAACAATTAAAAGTAAATAAGTAAACACAAGTGTGCCCTTCTTGCACCTTCTATATTCTCAAGAAGGCTTGAGGGTGATAAAGCGAAACTTACGACTATTGCATTGTAAAAATAACATGGATGAAATTCACAGCGATAGAAAAAGGCTTGTAAAAATTACGATACACACAATAAGCATCTACAAGAACGCGAATCGTAAATAAGATTATTATTATGACTCTTTTTAGTGCTGTGACAACTTCCTCCGTCTCTTCTGTATATAGTCAGCTGCTCCAGACCTTAAAATATTTTTAGTACATTCAAGATATAATATGCATTGATGTCCACACAAAAAGTCATGGAAAGTAGTATCACAAAAAAATGGAGTAAATACAATTAAAAACGGTCTTGGGATTAGTATATATGTAGTTTCATATTTTAAATGTTACACAAATGTAGCTATATTGTTAATTAAGTATGTACATACATTATTATCTATAGGACACTACACATTATTATTATTATTATTATTCATTCAGAAATTATTATTCATTGAGCACATTTCCCATCACTCTCTCGTCGTTGAAGTAATTGTCGTCTCCAAGGTGGAATTGAGGCAATTCTTTTAGCTTCCGCCTCTTGTTTAATCTGCTCTTCCGCCTCTTTCCTTGCCTTCTCTGCTGCTTTTTTAGCTAGCATTTGTCGCTTCCATGCAGGGATTACAGCTCCGGCTGTGTCCGTATTCGGAACCTGCATTCCACATGTCTACATTATTTTAATATGTTCAAAGGTAATTTCATGAGACCATTTCCGCAAAATAGCTATATGGGCATAAAAGGAGTTGTTTTTTTAAGTATTTGAAACTCACTTCCGCGACGAAATTCCCTGGATTATAGTACTGGGCCAGTTCCTTGATCGCATTTTTCTCCTCCTCCACCTGTCGTCGTTTGAGTTCCTCCTTCCACTCCCGCACCCCTCCGACCTGACTTGACTGTTCCAGTTCCGCAATCACAGCGGCTTTCCCCAATGCAGAAGGCTGGGCTTTTGCTGGGGAAGCCCGGCTAGAGCCATAGGTTTGGTCACTAAGAACCCGCCCCAATGGAGGCGCTGACTTAGTCCTCACCGTCGACGTTTTTCGCAAATTTACTTTCTACAGAGATAAGATATCATTCACTATTGGTGCGGGCTCTTACTGGCTAACTTCACGTCATTCCGCAGTTATCAACAGCCTCACTCTTGACTTTAAAATGGTACAAATAAAAACTCTACAAATCAAATATTTTTTTATCACTCGTCTCCAGGATCATATATTTCATCCCTGCATGCTGAATTGAATAATAAATTTAATCCCACTTTGATATGTCCTCCACCAAAACTTACAATTTGGGAATCTTAAGTAAATTTTTCTTGTTTCCCAAAATATTACGAATACATGTAATATTTAATAAAATCTTGAGGAAATTGGGGCAAAATCCCTTTTGTAAATGTCATAAATGTACAAATTTAAATTCAGCAAATTCAGGAATAATTTAAAAAAAATGACTGTTAGATTTCTGATTGCCTTTCATTATATAAGTACAGAACCTACAGAATCTGTACCTCGAATTAATCATATGGGAGAGTTTCCATAAACTTAATCCATATATGTACATTTTACAGAACTATAGGTTTCACGTCATTCAAAAATTATGTTGTCTGAAGCTACTCTCTCGAAGATGCTGGATTTGATTGAGGCGTCTCAAAAAAAATGTTTGATGAATGAGAATAATAATTATTAAAGACATCTTACCTTTAATTCTTCAGCGCAAATGACTCCACCACCAGACGACGCTGCAATCGCACTCGTCTGTGGGATCATTGGTGGAGGTGTGGGTCTACTGGAGATATTTTCGATAACTCTGCTCTCTATGATCCCGCTATTACTCTGAGTCTCCCACCTACCCTGCTCCTCCATCCTGTCCGGAGTGGCCCTGGACTCCATTGCCACGTTCGTAATGCTCCCACTCAGTTTCGCCCCACTTGACAAGCTGGCTTTCAAATTGGTCTTGATACTCTTGAGATACTCAGATGGCTTGATGAGGTTATCCTGCTCGGGAGGGGTTGGGAAGGACGGGGGTATAAAAGGTACATGCTTCGCCGTCGAATTCAATTTCTTGAGGATGGGCTTATTAAAGATATTTTGATTCTCGTTGTCTTGTACATTGTTATTGTTCCCACTCTCCTCATTCATCATTTGCTGGATGTCATCAATGTCCTCATACTCATTCTCAATCTTGGGGCTGTGTCCATTGAAGTGTCCTTTCTCCTTCTCCTTGATCAGATATTTGACGTTGATATCTGCGGGATTTGGGGGAGGAGGTGGAGGGATTTTGGGTAATGGACTCATATTCATTGCATTATTATTATTATTATTGTTGCTACTTTTGAGGATTTTTGAGGAGGATAAGTTTTGAGGGGGCGGTGGGGGTGGGGGTGGAGGGGGTGGTGGGATCTGTGGAGATTGTTCCCTCACTGGGGAACCGGACCCACTCTCCCCGCTACTACTACTACTACTACTACTAGTACTATTGGTCACTTTAAACCGATCTCCATTTGAGTCGGCTTGAACCACGACGGGGGAGCTGAGGAGGAACTGGTTATTTACGGGAGCCATTGTGGTCTCAATGGAGTAGTCTAAACTCTGTTGGATACTCACGGAGCTATCCTCGGAAGAATGTAAATGGAATGGGCTCACATTCTCGGTTGGAGTGGTTGCTTCCGATGACTTGGGATTTGGGGAAGGGGAGTCATGGAGTCGGAAACTTGGGACGGAATTCTTAGATTCGGGATTCGAGCAAGTGCTCTCCGTATCAATGGTTTGGTATTTTGGCGAAAATATATTATTATTTGTTTCCTCTTGAACACTCCCCTTCAAAGGTTTATGTAAATAGAAGGAGCTGGGGTTGCTCCCAGCGGTGCTCCCACTAGAACTGGAGGATTTGGGAGGATGGAGGAAGAAAGACTGGACGGAGCGGACTGTGTAAGTATTGCTGGTTTCCTCTGTGGATGAGTGGGAGGGGGATTCAGTACAGTGACAGTTGGTCGTAATGGACGTGGATGGATTGGAGGAAGACAGGCTGGAATTACCCGAGTCTAGCAATTTACTATCGTCCAGGAGTGCTCGAGTGGTTTGCTCGTTATTGCTGTAGAATTTAGACAGGAGGGACACGATCTGTGAAACACAAGGAAATCCTTACTTTCTTTTCTCAATTTTAGTTCTTTATCAACTTAGATATTTTTATAGCACATATTTATAAGAACTACAAGACAGAATACTGATTCCTCCTGGGAGGAAATAGCCAGTAGAAAGATTTGCTCATAGCTGGAATTTACCCCAAAATTTCTACCCCTTTATACAATAGCAACTGCTCAGGGAAAATATCTGATAGCAAGAGAATACTGTAATTATTTCCAAACGTAACGCTTGCACAATTAGAAGGGCACTGCCACACACACACACATGCCTTTCTATGGTCATATGCAAATTCCCAGCAAAGCTATATTTTCCCAAAATCTTGTTTGACCAAATTGGATGTCGGCAAACTTTTTAAAGACTTAAAATAGGCTTTTATTCTTAGGAACGCTCAGCCTCTATCAAATTAATATGTTACACTTGAGCGAAAGCTTTCTCCAAATTACGCCTCAACCTCTCACTATATCTAACTTTAATGGTTCTTTTAATGACTTGTCGTGACTCTGAGATTCATTTAATTGACTTTTTGAAGAGCACGACAGTTACATAATTAATATAACTTCATTTGTTTACAGTCCACAGTTGGCATTGGGGAGTATTTGTTATTTTTTTCAGGTTCTTGTACTGTAAATGGTCATTTGGTCCTGTAAATCCCCTCGCGTTGGGTTGCCAAATCCCTGATTTTTGAATCACGACAAAACGATGTAACACATTTGAGAAAACAAAAACAATAGTTGAGAAGCTCCTTTCAGATTTTTGCTCCTGACCCTGACAGGGTTGAATGCGGCTCAAAACGATTTGGTTGGTTGTCAGCTTTGTTCATTATGTAAGTATAATCCTTTAACTTTAACTTTCAATGTAATATATTAATTTGATTATAATTTTTGTATTACGGCAATAACGGTATCTGGAAATTTCTAGACGTCCCTAATCAATTATGCTGTTTAGAAAAATACATTTTATTGAGAGTCTCGTCTATATGTGCATGTTTGGAGATGTTCATTCGTCATACTGAGCTACTGAGTAACAAGATGTTATGCTTTTATCAAAAAACAATTGACTTTGGGGAACACGTGAATTTGTTCAAATGTTTTTATAATAATAATTATTAACTAAATAAATTAAATATCATAATTAAATAGTGAAAATACTCTTACAGATATATTCACTATATTCTAATAGTGAGGGTCTAGTTTAGTAATTATTAAAAAGTTCTAGCACCTGGGTTGGGAGTTACCATGTAATTACATAAGATTTAGATAGCACATACAAGATTGCCCATCATCCCGGCCAACAATACAGTATTAAAGGAAGATGACCCGGACTGACCTCAGCATGATGAAACTGACTAGCAATATGTGACGGACTCTCCAGATAGATATTTAGCACCGGAAGCACTCCATGACGAAGTAACCATCGAACGGACCGTATTTGACCCGCATGGGCAGCATAGTGGAGACTATTTGACCCTTTGGAGTCCACGCCTTGCAAACAAGCTCCGCTGGACTGAAGGAACCGCAAAACTTGCAATTGACCCTCTCGGGAAGCAACGTGGACAGGTAAGAGACCCTCCGGCCCAATGGTGTTGTTTACTCTGATGATTAAAAATACAATAGTAATTATAATTCCTTCACACTACATATGTAATTACATACCAAGGGATGTACCCACAACCTCTGTATATGTACATGGTGTTCAATTTCCGTAGAATTTAGAAATCGTAATAGTGTGATTATAAACACCTACATATAAATATGTATATAATTATATCGCACTATAGATACATATAGTAACTGTGCTGAGCTATCGGTTTCTATGGCTCTTTAAACTCCTTCATACTAAATGACTTTTTGGATGCTCGTATGCTCTTACACCTTTCAAATAAATATGTAGACGCAAGCAGTATTTGAGAATTTGAAACATTTCCATAAATTGCTATCAAAGGGGTAAAGTCTACATTAAATGGCTTGTAAAAATTCAATTAAACGTTAAAGTGGATGCATGGAAACACGACATGGACGGCATGTCTACAGTACAGAGAAGCACCCAAGCACTATCCTCTGTAATTAATTTCTATATAATTAAATACGTAAGCAGTGAGCACTAATGATTAACCGTGAATCTATCTATCATAATTACGAGCTCATTACTTATCGCTAGATTGAAACTACCCTGGCGGAACAACATTCCCGTAACTCTCTCACACACACGTTTCTCTTTAGATGCATGTGGAATAAGACCCAGACTGTATGGAGTCTATAGTTTTGTATTTTTGAGAAGTTATGTTATCACCTTTTGCACTTAAGCTACTATAGAGAAATATAGTAATGAAATTTTAAAATACAAACTTTTCTCTTCTCAATTTCCACACACACACACACACACAAAAAAGGGTATTTAATTTCAGAGAAGTTAACTTGATTTTAAATCCCTTCTATACACATGTACAACCTTTGAATATGAAATTAATCCCGTAGCCCATCCAACAACTGATACAAGACATACATTAAACTGATCAACAACACATTTAAATATGTAATTACATATAAGAGATCTTCAAGAAAATACATTTGGAGGAATTTACATTAAAGATTTATTTCCCTGAAATTTGAAACTCATATAACTCATAATAACAATTTCCCTGCAAGTAAGTATCTACAGTAAACCAGACCAAGTGTCCAAGCATTAAGAATTCCCAGGATGACATTTATTTTCTGCATAATTTTTCTTAAATTAAGAATTCAAAAACCCTTTGGTGTATAGAGTGAATGGGATCCGTCCTATATAGTGATAATTGATGTTGATAGAATATAAATCCACAACAAATATTTAGCTTACTCTTTCCCACACTTGTAAAAACTTTTTTTTTTCTCAGAAGGGATGAAGAAAGAAGTTCCCCAGCACAAATTCAGTTCTAACTTTCAGTATATGAAATTACAAGAATATTTTACCTTCAACTATGGAACTTAATACCAATCACTTTTGGTCAATGGAATATATCCATAACCCATAAACTTGATCCGGTTGGTAACTACAGTCACAACCAATAGATAAACGGACTGATAAAAACTTCAAAGCACGAGTACGTCTCTCAAAAGGAAACCAAGCCAAAGATCTGCTGAGACGTGTATATGTAAAAGTAAATAGTAAAACGTTTCCGACCGTTCCTTGCTCACACACAGGGACTCTCAATAACACTACTACAAAGTAAGAGCTGGGAAGATCACACACGTCTTCAAGTGTTAGGAAAGACTATTTGAGAATGTACTAATAGTCTAAAAACTGAAAATTCCAGGAACATTCCCCATGCCAGAGCCTATCCACACTGAATGACAACAATTGGATCTGTAATATGCGTAATCCTCCACAGTAATTAACTAAAATGTATTATCTCAGCCCCAGCCTCTCCCAGTGGCTATACTTTAGTTCAAATCAGGACTGAGGTTACAGTAACCCAAGCTCGGCTGTGACGGCGTTGAGGGAGTAAAGGTGGAAGAAATTGGACCAAGATCGAGACAATCCGTTGAGAAGAGGTGGAACTTTAGTTGGTCAGTATTGAAAATGAAGTAAAAATCGCTTTCATCTCGAAAATTGTGAATGCCTTTGAATCCTCAAAGTTAATATGAGAGGAGATACACTGGAGTCTCCCAACCTCGGTCCCCTTTCTCAACTCTGTGCCAAAGTCAGTCTCTCTCTCTCTCTCTCTCTCTCTCTCTCTCTCTCCGTCAGACCTCCCATCCTACACTTACAAGCTCTCTGAAGGAAAGTCAAATTCATTAATTCACACTTGTTAATGCGATTGGATTTATTTAAATGTTGGAAAACGCTTTTCTTTCCTCTGTGCTAGAGTTTTATGTGGGTCTGCAGTGAATAGTGGGACTCCATGCATGTGGTCACGACAAGATATCCACACATGAGCGCCATACTCAAGCCCCTTGTAAGACTCAATTTTTCAACATACATGTAGATTATGTTCATAAATCCACAGAGGGGATCCAGGGATCCGCCGCTAGATACATACATATCTATGTAGAATCTACATCAGGTACATATATCCAAGTAATTATATGGAGCACTCTGATGATGACTGAGTACCTTGATCCAATAAGTGAGGAGAATGAAAAGTATTGTGCAAGGTTCATAATTCATAGTAGCATGGACTTGGAAAAATCCCTTGGGACTAGATCCAGTTATATCTATATCTACCTATAGATAATTATATCTATGCATACAGAGTATGTATGTAAGAAATCAAAAAAAAAATGACATAGAGACGTCAAGCCTTTTACTCCGAGATTATTATGCTATATGGTCTGACCATTAACATTAACTCTCATCCACGTTTTCCCTTCCTTTCATAGCTCGCTTCATTTTATGGCCTTAACACCTATGTACATATATACATGCTTAGAGTCATATACCAGAGCTACATACATACATATCCTAGCTCCTAAGAAAAAAATAGTCCCTGCAAAAATATGTTCCCTTTTAAATATAGCCAATTATGTATGTATGTCTCTCTCTCTCTCTCTCTATACGAAGGGGCAGATACTATTCTGTGGGCTTGTAAGAAGAGCTCTCGTTGAAATCAAAGAGCTATATAGTACAGAGCATAGCTGATAAAGGATTATCTAGATAATTCCATCAAAGAAGAAAAAAAATAAAATAAAGGCGCACTAAATATAATAGTGGGCTGAGATACGATTATGCATCAAGTTTAAAAACTCCTAGCCATGATCATCGAATTAATTTGAAGAGAGAAAGGGAAGGTTATCCTCTGAAACTGTGCCTGTACACTGGGCTGAAGTGCTCCAATAAAAGGGTATAGTACTCTAAATAGTATAATACTTAAGTGGCATGATGTGAATCCACGTCAGAGATCAGAGTCTCTCTCTCTCTCTCTCTCTCTCTCTCTCTCTCTCTCTCTCTCTCTCTCTGTAGTAAATCTCTAGGAGGAAAGATGTGTATGACGTGTTATCGAACATCTCCATCGACAACGAGAGAATTTTTTTTTTTTGACAAGAAAGCGAAGAGAAGATATATATAAAGATATACTCACGAAGAAGAAGAAAAAAATTGAAGCTAGTGCTAAGTAAGCAATATGTCTTGTAGTTGTTATTAGAGGGCCTAGCTTTTAACTCCGATCCTAAATCCTGATTAAATAGAGAGTTTTCCTCCTTTTTTTTCTTATGGGTTGTGGTAGTGCGTAAACTCTGACCTCTTTTATTAACTTTATGACTATATATACAGAGCCATAGATACCCTTCCAAGTCAGCCCAGCGTTCCATGACAGCGGAATTATCCTCCGACCAAGCACAACTGTCCGTTCACACTTGTAACCAACTTTTTTTGGCATCTTCCCCATCTCCATCATAGAAATTGAATAACTGTACCGAATGTCCATGGAAGCAATTACATTGCAATATGGTTACCACAAGCACAATAATACCCCGTGAGAATTGTATTCATGTATAATTACTATATATGTAGATATGTAGGTATGTAGAATGTATATCTCTGACTATTTATTGGATCCTCAATCTAACATTATTTCTGTGGTAAGTATATCTCTGTATCTATCTGTATAGGGATATTTTACATATGTACGTGAGTAAGTGTCTCCCTGGGTGTATCCATCCCCAGGACGACTTTTGACGCAGTCACGGGTAACCCATTCAAAAATCCCTTGTTGTCTCTATACCCCCAATCCAATTGTGTGTGTGGATGTTTTAACCAGAACTATTTTTTGGGATCCATTGTCAAGAAGTAACAGCTCCATCGACACACAAAATATTATTTCCACACTGAATCCAATTATATGTACAGGGGAGGGGAACGATCAAGGTTAAAAAAAATCCCTAGATTAAAACGAAGACTTCCAAAATGAAAAGAAAAGACTCGTAAACTCCCTGCTTTTTAATATCCATTTACTATGACGGACATTTATCGTCCAAGTATTTAATTACTTTGAAAGTAGAAACCTACTGATGTTAAATATAGAAACGGTCTTTTTCTCTAATAATTACTAAAAGGAGGATATAATTTTACAGATGCAAATAAACTAACTCAAGCAGATAAATCTGTATGGAGTTAGCATTAATAGAGTATAAATCTATATGGGCTTGGCATTACAGTAAGCATATAAATCTGTACGGAGTTAGCATTAAGAATATAGAAATCTATATGGGGTTAGGATTTCCAAGAAGGAAAATTCTCCTGTCGTTTTAGCACTTTTTCCAAAAGATTAAAAAATTGTGATGATTTCAAGCAAGCCTTCCTCTCATTCATCACTCTTCAGTGCTGTTCCTATTATATGGGGCGATTGTATGAGTTTACTTTCATTGTCATCCTGTGTGGAGAATATAGTATGCTTATGTATGGCATGGAATTAGGTGGGGGTTCCTGAGTATGACTTGCGTGTGATGACATTATATGAGCTCCTTTTGACAAAAGTGTGGACTTGGCAGTAATTATCTATTGTGAGGAGGCTACACCTCCATAAAGCTGCAAATAATCACGACCTTGTGGGGAAATCTTCAGTTTAATCAAGTTTTCTTCGGCTTGGCCTTACTATTTAATTAAATGGAAATGTTTGGATTTAAATATTTGATCTGAATCCTCTCTCTCTCTCTTAAGAAACTTTCACAAAATCCCTGTGAGCGGAATACTCTGTGTACTCAATACTCACACTTTTTTTTTGTATTCATACATAAGTATATACTTATGTGCCATATGCTAAATAGCATCCCTTGAGAGAGAATTATGATACGGAGAAAAACCACTCTTACACGGGTCTTTGTCTCGGTTTGGGATATATCCTCTGTATACTCCAAGGGCATGTAACATGATTGCATTATTATATTTTATAAGAGTCAGCTATGGGGGTGTAGTACAGGTTCTGTGGATATATCTAGTAGCATATAATATAATTGTGCATATCACTTTGCTCATGTGAGATGAGGCGTACGGACATGTACGAGAATGTGGAGAGAAAATGAATAAATAAAAGGTAAGTTGGTGGAACGACAAGTCAAATTAAATGCTCATTGACAATCGCCAACATAATTTTCTATTAGTATCTTTCGGTTCCTTACGTCCCTGTGTAGTAATGATGTGTGTGTCTCTCTCTCTCTCTCTCTCTCTCTCTCACTGAACACACAGTTGAGTTGAGGGGAACGTGAGGTGAAAATATGAAAAGTTCTGTAGGATCAATTCCTGAGGAGAATTATTATACACTCCTTGTGTATATTTTGGGAGCCCATGTGAATTATCCTGTTACCAATGAGATGCTCCTGGGTATAGATAGTATATATGTACCTACATATCCCCAGTGTGTACACATAATCTCACGTATTATATTTCTTGATATCAAAATATTTGGAAACTCTCAAGTTATGTTTTGAGTTTTGGAAAGGGGTAAAAGCCTTGATGCTAGTGAGACCGATAAGATTCTACTAACTGTAAATTGGGACTAACAGCGAGAAAGAGAGAAATGTTATTAAATATGGGAGCACATGCATTTATGTATAGCCAGGGAGAGCATGTATTATGCTGTACACAAACTCTTGTTATATGTATGTATGCTAGATATCGGATGATGTTCAGCGCTCAAGAGTGATCTGTTATTCCCACATGAACACATGGAGGCCCAATCGGTCCAATCTCATAAACAAGTCTTAACCCAGTAGCTGTATTTAATAGAGTAACAATACAGGGGTGAGAACGTGCTCACAATTTGTATTATTGTCTGAATAAGTTTTGATGGATGTAAATGCATAGATACATACATGTACTTTGGTTATGTGCATTCCTTTATAGAAATCATTCCGACACGCTGAGCAATTCTGTAGTTTTTTTTTTACTCTTCACTGGATATTAAGGGGCATAAACCTTCATTTGGGATTCGAAGGCTCAATTATATTGATTAATTATTTTGTGCATAGTGGGATATAGATATTGTCATATGTTTTTTAACTGACTGTCTGAAGATGGTAATAATTATTCTCAGAAAAAATATAGTATCTAGAATGAAAGTAAAAGATGACAGGATTTTTTTTCCAATTGAACTCATTCATACAAATTTATTTGATGGATCATTTTTGTATCAGTCCTCTCTTATCTCCTCTCTCTCTCTCTCTCTCTCTCTCTCTCTCTCTCAGTCTCTCTCTCTCTATGGGTGGGCTTCAGTGGAGCAAGTTAATACAGAGGGAGTTACGGTCCACTAAATTCTCCAAGTATGTACAATTTTCACATCCCGGCTAACACCATACTTGATAAGATCGTTTCTTTTTGCCAATCCATCCTTCTCATGGTTGGTACAAAGTTCATAACTATTTTTCTGTCTGATGAGTGGATGCATACTTACATGTACTGTACAATTACACGTACATAGTCACATGTGTGTATGATTTTGTGTGTGTGTGTGTGTGTCTATGAAGAACAAGAAGCGAATGCCCTGACAGTCATCCAAAACAGAACAGTATCTATAAACATACCTCAATAACATACATTTGTGAAGGTAGTAATTTAGGTATGATTGTACAGGGCATGGGGAGGAAACCATAAAGATCCATTCCACTGTACACTCTGTAACGACTCTTAGGAAAAATGATATGACAGCAGAGAGCACAGAGCATACTTACAGTTCCTTCTAGTCACATCATCTCATCAGGTAGGAAAAACTACTTCAAAATATATAATTACAAGAGTAGGTCCAGTAGGAGTAATAACACGACGTAGGGCTTGTTCCGCCTCTACATTTCCGTCCACGTTCTCTTAACATAACATCAACAGAGGGTATTTTGGTTGCAAAAACACTCCACAGTAGAGGGAATCTCGTGGGTGAAGAGGCAAAGAGAACTCAATGCATTAAAAAAAAGTAGGTATAGATACTAGAAGAGCGAAATACTTTTGAAGTCATTTCCCTTTTAAGAGTACAATACATTCTGCTCTCTAAAAGCCAAATGGACTAGATGTAGTTCTCACTAAAAACTCGAAAATGAATTAATTGGGATAGTGTAAGATCATCTACGTATGATGCAAGTTGTGCTTGTTTTGTTTTTTTGGGGATAAAAAATTACATCTAGTCCATTTTACTTTAATTTGTGATGCACTTACAATTAGTCCATTGTTTTGGGTCTAGTGAAACTGCATGTGGATCAATTATGCTCTTAATATGAAATGTGTCTGTTTTGCGTCTTCACTGGTAATGCATATCGGCGGTGAAGAGGTAAAATGATTAAAATCAAAATGATGTACGTGGAGTTTCACTCAGTTCAGTCAGCTCAAAGCAGAATGACAATACATGGAGTTTCACTAAAAGAAAAAGGATCTACATTTTTTTAAATTATTAGAACACAATAAATTAGAAAATTTTAGTGTGTAGATCATATTTTGCTAGTAATGAAACTCCTTGTAGAGTATTTTGCTGTAGATCAAAAATATATCTGGATCATTTTACATCTTCACAGGGACTCTTCTTTATACCATGCTATATAGCCATGCCATACCATATATAGATATAGCTCAAGCTATACATATAAGTAATAAAGTCATAATAAAATATTCTTCTGTTTGTTTTCAAAATGACTTCGAATTTTGAGAGCTGTGCTCCTCGGCTGTGCTTTTGTCAATGTACACAATGGAACGAGTATAGTATTTCTAGGATAAAAAAAAATTGGTTGAAAAAAAAAGTAATCAATACGGGATGATGAAGAGACCAAGTCCCAGTTTAACTGTATAGCTTGAGAAAAATTATATTGTAGTTACAGAAAAACAATAGAAAAACTGGCTCAATTTGCATCTGCCATGCTTTCGGCTTTCTTCCCAGAAGTGATTACTCCACAGCATGATAAACTTCAAAGTTTTGGTCTGTTGTAGTTGTGGTGGTTGGAAAATGACAAATTAACATTGAATCTCTCTTCCTCGGCCGTTGCTTACTTATACTTCAAACATTTCTATTGTTACATCAATAATAATAATTGTTTCGGTTCCTTTCCTTTCTATAGTACAGTGACGCTCCATCTTCCCCCCTCGCCCCACTCCCAATAAAAATTATTTTTTTCATACCTATAGGTAGTCTTATCGCACTATTTAATATTAAACATGAAAAATTCCACTTTATTCTAAAATCAAATTCCTGAAAAAAAAAACAACAGCCGGCTATTGTACCTTTTTACATGTTAATTACCCTACATCTAGGGTAAAAGTCCTCTTCTGAATTTAACCGAGTTCCAATAGGACAAAAAGCTTAGACAAAAGCTTACATGTAATTACATATGACACAATTCAGCCTCCCAATATCTGTGCTATATATGAGATAGCGCTGCAAAGAACCTTTACAAATCTAATGCAGATTTTAAATAAAATACCAAATTTATTCTACTATATTTCAGAATCCTAACAATAAATGATAAATATTGAGAATGTAGGATCTATTTCCTTTAATTATCCTTACAAATGTAATCGAGGATTTTTGTATGTAATTGATATGATGACAGATCTAGAATTTTATTATGTATGATTATTTTGACATACCCGTAGCATGGAGAGCTGCTCATTAGAATCCGAACACACTCAACACATCCCCGAGCTATGGCTTGCTCCAGTGGGTTTGTTGACACCGACGGCATGGTTGGAGATGGGAAGTTCCTCCTGAACTTGAAACTTTTTTAACATCAACTTGAAACTTCCAGTGAACGATTCCTCCTCTGTTGACACCTCTGAATGCATTAATCAAGGGCTCTATCTCCACACTCCCCAAAATAAAACATGGACAGACACACTGTATATAAATTATACTTAGAAATAGTATACGTCTCAGTGAGAAAGAAACATACTGTCTGTGACCTATGTACGGAACTGAATTTTTATTTAAAAAAAAATGACTTCACTCAGTAGTATTCACACTTTTTTCAAAAATAATTATTACATCCGATAAAGTCACCCAGCACAAGAACAGGAACAAGGAAACAAAGCATACTGACGACAGTCCTTGAGGGGAAACTTCCTAAAAGCTATCGGCAACTGCCCCTGCACGTTTGTATTATTATACTAAATGTAAAATCGTTACTCAATGTTGTTCCCATAAGAGATTTGAAAAAAAAAATTACACCAGAAGCAGTAGTAGCAGTAGAACACAATAAACAATGGGAAAGGTTTTCGGGGAAAAGTTCCTTCGACTTATACAGGAGATTGAGTGTTTCCTGCAAAATTGTATTCTGCTGTTTGAGAGTGTAAATGTGTGTATGTGTGTATGTGTATGTGTGTGTGTGTGTGTGTGTGTGTGTGTGTGTGTGTATGTGATAAAGTGACGACCGCAATTAATTATATTTACCAAATAGAAAGTTTTTTCTCTCTCACTATCCTCTTGGTGAGGTTGTGGAAGGTAATATGCAGAATGGATGGAAGTAGTGAGGAATTGCTACTATAAACCGTATAGGAATAATAATAATAATAATAAGACTCTCAGCGTCTCAACACAAGAGCACAAAATCTTGTGCTGAGACTTTTTTAAACTCCTAATGCATATGCTTGGGACTGTACAGGCTTCGCAGCGTCGACTACAACTTTTATGAGACAGTGCAGTGTAAATTTTTGGTTCGTTGGCACACACAGACTACCATTTAACAGAGTATTTTCACAAACCTAACGTTTTTCACAATACCGTTTCCTTCGCTCGTTAAAAAGACCTTTTGTGTATCATACATCCCTTTTACCTCCATTGCGGATAATACCTTTCTTGAATAAAAAAAATTCATCCCATCTCCTTCCCTTTGAC
This sequence comes from Allacma fusca, assembly GCA_947179485.1. Lineage (NCBI taxonomy): Eukaryota > Metazoa > Arthropoda > Collembola > Symphypleona > Sminthuridae > Allacma > Allacma fusca. The sequence continues at coordinate 57,046,554 of OX359246.1, read as the reverse complement.
TTACATACTCAATTATACCCTTAGAGACAGACACCAGCTCGGCTCATAGCTATAGTTAAAAAAGGAGCTCTGACATACAATAATCCTGTAGAGGGGGATATACTTACACAGGGCACTAGTTATATATCCATCCCATGGTTCTTTTCGCTAAAAAGTCTTTCCTATAATTATTACAGTAGTCACCATGGAATTTTATTTAACGTAGTTACTCTCAGTAAAATGTGTAAATGTTTAGGTTCCCTATCTGTATAAAGCCTGTGTGAAATGTACCTTTAGTCAGGTTCCCCCCGTGTACATATAAATACACCTGTAATTATATATCCTTCCCTTCCATATATATATGTAAGTATACCTTGGAATTTGATAGGTATAGGAGGGAGAATTACATTATACAGTATATGTATGGGGAGGACTTATTATAGATGTGCATACGGCACTGTGCGATAGGCTCAGGCTCATAAGGGAAGGAATAATAGCAAATCTTATAGAAAAGTAGAACTTTTAGCCCATGGCTCTTTCAAATTCACGCTTCAGCTCTTCAAAAATAACAGTTTCACACACACACACATACACACGCATACTTACTTACTTACTCCTTACCATGCATTTTTTAAAGAGAGAGAGAGAGAGAGATAGAGAGACACAACTTGTGAAGACTGGGACTTTAAAGATCTGTCCCCTCTAGTAGTAGTAGTTACAGATGCATTTTGAGTATATGGAACATTCATTCCTTGATCATTGTTGATGGTTTTAGAAACAAGTGGGCATAGGAGAGAATGGATGTAAATACAGAGGAGAACACATGTACAGTGTTATATCCCGACTCAATGGAAATTGTACATAAGGACCGAGTAAACACTATTTAATGAACACTATTCCTAAAGCATATCGAAATTACACAGAACGTGCACAAGGATACATTTGTTCCTGTCATGGAATTGCGTACAAGTTTTTTTTTCTCTTACTTGTCCCTTATTACAATTGTCGAGTAAGTATGTATACATATGGAGGAGAGGAGATATTTTTTTTAGAGGTAAGGAAAAGGAGCAAGTGTCTGTCCCTTTTGTCATAGTGGTTATTATTAGTACATGAGAATCTATTAAGACGGGCTCAATACGGATAATGCTTCTCTCTCTGTGTATAGTCTTTGGTTATACACAAAAGAATGTGTAAATAGGTCTCAGTCTCTCAAATACCGGCCGTCCTCTTGACAAGTAACCCATATTGAGGTAACACACGTTAATGATCCTATATAACAGTCAACAACAGGACTAGTAAAAGAATAAAAAATGCTTGAAAAAAGTCTCATGTAAGGTTGTAGCAATTAGTTGAGGAAAAAATTCTTTCAGTGTGTACACACACACACACACTACTGTCAGTTAGTTATTGTACACACACAGGGTAATGGTAGTGCATTTTTGCTTTTGTTTTCAGGAGTAATCTGCTCTAGTATATGTACACTTGAGGGTAAATATTTCCCGAGAGAAAACATAAGGTTTCCTGGGATATTGCTAAATCTCAACAATGCAATGGTGGTAGTATACGTAAATACCAATAAATATATTTTTATGAGTTTGAGGAAGTTACACAGGGTAAGGGTAAGGTACCAGTTTCAATAGGTATGGTCCGAGTAAATAAGCCCCAATGGTATTGCGTGTGTAGACTGTGAGCAAACACAAGCCGTCCCAAGCAAATGTGAAATATCAGTGACATACTAATGTTATGATTGTTGTAGTATGTATGAATGTATGTATGTAAGGGGGAAATCCAATGTACATATATCTATTACGACTTGAGAACAAGTCAAACTGTTAATTTGTAAGAACAACGATGGAGCAAATAAAATTACTATGAAGTAAAAACAATACCACGGATACTAATACAATAGATATTTTTCTTCCTTGGGGACGGAAACCTAATGTTTACTTTCTGAGGTAGGGCAGTCACACGTGTACAACATGAGAACATTATTGTGATAAGAGATTCTACGTAAGAAATTACGTTGTCAAACATTTGCACGTTGGGCTGCGGTTCCAATTAAAGTAACGAGTCTTCTACCATCACCAACAGGCATGGGGATATGCAAAAACATAAATAGAAGTTAGTCACGTTACTTATTGTTAGAGTCATCCAACCGTTAAAAGTCACTAATAAATTGAACTGCTTATACAACATCAAATGAACAGTTGATACTTATTGAGACAAAAACAAAGTAAATATGGAAAGGTCAACAATGAGCGAAAAAGGTAGTGTGTATGCAATGGATTTGCCAACAACTGTTTTATTTATTAATAGATGATTACAGCTAAGACATTTGGTGTAGGAGAAAATACAAAAAAAACGACCATGTTCTTAAAATTAACGCTTAACTCATAACGTTACAGGATGAACACAACAGTAAAAACGCCTTGCACACGTATTCCTGTAGACGCAAAAGAACTTCTGAAATTTCCAAATGCAGAAATATATACGTGATTATATTTTGAGTACATATGACAGGGCATGGCGTACATATGTAGGTGCTTTAGATTCTACAAAACACGTTTTATGATATTATAAACACGGATCTCAAACACTCCTGTCAGACACTAAGAAGACATTTTAAAGGTAGTGAATCACACGTCAGAATTTCTGTATTTTCGGAAATACAAATAGAAGTAGAAATTAAGGTAACTATACATATAGTTCCTCATATAAGTTTTCATTTTTCTTGGGGTTATTTTTGTTCTAATGCGAAAACAAGAAGAAACCCAGAGATCGACATCGAAATCATTCTGATGATATGGTAGCTGGGCGTCGCTGCTGAAATAAATATTTTTTTGCGAGCACATGACATTACCACAACCACAAAACACCACATTCCCATACCGTAATAATAATTAATTATGAAAAACTATTCCTATGCTCACGAGCTACAACCTAATATTACGTTCACTAAACCAAAGAAACTATCCTTTTTCTTCCCTTATTAGGATCGGGTCTTTTAAGAACTGTATCGCAAGGGGAAGTTAACGCTGATAACCCAACGGACAATTACCAAAAGTATAGCATCACTGTTTTTAATCCATAATTTGAACATCTTATTGGTTTTCAATGTTTAACACGGAAGCATCCTCACAGTCATCTTACAGGATTTGGCAAAAGTGTAATTACATAATAACTGAATGGCACAGTTCTTGGATAAATGTCTTGAAACCAAATTGCTAATCCATGCTGATCAGTTCTTGTTCAGCAAGGGATATAATATTACGCAATTGTAACGAGCTTATTAATTCACAATTTATTACTTATTACATTAGAAACTCAACTCGTGTAAGATAATTTCCGTTGGATGTCTTTGGGCGTATGCTGGGAGTGGCACTTACTAATTTAGAGTGCTGAATTTCCATGAGTCCTTCATGATACTCGATAATCCCATAAAGATATTGGTGAGGCTTTTCGAATAACAACTGCTCCGAAGGAAAGGTTAGTATCCTACAACTTATTAGCAATAAATTCTAGGTCTACAACTAATACAACGTTATTTTAGTAATACAATCAATTGGAACTGGCGTGAATAATTTAAAATATTAATTAAATAGCGCATTTGTAGATATAGATTCATAACGGGACAAAAAATAAATATTTTTAAAAATAAAGACAACAATACTATTACACCAGATTTCGACAAACCTTTACAGGATTTTCATATGTTGCTTTTACAGCATGTTTCTTAAAAATTCTGTACAGATACAGCAGTTACAACTAGCAATTCATTTTTGTTTATAAAGCTGGTTGAATTGTATGTAGTAAGCTAGATACCCACATTGAACAGTAGATAATTACCACAAAAGCTAATAATGAACCTAACTAACTTTGAAATAGTTACAATTAACTATACATTATGTGTAAGTATGTGGTATAAAAACAACCCGATAACAAAGAATATAACAAAAAGATAGTAATGAAAAATGTACCATTATTAATTATGATTAAATAATTAGATAACAACACTTAATATTAAGCATAAAAAACAGATAAATACAACAATAAGTTACGAAAATGTGTCTTCTGTTAGTACATTCTTTTAAACATTGTCATACAAAAACGAAATACTCCTTTGAGCAAAGCTATAGTCTCTGGACGAGTTTAAACATAAAGTCATTTGTAAATATGTAAAATGTGTCAAAGGAAAGCTCTAAGATCAAACGAATGAAATCATTTTTGTACTCAAGTACGTATTCTAAAGGTACGTATGTTTAGCATATTTTTAGTACTTGAAATTAAACGTAATGTAAAAAATTCTTTTGAAGACGGCTTCGGAGTTGTAGTAGTACAAGGCAAGTTAATTATATAGATAATTTAAGGTTTACGCTAGGACTGAAGACACATGACATATTATTTACCAGAGAATTAATAACTTGTTCAAGACTTCAGCGCGGAGCTTGACTTGAGTTGTTTAAATGTGGGGAAGTATGAGATGTGACAACTGGAACCGGTAATCCGCTGTAATTGATTGCTCTCCCATTGATTACCGGCGGCTGCGGGTGGTTCAGCTCGGGAACAGCTCTGCTGTCAGATGGGGCATTATTAACAGCCACGGTGGTCACAGAATTTCCCAATGGGATGCTTAATCTGGCATTGATGGCTATTAATTGCTCCTTTCTTTGTATTAATGAGCTAACATGTTCCTCTAAAGCCCGGTTATCTTGTTTAAGTTGATTCAAGCAGGATAATAGCTGAGCAATATCCAAATGTTGGGCTTGCTCCATTAAAAATTGAGAACCTTGCTCCCACTGCCTTTCTAACAACTGCTCCAAAGTTTGAGGTGGGCTACTGCTTGATGCTGCAGATGACGAGGGAGTTGACGAACTAGTGACCGCAGCAGTAATACTATTACCCCCTGCATTTACTAAATTGGCAGAATATTTGGGCACCGGGATGCCTACCAGTTTGTCCGAAGGTTTTTCCTCCTTTTCCCCGAAAGCAACTCCAGCGGCCACCATGGTTTCCATTTCTTGACTCAATGTGTCCACCATCCTTTGGGCCATGGAGCTGGCAGGATTGAGAGCATTCCCAAACATATGAGCAGGTAGCACTGAGCTTGATTCCAGTTTGGAGGCTTCTGATTGAGCTTTCAGTTGCGATAAAGTAGGAGTAATTTCTTCTGGAGGCTTTGTAGGAGTAGGATTCGAAGATTTGCGGTGACTGTGGTGCTTTCTATCATAAACACTATTATCTTCCAAGGTGGGTGGCTCTGAAATCTCCTCTCGGCGACTGTACCCACTGACACCTCGTCTACCTCCACGTTTACACTTCTTCCGCAAATGATGATCTTCTAGACGCTCATCTTCTCTGCCAGGACCACTGCAGCAATAATAATAATTACAACATAAAATGGCTAAAGTTTTTAAATAATGAATTTCTATTTATCAATGTCTCTCTGTTATGCTGCTATTAGTCATTGCTTAGATAATTTGTGTTATTTACGTAATTCGCTGATAAGAGCTTAGCTTGAGTGAATTGATTGAGACAAAACTTACGATCTTCTTTTGACAGGTCTACCGGGACCTCTCTTGAGTGGTATTTGTGACTGAAGTTGCATCATTTCAGGATCATCCGGTCCTTTGCTCAAGTCATCTGATGGATCCGGATTGTTATTGGGCAAATGATGATGTCGCTCATCCGAACTATTTCTGGTAATTGGAGCCTGCTGAGATTGTTGTTGCTTCAAACCTTCCCAATTCGAGGGAGTATTTCCGCCTCGATCGCTGCCTGAAGTTGACCTTACCTCCGGATCATGCCTTTGAGGACGGGAGTCTGTTGATGTGGGGGATTCAAATTCCACGTTGATTCGTCTGTTGGTAACAATAACAAAAATACAAAATAAATGTTTTAGTTATGTATAACTACATTAAGATACTTGTATCAAATGAATATGAACCTACGAAGTCTTCATTATTGTAGCCAAATTATAAGCAATTATTTGTTCACTTAACAAATAAACGAATAACGACCTACCCGGATCGTTTTGTCGGACTTAAATTAGTGTCGCTGGAAAACTTAGGGCTGATCTCAGCCATGGAATTCTCAATTTCCGGGTTCGAACCCAAATGAGCAGAATCCTTCGCTTTGGAAATACTTGCAGATTGCTGCCCGAATAGAATGGTACTCTTTTCCTGGATTTTATCATTAGATCTAATAGGTATCGGGGTGAGAGTCACATGTGGTTTAATGTCCGGTGGTTGAGACTTATCCCTTGGCGAGGGTTCATGTATTGGTCGATCCAGAGATGCAGTGAGAACGTCATTCAATTTCACCGTCATAAAGTCATTAGTCTTTAAGAATTTCTTAGCCTCTCCGTTGGTAGCTGAACTGCCCGATCCCTTCAAATCTTCGGATTTCAAGACAAACGAGTCTTCTTTGGATTCATGTGACACCTCAGTACGTTCCGTACTGCCACCAGATTTTGTCAGGGATGATGAAAAGGAATTTGTCGAAAAAAGATTTGAAGGCGCAATTCTCGGCATATTAGAGTTGCAGGATATATGACTGGAATTTGAGCCCTTGGACGAAGAACTTGTAGCTGATGACCCAGACAGTTTCTTCTTCAGAGATGTCACCTTATTAATATCAGGACTAATCTGCAGCTGACCCTTGCTCATCTCGGAAGAGCTGGAGTCCGCTGACTGATGATTATGAGGATTGTTGGGCACGGGTCGAAACGGGGGAATTATCTTCATGTTACTAGTCTTTTTCTATTTTAGAAACAACAATAAATTCTTATTAACTCCAGTCTAAAATCGATCGTACCGAACAAAATTATGACGGGTCTCAATAGTATATTATTGTATTAAAAATGTTATTGCATTTGCCTTAATTACCAGCTTGCTGTAATGGTACTGGCAATACCCACAATACTTGACATTGTCCATCATGTTCCCTGCCTCCTCACACAGGAGTCCCAGCATCTGAGCACAGGTCACATGGAAATTTTGTTTACACCCAGGTTTATTACATTGCATGCAAGCTCCAAACGTTGACTTCGACCCCTTGTTCGTGGACTCTTCACAAATATAACAAGTTTTGCTGAACCTCTCGGGCGGTATCAGGGAAATTAATATGGGCTCCATTGTGGTCACATTGCCGAATCGGACTTCAGGGATGTACAGAGCACAGACCACATGTGCCCACCCTCCAGGTCCGTCCGTTCGTTTCAAAGCTCCATCCCGGCATGGGCAGAGCTCACAACGCTGTAAACACATACACCAACCAGCACCTTAACACACTTAAAAATACAAATCTTCAAAGATTCAACCACTACCACAATATCCTTATCCATTGTTACAAAATCCCAAACAAAACACACTCTCAAAATATAACTACTATTAGTACGAATATGTAAATTAAAAAAAAAAGAAAAAAAAAGTTTTATTTTCAACGCACTATACTTACAACACGGGCTGACCTCTCCTGTGATTCGCATTTCCTGCAGAACCACGGGCCAGACGGTACTTGCACTATTCCATAGCAAGCTGAAACAACAACACACACCATAAATAGATTACAAAAGGATCCCTCCTTATGACAAACAATTAAATAATTTTTAATTTAAACAAGTGATTCAAGTATAATTCCCGATTTACCTTGATGAACAGCCACGTTACAACCTTGGCCATCGCAGTACACCAACGGATTTTCATCCCAACCCCTCTCATCTGAACAAACACAGCAACCTCCCACCATCTCCTTCATGTTTCAAAAACCGAAATTAGCAAAAATAATTGACTGGAGACGATGAATTCGTTCCCTCCGAGGTGCTCATTGGACATGGATGAAGAAGAAGAAGGGACAACTAAACAGAGGAACTCATCGGCTCGACCAAGTCTCTTAAAACTAATCATTGTCACAACAAAAATAAAAACTATTCACTGTATTCAGAATTATAGTTATATGTATGTATAAATACAAACAGTTGTTCCGCTCTGGTAAAGTATAATAATAATAATTATAAATACTGTCAGGAACTTTCAAACCATCCACTCTTTATATATACAATTATCCTTTGGTGTCAAAGCACAATCAACTCTTCTTGAATCACTTAATTAAATATCATCTTCCTATATTCTAAATATATTCAAGACCGACTCTCTCAAACCTTGTCAATTACTAAAAGCCCCTGGTGACAGTCACAGTCTCTATCCGTATTTAATTCTTTAACAAGTACTTACAACACACCTTTAAAATAATAATAACATCACACCAAAACCCATCGTCTCTTCCGTACTCATCATCGGGTCCGATACCGTGCAGGGACTCATTCTGAAGACAACAGTTATCTCACAGAATGACAAAAAATAAGGACATTTAAAATTTTATAATTTAAATCCATCTTCCCCTCCGGAATTTATTATTACTTTGGAAATTGAGTTGGAAGGGCGGTTCTACTAATTGTTGATTCCCTCCTGAGCCTGTGTCCACAGGTCCCACAGACCAAGTGCTCACTTCACCAAAATGTCTTCTGCCATATATATGTTGGACCAGGGAGATTTTTAATTATGAATTCTTCAATTTTGTCTCTTATACATGATGATGGAATATACACAAATATTATTATTATTCCTGAATAGTTTTTTTTTTGTTAAAGTTCACAATTCACTCCGATCCCGCAGCTTCCGTCCAAATTACACGTCTCTCCTCTTATAATCCCAAATGTGTACGTATAGTTATTACAGACTTCTCCTATTTAGCATCGTGCTATAATATTTCACAGGAGTCAACTGCCTTTACTTTACTCCAAGGAATATTCTGCTCTTCCCCTTCAAATTCAATGTATGTCCAAGCACTTTTTACTTGCTTCTATGTGTATACTTACTCCTGTTAATAGTCCAAAAGGAAGGAAAATGCCACCTGACAACCTGGGCTGAGTGCCGTCTTCCTCCGACTGAACGATGAACTGTACGCTGAAGCGTTCAGTAGCTCTTGATCTGTTGGGATCGATCGGGAGGAACGAGCACGGTCGTGCATATAGAGTAGGCATCCTTATATAGGTACTTACCGTATAACTTTCCTATGGTGAGGCTATGCTGCTGCTATTGTATAGCCACTGCACTTTTGTAGTTGTATGGCTTAAGCATGCGGAACTATCCGTTCGTACATATTGGGCTCTCGTTCGGGCCCTCGGGATCGTAGGTGTACAAAAGGAGCCGTTCATTTTCGTTCGTGCATTTTAAGATTCCGTTCATAGAGCGTCCATGGCTGGGCAGGCACCTTCATAGAGGTTTTATTTCTAGTTATGGAAGCAGTGTTTGCTAGTGCTGGGAACGTTCCGCACGGCACTGAGACTCTAAAATTTGACATGGAAATATATGTCGAAAAATCTGGGTAAAGATTTGCTAGGAAGATTTGGAGGGTTTCATATTTTTTAAAGGGGTATATTTAAATACAGGACAGATTAGGGCAGGGCAAATAATTTTTTTGACTTCTCTAAATAGTCCATAGAAGGGGGAACGGTAAGACGGGCCAGACTTTCTTTATATTTTGACACCTGAGACTCTAAAATATTCTGCGGGGGGATTATATTATTTAATTTGAAAAATAGTGAGCCCGGGTTCAAAATAAGAGCCCGGGCGATTTAGAAATGATAGAAAACTGGAATAACCTTTGATTAACCTCAAAATTTTGACGGGGTAATGACAAAACCAAGTTTTTGTCGGAAAGTTAAATATATTTTTCGTAAATAAGAATTCCTTTGAGACCGGGACCGCCTCCCCGTTAGTACAAATTATTTGTTGAAGAAGTTAACATTTTAAATTCATATTGACTGTATGGCGCTCACAATTTTGAAAGAAATGATTTCGGGGCGATAAAAGACTTGAAAATAATTGCAATAATTTTTGAATGATATAATGTGTCTCGATCATTAATACAGCATTTAGAAGCTAATTGTATGCGTTACAACCAAAAGTAATGCCAACGGAGATTCCACAATTTTAAAATATGTTTCCCCCAAGAAGGAATCATCTTTCTTATCTTGCCTTCCCTTCGGGAATAATCATCGAATGATAAATTTGTATGTAGTTTACAAATCAATTATTATAGAATCATGTTGACCAGGGTTAAAAATTTCGAAGACATCCATTTCGGGTGACAGAGTAGATATTCTCAAAACAGTGAAATAACTTTTGGCCTGGATGTTGGATGTCGTATTTCCGTTATTAGATAATACCTGTTTAAACAGCTGTTTCTGTAAGGGTGTAATTGTAAGAGTTGTGAATAAAAATGCTGAAATGGAATTGAACAAGTGCGTTTGCACACGGAATTATAAGACTTTACAAAAACCAGGAGAGTGTTAATATTAAGTACTGCATTACAATGCTATGCTTATTAAATTAATAAGCAGCAAGTAAATTAATTATAACATCCGGAGAAGCAGCAGGTAACAATAAGTGCTGGTGACAAGGTTCATTGTGAGTACCTTAGGATTCTCAGAATTAGACAGTCCTTTTGGATGAGTCTTAGGATTGTCAAACTAGACAATCCTTTAAAGAGTATACTTTTGTCGGGCATTTGTAGGAAAGTACGTACGATATAGTACGGCACTTTACGTATTATGATTAGCATGACCAGTGCCACCCGTATAGCACATGGTCCTTGCATTGGATATTGATTTACCTTTTCTTATTGTTTTGCGTAATGTTTATTTATCTTTGTTATCCTATCTTGCACTTTGCATTTATTGTGAGGATCGGAGTATGTACTCACATGTGTTGCGCGAGTTAGTAGTCTGAATTCCTTTTAATTTAAATTTATTGAGTAATTTTAGGAATCATTTTTATTATGTATTCCTTTGTCTTTATGGGGCTAGGAACCCCTTTGGCCACTATTTGCAATAGTGGCTACTTTTAGGGAATCACTGCAATTTACAGGGTATAAATACCCTGGAAAACACAAGGGTATCATCCACTAATCTTTTGGCCCTTGTAGTGTTCAGATCCATTTTTTGAGACCTGTGTTGTAGCTTGTATTAGTCACCACTTCCCTTTTATTTTATTTTGAAATATTTTGTAGGTGTATTACGTTGTAGTACATATTTATCAGTACACTTTTCTTGAAATAAAACTTTATTAATTGTTTTTATTATATACATTACATATTTGAGTATCTCCGAGAACATATTATTACCTGCATCCTACGTACATACATATATCTTTGTACAGATTTATATTCCATACCTGAGTACCTACCCTATACCCATTATCTCTCTTTGTTCATATAGTTAACTATATTGGGTTTTCCACTTGTTAACCCTAACCCTTTTCTGACCAACCCTATTTTTGTATTATTACATTACCATACCTTGCCATGTATCTTTGTCTTCCCTTCCGAAGTGCTCTGAATTAAATATTAGCTTATTGCTAGTACTTGGTCCAGATTCCATCCGACACTTTTAGGATCGTCAATGCAAATTGGGCAATAGATACCTTTATTAAAAAAGCCTCGACAGAGACCATAATGTCATACACGTGTAAATATTTTTGAACGGGCTCAGGAGCGAATAAAATAAAATACTTTGTCTGGTGACAGCAAACACACCAAGGTCCAGCTCAACGTGACGATGGTGTCCAGTGTCCATTATGGGATGGAAAATTGTCAGCGATTCCTGAAGAGAATACTTTGAATATTCAAATTTCTTTCTCCTGTGGTCGTTCCACGTTTTCTAAATTTGAAAATAATTTCTTGAAATTACTTTATAGTTATCAGTTATCATCATGAATCACGACTCATCACTACGTGTGAAAAATACGTTCCCACTGTAATTAAAAAAAATCTGCTCGAGATCCACTTTGATCGTACAGCTCATTAAAAACGACCAGAGATTGAATCCAGTGCAAGCCAAAGGAGAACGCCTCCCCTACATGTAGGGCCTACAAGGCAAAATATAGGCTGCGACAAAATTTCCATGTTAATTGTAGGCATTATAGGATAGGGAGATAACTTGTTGTGTATAATGCCTATAAAATATGTTGGGCATAATAACTTATGCATATAAATGTAGGCTAAATTTATCCGCACATTTTACATCCATTTATATGTTGGGTTGATGTACGCACTATGTACACTGTGGACTTCGCGTTATCTGTTATGTGACGTCATCTCGAGCACATTCTTAGGGGTTAATTTCATCGTAAGTTTAATGTTACATCTCTCTAACTCTTACAAGTTTATGTACCATAACAATTGTTTAGCCTACCATGTTTATAATTTTCTAACTCGATTGTGAATTCATAATTTACTTTAACAATATGTAATTAATTTAACTCAGAAAAAATTAGTGTTATTAGTTTTACTACAAGTATGTATATTCTGTTGAAGGGGTTTAGTTCTAAAAAGCTGCTGGGTTAGTTGCTATTTAAAATTACACCACACTAGCTATTTGCCGATTTTTTAAAAAGGAAGTACAGGAGCACTGTATAGGGAGTATATGAAGTTCCTGAAAGAATTTGTTTGGAGTACCTGTGACTAACGCCGTTAAGGTCCGTCTTCGAAACTAGAAGTACTTTGGATTTTTTCAGATACATTTTCTACTGTTTAAATAGTGCATCCTATATTTTTTACTACAATTGGTGAATAGTTAGATAATTAACATTGTTTCTAAGTGTACTAACAAGTTAAAACTGTGTTTAAGTTTCATGTAGTATTCAAATTAGTTATCCTGAGGCTGCATGCATGTGATTGTGTACATGTTCTAAGGAAAAGGAGACTTCATAAGTCGGAACAAGTTCCGTAATACAGATAAATAATGTTATTGTCTGTTTTCATTAAAGTTCTCCCATGTGATGTCAAGGGCCGTCGGGGGAGATACAAACACCTCTATTGGCGCCATCATACATACTATACACAACTTTCTTATTGTTAGTGGGGCTACATTACAGATATGTATGATATTAGTAAGTTTGCGATGAATTAATAAAACGTATAACACCGGCAGAATCTCAATTTGACATGGGGAAAATGCTTGTGTAGGAAGAGAACTTAGGCATTCCTATATCGTATTCCTATAGAGTATTAGTAGTGCAGTATCTGGACAAAAATATGAGCCAACAAAATTCAAATTGAGAAAAGCTTTTATTTATACAACGAATTTCCTATACATAATGGTTTCCTCTTTTAGATAGCATTCCCTTTATAATTACATGATTAAATCCACCGCAGGATTATATTTACACATGCATTGCGTAGTAGTACGACATACATGACAGGTATTTTACTTTACTTTGGCATTTCATATATGGGAAATTTACTTTACTTTAATTACTCATCTCTCTTGAATGTAAAAAAAGCTTAGTAAAATTTCGTTACAATCTTACTTTGGATTGTGCAGGACTTGATGTAAAGATGTACTCAAAATCTCGGAATTAAGGTACTTCATTTCCAAACTAATTCCTATTTTAGTCGCTTCGATTCGGTAATCGGTAACCATCGTAGTCTTGATCCGCGAAGAGAGGTATTAGAATTACATACAGGCACTCCGTGATACGTGGTTTCTGACAAGGAATTCAAGCCAGCATGAGAAATAAACGTAATCGAATTGGAGTGACCTATGCATGCGCCTTCATAATATTAAAAAACTAACGCATATATTAAAATAATGTAGCAATTAGCGATACTTGAACACAGCCAAATATGTATTGGGCAAGAGTTACAAATAATACAGTTCGACTTAAAATTTGAAACTGAGAACGCCATTTTGAAACGGTGAGATTCTCTGTTTAGTTTTCTGGTCCAAGACCGTCCCAACTCCAGATAAAAAGAATTTTTGGGAATTGCCTCATCATATTTAAAAAAGCTAGATTTAATTCCTGGAGGCAACGTTGCCAGATTAATTGTCGAGCCGATGGCAACTAGCACAAAACCATCAGTGGCATTGCTCATTATATTCTTGTATTCCTTCAAAATTTGCCATTGCAAACTATTAGAAAATGTTTTAATTTTTCAGGTACAAACTTACCCCACTTATGCTCACCAAGAATGCCGGAAGAGATATTGCAAAATCGGTTGAGTAATGGCTAGCAATGAAAACTAAATCCAAATTTCTTTGAATGTCTGCAAAGGCGGACACTTGCTCTGTTTTTAAACTACATCTCTTTTGCATGTCCGGATTCAAAAATCAAACCTCCAAACATCCGCAAGTGCATGATTTGTTCTCGCAAATAATTTTCAAAGGGAGAGAACAGCTTTACCATGCAGACAGAGTACATGATCGTATTGAAGTCAAGCATTCGTGGATTGTTAATAATTATAACCAAGATAGCTTCGAATGATGTAGAACCATTATGGAGGTCAAGAGCGACTCCGTTTTAGACCATGTCATCGACGAAGGAAGGTTTGTCTTAGTACTTGTCAATTCAATTTATGGTGAATGCGGGAATTGCGAGATGATAATTACCCACGAAAAAAATCGTAATTAATTTTTTACATGGCTTCCCATGTGGCACATGTGAGTTAAGAAACGTGAGTATTTTGTCAAAATTTAGTGACAAACTTAACGTGAATTTTGTTTGCGTGAAGTCTACAAAATGTCTTGCGTTAAAACGTTAATGGAAGGTTGTCATTTATACGCGCTAAAAGCGTAAAACCACTTACCTCACCATCACCAGAACGTTTTTATTTTAACCTTTTTAAAACGTTAAAGGGTTTACTATGTCCATCATCATATCGTATTTACTTTCCATAGTTTGGCTTTCCCCACGAGACGTCACAATATCTGATAAATGTCTTTTGAATATTGATATCCAATCCAATGAATTTGTAGTAGAGGTTCAAGAAGCACCTGCCACCTGGTTCGGCTCTTTCATTAAAATGTCGCTGTCATCAGATAACTATTTGGAATTTGGTGTTGTGGCCGGGAAATTTAGAATAGGAATGATGCTATAATGATTGGGAAACTTAGACGGTTTTATTGAACTAGCTAACAATAAAATTAATCTGAATCGAAAATGTATCCGCATATTTCGAATGCTCCAATCCTGCGTCCAGGCCTCCAGGTAATCATAATTATGTAAAAGGAAAGATTCCGGGCATTCAACTAATGAGAATTTCGCAGTGAAATACGCAAATGCAATAATTACCCAGCCAAATGGACGCCTCCCGACTATTTTTAGCATCCTTGACTCCATCCTAAATTCCATGGGAATCCGATGAAATCATCTAAGATTATGGATGCAAATAAAATTGAGACTTGGATCCTCTTTTGTCAGCATTTTCCAAAAAATATTTTACTCAAGCTAATGTATCTTTTAAGGTTAGAAAGTTTTCATGATTTAAAAAATAATTTAAGATAAATTTAATTCCACGAAAGTTATAACAAAATGCTACTCAACTATATACGTTTGTAGTGTTTCTCCTAGCTGCAAATTGATCTGAACCGTAGCGTATACAAAAGTAGAGCACAAAGGAAATCCAGGTACTCCCTATTTGAACTTAAACAAATCTAGTGACCTATGTTAATCAGAGACTTCTCAGGTTTCTAAAATTCGCACCCGTGGACACACATAAGTGTGTCTGTGTGGCAGAGCTGGTCAATCGAATCGGTATTTCATTCCTATTTTTTGGTATTTTCATCGGAATTGGTATTTTTAAATATATTTTTTCAAGTATTTAAATCTATGAATCGAAAAAAATATCTGTATTCGAATTTGTATTCAAAATATATTTGAATAATGTATCCAATGCTTAGATATTCGAAACATCCGTGACATATTGAAGTTTATCTCGTAAATTCAAACAACAAAAGGAGTTTTCTCTCAGCTAATAAATAGCTTTTTTAAACTACTCGTTGGAATACAAAAATTGGGATTACGTTTGACTCAACAAAATGACGCAGAGCAAGGATACAATATTTTTGGGAATGAATTTGATGCAATCTACTATAAACAGTCGATCCATTTGTCAGTAATTTTCTGAACTGGAAAAAAGCATGAAGCTAGAATTTTTACTACTAGGGTATTCCTGAAAAACGAAGTGAATCCAAAAGTCATATACGGTTGTGGTATGTATATAGATTAATGCCTTTACAAAATAGTCTAACACATCCACTGGCTTCTTTTCATTCATAATTGCCGATTTTAGATACATTCTGGTATAAATTGAATTGTAAAGTTACGATGTTTTTCGGGACTCTAGTACCTCCATCGCAGAGGTGTCCATTTGAAATCCCCTTCGTTCATCCTTCAGAAGGGGAACCGTTTACAATTACCGGTTCCTTCATCGTTCCGTAAAATGAAGCCTTCGGAATATTTACCTTTCCTTTCTTCAAAACCTGCTATAATCCTTCCTTCAGCCTTCAAAAAATATTTAAATGCCTTTCATTCATTACCTGCGATCCATATTCATTTATTTATCGCAAATCTTTTAATACAAGTAATAAAATCAGAGCTTTTGTAAACCAAACGTTTCATGTTAGAAGATGCACTAATTGTAAAATCACTGCTTGCATGTTAAGCTAGAAAGGCGATCTTTGTTTGAACGGTATTAATAGAACGTGTAGCTCTTCTTGCACGAATCAAAGCTCCAGGGTTTGGAAATAATCTCTCGTCCGATCTAGAGGAAGCTGGGATAGAACGAAACTTTCGTGCGAGCCTTGCAAGTGTTGGAAAGGATTTACTGTGCGCCTTCCAATATTCCAATGGCTTTGAGGTTTCTGGTATAATTGATTCTTGCAAATACGCCTCTACTTCATTGACCAGCTCTTTTAACGCTCGCAACTGCACTTGTCTTACCTCATGTATAGAACCAAAAATTAAACTGGTGGATGGATTTGTTTTCATGGATGGTTCTGTTATATTATCTTCAACTGTATAAGCCGGCGGAAATATTGCACTCGCTTTTTCAAACTGATCCTTCAGTACCGATGTCAACTTCTCCACAGTTGGAACGTACATGTTTAGCAAATAGTTCTCACCCAGAGGAAATGCGTTAATGTAAATGTGTCAGTTACTTAATGAATTTGAAAAAATTAAAAAATGAAAATGATTGCCATAGCTAAATACTAATTACTATAAAAACAATCAAGTAATTATGATCAAGCAAATTACCTTTAAATGGAACTGTTTTTAATCTTGGATCCAAAACTGTAGCGACAATGTAGGTAGGGAATGTCGATTGAAAATGTCCTCTCATATATGCCTGCCAAGCTGAATATGCCCAAATGCCCGCCAACGTGCCATATTTTTGGGCATATTGGCACATTGGGAAAATGCCCTGAATTTGGGCATTTTGGGCAGGGCATATTCGGCATTTTGGGGATTTTCAGCCCAAAATATTCAACAATTCTGGTAGGTAAAACACAGCAATGCAATCACGTCAAAAATGCCACTATTCACTATTACAAGAAAATCTTCGAACTTCATTAAAAAGGGGCGACATGTCAATTCAGCTGGAAAGAATTTTATTTCAAAATATGCTCGACGTGTATAATACAGTCGACGATTAAATTGACGATTCAAATTCTGTTGCTTTTTGTATTAAGCTAATCAGGAGACTCTAGTTTTTCTCGCCTGTATGCTTCTTCAATGATAAAAGCGTCCTCAAAACAATCCTCCCCATCAGAACTCTGATTAGTAGAACTTTCATCCTCTGCAGCCGTTGCTTCGTCTTCGGCTGAAATGATATAGGCGAAAATTAAATTTCTCAAATCAACGTTTTCTGAGAAGTACTTCGTTGTTTTCTTCTTTTCAGCTCTTTTAAGGGCCCACTTTATTTTCATAACTTTCTCGATCTTGATCTCCGGGAGACGGTTTCGAGTTTTTGTGTGAACCCCGGACTGCACAGAGAAACTTCTTTCAGCCCCTGCTGAGCTCGTGGGAATGGAAAATAAGCGCAAAGCATATTTTGATATCAGACTCGCTTGAGAAAATGCTGACATATTTCGCCAATATACCAACGGATCGTAACTGGAAAGCATTTCAGCTGCAAAAATACCCTTCTTGAGACGAAACAGGGTCAATTGGTTAGCCAGCTCTGATTTTTCGGCAAAAGAGGAAGCGATTCCACATTCAGAAGCCATCGAGTCCATAGAAGATAAAGTTTCAACAAGTTTGTCCTCATTCCCAGCAAACAGTTTTCCACGATACCGCGGATCAAGAAGGTTTGCTACATTATAGAAACTGGGGAAATTATTGCTGCTCAATCTGGACTTGAAAATAGTTTTGACTTTGCCCCATTCCGTGGATGTTAACAACGTTGGGCACAAAAATTTGATACTTGCTTCAGATTCCTCAGTAAAACGATTTGACAAGAAACCAACTATTTCTGTGATATCAGAGAGTTTTGTTGAATCTTTTTCAATAAAGGAAATGCCTGAAAATAAACAACGATGACAACGTCTACTAAAATCTTGGAAATATTTTTGAAATGCCGACCACATTTTATTGAATATAAAAGATACTCGAAATTATTCATTACTTTTAAGAACTGGAGAAAGGAACAAGAATGCCTGGTTAAGTTTCTGCCAGAATACATCGTCTTTGCTAGTGTTGTGGACAGTAGCACACAAGTTGCTTTCGGGATCAATCGCCATTCTTAGTAAGACATCTTTTGATTTCCCAAGTTTTAGCATCATATCGCGATAACCAAACCAACGCATGTCCGAAGGGAGTGTCAATGAAACTATAGTTAATTTTCGACCCTTCAACTGCTGCTCGTCTCTGTACTTTACAAACTCCTCCTTGAAGAACTTCAGTTTATTTTTGGATCCTTTGATTTCAGTTACAATGGAACGGCCTTTTTTAAGGACGGTATTTAAGCTAGGAAGTTTTGTTAAATCCTTTGCCAAAAGATTAAATACATGGGCTCCACAGTTAACAGAGAGGATGCTTGGAATCCTTTTGTGGAAATCTTTCCGGACGTTCAAGTATGTTAACATTTACTTTGGTTGCGATGGAATTTAGCAAAGACCCGGAAAGAACTCTATGCGAAGGAATTTCGAACCCACTCCCCAATTTTTCAAAAAATTCTTGCAGGTAAGGATTACTTGACCAATTAAATGCGATGTTTTCATTTAACAGGGACTTTGCAAAAAGAATTTCTAATTCACTTTGTTTTACTTTGGAAATTCTTGACACATCCAATTTCATGTTTAAAAGGGGGCTGTTTGGATAATAACTTCCTGGAACATGAAGGGTTTGAATCCTTTTGTAAATCGGTGCTCGCTTCGCCACAACTTGCTTCACTATTGTAATCTTCTTCGAGAACGTTTATCTCTACTGGCAAGAGTTTTTTGAGCAGTCTCATGAAACTCTTTTCGAACATTTTTGTCCGCACTGGTGCACTTCGATGTATGCGATTTGCATTTAACTGCATGCTTGCACTGTTTATTATCACAGTAATTGCACTTAACCAGATGTTCTGTAGACCCCTGGACAGTAGTTCAGTGCAACCAAATTTTGTCACCGGCACGTGGCATAGTTTATTCCAAAATGTAAGCTTTATTTGATTAGTTAATTTCGACGTTGAAATGCTTAACCACCAGCCGAGTACCAACAATGGCTAGCCGTTGTTCCTATAAGTAACTCCTACAAGTGTATACTGACCAGACTTACTTGTATGGTAAAAACGTCGAGTTATCGTTTTTAGTTGCGAGTGGAAGTAGCTGTAGAAACCAATAACGTATGGAAAGGTAATCGACCGGAGAATTTGAATTAAATATGCCCAAAATGTCAAATATGCCTATGCCCAATATGCCCAAAATCTACGTATCTGCCCAAAGTTGAAAATGCCCAAAATGCCAGGGCATTTTGGGCAGGCATGATGCCCAATATGCCATGGCATTTTCAAATCGACAATCAATAAATGTAGGATTCCGTGTCAACTACTTTTAGCAAAGCTTTGCTTTTTCCCGAGCAACTTTGTGCAAAGGTAGAATCCCGTGCGAATCGTTCTGTCACAGTCAGACAAAAACGCGAACGTAAGGCGTGCATATAATTAGTAAAACAAGGTGTTGGTGCAATTGCTAAAAGGATTAAATACATAGTATGCATGTTTGACACCGGAGATTAGAGGACTTATTCCATAACGTTGAATAAAATTATACATTTGTAGAGTCCAATGACACCGGGAATAGCTAATTACGAAGTGACACCCTGTAAATCATTGGTCAAGGACAAATACGAGGTTAGAAGCTTTGACAAATCGACTATTTGCTCCTTCAAAATATTGTCTATAGACAATATTTTCAATTTTTCAATAGAGAATATATTCAAAAAGACCCACTAAATTTATTCCCCACTTCACATTTGGCTTCGTCAAGGATAATATTATTGGATTCTATAAATCCGTTCTGAAAACACATTTTGGATTGTTTAGCAATAATAAATTTGGATTTTTGTTTAGTGATAGTATAGTGATAAACTTACTCAGAACAGCAGAATATTTAAACAAAGGTGAAGTCTAAAACTGTCAAATCTAGCAAATCATGTGTATGTCTTGAATCACCCTATATGGAAAATGTACAAGAAATATCTTCAACTTATTTCTAATAAACGATTCAACGCAGCAAAGACACTTCCATTGAGTTTCGCCAGACTTAATCAATTCCTTTTTTGTTTTCCATTAGCTTCGAGTTCCAGTAGGTTGACTTTGGGAAACACGCTACGATCTTATTCAATTGTTTCATGAGCGAACCAGCGACTGAATTGTTTTTAGACACTCCAGTACAGTCAAGTGTAGCGCATGTTTTAAGCATCCCCGACGCTCCAGATTAGTTGCAGACCAGTCTATGCACTCTTCCATCAAACAATTATAATGCTTTTCGTCTTGCAGGCTATCGTTTTCTGTAATTTCTTCCAGAAACTACATATTCGGTTAGATCACACTCATCAACATCTAGCCAGTCATAAGCTTCTTCGTCATTTTCGACGTTCGCATCCATATTAGCTTCTTCTCCTGCAATGTTTGAAAAGGCGGCCTGCAACTCTGTCACGTTATTCTTCATTATTATTCCAATCTGATCAACGACAAGATCCCAAATGAACAATACAGTAGGGTGCACAGAGATAATTTACACACTTTCCAATAATTAAAACATAAAGTTCCTATGGATGTTCTCCACATGGCCAAGGTTGTTGTCATTCATATTGACAATGAGTGGGCAAAGGGCTCTCCAAGATCTGTACACCCGGTTGACCATAATTTGGTCAACTCTGAGGCACTACCCTTGACGCACTTTCCACATACCGTTTTCAGTGGTGCCCACTGCCATGACGATCCAATTTTGAAGGCAATAGAGCAGAACCAAGCTATGTGTTGTCGTCATGGTGACTTGGCAGAAATATCCCTATTTTATAATTATTTTACACCTTTGAAAACTTTCCACTCGGTAGCATATGCTGGCATTTTCTGTGATGTGTGCACCGGGGCGGGGTTATGATGCATAAATGCATTTGAAAGGTCCTCATGATATAAAGCTAAATATATGGGTCTTCACGAGCGGCCTTGAAACGTGGCTAATGTAATAATAAACGACGAGTTTTACCTTTGAAGGGGCAGCACTCCTCCTCTACTGATTCCTCCGACCGTCATAAACGTTTCACGGAAGTTGTTGCATTCGACGTTCCAATCTCAATTTCCCTGGTTGGTTACGTTCCATACTATTCCATTTCCTCCAGAATTTTGTATTTAAACAATCATCGAGTGGCACAATAAACTCGGGCTTAGCGCCTATCATATAACGTTTTCAGAGGGTCCTACAATATCTCTTCCGAATGCCCTGGTTGCGCGGTCTCGGTGTGTTTACCCGATGTTTGCGGCGGCCAAGTTTGTTAATTTGTTAAATTATTTTGCACACTGAATTTGTAGATAGTCGAACACTTCGGGCGATGCAATTTTGGGTCATTGGAATCTCAGTGGACACAAACAATCGGATTTTATTGACAATGGTGAAAGTTGCCTTCCGAGGAGGGTATCCATTCTTCAAAGATGGTTGGCTTTTTGCCTTGGCTAGGCCCCTTAAACCTTTTTTATTGGCAATGTTACATATTCTCATGTAACATGTTCCAATTTCGTTTGCTTTCAGTGTCCGGGTTATTGTACGGGAGCCTAATCCTGCCGTGGAAAATCCTAAAGCCAGACCTTCAACTTCCGCACTGAATTTCGTAGCTGTAATCATAATGTCAGACTTCAATAGCACATTTTAAAGTCAGGAAACCCCGATTTAATTTGTAATTGGTCTTAATTCGCACACGTCATCAGTGTCGACAGTAAAGTATATATAAAGTGTGTAAATTATCTCTGTGCACTATGTAATGACATCATTTAATAATTGAACTTTAACTCAAGGATTATAAAAGTTAAAGAAAGTCACCAACCTGATCGGGGCACACCTTACACTCATCCGAAATGATTTTTTAAACATCCTTTATTTTTTCCCGAACATCTCTACTTGTCTTTCTCCATGGAAACCTATCGTATAGTTTTCCGAATTTTAATCTGAATCGATGAAATGGTTCCAAGCACAGATGTGTGCCGTCTTGAGGTCCAATGAAAGAATGACAAATGGAGCTGCTCTGGTTCTGTTGCTCGAAGTTTTTTCTTTTCCAAACCTAGCCAAATTATTGTCCACTTTTGACATTTAATTGACTACGGTGATTACCTTTTTATGATGATTTCCTAGTGTTCTTGTAAGAGAAATTCTGCTTAGAATACGTACTTTTCTTTGCAGTCCACGGACAAGTCGAACAAAAGGTATTTGATTTGGTAAAATCCATGGAACACCGCAGGCGCAAATGAGATCCAGATTTTCTTCGAACTGTATTTGCCTTGGATCAAAACGGTTTCAAGCATCTTTTTTTCGAAGTGCTTGTATTATTCGAAACAAACTCAAACCCTTCAAGTGATCGTGAAACCCGCGGATTTAATTCGTCGGGTTCGATTTTGCGTATTTTGACCTAACAAAAAATTCAAATCCAATGCAAGGATATTTACCATTGCCAATTTTTTGTGACTTACCATTACCGAGACTACATGTATTTCAAGGGAAACTAATGGCTTATCATGAAAATATTTTACGCTAAAACATGCTGGCTTACAAAATGTCTTTAGTGATATTTCCAGCCTTGAGCGTGGTCATAAATCAATAGCTTTCTGCATCCCGCCTGTTTACACTTTAATTTCCCGGTTCCAGACTCTTCGTTTTTTTCTTCAAACTCAAAATAGTTTTCTAATTGTTTTTAACAACAATCGTAGTTTTCCTTTTCTTTGCTGGCATTGTATTAGGTTTTGGGTGTAAACTTCAAACTGCTTACCGCTGAACAACTAATAATTAGTTTGCAATTAATTGTAATTATTATATGTTATATATTAATTATTATCAGTATGTACTTATGTACAGTGAAGGGAATAAAATGCTTACATTGCTTACAAAATGTTATCATGCTGTTGTGATGTAAATGTTTCTAGAATAACATTAAGCAGACCGGCCTGAAATATATTTTTCAGTTGAGTAACGGTGTACGTACGTGCATGAACTTTAGTTGCGGAAGAATTTTGCCTAAAATATAGTAGATGGGATTGCACGTTCCAGCGGCGTTCGAAGGCCGTAAAAAACTACATGTTCCTTCACATTCCATTATTTCTGCTAACAGCAGAGGCCTTCGTTTCCCTTCCAGCCTGCCTTCCCTTCCCGTCGTAATTGCCAAAGATAACGCTTAATTCGTTCAAAGAAGCCTTCTCTGAAGGAAATCATTCGAAGGATGGACACCTCTGCCTCCATGTATTAATATGTAATTTAAAGTATTTGAATCCATTGGATTGTAATTTTCATTTTTTGAAACAAATACATTTGAATTGGGATTGGAATCCGTTATGATTAATCTTAATCAGAATTGTATCCATATTTTTCGAATACTCCAGCCCTGGTGTGTGGACATAAAATGTACAGTTTAGAATTAATTTTGAGAAATTATTACGTACTTGAAATTCCATGGAAATAATTAAAAAGTTACCAAAGTCAGATTCATTCTGTAAAATATGTTGAAATGATCAAAATGTAGTAAGCAGTTTAATGCAAGAATGTAACCTCTCAGCCTGAGAAAAAAACATGCCTGCACCTGTTCACATGTGTCAACAGATTCAACATGAATGTTGTACATTGGTAAATTTTACATTAAGAATATGTATAACATTTGGAAATAAACATGTTTTATTTTTTTTAAATGAGGTTACGAGAAGTTGCATAGTACTCTGTTCAATGCTAAAGCTAATACTGTCGTGTTAAGGCTCTATTAGTTTAATAGGATAGCACATTGCATTTAAGCACTTTCATGTATACAAACACACGCTTGTAAAGCAGTGCTCGGCACGGGTACGAAAAATTGGTACCCGTACCCGTATCCGTACCCGAAGTGCGGGTATTTCAATAACTGGTATCTATACCCGTACCCATACCCGAGTATCCGGGTACAAATTTTTCGTACCCGTACCCGCAATGTAATCTCAATCCATGTACCTGTACCCGTATTGTACCCGTACCCGAAAATACGCGAAAATTGTACCTATACTCGGGTATCTCAGTGTCGTACCCGTACTCGTACCCGGGTACTTTATCCAGATTTGTTTTAATGTAATACATAGTACGTTATATGTTATAATGTATGACACCTGAGTGGGTAATTTTGACTAGCTAGAGAGGTATTTGACATTGTATATTTTTATTGAAGAGTAGAAAACTATAAGCGTTTTTGATTAGAAGTAAAATTATCCCCATTTGATTGTTTATGGGCTGATGGGCGAAGTATTTTATAGCACCCAGTCCATATGTGCATGCATTTTTGGCTTGGGACTTGGCGACTCGATTTTTAACTTCTTGATTTATTCGGCCTTTTACATTAATTTTCTCATCTCAGTAGTTCTGTGTACATGTATCTCATTAATATCTTGTTACAAATATCCGCCTTTTCCTAATCAACTACCAATTACAAAAAATATCTTGCCATCCAACTCATCGGAACTCTAATTTTTAAATTATATTCATTGTGGCTAATGAAGTATCGTGTGCATACGTGTCAATCAGACTATTTATGCAATTAGTGACAAAATACTACATTATGAAGACGTTTTGTATAAAATTTCGTTGAATCCTATTCTCCACTTCTATTTTGATATTATTCCTCGTCTGTTTATTAATTATTCTTCCTAAAACATGTTTCCATAAAAATATATATTATAGATATAAATATATATTTTAGCAACACAGTCTGAAATACAGTTACTGCATGTTGTAAGGTTAAAAGGGTATTAACAATAAGCTATACGTATTCAGAATTACTAAAAATACCGAACGAATTTTCCAACGGAAGTTCCATTATTTTCATAAAATTCATCAAAATGTCTCAAATCTCAACATATCCCAATACTCGGGTACAATGGTCGCGGGTACGGGTAAATGACACCATTATACCCGTACCCAGTGGGTATATACCCTTTTGAAATCCTTGTACCCGTATCCGTACCCGAGATTTTGAGCCGACCAAAGTGTACCCGGGTAGTACCCGGAATTGTTGGGGTACACAAAATCCGTACCCGGGTAGTACCCATACCCGTACCCACACCCGTTTACCCGAGTATTACCCATACCCGTGCCGAGCACTGACAAACACACATACATTTTCCTTATACTTTCGCTCTGTGACGGAATTTTTTACGACTTTATTTTTGCCTGCTTTTCGATTTTTCTGAAAAGATCAGCCTAGTCGTTAGACAAATTATGTCCTAAAAATCAGCATCATAAACAAATTCGGAACGTTAATAAAACTGCCATTTTGAAATCCTTGAAAATATTTAATGGTGTATGGATCCTGAATATTACATATGTAACTGTGACCATATTGGAACAGCACTGTCGTCATGGGTACAAAAAGTTTGTTCCCTTTCCCGTTCCTGTTCCCACTCAATGGGTACTCTCCTTAAGTGTTCCCGTACCCGGACCATTTCCCTTTATGATGGAAACAGTATTTTAGGTACCCGTTCCCATGAATTTAATAAAACTACGTACCCGGACCCCTTCCTGTTCCTATACCCAGAAATTAAAAATGTTGTGGACCCGTACCAGTTCCCACAGCTGGTGTTCCCAGTCCCGTCGTATTGTACTTACAGTGTGTTAGAAATTATTATCAGAATTTCTGTAACCACCAAACCCTTCGTTTTGCAGATACTGTAAAAACAGACAATATGCAGGGCTGCTAAACGCTCCCCCACGTAACGGCGTAATAACTGACTGTTTAATTCTTCTGAGATTATGTATGTACCGAGTAGACCGAATATCAACACTTCAAAATGTCATACTGGGAAAGGATGCAGTAATGAATGGAGTATTGATGATAAAAAATAAAATTACATTTGATGAGGGTTTCATAATGATGCTTAATATTTAAGATCAATTGCGGGCCCGAAGATAATTATTCTGCACATAAAATATATCTGAAAAATATATGCCAGCGCCAGCACGGATCAGTTTCCCTTTGTTAGCTTTATTTGAAAAAAACATTAACTCGAGCAATCCATTTTTCAAGGGTGAAACTTGCAGCAAAAGTATAAACTAATAATAATTATTTTAATATTTATTATATTAACTTGCAGAACTATTCTAGAAAATACCGCAATTGTACTGAAACACGAGTTCTAACATTATTATCTTTAAATAAGGATATGTGTGTAGAAATTTTAGGAAAAAAGAATGGAATATGCAAATTGAATTGTCTACATAAATAAAGTACTAACAAGTCTTCCAAGATCAATTTTGAGCGCGTTTCTAGAAGATGATAAAAGCACCCAATCGATTCCGGGAACGACAGGTATGGGAACGGGAACAAAATAAAAATCTCCGTTCCCGTTCCCACTCCTGTTCCTGTTCCCGGTGGTCGGGTCCACTTGAGTGTGTTCTGGTTCCCGTACCCAAACTGGTTGGGAACGAGATATTTGTTGCTGTACCCATTCCTGTACTCGTTCCCGTTCCCATGTACCCGGGTTTTACCCGTTCCCGTTCCCATGCACCCGGGCTTTACCCGTTCCCGTGACGACCACTGAAAAGCACATACTGAATTAGATCTGTGATTCAAATTTTTAAAAAGGGCTAAACCCCACTTGTTATTTTTAAATTGCGGAAAAATTTACGGGGATTGCATGACCCTTTTCTCTCCCCAAAAGTCCATACAAAGAATTAACTCACAAAGTATTTTATTCGCCCACTTTGTATGAAGATGGATTTTACAAGTTTTGTTTCATTAACCTCGTTCAATTTTTGTGCACACCGGGGTCTCAAACGTAAACCAAATTCCGAATATGTTACGAAATTTGGACTCAACGGTCGTTTATTTCAACACAAAATTTGTTCAATAACAGCTTTTAACACTGAGGACGTGAGCTAGGGAGGAGCAAAAGGTTTCCTCGCACTCTGTATATAGCTGGACTACTAGACCACACTGATTCAGGGTGCCACAAAAGGATTTCCCCCCTCTAGAGTATATTTTAGAGGCACCATCAAAAATATTAAATTCACCCATGATTTAACAAATCTTTTTCCTGATTTTTCAATATTTATTTCATCCCACTAGTTCAAAAATTCTGGATACAATGATTCAGGAAGCGAAGAAACGTTAGGACTTTTTTTTTGGAAAAACTGAAAATTTCAATATTTTTTAAATTATTGCTCGAATTTTTTTCCAAATATATTTTGATGCTATGTGGTAGTAAATTGTATGGGCTTTCCGTTGAGCTATCTCACAGGTCACTTCGTTGAGAAATGTGGGCATGACCCGTAAGAACAGAGAATAAGATTGTGGAAATTCATCTCCAAGAGCAAAGGTATGGCAAAAGAGAGAAAACCCTTGCCACTTTTCTTGGATGGTCTGCGGTTTATACAAATATTCTGAAGAGGTGCAATTGTAGCAAATTTTATGGACATACATTTGAACCCAGAGATGCGCAAAAGAAATTGCCTTCCTTCAAGCCTTCGAAGGCGAAAATTCAGTAAAAATTTCCCCTTCAACATATCCTAGAATGAAGCCCTCTAAAAAATCTACCTTCCTTCACCCTTCCTTCCAAAATATTTACACTCGTTTTTGCCTTCAGCCTTCTTTTTAAAAATAGCCTTCCTTCAAATTTAAACTACAACCCGCTTAAAAACTTTTTGCACCAGCAGGATTCAGTGCAGTGAAAAGAGCGGGCACACATTGTCAGTTGTGAGTTCACGAATTGGCTGCATTGTTTCGCGAGGAGCAAAATGTCGTTTCATATGCTATGCTTACACGTTATAGATATGTCGTGTACCTGGAAGCCTTCACGGCCTTAGAGGGCTAATATTTAGGAAGCCTTCCTTCACAATCCTTCATTGTTAGTTTTTGTGAAGGCTTCCTTCAGCCTTCAGAAAAAAGTATCCCCATCCTTCCATTCCTTCTGCAACGTTAAGAAAGTCACCTTTCCGCCTTCAAGGAAGCCTTCTTGGAAGGCTAGCCTTCGAAGGCTGCGCATCTCTGTTTGAACCTAATATCATTATTCTATATCCAAAATGGCAGTCTCTGGAAATAATGTGGGACAAGATAGAAACAAGGAACGAAATTTTGTGTTTTTTAAATCAATTCATTACATTAACCTTGTCTCACCTTGTCATTTCACAAGACTCCAATTTTTGACTTGTGCCCTTGAGGGGTAACAATAATTGTTTCTCAGTACCCGGTACAATTATAACAGATTTGAGAACTTGGCACGGCGAAGCGTCAAGGTAGGCGGAGCGGAATACACATAATTGTCAGAATACAACTAATTGGACAGCTCAGGAGCATAAGCTTCTGGGGGACTCAACGTACACTGAATTTTGAATTCAGTAAATGTTTATTTCAACACAAGTTTACTTTAAATATTTTTTACGCTAATTTCTATCGAATTTTATGTGTTTTCCGAGGAGCTATCATACAGGTCTCTACGTTGGGAATTGTGGGCATGACCCGTGAGGACAAAGCAAGGTTGGAGAAATTTAACTTTGCGAGCAAAAGTTACAAAGAAGGAAAAAAGAATTTCGGATTTTACCATTTTTTACTGGTGGCCGAGCGTTCTTAAAAATATTTCAGAATGTAGGAATTTGAGAATATTGCATGAGGATTCATTTGAGTTAAGCATCATCTTCCTGAGACAAATGTGACACTCTCAGGGTAAAAGGACCCATGTGAAACAAATTTTATGAATATCTTCGAGTTCAGTTTCAAAGAGCTACAGTAAAAATAAATAGCTTTCCTTGTTTCAGTATTGTCTCATATTCTTAGGTCCTGAAACTGAAATATTGAACTTAGGAAGCTTGTAATACACTCTGTTCAGGCGAGAGTAATCTTTAAATCGTATTACAACACATCTTCATGTATTCTCCATTAGGGATTGTAGATTTGAAAATGCCATGGCATATTGGGCATTTTCAACTTTGGGCAAATACGTAGATTTTGGGCATATTCGGCACGGGCATTTTAGGCATTTTCATTACTGGGCATATTTGGCATTTTGGGCATATTCAACTCAAATTTTCCGGCCGATTACCTTTTCCAGGCGTTAAGCTGCCCAAAAACGATTACTCGGCGTTTTTAACATACAGGTAAATAAATCTGGTCAGTAGACAATTGTAGCAGTTTTGAAACTTCTAACCATTGTTGCTAATTGACCGGTGGTTAAACAGTTCAACATTGAAATTGTTCCCGAATTATTTTTAATTTAGTAGCCAAACATAACTCACATTTTGGAAAACAATAAACTCTGCCAACCTCGAAGCACTTGTTAGAAAAAGTTGATATGAGAAATTTTATTTACGCCGATATTATTTCAGCAGAAGGCTGAGCAATGGCTGCAAATGTTGAAAGTTACACAAATAAAAGTTCTGATGGGGAGGATGTTTTTGAGGACGCATTTATCATTGAAGAACAGTACACGTGAGAAGAACTACAGCATTCTGATTAACGTTATACAAAATGAAACAGTATTGCATTCGTCAATTCAATATAAGGCGATTGTATGATACACATGAAGTATCTTTTGAAATAAAATACATTTGAGCAAAATTGCCATGTAGGTCTGTTTTATTAAAATTTGAATATTGTATTTTAATATTGAATAGTGGCTTTTTTGTCTTGACTGTATTGCTGAGTTTTGTCTACAAAAAATAATAAATATTCCCTACTGAAAATGTCCAAAATGCCGAAAATGCCCTGTCGAAAATGCCCAATTTAGGGCATTTTCCCAATGTGCCAATGTACCCCAAAATATGGCACGTTGGCGGGCATTTTGGGCATATTCTGCTGGGCGGGCATTTATACGAGGGCATTTTCAATCGACATTCCCTATTCTCCATAGGACCTGGTCACACAGGTCAATTGAAAAAACAAAGTCGTGATTTATTTGGGAATTCGGGGTTTACAATAAATTATTTCAATTCTTGTATTTTGTTTTCATAAATAATTTTAAACATTTTAAAGCTCGTCTGTAGGACATTGCATTGTCTTTCCTAAATACTCTGACAGGTTTGTCCTTTGAGAATTGTGTGTGCGGGCACCAGCCAATTTTCCTATTTTAATAACTACACTATCCTATCAACTTTGGGAAAAATAAAAATACCTGTACACAATTGTCAATCGGCTCATTTGGTCACGTTCTTCCAACTAAATCTAAGGCTGGTCAACACTGAATCAGTAGCCCTTATGTATTTGTAAAGGCTAAGTCCAAGAGCCGTCCGCATATTCTGTTATGAAATACGCTTCCAAATAAATAATGGGGCAAACTAGTTTCTGATTCGACAGAAGCCGTAATAGTGGCTGTCGCAGGACTGAAATGGTCTCAGCTGATAAATGGCTGCCTTTCCTAGAAAATGTGGTAAACATACCATAAAAGTGAGGACTTGAAACACCCTACGGTATTTTGCGAATTATGGGCGTGTTTGCAAATTTTAGCAGGGTTACTGCTATGGCTTGCGGGTTTTAGCTGGTACTATTTCGGATGATAAAACATGTGAAACTAGCTTGCAATCTTACATTATTTATGTACCTACTTGAGGAACTATCGATTTTGCATTTTTGCATGCATATTGCACATTTGCAAATAGTGCAGTACACGTAAAGTCTCCTTTCTTATCTTATCGGCTATGCACAGTTCTGGGAAATTTTTGTTAGTAAACACCCTATTGACATCATATATATCAGTATTTTGCATTCATTAGATGTGTGCATTTGAGTGTAATTCCTTGCTTGGGGTTGGTATGCTCACTATTGGAAAAGAATGAGCCTTTTATAGGACATGGAAGTGTCGAAGTTAGAAGCATTTCCGAAAGGGTGAATTAGGCGCAATTTTTACCATTGCATTCAGTTTCAAAATTTTTCGTTATATAATTATTTTGAAAATGTTACACATCAGAAGTTGACACAGACTCCAAGAGGCTTTCTTCAACTAAACACGAATATGCACATAGATATATGACAATGGGATCTTTCCTTAATTGTTACGATAAGATGACACAAATGGTAATCTTTAGAGGGAACTGTAGAATACATGAAGAAAATGATAATTCCATGTCGCTCGGCGTTTTTTTGTAACATATACTTCTGACGATGTCGATGGGAAAAACTATTAAAAACTACGATATCAATTTTCTTGGGTCGTGGCACGAGGAAATAAAAACATAAATCCAAAGGGAAATAGCTATATAGGACTCACAAATAGTTATGTAAGTAAGTGGTACAATGTTTTATCAAATGAATGTAGTCAAGGACAAATGACAGATGATACACATACTACAGACATGAATTATTATAGAAAAAATAATTATTCTTTGTAATTATTGTTTATAACTATTTTAAAAAACAACACTTATAAATTTAATCAATGACTTGAAAGAGATCCAGGAATACTCGTAACTTGTAACAACATGATATTCCGACAAATTAAAGTTTTACAGTTTAATCGTACAAACGGCAATGATAATGGAATAAAGAATGACTGAAGGGAGCCAAGTCTTGAGGAATCCTCCCACCCCGACGTATTTGGCCCCAACGAAAGTAATCGCCGCCAAGTAAATCATGTTCCACGAGGTCATCCCACGGTACTTCATCAGATTCAATGACATTGCCACATGTGAGTGACAATTATCGCAAATCAATTTGTGCGTCCGAGTCTTGTACTCCTCCGACGCTTCGTACACAGATCTGTCCCAATTTGATGCCTTTGTGTAGTCTAATTTTAAATACCGGGTAGGATTCCCAAATGCCATATTATCTTCCGACACATAGTACGGCCCCGCAAAATCTCGGATGACTCCCGTCGAATAGCAAATTCCCATGTGACCAATAAATGGGAAAAACCAGCTACAATCGTAAAAATTCAAAGTTATTATTCCTTTCAAATCATTTAACACATGTGAATATACAAACCTAACTAAATACACAAAATGGCTGTCACTGTGCATGACAAAATTTGCAATCCAAAACTATTTGTTTTAAGTACGTCAACACATCTACAATATTTTCAGTACTATATATCGAGTACACATTGATTATACATCAAAATAAAATTACAAATCAAACATCAAATCTTAAGTAAATCCTGCCAGACTCTTTTGGCTCTTTTCAAGAATGACAAAAGAATTATTTTATGAGATATCTCCCATAAAAATACCGCAAAGCACCAAATTTACTGACATTTGCTCTACACATAGTTCAAACCCTGTAGAACCCCCAGACGATGTCACCGGAAAGTTTTTCAAACGCAACTACTACGGATATTACGTTGACACGCGAGTGTACCAAATTTGAAGTCATTCTGACGATAATTTCCAGAGTACATCGAGTCTTTTGAAAAACTTTCCGTTGAATAAGCACCTTAACCGTTGAGGCAACATAAATAATCTCCGGTTCATCAGGGCTTTAGCTTTATGTTTAAAATAAATTTCAATACAGAAGATTTAGGATATATTTCCTTGGAAGAAAGCTCATAAAGTTGTACAAAACAACCCCTTCACAATTAAGGTCTAACTTACGTCAGCAAAGGGATCGGTGTCCACACAATACAATACGGGTATCTTGACTTTTCACGATCAATTTGGCCTTCCATACTTGCAGAAGCAACCATTATATTCGGTACTTCCGGCTCTTCTACTCCCCCGTACTTCTGCCCCGACATGAAAGCCTGGCCCTTCTATTTGTCTGTGTCGTATCTTCCTCTAAATGTAATTATAATTACTCCTTGCACAATGTCAATGGTCAGTAATACAATGACTTTCTTTGGAGAACAATACCAGGCCCGTTCCTATTGAAAAATAAAAAAAAGAACAATACTATTAGTGACAATCAAGTTCGGGAACCACACCATTCAATGACACTTAATTCATAATTTAATTCATTTCTGTACATACACTCGTACAACTATAAAAACCGTAAAGTACTTAATTTTGTTTAATGTTTCCTCATTACAATTATCATAACTATATTATTTTTTATATGTAATATAAAATTAATATTTACTCAAAAAATTACCAAAATCCTCCGCCCGAAATCTTAGTTATAAAATCTCAAATTTCCGAAATGTATTTAAAATTCTAAGAGTCAGGTGTGAAGAGAAATAGTATTGGAAGTCCGTACGTGAAATATTTTATATAACTTAAGAGTTTGTGTATGTAATTTAATTATGTACCATTAACACATTAACTGATAGTGAGGCAAATCTGCCTAATTGTAAGGAACTTCAGATCTTGGCCGTGACAAACAGCTGAAATTCAAGGGCTCGCCATCTTTTGGTTGAAAAACATTGGGAATCGCTGAGAAAGTCTCAACTCTGCTCAGATGACACTTGTTTATCCTTACTCTAAAATTTACAAACATTGCCCTCTAACCTACAAAATTCAGGAATTGCACAGACCACTGGAGTGTGTGCTGGTGTTTGTGTACAGGTTTTAAAATAATATAAATATTTTGCGAATTATTTATTGCATTTTATTTCATAATCGTGGGTCAAATTTTGTACTTGCAGTAACCGAAACTCTCAGCCAAGGTGTTGTTCTTTTTTTTAAAAGAAAAAGAGTTTACTCCGATCGTTTTTTTAAATATTGTTTCACATTTCGAGTTTCTGGGGCCAGAATTTCTGATCAAGAGTCATGAAAGGAAATTCAATTGTATTCTCACAAAATTGCATACAAGCTCAGTGTCTTGATATTTTTTATGAATACCGGATCGTTCATGAGAAATTGGAGTTTGAAAATTTATGTTGTCTTATCTTCCTCAATTTCGAGGTCATTCGTCAGACAGTTCCATGCAAAAATGCTTATCAAATTTGTTGTAAACAAGTGTCGGAAGATATTGTGAGAAAAGCCGATAAAAATTGTCAATTCTAAAATCCCGACTTTGCTTGTTGCAAGAATGTATGCGGTTATTGTGGTCACGAGAATGCTCATACACAAAAGTAATTAAAAGAAAGTTATTACATCAAGTATATAGACTCAAATAGGATTATATAATCATAACAATTTTATCACATTTCATTTCCTCATGTGTCGGGAAAGTTTAAATCACAGGCATAAGTCATATATAATTTCTGACATAAAGGCTTGTTAAAAATTCTGATTATGTAAGTCACTGAGAATCTTCGAGCAAGCCTGGACCTAATTTTTTTCCTCTCGCATTATGTCTTAGTTGATTTTAGTCGTAGTTAAAGAAATTTAAGTTACTGCATTGAGTTAGTAAATCCAGCCACTTCATTAACGTGGAGTTACATAACAAACATACTTAACCCCGAGTTATTTCCACTAACTTGTCTTTAAAGTATAACTTAGATTGTAGATTCACACTGATTTCATAAACGTTGTTTGGTTATAAGCCTTTTCTTACACATAGGGATATTAGAGATTAGCTATACCCTGGAAAAATTGAGCTTCTTAATAAGTACTTACAAAGCGGATTACTCCACGACACCACTATTTTATCTACATCACTCATATTGGAATAGGTTGAGACAGCCTCAATAATATGATTCAAATTTCTTTTTATCCATTCATACGATATATTTTCCATGTTAATCGAAAAGACCAGTTTTATAAAATAATCTTTGATTTTCGACAACCAGTCCCATACAGGGTATATTGTATATGCAGTACGACTTTACTTGTGGTTAATGACTTCCCTGCCCACAATCATTGACTTCGTAAATAAAACCCACTTTAGTATTTAGTACATCTGGTAAATAATTTCCTTCATAATGGAGAGTATCACATTTTATCTGTTTACATTATACACGGGTCCGGGAAGGGGTTGCAAATTTTGAGATTAAAATAAATGGCATTGTTTTCTTAAAAACATACCAGTCAAAATGTATTTCAGTTTTTATTAAAAACAGTTGAACTACCAAAAGAAAACGCTTTCAAATTATTGACAAATAAAACGAGAGCATACTTATGAGTGTCCCAAAACTTGAAAGAAAAACATGTGAAAAAAATACATTAAAACTTTATTTTCTCTATTATTATATCATTTGACGAAAATATGAAAAACTTAATATTTATAGTTATAACTGTTTTAAATATACCCTTGAACATCCCTTACAGCGAGGGTTCATTAGTGGCTCCTGTAGCCCAGGGGTCGGATTTTTGTGAAAACACGGGAAGATTCTTCCCAGGGAAAAAATATTTCTGGCAGGGAAAATCTCAAATTGAAGGGAATTATTTTTACAAACAGGGTTTTTTAAAACCGTTGACCTTTTTTTGGAAAGGATTTTCAAATTTGTTGGCGTGTTTTAGGGAAATTTGTTAGACAAATAGGGATTTTTAGATTGATTGGCCTAATTTGGCGGGGATTTGAGGTCTTGTAGGGGACATTTTTTGCCAACAGGGATTTTGAAAATCGTTTACCTTTTTTTCAGCAGGGATTTTTGAAATCGTTGAGGACCTCCCAGCAGGGAGATAATATTCAGCAGGGAAATTCAGAAATGATCTTCCAGGGAGATTTACAAAAATCCGACCCCCTGCTGTAGCCATGTTTGAATGGACGCTGGGCATTATGGGGAAGGTGTGAGGAAATGCACAGCCTTGGTTTAGTATAAGGAGGAAAATGGGGAAAAACTGTAAAATGTTTCATTCGCTGAAGTTTGTGAGGTTTACCTGTTTCAAACCCTTTCCGTCGAGAGATAAGCTATAGGTGTATACAGAGCTCCAACATATATCTTTATTTAGGGACGAATGACGAACATGAGCATTATAGCATAGTAAGGAGACGGACGGAACAAACAGAACAGAGCCAGAGCAGACAGTGCCTGAAAATCTGAAACTAAACTATATCGAAACCTGTTGTCTTATTCCCCTCATTCCTTTGCCTTTACCTCCTTCATTCGTACTTTTTCGTTTGGTCTGTCTGTGTGTGTGTGTGTACGACGGTATATAGGTGCATGCATAGCACTGCATTGCATAGGATTCCTTTCGAGAGTATAATAAAAAGGAAGAATCATCAGAAAGAAGAAGTTCGACGGAACTGTACTTACCTATATCACCGTATATTTCTGTTGCAATCGTTATATTAATCGAGGATTTTTCCTTTCCTTTTATTCCCGTTGTTGAAGTCCCACATAGGTTATAAAATATCCTCGGTTATTCACCCAGGAACAAAGTTGACTTTAAATGTCAAGTATACACTGAATTAGGGGATTTTTAACTATTTAATTTTAAACATGTATAATTTTTCATTAGGAGTCACACTTTTATTTCTTATTGGTGCTACTAATCATATCATCCTTGGAAGTTCCGCTGAGTCAGCTCAATTCCAATCAGGTGAATTTAATTTAAAGACTTAATACTTTAATACATTCGTATCATTCGAACATGTCAAGATCGGATGTAAACATTTAATTATTAATGAATTGCTTTAATTTTTTTTAGGCGTGAGGATGTGTAGTTCAAATGTGTGACGTAGAACCACTTTAATAATAATAATAATAATTGTTATATACATGTATTACTGGCAGAGATATATACTGTATATGTTCTGTAATGTTCTGTGTGTGTGTGTGTATGTGTATATTGTATATATATATATAGAGAGATGTAGCCATCAATTTAACTCCTGTACTTACTACACTACTTATTTGTAATGGAAGAAACGTATTTAATGAGAGTATGAATCATCCTGTTCTGTTTCTCCGTAAGAGTATGTATGTATGTAAGGATAGGTAACTAAAAGCTACAGTTGGCAGGAATTAAAAATCAGATTGGAGGAAAGTACATGTAGTAATTATTTTCGGATGTCAATTTTGGGTTGAAGTGGGTAAAATATTTTGTAAGTATTTTTGATGGATGTGGTAAAGTATGCATGTAGGTAGGATTTAAAGGGATTGCTATTTTTGAGTTACGTGGAATGTACATTTAATGTTGTAATGTAATAGTAGTAGGAGTTAATTACAAATGTATGAGCGAGGCGAAGATACCTTGGTAAGTGTTGTTATTATGCTTGGCTTAAGACGGTGGACTTGCATTTATAATTATAATTTGTTTGTACTAAATTGAAAGGACGATGTTGATAATAATTGTAGTAAAGGGAAAGTTTCGCTTAAGTACGGCTAAATGTTGAAGGTGAAAGTTAAAAAATATATGCGTTTTAGGTATTGTTGTTCTTTTGATGGATATATAGTTATACGAAAGGACGAAACCACTAAACCGCAGTATTTTAACTGTTGTTAATGTTTGTATGTTACTGCGCTGTAATTAATAAGTAAGTGTGGTTTGCGACTTTATGGGGTTTTAAATGGCAAATTCTCTCGTGTATCTGTAATTTGCTCATGCTTATATATAGATGGATGGTTCTTGATTGATATAAATAATGGATATGTTTACGTTCGACTGTGTAGGTAGACAGTCTTAGAGGAAATGGTGCGTGCTGAAAGCAATACGGGCAATAGTGAATAAGGCACTAAATGATTTGTATATGCAATTTCAGGTAGTTACTTGGTATCCTCTGAAACTGGTCCTCAAAGAGTTAGTGATTTCAGCAATAATGGATGGACTATATCGGAATTTATTCCGTTGGCCAGAACCAAACGACAATTACAGCAGTCGAACCCTACTTTGAAACCTGTTGAGCCTACCAAATCGGAGGAGAACAGCAGTTCTGTGGCAGCTACCACTCCGGTCCCAGTTACTGTACCCGTGGCTACTGCTTCTACTACCGTAGTTAACAGTAGTGTGACTCATCCTCCTTCTCCATCGGTTGTAATCACTGTGCCGAACACAACAGTAGCCCACAACGTTCCTTCCTTTAATAAGACAGAGCAGAGTTTTGATGATGAGTTGGACAAGAACTTCCCTAATTATTTTGATTTCAGTGCTAAGGCACCAAAAAATTCAACGTTGCAACCCAGGGTAAGTTTTTTTTCAGGGATATAGTACTATATAGGAATTTGACAGTTACAAGTACAGTGGATTTAATGTGTAGCAGTTATTCTGCGATTGCTATTGGCAAGGCAAATAATGATTGAAATAAGATTGATGAATATAGGCTGCTTATTTTTTGTTGACAGAATGAAACTCACAAGTACTATAATATCTCGTACGTCCCTAATGGAGCAGTGTACTGGGTGGATTTAGAATCCCATCCTGACGCAATTGATCATGATATGCTGTCTAGTGCACATCGGCGTGCCGCGACGCTCAAGCTTAAATTCAACTTCCCATTTTATGGCCATCTTGTTGACAATGCGACAATTGCCACGGGAGGATTCGTATACCTTGGGGAACAAGTCCATGCCTGGTTAGCTGCTACACAATATGTTGCTCCTTTAATGGCCAATTTCGACTCGAGTCTTTCCGAAAATGCAACCGTACGGTATTTGTCAACAAGTAAGAGTTTTATTATATGCCCATAATTGTATGGCAATTTTTTTCTTGCAATGTCGAATCCCGATAAGTCATTACTACTCCTTTCTTTTCACATGTGTGGTACCATGTGTGGTACCGCACTTCTGAAGTGTGGTACCAAGAATCTCCAATAATTCTTAAACCAGAATCAAACTTAAAAAGTTTCTTTTAAAAGTCCCTGTTTATATCGAAATTCGACATACATTTTGTGCTATTGTGGAGTTTTAACCGCTGATTCACGCTTCACTATAAAAAATAGCAGTTTCAGTTTCAATATCTGCCATAAATGTGTAAATATATATTTTGATTTGAAATCTTTATTCCGTTTCAGGTGACCAGTTCTCAATTGAATGGAATAAGGTCCATTTGAAAGATACACCGGACAAGGGTTCTTTCACTTTTCAAGCATCTTTGTACAAAAACGGAACGATTGTGTTTGCGTACAAAAGCATACCTATCGACATTTTAAATATCAGTGATAGCTCCCATCCTGTAAAAGTTGGTTTGTCAGATGCATTTATTCGCGACAAAAACGTCCTTCGTAAGTTGCTTCACAGTTGCTTTAAAGAACTTACTTGTCATTTCTAAAGAACATGCCTTTACAAAATTATTTTTTTATGCCTAGTTTTTAAACAAAAAACTATTTATGAGTACGACCGGGTGGAAATACGTTCAAGTAATAAGGATATTGTGAATGGAACCGCTGTGATTTTCACACCTTTGCCAACTTGCCTTTCTTACAAATCCTGCTACAAGTGCAGTCATCATGAAACATCATTTGAAGTTAGTGACATACAATTTGTGGCTTATTATATGAAATAAAACTGTAATATTCTTCCTCATGTGTACGTAGCATGTACACCTAATGCAGATAAAATGTATGTGTAATAATATTACACATATCGTCGTTGATGAGGCTAAATGGTCTACATTTCTACATGCTATGTTTTATACAGCATGTAGACCATTTTGCCTCTTCAACGATGCTACGCAGTCACAGTAATTTCTTATGTTTATACGTACCTATACTTCGGATGCTATACGCTCTCCTGATAGTCATTTTATTATGCTGGCAATTTTTAACGTGGTTATGGTTATTTGTAGTGTGTTTGGTGTCACTCCGCCGGTCGTTGCTCTGATGGCACTGATCGTTACCGGCAAGACTGGTTAACCAAAGGATGTGAGAGTGATAATGCTACTCAAGTTGAACATTGCGATGTAGTCAACACTAGCACATACACTATTGAGAGTACCACTGGCAAGGAGAGGCATGCTTCTCCGAAAGGTCATCCAGATGACCATGTAAATGTGTCTCCCATCGCTCAGCACCACGGTAATTTTCTGAACTCCACGAGATTTTATTACATTCATTTAACGTGTGTCTTCATATTCTTCGCGTGTTTTCTAGCATATTGTGTTTTACTTTTTAGAAGAAGGAATGGGGGCAGCCGGAGTAATAGGAATTTTGTTTCTGGTAATGATGATTGTTACCGGTGCTGGATGGGTTTTCTACGCTTACCTTTTCCCGCATTCGACATCTGGACAACTTTTAATCAGAGTGAGTCATGCTACGTATTTTAATATTCATTAATTAATGTACATTTTTGGATGTAATCTAAAATGAAACTAATCCAATGTTTCGGTTGAGCAGTATCGCCCAAGTCAGTGGACCTTTCGCCGAGGTGAAGCCAGATACACTGCCGCTTCGATTCATATGTGATACTAAGATACAAAGGAATTTTCTACATGAAACAAAAAACAAAACCAAAAGTGTACTTTTCTATATGCTCCAACTTTGGAGCATAAACCGACGGTAATTATTGTAAGAAATAATTGCTGCGAATAATCTCAAAGCATGTCCTGTTTGGAATGCGTTGTACAAGAGCAACCAACTGAGCAATATTTTATGTGGAAAATTATTTTTATTGCTATGAAATTGATTATCATTATTGTTTATCCAATTTCAATTTATATCTACTGGATTTCAGAAATCTGTATCGTTGCTCCTTTATACATATATAATGTTGGTAAAATCACATGAAATAGTCTCGATTTTTTTTAAATCTCCGTATACAACCATTACCTTTAGGATTAACTATTATTTTATGCTTAATCTCATTGTGAACCTACTAATATCTAGGTTGGTTCATGTACTGTAAATATGCACCAGTTAAAATATTGATATACACATATATTGTTTTTATTCATAAGTTTCTTATAACATTAAGATATGGAGATTATTATCGTGAATTGTATTGTAGTCAAGGAGTTGTTGTTGTTAATTAATTGAACATGTAACTTCAAATCATACATTTAGTTTCTAAATTTTAAGACAATCTGTCGCTAAGTTACTTAAAGAATACATGATTTTTGATCTGAAAGCTATTATTGCTGTGGAACGCTAGGTAGGGGTTTTTGCAAAATGCTGCACATTAGAAACTGTATATTGATTTGAAAAGTATTGATATATAGGAAAGTATAACTATATTAAGGCTTTTAAAACAACTAATATATTTCCTATATAGTCAGTTGTAATTTTTAATGATTGAAATAACAAAGCCGACCATGTGACAATATTGAGCAATACGATTTTTTTCAACGACTGAATTTGATTCCCAACCGAAAGTACTATTATATACGTATTCTGAAGAGCAGTAGTTATTATAATCGTGTGTATTTAACAGCTAATCAGTGAAACCACAGTCAATCGCTGTACCGACAATCACTCATCAACTAATATTGTAATACATATTAATGGAATTTTAATTCATCTCTTTTAATTACATTTATATGACTAAAGCAATCATACCAATAAATGCCTTTACTGGTACATATAATATTTTAAAATGTTATCAATAATTATCATAGCGCATATTGTTGGAATAAAATTGTATTAAATAAATGCGAGCAATTTTATTTCAGTTCTTGAGGTGCTGCGTGAGAGGGGATGAGACATGTATTAATCGTGCTTTGTATGCGAAATGATGGAGGAACAAGTCAGTTATAATATCAGTGGAAATTAGAAACCTTTATTAAAATCGGAAGTAATGTACATACATAGGCAGACTTGAGCGATGAGAACGTACATGTAGAATATTTAGCTAGAACTGTTACAAGTAAATGTAAATACATTTGACAGAAAAGTAACGATTTAAAAGCTAGTATCGAAAATTAAACGGTCTAGTTTGAGATTAGAAAGTATGTACAAAAACTGATCAATGGATTTTTGAGAAAATAAAATTGGACAATTGAATGAACGTGCGTTTTAAAACAAACAAAGCTACTTAACTTTATTGGAAGAGAAACGAGGAAGACGCTCACAAAACGAGTAAGAGCATAATTACAATAATTTATATAGTAGATATTGGATTTGATTTCTACAAAATAAAATTGCAGAAAACATAATTAAATA
The DNA here is from genome assembly GCA_947179485.1 of Allacma fusca. NCBI lineage: Eukaryota > Metazoa > Arthropoda > Collembola > Symphypleona > Sminthuridae > Allacma > Allacma fusca. The sequence continues at coordinate 57,004,261 of OX359246.1, read as the reverse complement.
ATTAATTAAGGCTTAATTAATTCAATACGGCTTGAACTAATTAGCTCCCTAAATAAATCCTACAAGAAAATTAATCTTTACATGACATCAACAAAAACTTCACCATTGCTCCCCACCTCGCCTCTACCAATATTGCTGCCATTATTCCTGTGCCCACCAGCTCCACTACTATGATTAGACCTCGAGTCAATGTTGCTCATGCCGTCCACTAGTAACTGCACGGACCTCCCACTGGAGTTTGATTCGCTTAGTTGCTGATTAGTCGGGTAACTGTAGATATCATAACAGGGAGTATAAAGCGGGAGTTGACTGCAGTGTTCGGACGCGTTAAGGGTCAGATTCGAGATTGGGGGTAGCTGGAGAATATTATTGTCAAACACGTAGTAGCACTGCTCGCTAAATGTTATCTTGTTCACGGTATGACGAATATAGTTAGATTTCAACAAATTAGATGCATATTTCTTTGCTTCCCGGCGATCAGCGAAACCCTCCACGTGGGATAAAAGCCAGTCGACAATATCTGCTCCTAAAAAGTAAACCCAATAAAATATTCGCTTATAAATAAATAAAGGTTGGCCACGAGTGTTAGCATAATTTAACAACTGTCTATTTGGAGCAAAGACTTAATAATTATATCAGACTAAAGTAGCGAAAATTACACAAAGTTGAATTTTATTTAACGAACCTATGAAAGCGTTGGGGATAGTAATTTTCAACCAGTTTCGGTCTCGAATCTCCAATCCCGAATCCGGTTTTTGCATTTCTCTTACAATGATACTCATTGGAGTAAGTGTGGTCAGTCGAATTGGGCCATTTTCTTCTACTGTCCCTATTTTATTGATTGAAAACGCATCACATTAGTAGTATTCATTATCATTCAATTTCAAACTCACTATTTTGATTTTCTTTCCAATAAAATAATACATATTGTAGCTGAAGAGGCAAATGGTCTAAGTGCTGTAGAAAAGCATGCGCACGTAGACCATTTAGATTCTTCAGCGACGATATGATCATTTTCGGCAACACTAGTTATATTTTGTAGAACACAGTCCAAAAGGTTCAATACGCATCTCAAATATATTAAACCTCCCCCGAAAATGTGTTTCATTCATGTAGCATCAATTTTTTAGTTATTAATAGAATTAATTTACTAAAGGAAAGTTAGAATTTCTACTGGGACAGCAAATCTGCTAAGAAATAACTTTCCGGTGGATGCATGAGTTTTACAAAACATTAGGTGAGACAGCACAAACAATTGTTCAGGAATGAGCTTTTTTAAGTAATGGTTAGAAAGCGGGTTGAATTACTTTCAGTCTCAGCGACAGAACTAGTGATGCTACCAGAGCTGAGCGTGGAGATGGAAGGGGCTCTATTGAGAGTAAAGTCATTGTTCCCAGAAGTGCTCATCCCAGCTGCATTGGCCCCACTGATAGCTGCCGTAGTGTGAGCAACCCAAGCTCCAGGATCAATGGGTCTTACGGGTTCAGTCCGAGGAATCGTGAAATAACCTTTGGGATTCGGATCCCAACATTTGGCAACTACTAATTTGATCGGTCCACGTTTACTGACCACGTCTCTCAGCACACGAACAGCTTCGTCATTGGTCATATTTTCAAAATTTACATCGTTCACTTGCAGAATCATATCTCCAGGTTCAATTCTTCCATCTTTGGCAACTGCGCCACCTTTCATAATTGATCCTACATAGATCCCTCCATCTCCTCCTTTATTTGACTCGCCCACAATAGAAATTCCCAAAAAGTTGGGGTTGTTATCATCCAACGACATGTTCAAGTTTACTGTGATGATATTCAAGGACATGGTGGAGTCTGTTATTGAGCTGAAAGAAGATGTCCTGGACATTGCAATGGGCTTGTGCTTCCGTCGCTTCTGCCTCCGCATCAGGTTATTATGGCGTATGACACGGGAGACAGAGCTGTGGTCTGTGGTTGCAGTTATTCGGGAAGAGGCGTCATCTTCGGACTCGAAGAATGTCGTAGTATCCAGATCCGAACTTAGAATTGAGGAGTCGTAATTAAATCGGTTGTACTTCTTCTCCGACAAGTGTCTGTGATTGTGTGCGCTGGTTGCTTTTGAGGGCAGCAGTTTCATTCCGTAACCTGCATCATCAATTCACATTTAGTCAATGTCTCAGGCACAGGTACGATTGCATTAGCTCACCAATTTAAAAAATAATCTACATTACAGTAATTAATTTATTCTGAGAACAAAATTAAATTCCATACAAAATTTACCTCTCCGAGAACTGATCACTGACTCCGTCTCAGTATCTTCAGGTTTGCTCAGCGCTCTCAGCCCTCTCGGCCTGTAAATATTACAGTACCTCTAAATAAGATTTTTCCTCTCCTCTCAAAATAAACATCTGAGACATGACTCCAACCATAACTTTAACCCAAGCTCTCAAAAAACTTACAATGGTCGACCAATTTTGTCAAGCGGCATTGACAGCTCCCCTGCTCCAGTCTGGGAGTTACTATCGCTCACATTACTGCCTTCCCGGGACACCAACTGCAAAAATATTCAAATAAAAAGACACCATTTACTACTTCGATAATAATCAGCTTATCACATCATTTCTTATCAAAGTTCCCCATTCACACGTCACACCATCATTAATGATTTGAAATAAACACAATACTAATAATTTCCTCCTTCAAGAGAAACTCTCATTACCCATGATATTGCTCGTCCATTGAAACAAGGCAAGTGAGCATCGTCGTCCACAATCTCTTCTTTCACTTCCCTGGAATATTACAATCAAACAATTTTATGTAAAAAATCCTTTGACGTTCAACATCACCATCAAATACACCTTACAACTTACAATTAATCAAGAATGTAAGTGCCCCTAAATTAATACTCAAAGAGTAACCGCAAATTAAACTAAATATTCATTGTCAACTTTAAGACATTTATAATTCAATACTAACAAATCAATTGATTTATCTCACCCAAAGTCATCATCCATGGATTTGAAAAAGAATTTATAATTGGGTCGATTGAGGACATTTTTGAAGTCAATGAGTCTAATTTGGTCGGGTGGGACAGGAATCTTGACCAAATATGGTGTTTCTTCATCATCCACATGATAAATTATTTTAGTTTCCTCCATCCTCTCCGCCGCTGATGTTGCCCTGACTGGGGATGACCCAGGTCAGTTGGAAACTCCTCCAGCACAGACACTCTAACCCTGATTTCCTGTTACGGAGCACATTGACTTCGGATGTGAATTGTGGAGTAATTATTTGGACAGAAATTATACACTAATTGTAGTAGCAGTTGGATCAGACGAATTAATATTGCTCTCAGCTAGTCCTATATACTACTGATCAGTCAATCCTCCATTTTAAGGATACTCTATGTATAACCTGTTGGTTTTTATCTAAAAGAGGAATAGGGAAGGGACCACTGGCACATATAGGGCAAGAGCTATAGCTATATATTTATACACAGACCTTCCGAGCACAGATATATATCATGTAGGAACGAGTGTTTACAATTTACATCCAGCAGGCTCCTCAGAAGTTAGTGACGTCAGTCCGATCCTAATAAGTGCTTCTAACTGACGAGAGAGGCCGCCAAGCGGAGTTTCCCAATGCTTGTGCTCCTCAGCCTATACTACATGAGCACAATTTGTTTTGATTTGACAAATATGTGCTCCATCGTTAGCCTCGAATCCTTTCGTGGCACCCTGTATTATTATGGACCAGCTATATATAGAGTGTTCGACAAAACCTTTTATTCTTGCTTTCTTAGTCCAGGCCCCCAGCGTTGAAAGTTATTCTTAAAACATTTGGCGTGGAAATACATAAATAACTGTTGAGTCCAGAATCTGTCAAAAAATTCCGACTTTGCTTCACGTTCATGGTCCCTGTGACCCGTACAATTGAGAGGGAATATGAATATACTTGTACTATGTTGAGGGTATTATATATATATATAGATATACTTACAGTACAGTAAAATCTCGATATACTGGATAACTATACAGCGGATGTTATACACATAACGTATATATGGTTTTGGCAGTCCCCCGGTTCTACCGTTAATTTGTCTCACTGAAACTATCGAATAAATATTCAAAATCTTAAAACTTACTAAATTAAATAATTCATATTTTTTATTAATCCCCTACAAACTGGAGGCATCAAATAATTCATGAGTTACTTTCTTTAGGCTGGAGAGGGTGCAACCATTTTGGGCCACCCTGTACGCTCTCGACATAATAGCAGGACAGAGTACTATTTCAAAATTAGACTCGTTTAATGACATGTTCTTGCAAGGAGCAAAATTCACAATGTGTTTCACAGGGTTATTTGTAAACGTGTTTGAGAGTTTGAGTATTTATAAACAATGTACAAGGTCGTGAAGGCAGAGTCTCCGTGTACTTTAATTTGAAATGAGGCTTCAAAGTACGGGCTGGAAATAGGAATGAAAACAAATCCTTATGAAAACAAAACAGGCTTATTGCTCCTATAATAGATCAAAATTAAATCGACTGAATTACATCAAATTAAACATTGTTTTTAAAACTGAATTAATGAGAGGAAACCTTTTTTTGAAGGGTGAATGAGTAGCGAAAATATATCTACAATTTTGTATGCGTCCGCATGTTATCAGTTATTACTTGTTTGTTTATACTACCAGTTGTATAGTTGTAGTGGCCGTCACCTCTGCTAAATTTTTTCGAATAAATAAAATGAGTATCCTAATCTTACAAGAATTACAAATGTTGAGTTTATTTCTTAATAATTAATTAGTATAAGTTCCATAAACTCAAGAAAACTCAGCAGCAGGGTCAGTAACTTCTTCCATGGGCTCATTAAGCCACTTCGTTAAGTACTGACAAGACTTCGGGTTGACCAGTCCATTCGGAGTGCATTCCTTGAACACAGGACATATTCCACAAGGAGTTCGTGCCAGTCCTGGTGTATCCAGGAATGAATTAACAGCCACATAAAATACACTATCTCCTTTGACAATCCTTTCAATTTTTGCATCGTAGATTAAAGTTTCTAGAATACATTCTATATCGTCTTTCGTCAACTCCACCTATTATAAATTTGAAATAGAGACCCACATTTACATTAAACATTGTTTTATTTATTTATGCTAGAACAGCAATAATTAAAACATACATGGCCAAATACTAGATCCTTAATTACCTTGCTGATACGGAGATTGGATATAAAATTGCAGACATCTTCAATTTTGGTGAGAGCGTGATAGCGAGCGGCCCGAGGTCCAATTTTCTCAACTAAATTTTCCGACTGATCCAACTTTTCTCTCAAGTATCTTAAACATTGTTGGTTCAAAATAGAGACGAATTCAGACTCAAAATCTTGATCCGAATACCAAGCACCTCCCGTCACAGATCGATCAGGTTCCAATTCGAAAAGCATGTAAACTTTCTTCTTATTAGCCTAAACCAAAATCCCAACAAGTTATTTCCCAACCACAACAAAAATCGATTCACGTGCCCATGCTTATTCCATTCAATTCCAATGAAACCTGAAATTCAATGTTCAATCTTACCGCAACCGATTTAACGGGCTTTATTAGCCTCTTCCCTTCCAATATCTTCAATATTTTATTCAGCTGGGTCTGATTTAAGTTACTTTTGAATCGTATGTCCTTTATCCATATTCCTTTATTCGCTGCTTCTTTAATAATTTCGTACACAACTCGCTCTTCCTTATCTGCATTTTTCAGATGCGAAGTTTCAGTTCCTTTTATTTTGATTTTGTATAAAAGCTCATTTCCTTGCTTGTACAAGTCCAAGATCCCCTGTTTTATAAAAAAAAACAATACGTATAGGTACATTTTGGTGATTTAGTACCCCTATAATAGGATATAAGGAACTTCAAAAGCTGACAACTCTAAAAAGTAAGTGTTATAATATTACAAATGATAATCATTTATTATCTGAAGTCAAAATAATTACCATCTCAATTAAATTATTTATCGCTGCTGCTCGTTCCGCTCCTTGTACCTCGGGCATGTCGCTCTGGATGATTTTGTCTGGTATTCCTTTCGGAAATGTTTCCGCAAGTTCGATGATCCTAAAATAAAAAATAATATTAGTCACAATTAATTTTATTTGCAATTATTTAATACTCAGCCCGTCAGCCCGAAATCTTTTACTTGTAGACTTTACATAAAACTAAAGGATATACTAAGCCCATCTCATCAATATGCCATTCTTGAAGTTATTGTTTCAAAAAAATTGATGTTTAATACCTTCTTTCAAACTTGGACAATTTCTCTTTTTTGTCTTCGGGAGTAGCAGCTTTCGAAGAAGGGCCAGAGGTCGATGGTATACTGCTATCCGTACTCATGTTGACAGCAATCAGGGACACTGAAAATGAGTGCTTTAAAAATTATTCCCAATTTCGCATCAAATAAGACTACTTGTCACAGTCACATTCATATTATATAATAATTATATAATAATTATTACAATCAATAATAAATTCTAAACCGATAAGTCAAACCACTGAAAATTTGGTTGGTAATTAAATTAAAATACTTACACACAATATTTACAATTCAGTTTTTTCGTCTTTCGAAATTAGAAACCAACCAACTATGAGCACATGTTTTCGTTTAGCCGTACGGTGTGTTTGTATTTTACTTGATATCCCGGACAAAATAAAGTTCAGCAAGGAATTATAAGCACACATCAAAACACTAGTAGAAAGCCCTGCGTCGTAACGTAGCCGTCAAAAGTCAAAATATCTTGGACTCCACCCATTTTGGTTTCAAATATTATCAAGTACCCGGCCCAGCCAATGTATGATGAAAGGCCGCAGGCGGTATAACTAATTGTAAGATGAGCTTAGAGAACACATAGGTAGTGCTGTAATTTGTCCTTTTAGTATTGTATTGTACTTTGGCGAAAAGTACAAAAGTAGTACAACCAAGATATTGTTTTGTACTCCGAGTTTTGTTTTTGTTTTGTACTTCTATCAGATTGTTTTTGTTTTTGTACAATCTGTATTGTATTGTTCTAAGGTTTTAGAAGACGCTAGAAATTTGCTAAAGTGAGTAAATCTGTATCTGAGTTCAAGAGCACGTAGGAATTGATTTGTGCAACTTTAGTTGTTTACAAATTACGTGAAAGATCAAAAAACCTGTCATTGACTAATCTCCCATATAAGATGCATTGAATCTGTTGACGGTCGAATTTTGAAGGGTGCAATTCTGTGGCACCAACCTATTTGTGAATAATCCCTGTAATAACCACATCGTAATTTCCAGAACAACATAATTTCATAAACAATATTCACTACCATTGCTTAAAATTAGAATTGATAGAGTAGACGAGTGGGCTTGTATATATTTTCAATTGGCTCAGCGGTTGGCTTTTACCACCTATTTCATCGATGTAGAAATGTCCCCTATGCGTGGACTACATTTACAAATCGCATAGTTCGTTTGTTAGGCTAGGTCTTTTGTCTTTGTTAGACTCAGACTAGATTTATCCAGGTCAACATTTAAACCATACGGTTAGACAATTTTATTGATCAGTACCGATTCATTGGTATCATATCTGATGCCATTGAATTGTCATTAGCCAGTGTTGATTTAATTCATGACCTTTTTCATGACGTCTTACTTATCCACATTAAATGTAACCTACAACTAGTACATCTAATCGGTGGCGTCTAATAATCAATATAATAATAATAATAATAGGGTTTTATTGGTTGATATAGTGGCCTCAGCCGTTACAACCTTTAATAATCAATATGGTGACAGTCAAAGTCATGCGACTATTAGTGACACAGTAAGGTCAATCTGAGGTCATGTAACTATTAGTGACACAGTAAGGTCAATCTGAGGTCATGTGACTATTAGTGACACAGTAAGGTCAATCTGAGGTCATGTGACTATTAGTGACACAGTAAGGTCAATCTGAGGTCATGTGACTATTAGTGACACAGTAAGGTCAATCTGAGGTCATGTTACTATTAGTGACACAGTAAGGTCAATCTGAGGTCATGTTACTATTAGTGACACAGTAAGGTCAATCTGAGGTCATGTGACTATTAGTGACACAGTAAGGTCAATCTGAGGTCATGTGACTATTAGTGACACAGTAAGGTCAATCTGAGGTCATGTGACTATTAGTGACACAGTAAGGTCAAATTGACCTTATTGGGTCACCAATAGTCTCATGACAGATTACGGTTTTAAGGGGCGCTTGACCTATAATGAAACTTGGTGAGTAACTAGTAGTAAATCACCCATGATTGACTTTATTGGCGCATTAATGGTCACATGACACTAGGATGACATACTCAATGTAAGTGTATATTTTATATGGGCGATAGTAGGCGAATCTACCATAATTAGTCAATGCCCAGTTTTTGTGGTTTGACGTGTTTTTTCACGATTCCAATTACACAAATCGATTCCTATGTGCTCTAGAAATCTATTACAACAATCACTTTAGTAAATTTCTAGCGTCTCTAGAACCTTGAAACAATACAATTTGGATTGTATTGTTTTTTCAATTCCTGTTTTGTTTTTGTTTTAGTTTTGTATCTCGAAAATGGATATTGTTTGTTTAGTTTTGTACCAAAGACAAAAACAATACGAAAGTACAAAACTAAACGAGTACAATATTACAGCACTACACATAGGTATAGGTGGCCAGAGTTATACCCAGAGATGGAAAAACGAAAAATATGGGGTTCGATGGTCAGGGATGAGTTTTTGGGAAATTGCATTCAGTTATGGTTTTCGGTTTTTGGAAGTATGGTTATTGCTTAAAACGGTTTTCAATATTAGTAAATTCAGTTCAACGGTTAATAACTGTTTCCAAATAGGTTTTTTTCTACAATTTAGTATCATAATTTTTACGGTAATCGTACTCAAAATTCCGAAAAAACTACAATAATTACTAGTAAAAGCCCTGTGCTTCGCACATGAGAAATTACTTGAGAATTGTGAGAGTATACACAAAACAGTAAATTGCTATAGATCCCGGATCATGGCATGTCGAGAAGGCTTAATATTAATAGCCCGCTTTGCTGGGCAAAGTAATCTCATATAAGACGTGAACTATGAATTGTATGACTAACACTTCCTTTCAAAAAGCTAGTTGGCAATTCATCATCCAAAAATTATGGTACAACGCTCCAGCCCACTAAAGTTCTCTGCCAAACTCAATATTTGGTTATACACGGGGAATTTAACTAATCGCTTGATCAACTTAATACCAACCGACATTGTTATTAAATTTTGCTGTTGAATCACTGCAGGGTGCTTCACCCCTTAGTGGATCAAATATGTTATTTATGTTGTTATAATTTGTATATATGTGTCTCAGTTGTACCGTGATAATGTCACTGAAGCCTCAGACACTGGACGAACTGATAATTTAAAATAGGAAAAGTGAAAGGAATTTATATTAGGACAACATTTTTTAATTGCTATTGTTACTAAAGTCCATGGTTCCTAAAAATCAATTCTTACTTCCTAATGATATTTTTAGGGGTTATAAAGACCAAATGTATGGATGTAAAGGCTTGTAATTAAAAAATAGTGAGCAAATAACTTCAGCAATACAAATTCTGAGAATTTATCTGACGTTATATATAAAAACTGTTGCAATAAATACTTTCAATTCCATTTGCTTTTTCCTAATAAGAATCCCACACTTATGTGTACAAAGTTCAGTCATTAAAATTCTCTCCTCAAATTCGTCAGTGCTGTAACCGAACGTAGTTTTTCTCATTACCAGACTTAATTTAATCCAAATTTGATGATTTATGTCCAATTTTTATAATAATTATTATTAGCGCTTTTAAGTGATAATCTAAAATTGCTTAATATTGCGAGCTTCCAGTATGTTTCAAGCAGTTGGTATATCCCGAGAAGCTCTCCTCTGCGACAATGTTTCAGCCCGCGGTGCTTCTCGGCTTGCTGTATATACCACCAGAGCTGCGCTCAAGTCAAGTAAATCCCAAACTTGACCCTGAACTTGACCCTGACAGTCAAGTAGGTTTTTCAGAGGGTCTTGAACTTGACGGTCCATGGCCAGACAATTACTTGAAAATTCAGGGTCAAGTATTCAAGTACTTTTCACGTAACTTGAACCTGACCAAGTATAGACGTGGCAACTCTTGACTTGACCACGACTTGACCATGACCCGAACTTGACTTGAATTGTCAAGTCTTTTTAAAATAGTAATTGCAAAATAGTATTCGCACCTAAAATACACAAAGTACACTGAATTGTATTGATGAAATATTTATGACGTTTAACAGTGCACAAATATCGACTAAAGCATTTGCTGCAAATAGCACTATTATTCACAAGTTTCTCCAAGAATTTTTTGAATTATTGCTTCAGCTCGACGCTTTAATATGTCTTCGCTTTTTAGCTTTAGCCAGCCCTTCAGGCACAAGCAACTACGGATAGCCTCTGCTAACATCGAGGCTTTTAGGTGTCAACAAGTCCGTTCCCATCGAAAACATGCTTTCACCTGGGGCACCGGTCTCAGCAACGCCTAAGAAGTCCCTTGCCATTTTCGAAAGATTAGGATACTCCGATTCATGCTCCTGTGTACAATTAACCAATAAAGAATTAGAAGTGTGCTAAACATTTAATTATTACTAAACTGAAACAATAAAGACCTTCCACCACTATAGTAAGCCCTGGTTAGGATCACTAAGTTTGACTGGCCTCTCTGCTAAGTACTTTTCCAACTCATCTCGTGATTCATATCTAGCTTTCTTCATTTGGCGTTCAATAATATCGTCCGTTTGCGCGTCTTCAACACTGGCTTCTTCTTCCTTGTACAGCGTCTTCAACACATTTGCAATAGCTCTAAAATTATATAAAAACACCAGCTTACAAAGAAATCAGAATATCTTACTACACGGGTTTAAATAGTTAAAAGTAAAAAGTATTTTAAGAATTACTTTAAGCTGGAACAAGTGACTCAAAGCTATGGTTGTTAAAGAACAAACGGATTCGAAATATAATTATTTTACACGATATATTCTACAACTGCGTTCCTCGTTGTTGAAAATAGAACGTACCAAGACAGAATAAATGCATTGTGATCACTCTATCTACAACTTCAGTAAAATTAATTAAACCTTAGTTTTTAACCCATTATGTATAAAGTTAAAAACGCAACCCCGGTACTTGATTTGAATGTTGGAATTTTTTTGATCGGTACCTCTCTGATCCGAACATCCGGAATAACGTTAGCTCTGACGGCGAGACGGTGTCCCAGCGGTCACATGGAGCCCTATTACTATTACAAGCAGAATTCTTTCTAGGAACATCATGATAGAAATCTTGTTTGAACTTTGAATTCTTCAACTTTAGATTAACATGGACTTATAACATAAAGGTTTGGACTGCTTTAAAGGAAGATTACAAATCAAAAATTTGCAAGAAACTGAAAGAAGTATGTGATGAAGAAGTGACAGCGAGGAGAGTGGAAATATTTTTGGGTAACCATTCCGAACATATATAATTATAGTGTACTTACGTTAACAAGGCGCCCCGTTATAGTGTTATTATTATTTGTGATGTAAAATTACAGGCGAACTAATTTTTGTTCATATAAGTTTCCATTGTGTGCGAAGATCCCCATTGTGTTTTCGGTAAACGTATAAACCGTACCTACAGTATCGTTACATTCAACAGGAAATGTAAGCAATTAAAATGGCTATAAAACTTCCTACAATAAGAGGTTGTACAATATAGACTACAGCATCTCGGGCGGTTAAAATTTGCGGGTAAGCCCGTAAAAAGCCCAGCTCGCCCGGGCTTCGGGCGGGTACGGGTAAAATTTATTACACTTTACGGGTTACGGGCGGGTACGGTCTTTTCAATGCGGTTAAAAAAGACCATGAAAGCAAAAGCCCGTAAAAGCGTGTGAAAAAATTCATGTGTGGCGCATGCTGGATCAGGGGTTGTAAAAGTACAGAACTTGAATACATGGAACAATTTTCAAACGTTTGCAATTTTACCTTTAAAACAATGCCTTGACATTCAATGTCAACGAATTAAATTACAGGAAATAGTCGGAAGATTGCAAGTTTGAAAAACACTTAAACATATACTAGTTGAACATGATGTTAGGCCAACTGCCACCTACAAAACTGCCACCGCGGCCAACTGCCACCTGGTCAACTGCCACTAGGCCAACCGCCACTAGGCCAATTGCCCCTTCCTTTAAAACTGAAAATTTTGGCCAACTGCCTCCTGGCCTACTGCCACCATGACCAACTGCCACTTTCATTGTTAAAGTCTCATACTAATGCCCATGGTAGAGACAGATGTTAACGCACAAGGTAGAAACCCATGCTTATGCACATGGTAGAGAACGAGCATAAGATTTTATAATAAGACTGCTTGTGAGCATAGGACATTATAATGTGACTGAGCATGGGACATTATAATGTGACTGCTTGTGAGCATTGGACATTATAATGTGACTGAGCATGGGACATTATAATGTGACTGCTTGTGAGCATTGGACATTATAATGTGACTGAGCATGGGACATTATAATGTGACTGCTTATGAGCATAGGACTGTAACATGTGACTGCTTATGAGCATAGGACTGTAACATGTGACTGCTTATGAGCATAGGACTGTAACATGTGACTGCTTATGAGCATAGGACTGTAACATGTGACTGCTTATGAGCATAGGACTGTAACATGTGACTGCTTATGAGCATAGGACTGTAACATGTGACTGCTTATGAGCATAGGACTGTAACATGTGACTGCTTATGAGCATAGGACTGTAACATGTGACTGCTTATGAGCATAGGACTGTAACATGTGACTGCTTATGAGCATAGGACTGTAACATGTGACTGCTTATGAGCATAGGACTGTAACATGTGACTGCTTATGAGCATAGGACTGTAACATGTGACTGAGCATAGGACTTTAACATGTGACTGAGCATAGGACTGTAACATGTGACTGAGCATAGGATTTTAACATGTGACTGAGCATAGAACTTTAACATGTGACTGAGCATAGGACTTTAACATGTGACTGAGCATAGGATTTTAACATGTGACTGAGCATAGGATTTTAACATGTGACTGAGCATAGGACTTTAACATGTGACTGAGCATATTACTTTAACATGTGACTTGAGGAATTATGAGGCAGTTGGCCTAGGGGCAGTTGGGCTTAGGGGCAGTTGGCCTCGAATTCGCGAGGTGGTGGCAGTTGGTCATAGGGCAGTTGGCCTAGTGGCAGTTGGCCGCGGTGGCAGTTGTGGGGGTGGCAGTTGGCCGGACACGGTTGAACATAGGTGTCTATAAATTATGCGAAGTGCAATGAGTGCAGGGATATTTCAATCGCGCCAAGGAGGAACAACAATTCTTGCCTAACATAAATGTAAGAATTCTGCAGTGGAAGTAACCCAACGAATTTCATTCAAACAAGGGTGACAATGAAAAATTGAATAAGAAAATTGTTCTGGGTCTATAGCTATGAATTTACAAGCTGGACTGGTATTAGCGGGCTATCTACAGGTTTTTTAAATTTTACGGGCCAGGCCGGGCTTTATGACCTTTAATTTCGGGCCGGGCGGGCACGGGTAAACATTTACGGGCCGCGGGCGGGTACGGGCCTAAAATATCCCACGGGGTGATGCTCTAATATAGACACACAATAATTTGTGCATTCGTAGGGTATTCGATTCCTTCTGCAGAAGCCTCAGTCACGAATCAATTCATCTACATATTGTCATTGAGATTTACTGCTTTGGTCCTAACTAATATTATTACCAACACGCAGCCAAACCATATGTGACTAACTAGAAAAGTCGGATTCCTTTACGTTTATATGGAATGCTCGTTTAATTGCATGGATAGTTTTTCTGTTTGTCCCTGGTCGCTCTTACCACCCTCATGAGTATGTACTTTAATTGAGAGCAAGCTATCATCTCGATATGCTCCTTAACAAGCACATTTGGACACTTAAAAAAGATTAGAAGTGACACTTGGGGCAAATCACTTCGTGTTACACTCTTCGACTTTAATTCTTGAATGAGACGGTGCCCCGGTTTTCAAATGGAACCCTATTACTTTCCCCAGAAGAATTCGTTCTAGGACCAGCATGATAGAAATTTTGAACACTTTGAATTCTTCAACTTTAGATTAATACGGACTTATACCAACAAGGTTTGGACTGCTTTAAAAGAAAATTACAATTCAAAAATTTGTGATGTTGAAAAGTCGGAATCCTTTACGTTTCTGTGAAATGTTCATTTAATCACATGAATAGTTTTTCTACTTAAGTCTCTGGTCGTCCCTACCCACCCTTAAGAGTATGTACTTTAATCGAGAGCAAGCATTCATCTCGATATACACCTTAACGAGCACATCTGGGCGCTTACACATTATTTAGAAGTGAAACTTGGCCCGAATCAGTTCATGTGATAGAATATCAGTGTTTCCAGAGGCACTACTAGAACAATATACGTTCATATAAATTGGATCTATATGATGCTGTAAAATTTTAAATACTAATTACTGCATTATTATGTTGTTATGAGGCTGAAGTTAACATTTAAAAATGTCTCAGGAAAAATTGTACAAGTTCCTTTTTTCGAAGCATATAACTCTGTTGAAGGCAACGAAAAAGGCATCGCCTGAATTTCGATTTGTTACTGAAAATCTCGCAAAATCCATAACCTACACACTGGCAGTTGGAGACTGGCTTTGCGGACCTTGTCGGACGATCGTAAGGCAGGGTGGAGCTAATCAAAACCCAGATAACTCTCTTGAGGGAAATTCACGTGTAGTGTGGAAAATAAGAGCTATAAAACGTAACTAATTTTTTAAAAATATTTAGTATTTGCATTATCAAGCTACAAAAACCATACTAGCAGTTCAAGTTCCGTTCCATTCACTTTACAAAATCTGTATCACCGTTTAGTTAAGTTCAGTTTACCTTATTCCAAAGCCGGTCGTAGTTCAATTCACTGCGTACTTTTCTGTCGTGACGTTCAGTTCTGTTTATCCTTTTCTTCAAACTTCCAGTTTAATTCAATTAATTATATACTTACCAGTCGTTAAATTCAGTTCGTTTTCTGTCATTGGCGTGTCAATTGCTTCAAGTCATATATTCAAATGGCTTTTAGTTTCATTTTGTTAGCTGACTTTGAACTTAAACTATACCAGGACCAGTGCCTGTCATGGGAACAGAAAAGTCGTCCCCGTTCCCATTCCCGTTCCCACAGTTCGGGTTTGGGTACAAGGCAGAACCCAATTCCCAAATTGCACCCGAAATCTTGAACAAAAGTACCGCACCCAGACTCGAAATTTTTAAAATTATAGCACCCAAACCCGTTCCCGTTCCTGTTCCCAAAAATTAATTTTGGGTGCACCCAAACCCGTACCCAAAACCCTGGAACCCGTTCCCGTACCCGAAACGGAAGTTCATATATTCAAGGATAAAAGTTATACATTCTACATATATACTTATTGTTTCAATTTTTGCTAACAATGGGTACACAAAATTCCACTCATTCTATTTGTTATATTTCATTTTACTTAGGTAATTAATTTTGTAATTTTTAAGTCACCTTACAACTGCTAAGCACAACATACGCATATAATTAATTTTTATTGTCACATTTCATCATTCGACGTGGGATGATCTGTTCAAACAAAGAGCGTTTGCCTCTAAACTACAACAACGACACAAAAATCACACACCAGCAGGTCACACCCCACCAAAACAAATCAATCATGTAATTATCGTTACGCTCGCAAGATTGCTCTGTACACGGGTACGCATGAACAGAAACGGGTTTTTGAGCATACCGTTCCCGTTCCTGTTGGGTACAGATCCCATTCAGCCTGTATTGCACCCGTTCCCATATGGGTTCCGGTTCCCACATACTATAATGGGAAAGGTTGGTTCCCGAACCTGTACCCACACTTTTGGGTGAAAAGATTTTGCACCCATATGATACCCGTTCCCGTTCCTGCACCCAAACACCCGGGTGTGACCCGTTCCCATGACAGGCACTGACCAGGACTAATAACTTATTGAATAACTGCTTTCAAATCTCCGGTCTTATGAAAGCAGTATTTACTTTTATTATCCACTTGATGTTTTGAAGTGAAACAAAACACATTTGATTTTCAAATTGTGAAGTGGAGGATTTTTTCTCAGAATGTATTTTAATTCCACTTGCAGTCATTGTAGTAGTAGTAGTAGTAGTAATCTTTATTAGTGTCAAAAGGAGTCAATACAAGTATCGGTTTTCATCCTGGACACACATAGTCAAGTTAGATTTATATTCCAATCAACAGACATAGCCGAATCATGATCAAGAGTTCAATAAACTAAACAAAAATATGTTAAGTGACACCATCATTCCTACACAGTAGTATCAAGTTCGTTAGGGATTTAACAAAATTAGAAAAACTCAAGTCGGGAAATCTTAACATATCAGGGAGGGCATTCCAATATTTTATACAATTGTATAAAATGTTACGTTCCCCAACTTTGCAATTTACTAGAGGATGGTATACGCAAATAGATTTAGCCGAGCGTAATCTACTCGACCCACACAAAGTATTGACGCATTTATATAGGGAACATTATTACCAAACACCGATAATGTATACATGAATTTACAACTATAGTAACGTATCCGCTCTGCAACAGTTAAAAGATTAAAAGTCTCATATACATAGGATATAGACATAGGAATTAAAGCATTCGTATTATTACAAAAAAGTAGTAGAAATCTATCTATCTTACTTTGTAGCAGATCCACTTTGGTTTTACAGACACAGCTCCAAACTAGTATACAGTAATCAACATGTGACAGAACATACGCATTTAAAAGAAGACATTTTACTTGTGAGACTTTTGTTAACGGATTTTGATTGTTCTTACAATGTTTTACAGTAACTTACAATGAGAATATCTGGAGTGCAGAAATAAAATTCATTTCACATTACTAACGAAGACATTTGGCCTTAGAAACAAAAATTCTCCATTTAACAAATTTTCATCGACAACGCATTTTTTCAAACATTTGAGATTACAGCTATAAAATACATTGTCATACAAATTGGTGATATTTGGACTTTGTATTTCATTCACGAATGTATTTTTATTACATTGACTCGGAAGTTAAGTCCAACACAGTTTGGATTACTTGAACGCATGATGCACGTTCGTTTGCATTCATAAATTCTCTTTCTGAGTTCAGTTCAAATTCATTCAATCAAAACAATGAATTTAGCTAGTTCATTTAAATTCGTTCAAGAGCAACAAAAATAAGGGCTGTTCAGTTCAGTTAACCTCGGCTGCAAGTATGACAAGGATATTAAACTACATGAGCTAATACAAAAGATGTTAATTTTTGTTTTTCAGGAAGCCAACGCTATGCCCCGATCCAATGAAACTTCATTTTCCTCATCAGAGACGAAAAATGGAGAGTACGGGTTTCACGTGGACGGAGAACTTCAAAAGACAGCAGTGAAGGTGGAACCGGGTTCTATTATTTGTTTGGATGGCAAACTGGCCATTTATTCCGGAGCAAAGGAGAGCAAAGGATCAAGGACAGTAAGTTGATACAGTACGACGAGGATGTCACCAGCCTTGAATTAGCATTCAGTCGTATAAATGTACGTCAGTGTTTGTTGTCGGTGTTTAAGTACATATCGTGGCGTTTACATATTACACGTTATGCTACTATTAATATACACGATGTGATACTTCGGTTTGAATTGCAAGTACTTGCAATTTTAATTGTTTTAGCCAACGAGATGGTTAGAAGGGACTTTTGATGTATGGACTTTTGATGACCCAAGCCTTTCAACTGAGCAAGTATTCAAACAATAACTGGTCTTCAATCAATTATTTTTAAGAAATAGTGCGTTCAAGTCAAGTTATCTAAAATAACTTGACTTGAACTTTTCAAGTTATACTTGAACTTGATACGCACTTGAACTTTTCAAATTATACTTGAACTTGAACGCAGCTGTGAACAGGATAATATTCATATTTTTGCGTAGTTCTGAGTTTCAATTTGCGCGGATGTGCATGGTCAGAATTACGAATGTCCAAAATTCCCGGAATGTCTGTTATTTTTCTATGCAAATCTGGAAAACATTTAGATCGTATCCAATTGTAGTGCGCCCAGTGTTTCGTTCCTGAAACGAAAATTTCCGTTTCGTTTCAGTTTGTTTTAGTTCGTTCCATAAAAATTTCAGTTCAGTTTCAAGTTTAGCTGAAACGAACGTTTCAGTTAAGACTCTGAAACAAAACGAAACAGTCTCACTGAAACGCGTTTCAAACGTTTCAAATGCAATATAATTCTGCGGGAAAAATCCATGTTGACGCATACTTATATTTCTTGGGCATGTGGACCAATATGTAGAATACGAAATTGTGAAATTGTCTTTGGACAGTTTATGGGCTTGGGAAACCATCGAATTCTGAATTAAAAAATAAAAAATTCATATTTAGTAATAGAATACATCTAAATCTTTTTAATTGACGCAAAATCACAATGTATATTTTTCATTACGTCTTGAATGTTGAAGTGTGTGAAAATTTAAATTAAATTACCACCACGGGGTTAACGACATACTTTGTGGGGCATGTTGGTTCCTGCTTTGAACATGGAAAATGACTGCAGTTACATGAGCTACCCAAGACTATAGATTTACATTTAGAAGTATGCCTGACGTCGTAGTAAACTTAGGCAGTGAATGCCGTGCCATGAAGTTTTTACTGTCAATCATTTTAAATTTTTGCACCTGAAACGATCGTTTTATGTTTCGTTTCAGTTCACCGAGCAAACTGAAACGAACTGAAACACTTTTTTGTGAACTGAAACCATAAATTCAGTTCATTTCATTGTCCAAACTGAAACGAAACGAATTTTTTGAAACGAACTGAAACAGTGGGCGCACTATCCAATTGGACTTGAATCCAATTTAGATTTGATTGAAACCGTTAAGCTTTACGTATTTTATGAATATTACCAATTGATTCGAGTTCTTGCGAGTCAGCTGCATTATTGTTCTTGGAGAAAATTTTCATAGATAAGTGTATTTGTTGTTCTGGTTAGATGGTGTTCCAAAAGTATCGCACCTCAATGCAAGATGTCTCAAAACGACGGACACTGGGAGAAAAATTCTGTCCGAGAAAAATGCGTTCACTGCATTTTTAAAGCAAAATGATTTCATTTGTTTATAATTTATGCTAAAATATAATTTGGTCATAATTTTTCAGACTTTCTTATTGATTAATATTTAAATTCAAAAATTCTTACGCTTTTAGTAAATGTAAACTTTTACACAACTCCAAATAATTGTTATCTAATCTGGCTGATAATATTACAATTCGTCATTTCGGGGGTTTTTTGCCCTTCCGTCACACTATGTTGGTTGAATTGTAAGTAACGCTTGAAAACTAACATCTACAATTTATATTCCGCAGTTTGCCTTTGCATTTTCATTTTTTATGAGCGAAGCGTCTCAGTGGACTGATAGCTGAGTTTCTCTCCACTATTAGTTTCACACTATGGTCCCTACACGCATGTGACCACTATCGTTGGATGCAGTTTTACATGCAGATGCTCGGAACGGGTTTAATTTTTCAAAATTTTGAAAACATTTTCGAAATTTTGCCAATTTCTGAGATTATATTTTCTAACCTTGTATAACTCAACAAAGCTCCAATATGTTACATGTTTGGCAAAATTTTCATTTTCCAAAATTTCCAAATTTTAAAAGTTTTTATAGCAGTGGAGTGGTACCAGAGGTTCTCTCCACTAATTTACGCTATGGGCCCTACACGCATAGGACCACTACTGTTGGAAGCAGTTTTACATGCAGATGCTCGGAACGGGGTTCATTTTTCAAAATATTGAAATATTTCGAAATTTTGAAAATGATGAGAAAATTTTCAGTTTCGCCAGTTCAAATCGCCCATACGTTGAACCCCAACACCAAAACATGCAGTAAATAAGTACGTTTACCCAATCCACCCTAACGCATTGCAACAAATGTTCACTCACCTTATATCGCTTCGCTCACCATATGGACTCGATTCATCGAGTGGAATTCGGATTTTTTAATTATTGTCATTGTTGCAACATTAAGAATTATTACAGTTAGATACTATAGTTGCTTCTACATTGCCTCAGAACATTGTTACAGTTTGAAAGGAATAAGTTAAGCTGAAACTTATCAAGTCATATGCTGGGATGGTTACTTGACCTCGGTTAGTCCAAGTTGCTATATAGTCCAAGATATTTTGACGCGTATAGATATTTTGACTCATATATTGTTTCACTGCCATGAGACGGAGTCCCAGTTCCCCAACATTAGGCGAAGCCATTTGCTTTTACAATTCTAAATGCGACCACCAGTGCTACGGAAATAGTTTGTTTGATTTTACGCTGTGTGCTTCGGCAATACTTGTATTGTATTAACTGTAATAGTCAGCAGATGAAAAATATTTAAAACTAAGCCAAAATTTACAAACAACTTAAAGCATACATCAATAAGTTTATAGTTCGAGTACAGAAAAAGTAAGAAGCACATCGTTTTTGGAGGAGATTCGAACACCTTTGTGACCTCGCAAGATTTAATTGGTGAGGCATAGTTACTTGTAAAAGAAAATTGTAATAAATATTTAAATGCGCTTGTACCCACATTTGACAAATTAGATGCGATATATTATATACATAACCAGATTCTATGCGTATAATTGTTTCGATGTACAAGAGTTTCAGTCCACGCGATTCTTCCTATAGATGAGCGAACTAAAAACAATTACCTGAGATACTAACAGTGACAAACCTTGATTGATAAATATTTTTAGTGAATCGAAATGTACTGTGAAGTCTCGTTCAGATATCTCTTAATCATCGAAAAAAATCCTTCGAAAGATGCCTCACTTTATCGAAAAATCGCTTCAATACTTTCAATAAGTGAGAGACGAAGCGAGGTATCAGATACCTCATTTTGCGAAAGTATCACTTTTGAAAAGTTAAGGCGAAGTGATGTACGACTTTTTAAAAATGTACTGCGGTTTTGAGTAAGAGTGAAAGGCTTGCTGAAATCGCTGGAAGATCGGAAGAGAGATTGCTTTTCAGGAAGCAAAACCAATTCAATTGTCAAATTACTACCTCGGTAGCAGCAAAAATCCAAAACTGCAATCGATTCATCGATTGCAACAAAAGCAAAGCCGGATTTCAAGGCAGGGAAGGTATTTTTTACGACCTTAGTGATCAACGAGTTAAAATCTAGTTCCTGTGGTTAAACCAGGTTTTCACTTCAATTCGAAGTTTTTCGAAATTTCATAAAATTTTGAATATTGTGGCGAGGAAGGTTTTTTCGACGATTTTATTGATCAAGGAATTCTTTTGAGAGGTTAAATCAGAATTTTACGAAAATTCGGAATATTTTCGAAATTTCAGCAAATTTGGGCGGGAAAGGTATTTTCCACGACTTTAGTGATCAACGAATTCGTTTGTACGGTTAAATTAGATTTTTAAGTGAATTCGGGGAATTTTCGAAATTTTATGAAATTTCATGAAATTTTGAAATTTGAAAAAGTAAAGGCGTTATTCCCAAGTCCAGGACCCAACAGGTCGTTTGCCGCTGGTCCGGCGGTTGTATCTTGTCCCGTGCGGGAGCCTTTAGAAGGACAAAATCAAAAACGAGCAATTTTACAAAAGCGCTTCGCTTTAAAAACGTTTTACATTCGATGCGGATAATTTCCTGCACAAGTCAGATTGAGTATCTACCTAACTACTCATTTTGATTTTTCGAACGGAAACATACTCTCCAGATTGAAATTTTCATCATTATCCATGACCGAATTTGATTCAATCTTCTCACAGTTTACCAATTTAGTTAATGAGTTGAAAATCGAACTTTCAACTGATCAGCTCTATCAAGATTTCGATCAAGATAGTCTTCTAAAATTGATTTGGACGGACAGGCGTAATTCTATGTTCGTTAGTTTGATCAAAGCTGAATTACAAGTTAAACTCAATTAAGCTAATTTTTTGGAATAGTCGTCTGACAAGTATGTTGGAAATGATTAGATTTTCATAATAGGACATTATTGTTAGAATAAACCGTTTATCGGTAATAAAACGAACAATTTAAGTAATACTACTTACTATGTTTTTTCACCATAAACCTAGACAACTTAAAATTTTGTATTGCAAAAAGATTTGTCCCGGAATTCATGATTTTACATCTGGTAACACTGGTTGTCTCGCTCATCGAAAGTAACACTTTCGAAAAGCGACATCTCATTTCAGCTATCTTTAAAAGATCGCTTATAGATGCTCATCCAAAGATTGTTCATCCAAAGATTGTTCACCCAAAGATTCCTCCTCTAGAGATCACTCATTACAAGATACCACATCGACAGATAGTTTAGTAAGTATACTTTCAATTATTGAGAGACGGCTCATTGGGTATCACACTCATTGAACTCGTTAAAAACACTATGAGTGATGAGTGTTATACTTTTAAATATTAGTCGGACCAAGTTTCGATTCAGCTCAACCTTCAAAATAAATTGAATCAAAAATTTTTAATCGAACTGATTCGTTTGGACAACTACTATTGGTGAGAGAAAAACAAAGTGTGGTATCTCATGTTTCTCAAGTGTTTACTTTCATTTTATTTTTAGCTTCCTTATTAGAGTAAAATTTTGATGAGTGACAGACGAAACGAGATGTTGTAATTTTCAACAATATGCTCTTCATGAGCCATAGACAAAGTGAAATGTCACACTGGCAAAATGCATTTGTTCAGTGGGATTTTTGATATGTGAGATACTACATTTTCGGTGTCCCGCTCATTAAAAGTGACGAAATTCGAATAGAGTAATATCTCTCATCCTCCATAACTCATGAGGTTCCTCACCGAAAGATTCCTCATCGAAAGGTTCCTCACCGAATGAATCCTCATCGAAAGATTCCTCATCGAAAGTTTTCTCATTGAAAGGTTCCTCATTGAAAGGTTCCTCATCGAAAGGTTCCTCATCGAAAGGTTCCTCATCGAAAGGTTCCTCATCGAAAGGTTCCTCATCGAAAGGTTCCTCATCGAAAGGTTCCTCACCGAAAGATTCCTCATCGAAAGGTTCCTCACCAAAAGGTTCCTCACCGAATGATTCCTCATCGAAAGGTTTCTCATCGAAAGGTTCCTCATCGGAAGGTTCCTCATCGGAAGGTTTCTCATCGAAAGATTCCTCATCGAAAGATTGGTAATGAAAAAAGCGTTTCAATACTTTTAATGTGAGAGGGACCTTTCTAGAGAAAAGAGATGTCTAGAGCTTCTGTAAGAACGAAAACAGATTCCTCGGGGCGGGACAAAAATTTTGTCCCCATGTTATTTCAGGACGGAGGCGGGGCGAACTTTTTTGTCCCGATAATTTCGGGCTTCGGGACGGAACGGAATTGTCTGCGGGACAAAAACATTGTCCCCACTAGCAGCCCTAGAGGTTTCTCACTTATCAAAAGTGTCATGCTTTTTTTGAGCGAGAGACATGGCAGGTCTCACAGGAAAATACTTTCAATAAGTGCGACACTTTTGATAAGAGAGTTTCTCATAGCACGCGATGGTCGCTTGGGGATCATAGCTGGCGAAATTCAATGTTATGGAAACTATAGAAGCTTACATTGCATTGTATCTTCCTGTGTAAATTCACTAGCGGTTGTAAAAGAGACAAAAAATCGCTAGCGGTGAGCGACAATCGCTGTTTTGTGAAACCGGTATAAATTTTTTGAAAATCGCATATCTTATTTCGACTCACACTCGTCAAAAGATCGCTTGTCGAAGGATTCCTCATTGAAAAATAACACATCGAACTTCGGGCCCGTTATACAGAAACTGAGCAAACGGAATTTAACGGAGCTTTACCCCATGTCTGAATATTTACTGAATTCATCTTTTCTAATAGTGACTACTTAACAGGCCTGCAGGTAAATACCCAAAATTTCCACCAGGGTCTGCCCTTGCTGTGGTAACAGGAAAATAGACATTTGGCTCATCAGACCTTCTATGACGTTCCAAAAATTCCATTTTGTCCTCGTCCCCCTAATGTTTTCTCTTGAAACGCACAATTTCCCCAACCTGTCTCTCTGTATTTATGTGGCAGTCCGACAATTCTTCTCGTAAAGGATCGTACTTGCATAGCTCCATTGAAATTGAAAATTACGCCATAAGATATTTGACGAGAATTAGTGACGCGAAACAAAAGCTTTGTAAGTAAGTATCAGGGACGGGAATTCAAATTCGAATCGGAATTAGAATCGGAATTATATTCATAAAACCCTGGCTTCCGAATCAATATTGGAATCGAAAAAAAATTCACAAAGGTATCCAACATCGGATTCGAATCGGTAATATTCGAATATTTTTTTATGAATTTCGATTCCAATAAAGTATCGATTTCATTGGGTTTTATACTGCCACGTGCGATAAAATGTTCATAGGAAGCATTTTTTGAAAGCCGCAATATGCAATTATTATAAATTCCGTTTAGTTGTTCGTTGTTTTGTCGTACAGTATTCTGCACTTTTTTGGGGACAGGTTTTCTGGTGATGCTTTACTTTTCAGGATTTTTTGGTTCCTTCTTTAAACGTTTTGCACTACCTCAGATTTAGTTTTGTATTCAATTGTTACTGCATTCGCTTCGACCTCAATCATTTGGGATATTTATACAAATCTGTATGCCCGGTGTGATTTCACAGATTTTCAACTGGACTGTGGGTGATTCATGATTTAATATTTGAATATACATGAGTGTTTTTATTAAATTTCTGGAGACATACATGCATATAGTACTGTTGCTGCCTATATTGTGCAATAAATTAACGGCTTGAATACTTCAATTATGCACTGCATTTGTCCACACTGAATTTATTAATCGTTAAACGATGCAGTAACAAGTCCTGATATAGAAATTGCTTATGGTTTGGACTGTACCCTTCGTTATTGTTTGAAGTTCCCCCATTCCCTCCTAAAATGCTTCATTGAATGACTTAGGCATCATTTGAAGTCATTCACAAACTGACTAGACTAGTTCCTGCACATTGTTCACCTAGTCAAGTCAAGTCTATCACTATAATTTATAATGCAATGTAGTCTAGCCAAGTCAATTCTTCACAGAATTAGGTGCTTGCTAGTCAAGTCAAATTTTCGAAAATCCGTAACTATATAGTCTAGTCAAGTCTCCCATTTCATAGTCAAGTCTGACTAGACTAGTGCAGCAGTGGTATTTGAGTTCAATTTGAGACATATTAAAGTTATCAACATTTACTGGGAGCAGTAAATACGAAAATACTTTCAAAACTTGGACAGTTTTGTGGAGTAATAATTTTAACAAAATCACTATTTTAAGGAAAATTATTTGCCAACCTGTTTCACATTACCAGCAGCCGTAGAAATCGCTAACAAGAGAAACGGAAAAATGTGATTTGACATCATATTGTTACTGAGTGGACTTAATTTTCGATTAGCAAGTGACAATTTCTGATTTTATACTTACAATTAGAGCATCATATCATGATATTGTTGTTGCTCAACCATCATGTAATCATAGATTGCTATAAGCATGAAATGTATTATACCTTTACATACAAATAATCTCCCGCACGTTGCCCTTCCATGTTAATACGATTCCGTGAAAATATGTTCCGGTTATGTCTATGTGATTGTATTGTCAAACATTTTTTACCTGTCGTGGTTCATTAACATTCTCGCTACCGGGGACGAGCATTTGCACAATATATGTGTAGAAATTAGAAAAGGTCATTACCTTTTAAAAGATGTCCACTTTTCTTATATATAATGATACTATGTTTAGTGTCCAGAATTCCTTAAATCCTCAAATTGTTACGTTATTGTAGTTTATCATAATAATATAACTACAATTTTAGTAACACCATCAGTTTGATTGTTTGCACATCTTCATGCTTTCTCAAATTTATCTTTGCGTAACGCTGAAAATTACGCCGCTGATGCTGAGTAATACGCCGACATGCAGTGTTTCGCTTTATTTTCTGGTCAAGACGACGCTTTTCCTGCTTTGAAACCTGTATTACAATAAAATTTAAATTACAAATGTTAATAAATTGCAAACAAAATAAGAGAGCTGCGGTGTCAGTGCATAAAAATAATTCAATATGCACGGACTGTGATTCGTCAGGTAACTGTAAATCGCTCTCCACAGAAATTGCGTCAACCGGCTTTTTTGGATCGACGTACGGGTAAGGTGCATCACTGGCCCACCAGTCTTTTTTCAAAAATAACCTCCATTTTGCTTAAATAATTAATCTATTATAATTATAATAATCTGCCATTATAATTAAAAATGAAAATTATTACATTATTCAATATGCTATAATCCAACGCTACACGAATGAATTACCACCTTGGAACACAATTAGATTGAAAACAAAGAATATGGAAATGAATCGTCATTCAATTCAGCACTTAGAAATGAATAAAATTAAATCCTTTGAGTCGGAGGTATAACGTATAAGCTAGTTATTAAATTTTATTATGTTAAATTTGTTTAGTGTTCGGATTTCACGAATAATCTACACTATGTTTTCGACCTACGTTGTTTCATCCTCTCGTCGTCCCGACCGATTCTTCTTTTCCGTCTCCAAGTCCCTCTAGTCTGGAATTGGTACTCCTTGAAACTATAATTTCAAGAAAACATTGTATTCTGAATGTATTGCTAAATCGGCTTGAATTGATGTAAAGTAATGTCCTACCAATCCACCCGAATGGAAGGATATGCCCCCAAGGTAGTTCACGGGCCCAGGCGACCTTCGCTGACCGTCCCTTTCCCGATACTCGTCATCACGTCACTATCAAGCGTGGTGTCGATGTCCATGCCGGGCTGACGGTTGACAAAATTCGGAGGAGGCCTCACGATCGTCGTTCGACCTCCACCATTGGGCCCAAGACCTCGTTCGGGGACGTACCTACAATACAGGATAGACTAAGCACAAAGCATTTGATTGTTTACAGTGGCTTGCGCACACACTTTGTAATACAACGACCAAGATATAATACCCTAGGCGGTTGGCCATCAGATTGGCTGCCCAATTCGTGCCGGTATCCTCGTGAGGCTTTGGAGCCTTCCAAGCCTCTGGGAACTCGGAAACGACGTCAGCTGCACGGTTTCGCCGGGCTTTGTCGCTCAGGTCCGACAATGGAGGATACCATTCTTTTTCAGAAGACCTGCAGGCACATGGGTCGAAATGGATAAAAACCTCTACATGTTTAGAACAAAGCGTGATGCCCAGTAATTGTTATTAAAACAGTGCAGACGCAATGATGTCATGACAAAACGAGGCAACGTTAACCGCACTCAGGCGAAAACATTTGCTTTGCAATCACTATGTAGTACTTACTGTACACTCTTACCAGTCAGCAGTTTAACATCGTTGGAAGGTAATGCGACTGAGAAGAAGTATCTACACCTACCGTTGATGACTGTATTTACCACTAAGGCAACTTTAAATGCGCTCAGGCGACAACAGTTGCTTAGCAATTAATCAGTAGTATCCATTGGGCCAAATGGTACGTTAAATTACGATGGCGTTCAAAAACATTAAAAACTGAAAGTTTTATTAGTATTATCAAATAGTTTAGCTATTTATACAAAGTGTAAGCACAACCGAGTTACAACAATGACGTTAAATCATATACAGTAAAACAATAAGTATTAGAGTAACAGATATTACAAAAACCAAATCGAAACCACAAAACTCGAATGTAAACTCTAAAGTACACTTCAACATAATAGTATGTATCCACATGGTTTAAATTAAAGTACAAGAAATTACAGTATAATAATTACATTTCCTTGATAATATTGATTTAACGTATTGACATATTAATTGTGAATACAAATTTTGCCTATTTCCCAAATTTTGTTGGATACTGTGCTAAAAGCTCGCCTTAGGGTTTATAAAAAATTTGCTATTATCACCCGATTGTTTTAGCTCCAGATACTTCAGATGGATTCTTTTTGCACCATTGCTGTCGAGGTGAATGTGTATTGATTTTGACATTTTTTAATCTATGTTCACCAAGTCCTGATTTGTGACCAAAGACATAGCCGTGATGTTCCCACTGTGAGTCTGCTGGATGTTTTGAATGATTTTGTACTTTGGAATACCTTTCAAAGACGCAGCAAGCAATCAGTTTTTTGGCGACGCAATATCTACTTTTCCAGGCTCAATACAATGGCCCGTATGCGTTTTCTATTATTCCACTTTGGTGTCATTTACGCCCTGGCTGACTCGGATACGCGATGTGCAAATTCTTCCACACTTAACTGTCCCCAGTATCCCCCAATTCACGAATGCGATCTTGCTTTGCCTCATACACACCGCTTCGATGACAGATGTACAATTGAGTGTTGTTTTTGGATGGACTTTTGAATTACTTACAACTGTTGGTAGCTTTCAAACTTGATTTCTAGTCTTTGAATTGGTCTTTATTTGCAAAATTCAGTGTCTCCACTTCGATGTTTTTCCTATGTACGTTTGAAAGTTGCAAGTATAGTCCCCATATGCTTGGATGCAAACGTGCAATTCAATTCAGGACAAGGAAGTGCTTCCAGTGAATGTGCCATTGCTCAAACATTCATGCTTCTGTGACGACAAATTATGTTTCCAATTACTTGTATTTAGTGCCGTGTACTTGCATTTCGCACATTCAAACTCCTGAGTTTCCTTCTCACGAATTCTTAAATGACGTCTCAAATTACATTTTTCATTGCTGCTGTATGGATACTGTACGCAATTAAACCCGTTGGTTATGACATCATGAGTCTTTGATGGTGACTTGCATTTTGGATGGATTTTTCGAATACTTGTTGAGAGGGTCTGAAAATAGTCATCATCGGATGAACTGGAAACAATTGCATTATCTTGGTCCAATCTAGCTCTTTTGATTCCTTCCATTCTGACGAGATAACCAGTAAACAAAACTTTGAAAATGTACAGATCATCAAATCTCTTCAGCTTCCAATGCGTGCGTATAATCATTATATAAATAACTGATTTTATTAATATTAAACCCTAAAATAATGCACAATGACATACCTCAAACCTAACTATTTGTTCTTCAAGTTAATGGAAAACTGACTTTATATACTTCTAGTATTTATTACTTTAATGTTTATATTAATAACAATATTTTTAACGTATATATTGTCAAATAAGTTTTGAATGCTTCTTTTTGGTTAATTTTCTTTTTTGTGATTTATTTCAAAAAGTTGCTTTAAATAAGTTTCTATGCCAAAAAACGTTTTAAAAAGTAAACGAATTCTTTGTTCCGCTATGTGCGAGTAAAAATAATTTTAAGGTGGCCTTGGAATTGAAAGCTAAAAATATGAGTTTGTAGAGAAAATTGTGAATTGATCTCTACAAGTATACATGTATCATCTAATCCTACTAGTATGTGCTAGGATGAGAAAGATGTTTCCGTAATCATATTTGTTTAGAAATATATGCGCATCTAGTTTTTAATACAATTGCAATTTAGTTGTACAGGATTTATAAAAAACATTTGAATCTTTATTGCAGTTTACAGCAAAAAGTCAGAAAAAAACTAACATGATTCTTGCAAAGCGTATAGCCTGTCCCTCCCTAACATTTTCAGGGGGCAATATCACCCTTATTTGGGAGTGCCTGGCACAATCGAATGGTATATTGACACAACTTCAGGAGTGCCGGGTATGAATGCACCGGAAATTGACACGTCACAGTAGTACGATGAAGCTACTCAAACACAGAATCAACGAAGAATATACATATGTTCAGTTTGTGAAAACTCTGAATTATTCAAACAACCAAACTGTTTGGACAACTCGATTATAAACTCGCATCGATTTAGAGAACTCGATTATACACTCGCATCGATGAAAAGAGAATTCCGCGAGAGGAAGAAATAATTTTAAGAGAAATGAACCAGTGTGCATCATTTTGCTTTATTATTTTAACTTACTTTAATACTTTATTTATTTATAAAATTTCGATAATTACAACTTCATAACTACAATCGCATATCTTATACAAAACTTCCACATTCATTTTTTATTACTGAAGGACCCGGTAAAGGGCTACATTTCGGAATCGAAGACTGGTACACACTGCGCTGACACCAGGACTATCAATGCAGCATAGTTTCACTGGAAATGTAAGCCCATGCGAAGCGAGAAATCGCCTAACTTCCCACTCATTTTCAGCTTGCGATCTCAGGATTTACGTCCTAGTCTCTGTTGAATGCAACCATACTACTTCCACAATAGACTATTAGCGTTATATCTAGATGACAAGTTACCTTCCCAGGATTCATAAGCGTGATCGCTTGTTTATAGCGTTGACATACATGCGCTTGATTGCTAGTGTATATTATTGTTCTGCTTCCACCTGAAACTAAAATAAGTTTTGGCTATAATTTTATCTTCATTACATTAAAGTGAAAGTAATCAATTTGCTTATAAACCAATAACCCGTAAGTATCCAATTATTTAATTACTTTATTCTATTATTTGTCGGTGAAAAGGTGTAATAAAACTATACGTGCATTTAAATATGTACCAGGGGCAGGTCCTTCAAAGACTGGTACTTTTTGTACAACATTATGGATGCTACCAAACCGCCAGCATTTAATGTTTTTCTATGTGGAAATGTTTGCTAAATTTATCGCTTCAAAGATTGATAATCTTAGTTGATCGAAGTTTAGTAATCTGGCCCATAACTTTAATTATTTTTGAAAAGTCAACGTCTCCAGGCCCTTATCTCCGTTTCCTGTTATTAAGTGAATTACAAGCAGCCCTTGATATAACGTCTGGCAATATAACGATAGTCTCGATTTAGTGTACACGTTTTCTAGGGCTTATGTGAATCCGTTATATCGAGAGCTGCCATATTCACTTTTAGTATTTTAATATTTCCTGTACATACCTGTCAGAACCAACGTTTTCCAAGTTGTTTTGTCCGTAGAGGTCAAATCTACCGTCTGATTTTAAAGAGGCAGTTGAAAAATTTCTTTTCTTCCTTCGCTCCTTGCGATTCAAATCAGTCAAACACTTAGAAAATACCACTGAAAATATGAAATAAGTGTAAAAGTAGAAAAATCTGAATGACATTGCGAGACAACACAGAAAGTAATTTTTCAGTTATTGATAAGCTATGCAGTAACTAAACTATTACAAAATATTTTAAAATGCATATTTTGAGAACACGAAGTATTTTATAGTCGAGACTTTGCAGCTAATCAGTTGGTATTTGCATGAGAATGTTTTATAACCATTTAATACTTCATCGTTTGTTTGCGTAGGTCCTCTTTTTAGACCCTTACTGGAGTTTTTTTTTCTACATTTTTTGTGCGCTTTTGTAAACTTCAGTGATGGAGTCATTATCGGAATCAGATGAACTGTCATTGGATTTTCCCGTACGCGATTATGAGGGCACTCCCCCATAATCGCTAGGAACTCCTCATATGTGGCCATTTTGGAATGTCACAAAAATTTCATCTGGTTCCAGTACCCACAACTTTATAATATATAGCTCATTGTGAAGCCCAAAACATTTTCAACAACCCATGTGGGGTTCCTTTTTCTTGCAAACTGTGACTTTTGAAGGGAAAAAATCGGAATTTAGAAATTTCAACAAAAATGAGCAAAATTGAGCATTTCTCCCATTTCTCCATGTTTGGATTCCGTAGTTGGGCATATATGTGTGACTTTCTTTTGAGCCTGTAGCAATAACCGAAAATTCTGGGTTACTATGAGGGTACTTTTTTCACCAAATGTCGCATTAACTCCTGTCATATGTATGTTTTACTTAAATATGTAATTATTCTATTTTTGTTAATCTGCTGTAAATCTTTTTTATTGCCATCAACATTATTATTTGAATGCAACGATTTATACATGACGAAACATGTAAAAATAATGGTTTAAATTATGATTTTTTGTAATTTTCTGTGGATCTTACACTTCATATGTGTGAATATAACCTCATTCAGCTTCCATGGGTATTGACATCGAGCAGTTCCTACATTATGAATTGGAATTTCTTATGCATACAATTTCATCGAACATCTTTGCAATATACAAGCAATAATCCTTAGAATCTGGTGGAACTAATGAACGATTGCCATACAGAAAAGCTTCCAGTGCGCGGAATTCAGCTCTGTGGTGTTCTGGATAGTTTTTCTTTTCTAGCAGTGAATAAAGGAGTATAAGAAACACGAGTGCTGTTGATATTGAACCGAATTTGAACGTCAGTCCGAACGTTTTTAAACTGAAAACATCCAATTTCTTGGTCGTTGGTAACGAAAAGTTCATATTAAAGTTGTCCTCGGAATCGCAAATGGCAGCGTACATATAATGTTGATCACTTTCAATCCCAAACGTTGAATACTCTGAACGACACTGGAGGAGACATTTAATTGTATTAATAAGTAAAGACACGTCATTCACCATTATTAAAAGATTTCGATCTTACATCAAATGCAGTTATGAAGTTCCATATTAAAATCACTTTTAAGGACAATTCTTCCACGCACTGCAGCACTCTAAAAATCAAGTGAATTCACAAATCAGTTTAAGCTACAATATATTTGATTAGAACCAAGGTTCACTTTTTCTATACTTCCATTTGTTAGTGTACAAACAATCAATATGCATAGAATATTTTACGAAAGATTAATCATTCTTACTACCTCTTTTGCGAAGCATGGATAATATTGTACTAATGTTGAATGTTCAAATGATGTTATCAACGCTATACGATGGTCGTACGTATCCGCAAACAGCTTATTCGTATTGTCCTGATTTCGTATAATTTGTCAGATTGCTCGTACAGAACTTTAATAGTTGCGGAGTTTTGCAAGTTTGTATCTTTTGTATTGTTCCGTTGAGGTCGTCTCTTTTGCCTTCTGAATATTAGCAAATGCAACCAAAATGACAAAATAGAATGATCGTTGGCTAACTGGAGCATTATACTCGTAATTAGCTTCCTAGTTTTCACAGTAACCTAAATCTATTTCGATGTGAATTTTACCTTTTTTCAACGTATTTAAGATAGAAAAATTGTTTGGCTGTTCATCAAAATCCCAATTGCATAAATCAGAGTAGGAGCTATTAAATCTGCTGATTATTAATTCGGCATCCAAAGATTCGATTTCCGCCGCAATAGCGATCGCGTTTAACGAGACTTCCCACCAGCTTTCCACGTTTTTATCGAAACCTGCCAACTGGACTTTATTTACCAAATAAAAGGCCTCCAACTGCACTATAATCACTTGAATCGGCATCTTCAATCAAGCATAGTTCCCTTACTCCTGGTGACACCATCACCAGAATAGGATTTTTCATTAGTCGAATGAATTCCTATGGATTATTTTCATAGTATACTGTCACTTCATAAATCTGGTCATGTGCAACGAAATCTTCAAGAATTTCGCTAGGGTGGATTACAGGCTCGGTGACTGATATGGTGGTTTCCTCACTCTGATCAGGCAAGACTTATCGGTTCTGACTCTGAAGTTTCCTTTTCAGGTTACAATACTTCCCCATATAATTCCCCAAATGTTTCCTTCAAAAAAGGTAAAGGTATAAAAGCAATAGTCGAAGCATTTCCAGCAAGTAATCATGTTGTCATTTTTATAATACTGGTTTAAATAGCTCAGAACTGTGATGTACTCAAGGCGGTGGAATTTACCCGTTTATTATAGGGAAAGCAGAAACAACTGCGTCGCAGATCTTTGAATAATCACTTCGATGGCCGACTTCTCCGTTCTGGTGCACGTAAAATTCTCTTGTTTTTTCACACAGGTGTGGACACAATTCGTCGGGTAACGCAGTTTTATTTTCTAAGGATTCCAGCAGGACTCCAGTGAAATTTGGAACGCATAATTCGGGAATTCCCTAAACCAGTTAAAACGATTAGACATGTGTAGTTAGTCGCATTTCAAGCGTAAATAAACCCATTTATAACATTTGTGTAATGTTGAGTGATTTTAGTTTAAATTATCTATTTATACAGTTGGAAAAACATGGATTATTTTCCCGGAACAAAAATACGGTCCAAAATTTTCTTGTGAGTCATAATTATTTTGGATAGCAGGTTATGCATGGAACTATCCTCGTATTATTAATGGTTGAAAAGTTTAAACAAATGCTTGGAGTTTGAAAAAAATATATGCTCGCTGTAAGTGGTAATTTGTGACACTGCGAACTCTCATCCTGCATGAAACGATTAACACTATGATTTATTTCATTTTGTTTCTTTAGGAAATTGATAAATGCAACGACAAATGGCTATTAAAAAAAGGGTAGAATGGAGATAACATAAATAAAGGACCATCTGCGGCAGGGCTGATAAATGAGGACTGATTGGTCTTATAAAGAGATTATATAATGAAAAAAATGCGTCCTTATAGATCCATATATTGAAAAGCGTTTGACGAGTACTTGTTGTATTTACTGGGTTTACTGTGAGACTTTTAGTGTTTAAGAGAATGAGAAATATTATGGAAAATGTATGGGAAAATAGGTCTTACCCGTAGTACAATCTTCCACGACATTTTGCACTCGTCGTGGTTTATAACCACTTTATACTAATAGAAGAATAGACTTGTAGTAAAAACTATTAAGAACAAATATTAAAAACCAATTAAATTAGCTGCTGTTAACTACACTTGACACGAGATCTGTCTGGCATAAAACTATGTTGCAAGGACTGCCTAACAGCTTCCCTATTGTAGGAGTTGTAAAAGCGAATATGCTTATTTAACCTTTCATTTTGGATCACTTCATTTCAAAAAATAGCTGTGCAAAATTTAAAAAAAGAACATCTTTTATGTGAAATTCACAAAAAAGGAAAAGCAGAAAGTATTATTGCTAATCGTTTCTCATTTTTTTGCATTCTAGAGTATCAAGAGTAAATTTAATTTAATTCATCAATAATTATTTAAGTGTTGTGGAAATGAAAGGATTAGCACAGTCTGCGACAGATTCTCACCATTTTCTGGTTGAACCATTTTATCTATTATTCTGATACATTTAAATGGTCCCGTAGTTTTCATGGCGGACACAAAATTGCAATAATGAAAACATATATTTTATATATAGTCAGAATGAAGAATTGTGGTGGTATTCCTTTCTGAGTTCAGCGATACGATTTTTATTTAAATCGGCTGGGAACTAGATTTTATTAAGACATTGAAATTATGTCATGTTAGCTGAGTAAATGAAACTGTTTCTTGGCGGGAAATTTTTGGATTTATCAAGATGTACCACCACAACTCTTCATTCTTAGCTCCGGAGCCCTTTTGTACTGCCCATTTTGAGTAAATGCTAGGGGTTCCAAGTAATATTAATCTCTGTGGGACGTGAAATTTTGCAGTTTGTATGGATGTAGCACAACTCTTCTTACTGAGTTCAGGGAGCCCTTTTTTATTGAAATCTGTTGGGTACTTGAGATGATAATTGACCAAACAAAATCTGACGACGGAATTCGGAGATATCCCCTGTCAAAGTTAGCAAAAATGATGGGGGCCTCAAGGGGTACCAAAAAATTCAAATAATGAAAATTAGCAATACAACTTCAAAAATGGCAAGAATAAAAATTAAAACAGGTGCAAAAACATTTCAGCGAGATATGACCTCAAAATTCCTAGATACTGACCTCAAGAAGTCAAAGAGCGTCGTTACCGGTTTCATATTTTAAACGGGGGATGAAACTGGCCCAGATTAGAACTAGGGCTTTGACTATCATTGCGCCATTATTCAACCATTTAAGATTGACGAAGATATATTTTTAAATAACAGTGAACCATATGATTCAGTTCAGTTTACAGCGCAAAGCCAAACCGAATTGAAGTTTAAAAACTGGACTGAATTTCAGTTTTCAATTCCCAATCACATTATGTTTCAAACAATCACAAATGTCAAATCACACCACAACAACCACTCGTTTCAAATCCGGGGGATCCTGATAAAATTAGTGCATCTGGCATTTACAGGATGAGATTCAAGAAAACATCGCGAATTTCTGTTAGTATTACAATTAGTCGATTCTTATGGAACCCTGTGTGTAATAATAAAGTAGCACAAGCTACTTGGTTTTTAATTGCTAAATATTTAAAAAGTCATCAAGAGCTTTATCCATATGATATTATCACCATAACTTCATGGCGGGTCCTGTGTTTGAAAAAAACGTTTACGCTAGACCCGACAATGTTCACAAGCTGTTTTAGACTTGAGTTAGCCTACTGCCAAGTCAAACAAGAAATATCGGGATTATCTCAATATTGCATACTCCCGTGGGAATATCAGGAACTTATTTATCATGGATCCTCACCCAAAGAATATTAACGCGAAGTTTAAATCTAGCACACTTTTGTTTATTTGTGTACTTTTCATCTTGCCAAAATTCCGTATTCGTTCCGATATCTCTTAAATGGTGTATGGTCGAATAAATATTCTTAATAATCACTGTAGGACAATCATGCCTCTCTTCTGAAACCATTTTTGCTGATTTGGCTACACGATTTGGTTCATTGTTCTATTAGAAAATTAATACTCTAGAATTTCTTTGTAGATTCCTTCAGTTTTCGCCAGGATGGACTGGTGGATTTCTTTGTTCGTGATGGATGATATGTGACGAATATTCATTCGGATTTTGAAAGGCAATTCTGCCGTAGTAACAGGAGTATTGGCCTTTCAGGGTGGCTACAAATATTTACTTTATCATCGCTTCTGGCGATCAGGTTCAATGGCCACTTCGTATTTTCTGTGGATGTCTTTATTATTTGGCGATCCACTCGTTTACTGTTAATCATATACCGGATAGTCTACGGTGTTTTGATTGTTCCAAACATCCGCCGTCACTTAAATGAGTGTTTGAACAGCTGGCTGTAAACTAATTGCATATTCATCCAGGAGTTTTAATAAAAATCGGTCGTCACAACTGTGGAATAGTTACACTTAAAGTTTAATACTGGCTATTGATTCTTATTCTATGTAATGAAAACGAAAGAACTCAAATCAAATAGACTTTCAAGGTAGGTCTTAAGACACCAAGTGTATGATGTCGAAATTATTTATAAATAAGGAAAGAAGCATTCTGGTGTGGAACCCTTTGTGGAGAAATCCATACATTTTTAGAAATAGGTGGACATTATGGACATAGTACCAGGAATACTAGAATAGAATTGAGGACTTACACCAGGTTTAACTATTAGTACAATTCCTGCTATCGAACTGCGCGTCCCACACAAAAACCTTACAATAAAAATATCTTGAATACAAACACCGTTTGTATACCAACAGAAAAACAGCCTTACGAGCCTGGTTTAATCTAAGATTCTATCGAAACGATACGAACTTCAGTATATTGGGTCAATTCATTTGGTTGAAGCAAAATAATTCGTTATTCTAATTTTTTATCAATTAATCGAACTAGTATTTGTATTTTGATTATCAAAACCATTAAAAATTAGATTTTTAGCATTCGAAATAAGATTCTTGATCAACGGTTTACAATACTCGACCCGGCGGAATCAGTTATTACGTACGTAACAAGGTAGGTAGCTAATATGTCCAGGCTGTGGTATTCAGTTTAATGTGATTCGGTATACCGCTATCACCTGCGTGTGTAACAAACTCATGTCATCTGATATTGACGATGGTCCTAAAGGATCTTTTAAACTAATATTAAATAAAGCGTGTTTCTTTATTTAATTATTAGAATAATTTCGAATAAAAACCAACTTTAATTAAAACAATATTTAATACATCAAGCAAAGACCACAAATGGTGGTGCGAATAATTTAGTGTTTTTTTTTGTTAAATCTCATGTGACCAACCAGCAAATACACAACGGCTATTGTCAAAACTTACACCGTTGGCTTAGAGGCATTTTTCCTTGTTATTTTAGGTTTTTTATAGTTACATTATTTTTTGTAGATTGTTTCTTCTGGAAGTTCCACTCTTTACAAAATATTGTTTAGTTACAGCATCCTGGAAGGGAATGAAATATATTATATTCATAAATACATTATTCGAAACAATGTTTAAGATCACTAAAATATTAAAACTGTCGATGTCTTAGGTTTCCCGAAAATAATCTTCGGGAACCTCTGAAGGCTGTAACCAACCATCTCGCTCTACAAGACTTGATCAAATTTTAGAGGGAAACTGAATATGGTTCTTTTCTTGTCATGGATTCCCTGAGATATGAAAGCTTTAATCAAAAAATAGTCATTACACACAATTGCCGAACCGTTGTTCACATGTTGCTCTGTGATGTATACATCTTCGTTTCGATTTCTAGTTAAATCAGATCCCGGGTTGCTCAAAGATAGCTGATCATTTCCCCTGGCATCATTATTTTTTTTAAATTTTGTTCTTCAATATCTTTGGCGCAACCTGAAAGACCTAAGGTTATGAATTACTATAGTCAAAGCCTGAAAAGTTAGTCCTATATGCAAGGCAAAACTACCTGCATTATAAAAATGAAATTCTACTATCTGCAAGGTCACTGTTCCTTTTAAGCGTTGATTGAACTTATGGACGAGCACGTTGATTTTCGTTTTATATACTGTAAATTTGATAGGGATTTACGCAGGTCGGGCATCTTCCCCACAAGGCACTTCTTGGCCAACTTACCTACGCATGGAACGCCATGTAAACAAGTATAACCGCTAGGTACATACAGTGGAAGGCTATCGCAAGATAACGTACCTGCGGTGAAAACAGAGTGGCGAATTCTCACTTTTAGACATCTTTGCTAGGGTTATGTATAGGCAACTAGTGTTCAAGTAAAATTCCGACATTTTGTCTATAAAAGCAATATTCACAGAAGCATATAATAGTCGGAAATCAGATTAGTTTTTATTGGGAAGAATAGATAAAAATGGAAAATATTGTAATCGAGGATAAACTAGAGGTGTATGCAAATGAGGAGTAATAGGATCAGGTTGAAAATATGGGAAATCTCGATTCTTGGAATAAATTCTAGAATTTGAAGAAACGTGTGATAAATCATTATTTGCCTGACCCGTATGGTCCGGTTGTTTAGTTTTCCGGCCTATAATTAGTCGACGAGTTTGGAGGGAGTTTATTGTTATTTTGGCTGGGAAGAGATTTGGATTGATGAATAATATGTATTAATTAATGATGGGATAAACGAGTTCTTAAAAGTAGGGGGATTCGAATTGCCATATTGCGAATTCCTTTATTTTCATTTCTGGAATAATTATGCTGGAATGGTTGAAAATTATCTCTTGGATACTTTCGGAAAGTTTGATTATTGAGCTGAACGTTGTAAATTTGAATATCTATAATAAGTATTAGCTTCATGTCCGAGTTTTCCGCATAATTGACAATTGACGTACTGGTTTGGAAACAACATGGCTAAGATTGATTCAGGATTAATTTGTTGTTTGAAATTTAATGGTGTTGGTAAATTTTGGGATAAATGAAAATGATTTCGATTATACAATTAGGAATGGGTAATAGAAGTGGGCAAGGTTGGGTGTGAAAGCAAAAAAATGAAATTGGGGATTTTCACAATGATACATGAAATAGTTTTCAAACTGTAGAATTGTACTATCGGGATTTAGCTGAGATCGTAAAGTAAAGCCCAATTGAACAGACAATCCTTCAATAAAGTATTCAATCTTTTGAGCATGTCATTTTGGAATCGATGTGATAAAATAATCCTTATATATCAAAGAAATAAACCTCAGGAGATTCTTTTTGGATTTGAAAATGAAGATTTTTATTCAGTTCGGTAGCAGCCTTTGGGAATCTTGTTCGAGAAAATATTGAAATAATAAATGCTTAAATACAAATTTGTGGATGGCATTTTCAGCATTTAAATCAACAATAACTATTTAGGTAGTAAACATCCACAAATTTGCTTCTTGACCTTCAAGCAATCGTTATACATTCCACAATACCCAATTGGTATTATAATTAGAAGGAGTAAGCAATCCACATCAAGAGATTGAATCCACAACTTGGCCGAAGACTTGCCCCCAAATTTAGATAATTTCATAGTTAAATCCGAATAACATAGTTAAGACATGATTAATTTGAAACTAATTCAGTAGTGTGTGAATTTTGATCATGTGTCGATGTAGATCTTTTAGAAAAGGTAGGGGTAGGTTGTTTCGACATTGGGAGTTAGAGATGTTTTTCTTGGTAGTGTGATGAAATCGGTGATGTGGATCAAAACCTTGTCGCGGGATGTAACGGGGATAATGGTATACGGAGAATTCGGGAGCATTTTGCGAATACGGGATAACGATTGTGAAGATTTCCGTTTTGGTGGGGGAGTAGTAGGACTATCAAATACATTGGACATTAATGGGAAGAGTTTTGGTTGGGTGTAGAATTGATGATACGCTGTATCCTCATGATCTCACTTCTCTTCAAGGCTATTTAGTTTTCCGTTTGCCAGTTTTGATCCTGGTTTGAAGAGTATTTAATCACTCTTTGAATCGTAAATTGTATTGAGATTATTGACTTAATGTGTGCCGTGATTGGGAAATTGCAGGCCGAGTTGCCTGAATTGTTGCTGAGTTGTAGGATCGTTTCTTTGTTGATAAGATTATTTGGGTTGCTGGTATAGATGTTAGTTTCATTTAGCCATCGTTTGAAAGTATAGCAGTGTTATAGTTGATGGGTGTTTGTTTTACAGAAGGAACAAGTATGTGATATAGTTGCAGTTGTTTGGGGTAGTTGAGATGCTATCTGGTCTGTCGTTATAGGCATAGTTGGAGTTGGAGGTAGTGGTTGTTTGGTGTTTCTTATTGGAAATCCATGAAGTTTGGATGTCTGTTGGGGGTTGCTCTTGTAGGAGTGAAGCGTTGTGGGTTTGTAATTTAGAAGTATAGAAATCTTTTTGTTTTTGAAATTGTTCAATGATACCGTCATCGCCCAGTTTTAGTTGTAAATTCCAGGTTACATCGTCAGGTAGTCCTTAGTATAGGTATAGTCTAGTGGTCGGACCAATTCAATTCAGAATTGGAAATTTTCGATTCGATTCGATTCGATTCAATTCGATTCAGTAGTATTTCGATTCGATTTGCACCAAAGCCAAATCGAATGATTCGATTTGGGTACTGAATTGAATCGAATCATATCATGTGAATTGCAATTCAAACAATTCATCAAAACCACTTCGGCTGCGCACGAGTACTTTTTTTCCGCATATTGAAAGTCCAAATACTACGTATACCACAACGTTTGTTATTTCAGCGTAGCTTTTACTATACCCTTTATAATATGTATACGACACTCCAGTGACATAAGGAAAATTTTGTACTTTCCCACTTGAATCGTTCGATTTACGATTCAATTCGATTCACTGAGTGAATTGAATCGAATTGAATTGCTTTGGGGCAAATTGAATCGAAAATCGGTTTTTCGATTCAATTCAAGCTTCAAATTGAATCAAATTGAAAAATTCGAATCAAATTGAATCGATCCGACCACTAGTATAGTCAAGTTTACTTTAGCCAGTCGTTGTGGGGCCCATACGTTAAAAGATGCTTAAATTCTTGGAGATGTAATCACGAGCGTTTTCTGTTTCAGCATGAAATACTGGTCGCATTTGCTGCTATAGCTATGGCTTCTTCGTTTTTCTCTGATTCTGGATTGGTTCTACAAATTCTTTGAAACGTAGTTGAGAGCATTATTCAGATTTTCTAAAAAAACATAATTAGATTAGGTCCACAGATGTATCCTTGTATTATTGAATCCATGTTTTCAAATTTACGTTTGTC
The DNA here is from genome assembly GCA_947179485.1 of Allacma fusca. Lineage (NCBI taxonomy): Eukaryota > Metazoa > Arthropoda > Collembola > Symphypleona > Sminthuridae > Allacma > Allacma fusca. The sequence goes on along the minus strand of OX359246.1, from coordinate 56,962,392 downwards.
GGCTAGTTTGAAGTGTGTACATCGGTAGTTCCGGGATTTGAGCCAAGCTTTGCATGATCATTGTTCATCATAGGTTGGAATGTTTAAGAATAATTCGTTAGGTAAGAATGCCGTCATGGTTAATATTTACTCTTGTCTGTCAGTATGATGCTGAGTACCATGGGATTGGCAGTGAGATATGGTCCGTTCGCAGCGACACATATTTGAGGAAATTTAAAGTATTTGGTAATTTGGGCAGGGGTTTGTTCGAATTTTACACTTCCTGTTTCGACTTAGTAGCTGCTAACCAGGAACGGGAATTCGAATACGAATTGGAATTAGAAACCAAGTTATATTCCAAAAATTCAGGTATCCGAATCGATATTAGAATCGGAAAAAAATTCACCACGGTATTTGTATCCAAAATTGGATTAGAATAAAACAAGGGTATTCGAATCGGTATTCGAATATTTTTTATGAATTCCGATTCAAATAAAGTATCGATTTCGTTGCGTTTTATAATTCCACGTTGGGGGAAAAGTACATAGGAAGCAGTTCTTGAAAGTCACACACATGCAATTATAAAACGTAAAAGGGAAGTTTAATAAAAGTTTGACAAAGAAAAGTGTATGGTTGTTAACGGGCAGTGATTTATAGCCCGTTTTGCAAACATTTCTACAAATAGGATGAAATTACCGCATTATGTCGGTCTTACAAGATGGTCAAGTTTCTCCTTTCTTAAATCTTGTTCTCATCACGGGGATGCCTAAAACTAACTCCGTAGAAGTGCATTTTAGTTACGATGTGTTATCGAACAAATCGATTTACAAATAGATACTGTCAGAAAAAAATAACCGGAAAAGTAGTTAGGCAGGTTAATAGATTACTCCGAATTTTTATTTTTGTACAAATATCCGAGAAGTATTTAAATCAGAATTCAAATTTAGGAAGTATTCAAATATATTAGAATTTCTATCGGAATTTAAGTGTTTAAGTATTATAAAAAATAATTAAAATCGAAATTATAAAGTATTTGAATCCAAATTTAAATCCGTATTTTCCCGATATCCCGTCCGTGCTGCTAACCCAGAAAAATCTAATGATTAACCTTAGATAACAACTAAGAGTATTCTGGAACGTCAAATGATAACCTGTAGAGTATTTACTCCGAAAGCCACCCGGAAGGTCTAAAGATCTACCGTGAATTACAAAAAATATGGTGGACGAACAATATTCCGGTAAACGTTGTAAAACTCAACCGTTGAATATCAGAGTAATAAATTTCAACAACCCGGAAATTCTTGTTGATCTCCCGTAGGTTAATATAATATGTTGGGAGGGTGTCAGTCAACCGGAAAGTCTGATGGCCTACCGCAGGAGACTAACTTTAGTAACAGTAGTAACTTGCAGTAGGCACACTTTTATGTAAATTCGTCCTTAAGGCGGAGTTCTGGTGATTTCGTGTCCTCGTTCCTCCGTGAATTGATCCAGTTTATAGTGGAGCAAGGGTTTTCAAATTCTTGATAATTTCCAGTAGCTCAAAAATTCACCGTCTTTTAAATAACTTATACTTTTGTATAACCACGTTCCTTTTGTTCTTGTATCCAAGACACTTTCTTTTTATTAGCACCAAATTTAATGGTTACCTCAGAGTGGGATGGTGCGGTATCCACCCGTTGTTATAACTGCGTAATAGAGAATTATATGATACTGCCATCTCTAATTACCAAAATTAAGAAATGTGCAATGAGAATGCAAAGTATTAACTTAAATATAACTTTGTCTAAATATTATACGCATCTATTTTTGAATTCATCAGGACTAGCACGAATTCGTTCAAGGCTATCCTTTGATTTTGTTGTTGAGTAGTACAAGGGCAAATTTTCGCTATTTCAACATAGTTACCATTTTGGAGTACGATTTCATAAATTAATATTTCAGAACTTTCATGCATATTACGTGGTTTAATTCGGTTTGGGAATGCAGTACTTGTACTACAAAAAAATCCCAAATGTAAACAAATATTCTAGAAGGTTGAAGTACATTTTCACAGAATATACGAATAATTTATTACGTATTAAATATATTAGATCAGGGCAGAGTTTCACGTTTTAACACAAGGATATTTCATTTGCAGCAACGTTTCGGGCTTTCGCTCTTCGTCAGACTATTGATATACTAGTAGTAAAACTCAATGAATTGCATATTACTATCAATAAAAATTCAGAAATTGAAATTAATTTTTTTAACTACCTTAACTGACGGGTGTATTATAGGGCGTCAGTCAGTCCTGATTTTATCAGGACTGTCCTGATTTGAGATAGGCACACCTGGTGACCTGATGAGTAGGCGTAAAGTCCTGATTTTTTGAATACAAGTACAAATATTGCTTTAAATTGATTTGATGTTGTCTGTTATTGTGATGTTGCCCTATAAACAAAATCCGTGTTTTGACCTATTTTGTCTTGCTATCGCTAGTGTATGTGCATAAATACAAGTACTATTAGTCACATAGTGCAGATAATGACAGGAATCTGCTGGGGCCATCCGTTGGTCCTATTCCGGGTATTCCTATGCGCGTATTCATATAGAATGTATCTATACCGATTACATTTGCCAAACGTTTTCACATTGAAGTACTGAAATAAGCGAATCTTCCGTAGTAACCATGCGCACATAAAAATAGTAACACTTTGGAATCTTAGTAAGCACCAGTTCTAATTATTCCTCAGTGATTTTACAAATAAAATAATTGACAGTGCTCGTATTACACAAAATATTAATAATGGTGATGAATTACTTTTTACAGTTTGCTGTAGAAAAAAGAGTAGTTTTATTAAATCAAGGGGGTCAAAGCATTTTTGGTGCCGTATCTGCAAATTGGATGGAAGTTGTGCAAATGGTGGAATCACGGAATTAATGAAGCACGTTTCTATGGCCAATCATAAAAAGAATGCAAAATCAATTACTCAGGCGAATGTTTTTGTTTTCGAATCCTTTAGAAACCAGTCAAAGCAACTGCCGCAGAACAGATTTTGGCTTATCACGGTGTAAAACATCAGCAATTTTTTGTACTTCTAGATTAGTGCGATAAATTTTCGCAGATACGAAGATTGTTACTTCGCTTACGCTAGGTCACACAATAGTAGCAGCTTTGGTTTAAAACGTGCTAACACCTCTCGCACTTGAAACCTTAACACAGAAAATAATTTCGTAGAAATGCTCCCTTTCAAGAGGGTCCGATGCAAGTAAAAAGAAGTCCATGAAGTTCTTTCCCTTAATTTTAAAATATGTTGATCATGAAACTGGTTTAAAATTATATTTACTTGACTTTTATGAAGATCTGAATGAGTCTAGTGAAAATGTAGCCGAGCGGTTTATGAAAAAACTAATATACTGGACTGAATTTACAGAAAGCGTCGTCAGATTCAGCAGATAACTGCAGTTTCCACTTTAATGTTCACAGAGGTGTTTATACCCGCTTGCTGTCTATAAATCAGTATCAAAAAGACCAATTGCTTGGCACATGTATTGAACAATGTTGTTAATGTGTTAAAAATTGATGTTAAAGGTTTTGTAATAAAAGTGTATTTGTATGTTAGTCAATCCGATGTCAACAAGTGAATTAAGCACTTTTTTGAGTTTGTCGATGCAAAGTAAGTACCCTTTTTAGGCATGCTTCTACCCGATTTTAATCACTGCTTTCAGCCACTGATATAACTTTGCTCTACTGGGATGACCGGATGAAGGAACTATACCGAGTGTTATAAAGGATTGCTTCGGAATTGAAGTTGGCGACATCAAATTTTGCCGAAGAATTATATGGATTTTATGTCTCGTCCACGAAGCTATCCCGAATCTCAAATCCAATAATCCTACGGTGATTACCGTGTTTCCCCTAAAGGAGGAGATCGTTCCAAACTTTGTAAAACCAGTTGTGCAAGATTTATACGGTGCTAAAATGAATCGTTTGCTGCGGAATATATGCGCCGAAGATTCTGTTTCAATTAAAACAAATCTTGATGTTTTACATCACGTGTTTTGAGTATGTAAAAAAGTGATTTTTCTGAAGCTAACTTTCACAAACATTAAAAGTGTCTGAGTTTGCAAAATGAGTTCAATTTTAGTTAGTTGGAAGCAGCATTTAAAGCTGTTAGCAGCGAAACAGATGCATTGTCCGATGAATATGTTATGCTATCTAAATTTGAAAATTCATTAACGGATTCAGAAAAACAGTCGTTGAATGTCGTGGGAAAATATGTAAAATATTTCACAAATGTTAACGGCAAGAGTCCACAACTTCTGAAGTTGGTGTCATTTATACTCAGTATCAAATGCAGCAACGGCGAATTGGGGAGAAGTTTTCACTAATGCAACAAATATAGACCACCCAGCGAAACGTGCTAAGCATTGAGTGTAAAAGCCGAACTTCAGATTCTTGTAAATTATCAGAACCAAAGTTGTTCTAAAATGTACAGAAACTTTTCAGCTCACAAGGAATTACTAGCAGTTGTAAAAACCATAAAAACACGATTTTTGGACGAGTAAATAATGTCGTAAGTTTTGAGCAGTTAATATTCATGATTAAAAGATTTTTATTGTAAGAGGAGGAAAAGAGGTAGAGGTATGGTGAGTGTAACTCAGAAAGGGTACTGTGACCAAGAGTATAAATGAGTACTTCCGGGCAGGTCGGTTGACAAAACAAGAGTGATTAACTTTATTTTGGAGTAGTTACCTCCTCAGTCATTAAGCCTATGCTTGAATACATTTCCATTGTGAAGTCCTGAATGCATTCATTAAATCTATTATTCCTGAAATTGATTAAAATGTTTTATTAAATAAATGTTTTTCCTAAGTTAATCTTCGTTGTCAATAGTGACACAACTGTATTGTTACAATTGACATAGTTACGACTAAGGATGACTAGAATTACAAAACATTATCTGTCATTATTCACAATATTCTAGAATCTAATCATTACTTCAAATTTATATTAATATCGCTCATTTTTTACTGCTATTTTAACTTATCGCTACTATAACTTTACAATGGATGATCAAATAAATCTTGTCATTCTAATTCTGACCTTGGACCAGATTAAACGCGTTGGGCCCGATCTCTATTTTATCACCTTCTATTGCACTATCTTATACTAGTGTGCCTAACTAGTCTGAGCTAAGCTACCTTCAACTATTACAAGGCGCCGGTTTTTAGTGACATATCCTCTCGAATTTCACGGTAATTTTTCTTTCACTGACACCAAGTGCCATTTTCCTCACCTTACACAGTGACAAATCACATTATTCACACATCTTTCGATTTTACACACATTTTTTTCACAAAAAAACAGCACGTTTACCTCCCCGTGTGCTATCATTTCCCCTCAACCTACGGTAGGTCAGTACGACTTTCCGGGTTGTGAAAATTATTTAGTGTTATATAGTCTGATATTCTACGGTTGGGTTTAACAACCTTTACCGGAATATCGTAAAGTGATATTTATCCATAATCTACGGTAGGTCATAACGACTTTCCGGATTATTGAAGTTTTTATTTCTGTGTTTTTCTACGGTTGAGTTTACTAACCTTTACCGGGAAACTACTCCTGCACATTTCTTTTATAACCTGCGGTAGGTCTTTGGACTTTCCGGGTTATTTTCTACAGTGAATATCCTACGGTTTGTCATCTGACTTTCCGGGATATTATTATTAACCTACGGCGAATCATCGGATTATTCCGGGTTAAAAAAAGAGAAAAAACGAAAGAATAAGTGCAAATTTAGAATAAACCCCTGCCCAATTTTTTCAAAATTCATAAACACTTATAGAAATAGTGTGGAAGTCACCGCGACCGGGAATATCTCTCACTGCCAACACCATGGTCCTCATCAACATCTTTGCTTACGTTTCATCTGACGATTACCACTCTCCAGACTTTATCTTATTAAAGCAATACACCTTACCAACCGATCAATCTTTGGAAACCAACATTCACATTCCCACTACCAACACAATTTTCTATTCAAAATATGAAGACGAAATAGTCACCATCCGATCACATCCTACACCTACAATTATCAAACATCTCAGTTATCTACTAACTACGCACCCTTGAAGGCTTCGTCAATAACCCTATACTGGCAATTGATTTGACTGATCCAGACGGACAGGAGTGGATGCATAGATACTAAACATGACTTCATTTTTGCCGAACGAAATATTCTCCAATATTCCCACCTACGATGGACAATCCTCATCTAAAGCTTGGCTGAAATCCTTGAACTATAAATGTACTCACTTAGAGCTGACTGACAAATGGAAATTCGAAAATATGGATTCCCTGCTCCAAGGAACAGCTCTACATTGGTGGAATTTTTCCAACGACAATTTTCTAGATAATTTAAACATCGCCAACTCCCTACAGCGTTTCAAGGATTTCAATTAATAAGGAACAAATTCATTCATAAGGCATTTTCAGAAAAGAACGATAAAGCCATCGCAACATCTGTAAATCTTACCACCACATTCACAGCCCAAACAGACAATGCCCGTGATTATATTTATAAGAAGTTAATCATCTTGAAACGTATGTACCCTGCAGTGTCTGACCCTTGTAAACTTGATTACCTATACCAAGGACTACCTCAGGAACTAACCTGGAATATCCAACTGAAACTTGGAGCTGATGGTACCATCGATCAGTTCCAAAAACAGCTGCAGTACTATACTTCCAAATTACAATCTCAACACTCAACCCCTACAACAACAATCTTCAATACCCATAACGAAACTTTATAATTACCCAATGAAAAATGTCAACCAACCTCTGCTACCAACACCGAATACGTCAAATCAAATTCCAACTACAACTTTTCAAGCAACCACAGCCCATACTTGTTTATTCTGCAATACAAACACCCAGAAGCTACGAGATTGTCGATCTTTCAAACGATGGTTAAACGATACAAACAACTCTACTTCTAATTCAACCGACTATTTTCAACAACGAAACAGTACACCTTCAACTCAACATACTTGGAATTCTAATAATCAACAAAACCAATTTAATTCAAAGCGAAGTAACAGTTATTCATAAAACAACAACCATTTAAAACTACCACGCTACAACAACACCAATACTTCCAACATTCAAGTAAATCACCTACAAACGACTTACAAGACCAATCCCACCGAACATTATCCCTAAAGCAAGGATCAAAACTGACGATCGGGAAACTAACTAGCCTGGTGAAGAAGGGAGATCATCAGGCACACAAATTCAACACGGCTTCCTCCCACCGTCAGATGAAATCCACAAGTACCCAAACTGAAATTATACAACTTAAACAAATCCGGACTGAAGACCTTTCAATACAAACTACCATACTTGAAACTATTCACCACGATGCTAAAATCAACAACATCACAAAAACAAAATGCCCTCAAGAACTATTAGAAGAAGATACGGATATTTCTAATAACCCTGAAAACACAAAGCTCATAAAAGTACAAATCAAAATCTCCAATTCAACATTTCAAGCATTAGCAGACACCGGAGCAACAATTTCAGACATCAATGAATCAACTTTTAATTCCCTTCCTTTTAATGTACGACTTAATATCATCAACTTACAATCACCTAGAAGATTATCACTAGCAACTAAATCTACAAACATGCCATTAATCAAGAAGAAAGTCACACTTCCAAGTGAACTCCAAAACCATCAACTACAATGGTCATTTTACATATTACTTGAATGTAGCCTTTCAATGTACAATTCGATTGGAACAACCACACGGCCTCAATCAATCCGAGTCATCAACAAAGAAATCACGCAAATAAACAACCTCCCCTAATCAATCCAGAATCAGCACAGTTAAAATCACAGAATCAACCATCATTCCTGCCCATACAACACAACAAATCGAAATTACAACCAACAACCAATTAGGACCTTCTCTTTTCGAACCTTCAACAAAATTTCAATCAAAGGTTGCACTGATGACACCAGCAGCTCTAACTTATAGTGAAAACCACCGCAGCACCATTTACAAACCCAACTAATTCAGAAATAATTTTACCATCAAAAACAACTATCGGAGTCATTCAACAATTCTCAACTGCAGACGTACTATGCAATATTGACACAATAACTTCCCCCGAAGAATTAAATCATACCAATCCTACAACAAATTCCAATAAGATCCCGATAGATTCAGATATCAACAACCTCAACTACTCAAATAATCTAACAGATAAACAGACCCTCACCTTAATACGACTACTTACAAAATACAGAAACGTGTTTGCATTTAACACTAATGAACTTGGTAAAACCAACTTAGTCCAACACAGAATTGAAACCACGGATGATATTCCTATCAGATGTAGACCTTATCGAGTATCCCAATTAGAACGCAAAGAAATTAATAAACAAATAAACGAAATGCTAGAAACTATTATAATCGAATCAACAGATTCTCCGTATGCACCACCTGTTGTACTTTGTAAAAAGTCTTCGCCTGACGGATCCAAACACCGATTCTGCTGTGATTTCAGACTACTAAACAAGAAAACAAATAAGACAAGTCATCCTTTACCAAGAATTGATGACGCACTTGACAGATTACATGGATTCACATACTGCAGTACACTAGACCACTTTTCAGCTTTTCACCAAATATCAATGGACCCTGAAACGAAACATAAATCAGCTTTCACAACACCGTATGGAAACTACGTTTGGAATAGAATGCCTTTTGGATTAGTAGACAGCCCATATTCTTGCCAACGACTAATCGATAGAGTACTTGGGAATTTAAAATGGAGCACTTTTTTGTCCAGAAGTTTAAACAAAAATAAAAAGAATTGGGATATTACACACATCGAATGTCTAGCAGTGATCTATGGAATCGAAAAAGCAAGATCTTACATCTTTGGAAAACATTTTAAAGTAGTTACAGATCATTGCTCATTATGCTATTTAATGAGAACAAATAAATTAAAATCAGACAGACTTTCAAAATGGGCTTTAAGATTACAAGAATACGATTTCGAAGTAATCTCTAATTCGGGGAAGAAGCACGCACATGTAGACGCACTCTCCAGGAACCCGGTATCAGAATCAACATCAAGTGAATAAGACTTCCCTGAAGATCAATTGCTATCAATCACCATACCTCCTAATATACCAGAAACACGAAGACTCATCGAACATCAAAGACTGGGCCCACAAATAAAACCCATCATAAAACATATAACCGTAATCAACCTGAATTCCTTCCGCATCTATTTTTTAATCATAGTCGTATTACACAAATCAAAATTGAATTATAGTACAAATATTTTCAAAATCTACATTCCAAAATCCCTTCAGTTAGAAATTATAAAATCAGTCCACAATAGTCTCACCGGAGGTCATCTTGGAATCATCAAAACACTTCACACCTTGCAAAATCGATATTAATGGGAAAACTCGTTATAAAATTCATTAATGGATGTGACATATGCCAGAAATATAATCGTCGCAATTTTCCAGAATCCGGACCAATGTGACCTTTAGAAGTACCAGATACTCCGTTTCATACTTAAGAATTGACTTTCAAGGACCCTACCCGGAATCACGTAATGGAAACAAATTTGCACTCATCATCAACGACCACCTAACACGCTAGAAGCTACACCAGTTCCCTCTCAAGATTCTTTCAACGCTATCAAATCAATCACAAATTTAATCCTACAACGTCACGGCGGCCAAAATAAAAACAGATCCTGGAACAGTTTTTACTTTAAAGGACTTTACATAGTTTTGCAACTATTTTAAAATTGAATTAATTAATACTCCGCCGAACTGTCACGAAGCTAATGGTCTATCAGAAAAGAATAACGACACACTAAAAAGAACTATGGCCAAATTTGTATCGAAAGACCACAATGAATGGGACATACAACTCCCCTGTGCTGTTTATGCTCATAATGTGACTTATCACTCAATTACAAAATGCTCCCAGTGTTTCTTAGTATGGGGCCGTGAACCATTTCTACCATGTGATAAAATTATCCCTCCATTAAAAGAATGTTTAGCAAATTTTAACCCAATCTACAACGAAAAACGTGTAACGTTTTCAAGAGATGTTGCAAAACAAATAACTGAGATATTTAGAAGAAAAGAAAAACAAAAGTACGATGCCTTATCATACCTTTCCGTGCTAAAGATATTGTACTCATTGCGGAGTTTACCAGAAAACCTGGTTTTGTACAAACATTTATGCCACGATGGAACGGCCCATTTGAAATAATCGAACAAATCAATCACCGTAGTTTCAAATTAATTGATAGAAGAGCAGGAAAAAGTAATAAAATCATCTCCATGAACACCCAACACTCGAAACATTACCAACCATGCACAACAGACACCGATATTTGATTCCAAAATAATTGATAACTTACTATCTCTCATCCAGATCATAGTGGAGTTTATGGAAATTGATCCCTCGGAGGACGATCTACTAAACGTTGAAGATTATCCCGACCTACCTCTTCCTCAATACACCTACCTAGCTCCAGCAAACCCATAGGTTCTCACCACCTCCGTTAACGATTTTGTTTTCAAATCACCATTTTCACCGACTCCTAGGCAAATCTACACTGCCCCATCGCCTCCATGTCTCACAGTCTCATGTTTTCCAGATTTTGTACTCGAAATGCAAAAGAATCTACCCATAGCACTTCCATCAACACCTGGAAAATCTCTCCAGACAACTCATCTCATAGATCAGAATTCTAATATGGCTATAACTGACACTGAAAGTACATCGACATGCTCAACTACTTCATCACCAAAACTCTCTTGGTTCATTGGAACTTCTCCTCCAAATTCGAACCCCCCGTACATCACTAACATGGGGAACAAACATGGTATATGGTATGGCAACATCTGGTACCCCCACCCTAAACTCACTCTCAAAAAGCTGCCCGAAAATCTCCCGAAAACTTTGGAGGCAAAAACACCCACTCCTCCGATCGTCAAGTCCAAATCTACACCATCCGCTGATCACGGTATTTGGCATAACAGAACCTGGTATCCTCACTCTCATCTCATCCTCCAAAGGTTATCAAAAACTCTACCCAAAACAACCAAACCATTAAAATCTACTTCGTCAGTTCCAGCGTCAACACAACCCATCGATTTACCGCCAGAGTCGAAGATCACTTCAATTTATGCACCACTTCCACCTGCACCACTGAACCTAAACCCACTCCTTTCTTTACCACATGCAAACCCCAAAATCACAACGGGAGACTGGATTAAAAAGGCCACGTACTACAATAATTACTGGAAAAATCAAAAGGTAACAAACACTAAGATATCCACGGATTCTACCATCACATTAAGTACTGACTGTAACAACAACGTCTCAAAACCTAAATACGTCCGCAAATTATTCCTTGATACGGAAAACACAACATCCCAATCTCATGACTCCAAACACAATTCATAGAAGTGGAAGTAAATTCATTCATTGACACAACCGATTTGTCCATGATAAATCAAAAGAAACGAGAATGCCCTTCAAAGAAAATATGGGAACGTTAAATGAGGAAGTTACTAAAGTTGCAACCAAATAACACCATGGTATAGTCCTTAAGATAGGGAAGTGTTACAATCGACATAGTTACGACTAAGGATGACTAGAATTACCAAACATTATTTGTCATTATTCACAATATTCTAGAATCGAATCATTACTTTAAATTTATATTAATATCGCTCATTTCCTACTGCTATGCTAACTTATGGCTACTATAACTTTACAATGGATGATCAAATAAATTTGGTCAATCTAATTCTGACCTTGGACCAGATTAGACGCGTTGGACCCGATCTCTATTCTATCACCTATTGTACTATCTTATACTAGTGTGCCTAACTAGTCTGAGCTAAGCTACTTTCAACTATTACAGTATGTATGTCTGCCAACATATGGGTAACAATTGAGGACAAAAAATATAATTATGAGATGAGGATAGTTGTTTCATTTGTATGGTATCTTTAGGATAATACAATTTGTGAAAATGTGACCGATATTGAGACTTTTGAGCTGCACAATCCTACAACCCAAAAGTCAAAATTTCCAAATTTTCGGAAGTAAGAAAAACGTTGATTTAAAATTTACGTTAGTACACCTGTGTTTCTTTTACAATGCATAATTAGTTGTGCAGTTAAAAAGAACTTCAAAAGTAGTGTTACTTTTCCCTGTTGTAATTTACTTTACATCAAATAGGTTCTGGAAGTCATCTGAATAACAATATCTTGGTTTTCAGAAAGGAGCTGCCAAAGGAATAGAAGAAGTCACCCCTTTAATGGCAAGTAAATTCGACGCTGGTTCGTAGTTCAAAGACTCCACAACGCTGTCAAGCTTTAGACCAAAAATACGATCTCCGGTATTCTTGTAAACTATCTGCATCTGTTAGATACATACAATTTTCATTTTATATGTATATGAATTATTTTAAGTAAAAGTCCTGATTTGGGGTTCAAAAAATATGGACAGCCTATTCCAGACTGTCCGAGAAAACATTCACTATCATGGAATTTACTTCAATTGAGCGCGGCACTGTTTGACAGAAATGAAAGTTAGAATTCATTTTTAGTTACTGAGAATGGAATTTCTGACTTAGAAAAATGACAATTATGTAATTCATCTGTAAAAGAACCGGTTTTATTTATTTGGGATAGGCGTCTAGGCGGGTGCGGGCAATACGTTTCTCCGATTTATCAGTAGCTGGTCGGGCAGGTTAAAACAACAGGTAATTCTCTGGGGCACGACCGAGCAGTGTAAAGTTTCACATCTCTAAACCGGAAGCAGGCCAAACCGGGTGGAAATATTTACCACGGCCCCATCTACATTTGAGAGTGGGTTTGTACTGTGCTTCTTTTGAGAACTTTCACCAGTGCTGAAAAATTCTAAATTTAGTTTTATTCAGCAAGATTTATCATTTATCGTTGCTAATTTGAATTAAAATACTATAGATCTGCACCGCTTAAGCTAAACTGCATCGCTGAATCATTTTAGTCATATTCATTCCAGTTATTCTGTAACCATTAACAACGCTAAAACAAATCTGCAAGCTGAATCACTTCAGTACGGCTGCATACATTGAGCATCCTTGTAATCAATCTGTATCGCTGAATTTATTTCGCTTCGAGGATGTGGAAAATACATGAAATTTATTACTAATATACAAAAACATTTCCATTAACATTACAATACTCATGTAGAATATAAACGCCAAGAGTAACTTTGAGATACAAAATAAAATACACATTTCCGGGGTAACTTTGGCGAGAAACAAAATAAAATACTTTGCATCCAGCAAAAAAACTGAAAATATAAAACGAGAATATCGTTTTGGAAATGCGAAATACTTATTGAAAATATTCTCAAATTTAATTTGAAGTATACATCTCTTGCATTAAAGTTGTGAGGCATCTTTCTCTTCATCAGTCTTGAAATAGTATGTTTTTAAATGCGTCTTAAAATTTTTATCATAAAGACTACAATAGAGTTACAGTATTTAATCAAAAACGTTCCAATTCCTTGATAAAAACTTAAATCAACAACATTAAACAACAATTTCTGATGAATTTTTGATGTATTTGGTGCATTATTGGGACTTCTCCAAACTGTCGAAGTGCTTATCCCTCTACCAAAAACAGGGATGTTTTGCTGTAACTAAGAATAAACTGAATGCAGGTTTCCAGGGTACGAATTTTCCAGAACATAAACATCCATAACATTAACATCAAATACGTTTGCTTAATCAGTTTTGTAGCAAAGCCCAACTGGACCACTGGACGTATATCAGTACTTCAGGCCGGTAGATAAAAGTAAATACTGAAATTACGAAACCCAAAAATAACAGTAAATTTCATTTTGTGAAAACACACTTTTTGTTTGATTTCGTTCAAACTAAACCAAAGATACTTGCGCTCGTACGCGAAGTAATGAGTATTAAAACAATGACAAAACGGATAATCGAGGGAGGATGTACGTATATCATAGAAGATTGTCCAGTTTTGCACTCACAATCAGTTCAACATATTTGTTAATTGCGTTGCAGGCAAATGTAAATCTATCGTGGGAACCATAGAATCATCAAATATGTGGAGCAAATGTCAGGTCTGGTCATTCGAATCGGAATTAGTACTGGAATCGGTATTTCATTCGAATTTTTATCCAAGTAGATATTCTTTAATGCATTTTATCAAGTATTTAAATCATACTGACTCGGAAAAAATAACGGTATTCGAGTTAGCATTCAAAATACATCTGAATTTGTATCCAATGCTTAGATATTGGAAAAATCCGTAACACATTGAAGTTCAGCCCTTAAATTAAATATAAAACGAGTTTTCATCCCAGCTATAACATAACAAACTTTAAAAAACTACTCATTGAAATCGATTGGAATATTAAAGTCATTACATTTGTACCTCCACTAAATGACGCAGGACAAGGATACTCATTTTAAATCTCGAATTATCACTACAATCTAGATAATCAATTTATTTGGTAGTAATTTTCTTATGTGAGATCGAGTGGGTCTGATATCTTCAGAGGAAACAGCATGTACATCACTTCTCTAATAATTATGTAGGTATTTTGAGTGCTAGTGTAACCCTTAAAGACACAGAAGGTGAATAAACAAGTTATGTGCGGTTATGGTACATGTGTAGATTAAACGGTAATTCCTTTATAAGAATGTCTCAGAGTACCTGGGTTCTTTGCACTCATAATTGTTGAATTCCGATACGTTCCTACATAAATTTAGTTGTATAGCGAAGACAAAATCCAGTCTGTAGAGAATCTTAATTTTGAGACAATATTTTATTGAATTCTATTCGAATTTATTCGAATATATATATATAATATTATTCGAATATTAATTACATGAGGTTTAATTGCATTGGGCTACTGGGAATTAAGAAATTGTTCATATCAATTGTTTTAATGAAGTTTGTAGCTATAAGTATTACACATTTTTGTTTCGTACTTCACGCATATTGCGGCTAATTCGCACTGTGAATGCAATGACTGGGAGTTCTGGCCGGGGGAATTTCTATTTGAGTAGACGGAATCTTACAAGTTCGGCCATTATGCTGGTTTATGGAGGGCAAATATCTCCAGAATTGGAATTGCATACACTCACGGATTCCATAATCCCTTCAATATGTTGAGCATCTCAAATATTTGCCGTCTATCTTCATTGTTCATCTGGTTTGGGGCATGGTTTGGTCGGTCTGGTCAGGCTTGAGGCCCGATTTATTTGCTATATAATAAATTTTAGGTCCGATTGGGTTGTGGTCAGTGTTTTTACTGAATTGATCGGCTTAATCAGTTTTGTTTCTCGTTTGATCGATCTTGTCCGCTCCTGGGGTCCTGGCTTGGTGGGCGTCGTCAGTTTTGTGGTTGATCACATTCTTCTCCCATGTTGGTTGTCTTTTCCGGTGTCTTTGTTTTGCCCACAATTCTGAAAGTAGAAACCTATCACATCCGAGCACCGTGTAACGGGAATTAATTGGACAACACAAACGGCAGTTATCATGATGTAATCATGCCAATCTAAGCCTGGTATCCTGTTACCCGAATGGGCTCAAATAATTTATTTAAGCTCCTGGCATGGTGTGGAACACATTTGCGTCATCGGTTTTGCCTTAAACACAGTATTTTGGAAATAGCCTGAGGGGATACTTTTGACCCCATCACGGTACGTCACTTCTGGGTAGTGCTGTAATTTGTCCTTTTAGTATTGTATTGTACTTTGGCGAAAAGTACAAAAGTAGTACAACTAAGTTATTGTTTTGCACTCCGAGTTTTGTTTTGTTTTGTACTTCTATCAGATTGTTTTTGTTTTTGTACAATCTGAATTGTATTGTTCTAAGGTTCTAGAAGACGCTAGAAATTTGCTAAAGTGATAGTTGTATCTGAGTTCAAGAGCACATAGGAATTGATTTGTGCAACTTTAGTTGTTTACAAATTACGTGAAAGATCAAAAAACCAGTCATTGACTAATCTCCCATATAAGATGCATTGAATCTGTTGACGGTCGAATTTTGAAGGGTGCAATTCTGTGGCACCAACCTATTTGTGCATAATCCCTGTAATAACCACATTTTAATTTCCAGAACAACATAATTTCATAAACAATATTCACTACCATTGCTTAAAATTAGAATTGATAGAGTAGACGAGTGGGCTCTCTATATATTTTCAATTGGCTCAGCTGTTGGCTTTTACCACCTATTTCATCGATGTACAATGTAGAAATGTCCCCTATGAGTGGACTACATTTACAAATCGCATAGTTCGTTTGTTAGACTAGGTCTTTCAAAGTAAAATAATAATAATAATAATAATAATAGGGTTTTATTGCTCGATATAGTGGCCTCAGCCGTTACAACCTTTAATAATCAATATGGTGACAGTCAAAGTCATGTGACTATTAGTGACACAGTAATATCACTCTGAGGTCATGTGACTATTAGTGGCACGGTAAGGCCAATCTTAGATCATGTGACTATTAGTGACACAGTAAGGTCATGTGACCTCAAATTGACCTTATTGGGTCACCAATAGTCTCATGACAGATTACGGTTTTAAGGGGCGCATGAAACTATAATGAAACTTGGTGAGTAACTAACAGTAATTCACCTATGATTGACTTTATTGGCGCATTAATGGTCACATGACACTAGAATGACAGACTCAATGTAAGTATATATTTTATATGGGCGATAGTAGGCGAATCTACCGATAATTATTTAATGCCCAGTTTTTGTGCTTTGACGTGTTTTTTCACTATTCCAATTACACAAATCAATTCCTATGTGCTCTAGAAATCTATTACAACAACCACTTTAGTAAATTTATAGCGTCTTCTAGAACCTTGAAACAATACAATTCGGATTGTATTGTTTTTTCAATTCATGTTTTGTTTTTGTTTTAGCTTTGTATCTCGAAAATGGATATTGTTTGTTTAGTTTTGTACCAAAAGACAAAAACAATACAAAAGTACAAACTAAACGAGTACAATATTACAGCACTACTTATGGGAACCCTACACGATGTTACACATGCCTGTTCATGATCCTGGGTGTATTTAAAATACCAGACAGGAAATCCCACTATTCTTTGCAGCGCAGGTGCTCAAGCACTAGGCTAATAAATGGCACTTTACCCCTAATTCCCTGTTTCGCTATAAGTAAGTACAAAGTACGTAACGGCTGGTATTCTCTCATTACCCCAGTTAAGTTCCCACACCACTCCAGGAGCAGTACACACTGCCGCAGTCTCCCAGTGCACTTCATATTTGGCGGTATTGGAAAGCATGCTTTCTGGAAATAACAAATCAAGACAAGACGTAGGAAGATTAAGCAGTGTGTTGGTGTTGGTGGATAATATTTTGGTAGTGAAATATATAGGAGCTAACTTTTTATGTGGACCTGCAGCTAGACGAAGATATAGATAAATTGAACGTGTTCCAACGTTCCAAGTAGTTGATTAATGATTGAACGTAATAATTACCAGGAGCTGTGTAAGTAGTTAAGGAGTACTTAATTTAAGTGTGTGTACTATAACGTGTCATAATATCAAGGCTATAGAGGAAAACTTGAATTTAATAGGTAGAATTATGAATTATTTCTCCGTACAATTCCACAATGGCTTGAAGTTTTTCCACGAGGACTGATCCGATAGTGAGTGGAAGTTTAATTCAATTATTCCACTGGACTGGAACAACCGTAGTTTAATTAAAACGTGTGAGTGAGAGAGTGAGTGTGCTCTTGAATAAGTTTATACAAAAGAAATGAATTCAAATAATTATTACATATATATGGTGAAACCACAATAAGGAAATGAATTCTGTGAAAAAATTGTAGTCACTGGAATTTTTATTCAACTTTTATTATTGGTAGTGTAATTTATCACCAGAATATTGAACGTGTATTTACATGATAAGTATTAAAGTTGATGTCATCGTAATTTACAAGTTTAACGAAAGTTGTTTCTCGGTACGGGGTGTCTATCGTCAGTTACTCCACTAATAGGAGTATTCCAAGTTTTTTGAACCCAATATTTTTATGTGTAATAATTATTATTATATGGAATTTGTAAATGATTTCAGCGTTCAAAACTTAATACCCAATGACGAATTTCATGCTGCACAGCCCAGCTTCAATCCGAACATCAATGTGTTCATTTAAAAATTCTAGTGTCAACAATGAACAATAATGGACCATTGTTTTTTTTTTAAATGGTGAAAATGTGAAGGAATATGTGCATATGATTGAAATGTTTCCCGAGCCATTTGCCAAGACTTGAAACTATGATAAGGAAGAACATTCATTTGCAATTATTTGGTGAGATATTGACTCGGAAATGAGAAATAGGGAAAGTTTCCGGAGGGTTCCGGAGAGAGTGAAACAATTCTATTATAAGATCGGGCTCTCATGCTCGTCTTATCCGTACTTGATCCTAGTAATTAGCTCGGCTGTAGTTCTACTATGCTGGTAATGACACATCTTAATTTGTAACTATTTGTTAACAATACAATTTTAAGTTCTTGTATTTATAGAATGGGATTGATTGTTGTTAAAGAATTCAATTTATACATTTATATTGAACTAATTTGATGATGTACACAAGTTCACGGTTAGCATTGTTTTTTGGACTACTGTGATTTTGATTTTGTGTACTAATACTAGATGTTTCATTTTTCTCTTTTAGCTATCCCTTATTACATATGCCCCTGCCGGGTGCTAAGCCGCAGGACTTTACAACTAATTTTCAGTCTGGTATTAGTTTGGACTCGGACAGGGAAGAATGGCCTCGATGGTTACAGCAAAAAACATCCGGGCCGGTTATATACATTCAACAAGTCATCATCAAATCTTCTGTCAATTGGAATGCCAATCAAAGCAATAATGAATTCCGTCAAGCCTTCAGACCTGTTTTTCAGATTTTGGATGCTGTTCAGACCGCGTATGCATTCAGTCTGGTTTATTTATATATATATATATATTCATGATTTTAGACATCTTTTCGATATTTACATTAGCATGATGTCATTAAAGGGATGGAATTTAAAAACGTGATTTTGCGTATGGAAATAGGGACTAAAGAAGTGCGTTGATGGATTGTGAAGGTTGTTGCAAGGTAGACAACGCACAACTGACCACCCCGAAAATCGGGTTTTGCGAGTGTCGCGGAATTTTCAGGCACAATTTTGTAATCATTCTGCTAGAAATTAGCAAAGGTGTTTACAGCTGTTTTTCGGAATTGCTGCTGAATTCAATTTTAAAGTCAAAATCTCAAAATGTGTAGCTAACTGGGGGGGGGGGGAAATATTGTGATTTTGCCTGTAAAAAGTTTGAAGATAGTTGTACCCGCTTCCTTTAGTTTCGGTTTGAGACAAATTATTCCAAAATGGAGTAAACAGTTCCTCCGATATTCCCTTTAAACTGAAAATCCGATTTTCGGGGTGGTGTGCGGCCTGCCATAAAACAACTTTCACAACCTGTCAGAGTATTTCGCTCTAACTCCTTTCGTACTGAATTAGTTATTTAATTTTCATCGTTTTTTTGTGTTCTTATAGGACAAATTTTACTTGTGATTGAATCTTAGTGTATCTTCTACTTAAAAATTATTATTAGTCAGTTACTTGCGTTTAGTGGCTATAGTTTTTGTATTTGTATTGTTTATTATTACTCTTGTGCTGCTGCAGAAATTATTATTAACAGCTGTCCCTGGTTATGTTTAATTTTCAAAGAGGTATAAGATAAGAATGCTGAGTTGTTTAAGGTAGGGAGAAGAATGTTTGGTGGAGTCGTCCATAGTAATGTGTTTAAATGAATCGGTGTAATATTTATGCTTCTTATTAACGGAAGGAGTTTATTTTGAGTATCTAATTGTGTTTTATTTTTTGGTTTGTAGCGGAAGTTTATCAAAGTCCTGCTTCCTCGTGAAGGAAATCAAATCCAAGTTACTGAAAGAGAAGAGTATGCTACCTGAGAACAAGTGCTTGATAGTTTCTCCAGCGAATTTTTGGCAGGAGAGTCAGGTGAAGTTTGAAAGCGATGAAAACATCGTCAGAACTATCCTTAACTACCAAAGTTATGAGCAGGGAAGGAGTGGACTGGCAGAAATTTTGTTAGGAATGAATGTTCGGGAAACCGGGCTTAAGTTGCATCCCTTTACAAGAAATTCTGGAAGTAGGACTTTGACATATGCAATTACCATTGCGTTAAATAATCAAGACAACGAGTAAGTTCTGATCTAGTAACGGTTTTTATGGCAGTAACTCTTGAGGTACATCATTGAAGATGGTTGGATAAAGTAATTATTCTAATTGATAACCTGATTTTTATAGTTTTACAACTTCGCTGGTTTCCAAGCTGAATGAAAAAAACTTCAGTTTCAAACTTTCGAACAAGACTTCCTACATTTACTATCCACCCAGCAAGAGTTATATAGAGTTTATCCCTTTGGCCTCTACTTACATCATACTTTTTGTGTACATTTATTTTTCTGTTAAAAAAATTGAGATTATTCATTCAAAAGTGGGAGTGTCTTGTAGTGCTCTCCTGACTATCATCGCTAGCCTTTGTGTGTCCATAGGGCTTTGCACGTATTTTAGTTCCGTTATGAATGTCAACATTAATAGTCGAATTTTTCCTTATTTGATTGGAATTGTGGGGCTGGAGAACGTTCTGGTCATGACACGCTCTGTGGTGTCAACCAATGTGAATTTAGATGTGAAGATTCGATTCGCACAAGTAATTTTTTTTAAGAGTTGTCTATTTTATTGTTATTTACCTTACCGATTTTTCGAGTTTGATTTGGAAATGTAATTGAGAATTGTGTTACTTTTTTAGGCATTAAGCAAAGATGGACTGAGCATAACAAAAAATGTGCTTTTCGAAGTAACGATTCTAACCATAGGATTTTTTACTTTCTTCCCTCGAATTCAAGAATTTTGTATCTTGGCTATTGTTGGGATTCTCTCGGATTTCTTCCTCCAGATATTTTTCTACGGCACCATCCTTTCATTAGATATAAGGAAATCCGAACAGAGTTCCACCACTCGGTATACCCAGCCGTTGCGAACTCCCGTACATCCAAATTTATCAGCCACCACTTTGAATTCTCGGGAAATAATTGCTCCAGCTGTGTCCCCGTACATGGTTAAAATTCCTAAGCGGCTTCGTTTGGTGTACTTTTGGGCGAAAACCCGCTTTTTCCAACGAACCTTCATGATAATTATGATCGGCTGGATCAGTATAATCATGTATGAAGTAATTAGCCATAACTTTCTTATGATGGAATCGGAAGTGGACATCGTCTTACCCAGGAGTACCTTCCTAAGAAATATCAGTGTTTCTAGCAGTGGTGTTAGCAGTAGTGGTAGCGGTAGTATCCTAAACAATATCACTTCCTTTGGAAGTAGTTTATCCAACCCGAATAATTTTGAGTTTTTTGATCACTCTAACAATGTTGTCAAGAGATCTAATTGCTGGCAAACTTTGGTGTCAATTTATAATGTGTCCGTTACTGACAAATACTTACAAATCCTCCCTTCCATCACTGTGTACATTAATTCACGGACGTTATTCAATGTCAACAATAAGTTTGACTGGGACTTCATTTCAAAAGGTCGACAAAAGCCTAAGAGCAACATTGAGTTTTTTGGTATGGGGTTTATGTTAATTACATCGAGAGTTATGCATTTGAACTTGTAATAATTATACAAGTTATGTGATAGTATTTAAATGTAAATTTAAATTCCCAGTGTTTTATATTTAGATGACGAGAATCAAAATTCAGTGACCAAAAAAAGTATTTACCCTTTCGAAGACCCCTACATTCCATCGTCACCGATTGAGGTCATGCTAACGCTCCTTCTGGCGATCCCAAGCTTGGTTTTCATATGCTATGGTCTGGTTGTGTTTTACCGTTGTGTCTGTTCAAGAAATTATGCAGAGTGGAGATCTAGTTGGAATTCAAATGATAAGGATGAAGATAGTTATACTCAAGTGAGTTATTATGCGTGTAAACCTAATGGGAATATTTTAAGGAAATATTCGTAATACAATATTAAAGTCATTTGCTCTATCAAAATCAAATATTTTTTTCAGAATTCGATAACAAAACATTATTAATTTATTTCGTATCTACGCAATGATTTTTATAGGTTATATTCGAGGCTGTACCTTTGGTCATGACTGGGCATATTCAAGAAGTAGAGTGCATTGGCTCTGATGGTAACACAATTGCCAGTGTTTGTCTCAATGGTGTCCTCAAAATTTGGAACACTAATGCCGAAAATATCGCTAGCGTTGATCGAAAGAGGTGAAGTGAAACAGTACATTGTTTTGTTAGTAAAACAGGGTGTTCAAAATTATTTAAACGTTATTATTTGAATTTTTTATGAAATAACAATTAAATTATTTATATTTTGGTATCAATAATAAACAATCATGACGAACAACTTGTGGTTATAGATATTTTGAAGGGACTGACAACGAAGAGTCGGATTCAAACGATGAACCCCAGAGGTCCAAACACACGGATGAGTATGTCCGTAGTAAAGCTAAGATGAGTAAACAACCTGTTTGGTGTTTGGATATTGACAATCGAATAATTGCTTTGGGCACAGGAACTGGTAGACTGGAAATTTGGGATAGTTTCACAGGAGCTTTGAAGGTGGATTACATTTCAGTGGATAGTTTAGTTACATTATTTTAATTTAACTCAGAATTAGTTTGACATTACCTACTTGATCCACCGTAACGAAAACTTACAGATTGCGGATTGTTTAATTTTAGGCCACATTTGACCAAGGAATAAGATCTGGAATAACTTGCACAAAAATAATTGGAGCTCGAATCGTCATTGCGCGTCTTAATGGCTCGTTGGATTTTATCCAACTGGATTCCGTTGATGAAGCCAACGATGGACTATCAAACCATAATCAAAAATCCAATCCGTACCACCGCTGTGAGCAAATTGTTATTTGTGATAACATATTTTATGCACTATAATTGTAAACGACAGCGTCAAGATTCCTGTTTGGTTAGCTTTAGAAATTAGGTGTGCGCTCTGTCAGAGCAGCAAGATTTTTTGGTATTGCTTTAAGGCTGAAATCCATTTAAATTAAACCAACAACATTCCAACAAAATTAAAGTCATGCATATGGATGAGTCTTACAAATCAGTGAGAGCTAGTGATGCTGAAAGTGTTATGCAGTCTACTAGAGTGGATCGAAGCTAAAACTGTGACGCAGCATGGTTTGCAAGTTTGCAGGGATTATTTATATGGGAAATATTTTTTTATTGTAGGGAGTGCCCCAGAAGACATGGCTCAGAGCAATCATGCGAATTCAGGTTTACTGAGTGGAAATGAATTTCGCTGCAACTGGTTGACAACTCTTCGAGCACATCAGCAGCCTATAACTTGTTTAGATGCAGATGGAGGACAGATTGTCAGCGGGAGTCAAGATCATACTCTAAAAGTATCAGATTTGATTCTATTTTTGATACTTACTTTTAATTTTTATGTGTCCATTACAACTTCAATCATTTAATATTATGATTCTGATTGTGCATCTACCCTGCAGGTTTTTCGGCTTCAAGATACGTCTCACTTGTACACACTCCATGGTCACTATGGACCAATTACAAGTTTATTCATTGATAAGTATTCCCCCATGGCTGCAGGGAGTGGGAGCCAGGATGGAATGCTGTGTGTTTGGGATTTACAAACTGGTTAGCTCGTATTTATATGAACAAATTTTGAAATTTAAATGTTTTGAAAGCGTTTCATTGAATCAAACTGCCGCATCTGTGTTGCAAAGTCATATTAATTTGCTCTTGTTTACAAATGATAACAGGTGCTTGCATGTACTCAATTCAGGCGCACGACGGTCCCACCACAGGCTTAACATACTCAGCTAGTTACATTATAAGTGTGGGTGGGGATGACAAAATCTGTGTTTGGGAACGGTTTCAAGGGCATTTACTTAACACGATTCAATTGGTACTTGAATTTCAATTTTAAAGTGTTTTTTTAACTAGCTGTATAACACCACTTAGGAATTGATTGTCACTATTGTTTTGGATTCTTTACAGGACCACGCTTATTCCTCTAGCCTTGTGATGCTCACTCATAATTTACTCATTACTAGCAAACAGGTACGAGTTATAGTTAGTAATCAGCAGTAACCTGGGCATGTTTTTTTTGTTTCAGCGGCCTGTGCAACAACAGTTTTACAGCTCATTGAAAACTAACATTGCTTGATTGATTTTTGTAGGGTTCTCTAATTGTTTGGGATGTCCAGAGTGGCAATCCTGTCCGGTCAGTTCGACTCGGACATCGTGATAATACAATTTTTGTACGTCAGATCATCAACTGCGGTGGAGCAGTCCTTTGTGACTACGGTGCTCAGCTCAGACTGGTGCGGTTCCCTTCCATAGTCAACAAATTCGAGTAAAACTCATGACATAATTAATTAGTTTTATTGGGTAAACCCACGGAAATCTCACAGTGAATAGAAAGTTCACCGTTGACAACCTTATTAAAAAATAATAAGTGAATACTATATCTACACAAAGCTTTACACCAATTTTTCTCAGTACACCGGTGTACATGTCTTTAATTGTTTTTGCAAAAATGGTTCCTCTGTAATGAAGTAGTGATAGTAATTATTAGATATAGTTTTACAAATACAATACAGTGATATGAGCTGTTTACAAAAACGATATATTTTTCAATTGTGTTGCTTTATATATGACTTGGTACATTTGATAGATGATATTCGATAGTTACTTATGCTAATAATGAATGTAGTAAAATAATGTTTATTTTCTAAATAATAACTGGTAGCTTATAATGTAAGATGACATTTAACATTTAACAATTCAGTTAGTGACATGTAAGTAATTTGCTCAAGAATCCAGTCGTATACTTAAAATGTGCTGTTGTCGCTCAACTTGTATGCGTAATTTTCATAGTAATTAACAAGATGATATAGAGAGCACCGATGAGACATAAGCTCAAAGCTAACGTATTTTGACAAAATAAATACAAAAAAATAATTGAACGATGTGCCCCATATCTTATGGCTGAAATTGTAATGAATTCTGTAACTGTACTACTGTACACCCCAAGACTTGCATTTCTATTTATATATATAGATACTTGATTCTTTTGAAAATAGTTTTTTGTTTTAGTTTTAGTATTGAACGTTGTAGCGGGGCAATATGTAAAGAAATATTCTCTGTTATTTTCTCACGTTGTAACTTCTCAATGTCTACTCACTGAAATATATCCTTCAAGGTTAAATTCAGCAATGAGCTGAATGAGTGACAATGTCTACTCTTGTTAATTGACGGTGTTACCACTTTTAATTTGGCAATGTCACATCTTCCCAATTGGCAATGTCACAGCTCTTTCAATTGACAATGCCAGCTGTCAAATGGACAATGGATTTCCAAATTGAAAACAAGAATCGAAATATTGGAACCAAAATCTACACAATTCGAACTAGTAAGAGTAAAATCTTCTCTCAAGAATTATTTCATTTCAATTAATAGCCTCAACCGTATCATTGACATCACGCTCACAAATCACAGTTCTAATTGTTTCACCTTTGTTCCTGCTAAAATCGAGCAAGAAAAGAATGACTAGGAGAGGTCAGTGTGGTTGACAGGGGAGTGAATCCATGTGGAGATTTGCATGAGCCTTGATTTAATATCTTCAACTATTATATCTATAACTTCGCTGAGGATGTAGCCTTTAGAAAGAGAGAGTACACTACTAACTAAGAAGGATCTCATGTGAATAAGAATCAAGTGTGGGGATGAATACCGATGTGACGTGCCTGTTGCTATTATTGCTACTGACATTATCCCCTCGGACACAAAAAAAAAATATTGCAATACAAAGCAAATAAGTTTATGCAAACATTTAATACAGACCTACATGTACCAATTGAACAAATGTACTCTCCGTGCTCAAGTTTAGGCTTGTGCCTATTTTTATATTCTTACGTGATTGTTGTAAATTTATAGTACACCCTATCTATGTTTACTAGAGAGTACCTCCTTGCTATGCACGCGTGACATAGCTATGTTTACTGGCATCATGTTTAGTCACGCTTGTTCACATTATATTTGCCCACATTATATTTAGCTTGGAGTGACATATGTACACAGAACCTTATCAGATTGATTTGCAAAAATAACTGCAGGGGGTTAGTGGAAACCAGGGGTTGAGTCAGTAGTCCATACAGTGTCAGCACTATATAATATAATTATTTATATGTATGTACCTGTGTTGAGCATCTGCGTCCATCCCCACTTCAGCAATTCCGAGGGGAAACCTCCGCGATGGTTACTAAATGGCAGGTTTGCCATCGCATTTAAGATAGCATTGTTTGACTATATTTCAGCTAAACTCACATTATACTATGTTATTTCCCATGTTAAATCCTCTGCATTGGATTGTAAACCAAATGTATTTCACATAATAAGGGAAGTATATATTTCAAGTTGTAACTTTAAGTCTCAGTCTGAAGCGTTTAGAGAATAGCAAGGAATAAGTATAAGAAAAAGAGCAATGTTATATTATAGCATGACCAAATAAGAAGGATACTCAGAGTAGCTGAGCATGCAGCAAGGAACATATTTTAGTGTTACTCTCAAACACATACCTATACAAATTGTTGAGGCTGTGCATTATACTGGCACACGGCACACAGGTACCTCTACCTTTCATAGAACTGAGAGTTTTTTTTTTTTTGGTATGTATGCCCAGCAAGATTTGAATCAGTACATAATACTGTATGCACAATCTTTTACTCCAACGTATGTAAAAGATTTGCTAGTAGTTCTGGCAGTGCAACTTATTGCAAGTCTATACACCACTTATTAAAGTGTTCATTGCTAGAAGGCAACAGGTAGTGGGATATAGTTATACCTGTGTCACTTCTTATGATGGGGATAGTGGTACAAGTATCTCATTTGAAATATATGGAGATGCAGGTATCCCTTTTCAAATGCAGTTACATACATATTTCAGAGGTATATCCCATCGAGACTGCAAAGGTACATACGGACAGGTATCCCATTAAAGTTCCACTAATGTACATACGGACTTGGTAACTCACTATAGTTTAAGTGTTAAAGGAACCCCTTGTGCTTGAAGCATGCTATAAGATTGTTGAAGAAAAAATCCCAAGGCTACTTCATATACTCTAAACCCATTCACAGTTATGTTCTCATTCTTTGCAGACAGGCTTTTTCTACCTCTCCTTACTTACTACACTTCTTGTCTCTCTCTCACATTATTTATTTCTGCTGAAAAATTTCTCCAATAAAATCCTCCTTATTATTCTCCTCAGCAGTTCCACAACTGGATGTCATCGGACAGGTGCTCCAGTGTCATCTCATCAGTGTGATCAGTCCTCAATAAGTACCTGCACAGTGTCACGAGACTTCGGAGGAATCAGTATTAATTTTTTTTTTTAAAGAAAGTATAAATAATTAATTATATATTCTTGTATATCAAGTATATACAGTGTGTGTGTACCAGTATCTGTGATGTGTGCTCATAATGTCTAATCACTACCAAAGTTACTTTTTATGGGGACTCTTCTGCCTCCTACTCCTCAGCCTGGATTTTGGCCAGACAGGTACTACAACACATTTCAAAATATTGGGCCTCAACGTTTGTTTTTCAGGAACGGTTCTTCCATGTTCTCCCACAGTCATAAAATTTATTTAGGGAATCATTACAACCCCAATGACTGCATTGAGCATGCAATTATTAAGGTGTTTTCCCATCCAATTTTTCCCATTTCTTTCAGGAGGATTTTCACTCTCATTTGCAATGTACAGTTACCATATATATATTATATATATTCAAAAGTCCTGGAGGTCAGTGATCTTAATTTCTGCATAAAATTCTGCTCAGAAAATTCAAGGCCTGAGTGCCAATTGTTTTTTCTGCACTCGTAAATACTTATACTTACCTACATAAATATATTATTCTGTCGTCGTACTGACGGACGACTCACATGCTGTGGATTCATCAAGGGCTAGTTCGTGCGTAATATCGTGTATATAATTAGTATCTAACTGTTATTGCTTGAGTGACTGTGTGAGGCTCACTTTTTGTCGCTAATTACTGGGCTGGCTTGTACAACATGCAAAATACATATCTAGCCGTAAGTACTCATGTATGTACATGCATCCTCCACAACAAGTATCTACGCTTGCTGTGTAATCAAAACATTTGAGTATCTCAACATCTGAGGAGCTGTACCTTGATGCAAAGCAGTCCCTTGACATCACTGGAACGTGTTTTGGATTCTGATCTCAGTTTATTCAAAATGTTAATGAAATTAAAATTTCTAATTTATTAGATGCACATTCATATAATATGCCAAGCATAGATGTGTAATAATTATGTGTTAAGCCCAAGCCTCTCGACGTAAGTTCAATGGGGTAGGACAGGAATATTAGAATTTTGTCTACTCGTATGTTTCTATACATATCTATACTCGAGCACATTTTTTTCATGAAATGTAAGCGAAGGTCTTCGCTGTCGGATTTTTCAGCTTTTCCAACATACCTGGAACAAGCGCTGGTTGGCAGGGCTGCATTTAAGTTGTTATCAGAAAAAAGGGCACGGGAATCTGGACGGATTGGTTCAAGGTTTTGGTGAGAAATAGCCTGAAACTACGTTTACCTTCTAAAAATAGGTTTTCAGGGGGAATGGTTGATGATGGTTGCAAACAAGGATGTTACAAGTTACCCCGATTAATCCATTTAAGACAGCATCATCCCATGTAAAGTATAGCTAACATGACATGCTTCATAAATATTCCCAGACAGAGAGTTTTAACTCTAAAAATACACAATTATTATTACAACGCATTATTACAGCAATAACACTAATTACATTGTTTAATGTCTCAAAGCGAGGGTGATATTGAGGGAGGAAGCGAGTTCCTTTTGGCTAATTCAGTAGCTATACAATAACTATTTAAGGCAAAGTGTACTTTGAAGTTTGTCATGAAGGTAGTCATTTTGATTTATGAGCCCAAGCCGTGTACTTATTGTTGCTTACCCAAAAGGGAGTAAATTACCAAGAATTTTGAGCACTGACTGATAGACTGTTCAAGAGGTGTTAAGAAACGTATGAGATCTGTATCCTTCTCAGCAGTTGCAATTAGTAACCTTGGTAATGGAAAGGCTAGTCACGTTACGTTACGTTGGTTCTCTTGTGATGATGCAAAAATCTGTACCTCCTGAACAAACCCATAGGGACGCAGTGTTGGAGTAGAGACTAGAGACTACAAGGAATCCAAAGGTATCTCTTGGGCTTTGAAGGATTTAAATACAAAATGAATCATTTTTTGACGATTTATTTTGGGGTATCCTTCCCCCATGGTTATTATTATATTAGAGTCCGTGGAATATTGTATTTACAGTCCACACTTTATACATATATATATTTTGAAATTATTTCTGACATATCCCTCAGTCACAATCAGCATTACATTCCTATCAAAAGCTTGTTTGCCTACTACACTTCATACTCATCACATACAATTTGGCTGAAGACGCCGAGGGTCCATATAGTGATGACAAAATTGACTGACCAAAATAGTTTCCCTAAAATCTACGATTATATTATTGTATGCTGACATTGAGGAGAGGAAATTGAAATCCATAAGTGAAACATTGACAATAAAGATTAGTGGTTTGAGTAATCTCCTCAGACACCTATAGCCGAGTCATGCAGTCATATAGTGTGTTTGGTCACCTTGAATGACAAATGGTTGGAAAATCTATGCATTGGCCACAGTATCAATTATTTGCTTATATTAAATTATACTGACGTGAACAAATCATGGGCACCTGTGATATTTCATTTGTCTCCCTACATCAGTGTACATATGACCCTTAGCCGTGCATACAGACTACACATGTTTTTCTCTGTATGATACGATACTATTCCTGCCTTGTAGAAAATATTATGGAGGAAACCTTAATATAGGGGTATACCATACCCCTATACATGATTACATATGACGTGTCCAAATGCAATAGATACATAATTACCACAAGATTCTATGGATAGAGCGGCACATATTATAGAGCTCTGCCTGAGCCTGAATCATTTATCGAGGCTCCGTAATTTGTTTTTGTATACAAACATGTATGGTGCCATGTAAATGTTGTTTTTATATTGTGAGCTTGTTGTTACTTTGTCTTGGGTTGGAGGAACATCTGTAGTACATAACAGGGGAACATATATTTGTGCAGCTACTCATTTTGACTCCCAACTCTAATATCCCAAGTTACCTCTGAGATTTGTGACTGTGATAAAGAAATGCTCAACCTTTAGCTGTCTGTAGGTGTATCCTGTCTCATGTTGCCCCGCTGAAAGCTAGGACATATGCCGTCATAATCAAAGATTTTAGCTGACTTCACTCCACTTATTGGAGTTACAGTAGGTATCTATACTATATACAGTATAAGTGGCAGTTGTATATATTTACTCATTGAAAACTTCACGAGTAATAATCAGTCCTAACGGAATGGATTTAGTGTCTTGCCACGCCGTTGAGACATAATCGTTCCACCTGATTCACTGGCTGTCTGTCTGACCCAAAGTGTAATTACAAGTACACCAGCCCTCTCAGAATGAAGGTGTATGCACACACAAGAAGCCCTATGACTTAGCCCATTACAAATAATCTTTTTCAGCATGTCCAATACAGTAATTACAGACGTACGAGCATATGGGTCCTGGTACAATATTTTAAAATTATTTTTCTCTCTTTGTAATAAATTATTGGTTTAACCATCATATTATTTCTACACTTGATGCCTTACTTTACATACTAACTATACGCGAGGCTTGGAAGGCGAGGGATGGAGATATTTAAACCGCACCCAAAACTATTGTTACTTTTCTTTTTACATCTCTCCTTGCCATCTTGTATTGTAGTACTTACTCTCTCACATCCCTCACCACTGAACGTACATACATACATACAGGCTCACAGTATTATTATTATTATTATTATTATGGTCTCAATTCATATCTACATAGGGCAAGGTTTCGATTGATCCTATTGAGAGTGTAAGTGTATGTATGTATGTGTCTGGGCATTCAATTAGCAATTAATTTACTATGTTGAAAGCTCTGGATACACATGTCCATGCCTCGGTCAGCAGCAGGCCTTCTTACCTTCTCAAATGAGTCATGATGCCCACAAGCACACAAGCATATTTGATTTATAGTAATTTATTATTGGTTTTTATGCACCACTAATAAGAGTAAGTAGGTGCTCGTAATTATTTTTTTTTCCATCCATCTTTTACTAGTTTATGAGGTTGCAGGTTACAGGATACAATACAATACACATACAGTATTATTACCATTCAATAGTTTACACAATACCTCCGCACAATATTTAACAACACTCCCGTTCAACAATCAATGAAGGGACTACACTACAAGAGCGGCTGCTATCACTCGTAAATAAATAATATCATTATATAGTACGGGGGGAAACCTTCATTCAGAACACTGTAAGTAAGTATACAGTAAGTAAGTACATATTGCGTAGGGGTGCAGTTTAGTATGAACCAATTCGATTAATTACGAGTGTGCGGCTTGAGACCAAACAATCCTAATGGCCATCTTTGATTTGATTCTTGTCTGTCGATATCTGATTTATGATTATTACATTATACTCTCTAGCCATGTATGTTTTTGTGGTTTATCTTTGCAGAGAGCCAAGTCAGAAAGGAGAAACAGCGCTATGATGGATGGTACAATAATCGAGATGTTCTGGACTTGGGTGCTGTTGGTGAGTTTGCATCTTTGCATAAGAGAAATTTATCACGTTGCCCCAAATCTCACACTCCCACTCCCAATCCTGTAATATTCTATAACCTCTGACTTTTTTTTCTTGACTCCAAATAACACTACAGTCACAGTGGGATGAGTAATTATTATAGATAGATATGTGAATGGAAAAATTACAAGGAGCAATAATTATTATTGTTGGGTTAGTCATCAATAATTATTATGAAATAATTATTTCTGAAAATTACTAATAGATGCCCAGCTGAAGAGGAAAGCCCCAGCTTCTTACTCCGATGGGGTTTACATGCTCGCTGGTATGGACCGACCCAGTCCTCGGAAGTTGAGCCAGGAGCTAATGAAAGGGACGGACGGCCTGGGGTCATTGGCAAATCGAACGGCAATGTTAGCATTTTTCGGGCAGGTCGTCAGTAGTGAGATCCTCATGGCAAGTGAGAGTGGCTGCCCCATTGAGATGCATCGGATTGATATTGAGAAATGTGATGAGATGTATGATCGGGAGTGTCAAGGCGGAAAGTACATGCCCTTCCATCGAGCTGGCTATGACTTAAAAACTGGTCAGGGGCCTAATCGACCTAGAGAGCAGGTGAGTTACTGAGTGACAGTGGGCAGTTATTTATGTCCCTGCTTATCAGCATACAGTAGCATTAATTTTAAATTTTTACTACGGCAAACTCATTTGTTATTCGGGAGATAACATCAGGGCGTCATGATTATCATCATCAGTTTTTTTTTCTCATTTTTTTAATATTAATTATTACCTCTCATTCTCGCTCAAATAGGTCAATAGACAGACCAGCTGGATCGACGGGAGCTTTGTGTACTCCACTGCCGAGCCCTGGGTCTCAGCAATGCGGAGCTACTCCAATGGTACCTTCAAAGCTGACAGTAGTGGACGACTACCTCCGAAAAACACTGTCCGGGCACCCATGAGCAACTTACCATCCGCTCATCAGCTCAGACCACAGCGGTTGGAGAGGATGTATTGTGAGTGGATTTGCTATTAAATATTATTATTACGCATACATTATTATTAATCTGTATTTATGTATGTATGCATATGCTGAGAATAAGATATCTCCTTTAAAGAGCATCTTTTAAATGGGGACAAATTTATGCATTGCATAGTTCAAAGTTTTAAATATCTATTGTTACCTGAGCATTTTAAAATCTAAGGCAAGAGCTGAATTTATAAATAGTAATAAATGCAGAGAAGTGATTTTTTTTAAAGAGATAGCGTACATATACAAAAAGGAGCGTCATGCAATACAGTACACTCTTGCTGTAATAGCAGGGCGATAAATAGAAGGAGCAAAATGTGATTCTAATAAAATGGAGTGTTGGCAAGGGAAAAAGTTGTAATAAATGATATGAGGGATTTAATACTATTTCACTATATTTTTAAAATTCTAGTACTTGGAGACCCTCGAACGAATCAAAACCCTGCACTTCTGAGCTTCGGAATTCTTTTCTTCCGATGGCATAACGTCCTGGCACAGAGGTTCCAAGAGAGAAATCCTGACTGGAATGACGCCACTATTTTTCAAGAAGCTCGTCGCTGGGTGATTGCGACTTTACAAGTAAGTCATTACTTTTATGTGGAAATCAAGGAGTTCGAAGCCTTTTTTGAAGGATTAATTGTTGGCTAGCAAAGGTGTTACAAAGATGGCATATTATGCGTACAGCCTTCGTTATGACTTCCATCTTTTTGGATATCAGTAGTTTCGGTCCGGATATGTTGTTTTTCTGATTTGAACACAAATCGATCGAATGGACCTTGTCTAAACCCTAAGTTCTGGTAGGGTCGGATGATGTGATTAACTATATCCTACCGTTTGGATCATACATGCTTAAAGATAGGATAATCCGACAGTTATCCCAGTCATATTTCGAGAGTCTTCATGCAACTACTATTGTTGGCTATTTGAATACAGATATGCCAAGGCATTTGGGGAACTTTGGGGAGGAGTGTATACAGTTTGATAATTTTAGTGGCATTTTAGGCATTTTGGTCATTTTTGAAGCATTTTGAATTTTTGAAGGATCCTTATGGGTATGGTACTATTTTGGTTAAGCGCAGACATTAACAGGTGCTGTTAGAGTTGAACCACTGTATAAGATCATCAAGATGGGGAGTTACGATAGGCTCAATTCCAGAATGTTACATTGCTTTTTACTTTATAATGTTACTTCATTTGGCATGACATGTGACATCTGAGAATACAGGTTGAAATTAGGGATTCTTTTAATTGACATAATTATTCCTTCAGTTTGTGGAAGTACTTAGAGCGCGAACGTCTATGGTATTGTGATTTATGGTATGAAAGTCACCTGCACTTTAATTTTGGATATTGTGGGCACTTTCAGAGCATTTTCAGCTTGGCAGGCATTTTGATTGTGGCATTTTCAAATATCTGAAGCTACGTATTTTATTTTTCAACCAACTTCTTAGTTATTGGTTGTATGTACTTGCGTATTGTTTCTGATATCAAATGTTAAAAAAATGCATAACATGCCTCACAGTTTTTGGATCATGGAAAATATTTGTCATACTTTAGAAATGAAATAAAACGCTGTTGAATCCCCATTAAATTTTCTACAAGGCCAAAGCCTGAGGCTGAATTTTCTCAACCTTCCTCACTGTTTTAACGGGTCATGGCCACATTTCTCAATCATGAGACATAGCTCATTAGTATGGCCAGAAAACTTACTACGAAAAATATTTGGGGAAACACTCTGTCAAGAAACTAATAAATTGTAATGTCTAAATGTTGACAATTTATTGACAGCTTTTCTTGACTGATGTCAACAAACCAAATTTTTTCTAATATGGAAACAAATTTGGTGGGCAATAATGGGGGAGTAACATATTTTGCAATATTCAACATTGTTTTTTATATGAGCTAGGGCAGATGTTTTATCACACCCCGTCTACAAAAAAAATCATTAGCATTTCTCATCCGTACCTAACCCACATAAGGGAGTTACCCAAGATTTGATGTCACAGGGTTCAAACAAGTGAAGCAAATTCAGGTTTTTTTTTAATAGAATGACAATATCTTCATTGTATTATTCTCGCACATAGTTATTTTCAATTACAAATGGAATTGTAGAAGATTTAATAGACTTTCAGGTGAGCTATTTAGATCTCTACTTTTAGAATTTCGGATATGACCGAAATCAATCTGGAACTAAATTTTCTACAAACAGAGAAATCAAATACTCAATGAGTCAATCCTTCATATAGACTATATGGGGTAGCAAATGATTACAGTCACCTTGTAAATGTCTTAGTACTCCCTTTGTCATGTTTCAGAAATCAAGCACATAACTCGTACACATTTTGCCTTGTTCCCTCAAGGTTCCATACTTTCAAAGTCCACGTCAGTACCAAAGGTGGAAGGCACTTGTTTCCCTTGAAATTTCTAATGTTAAATCCCATTAAGGTATTCGATTTTTGCAAGTCGACAGTATGCTTATTGTGTGAACTTACTCAATGTTCCGCACTTTAAGAACCGTATTTCATACCGTATATGAATTAACCCTCGCACAAATATTCGCCAAATCCAGTTCGGAGCAGTTTGTATAACTTGTATTAATTTGCAAGAGCTTACATCTTACGCACAACACCAGCCTTGAGGAAATAATCTGTCTGCATATTGTCCTCGCAGATAATTGCTTCTACATTTACACTCCGGAGTCAGTCTCTCGAATTGACCTAGAAAATTTTACCCATGAATGGGACTTGCTTCGGTGTGTTTTAGTATGAAATAAAACGAATTTATAAAAATAACCACTTACTGGTTCATACGTAAACTTAAGCTGAATGGCGGACGAATGACCACACAATTTGCAAGTACCAGGCACTGTTTGTGCCTTAATTTTAATTTTACCCGTCCTATTATGCCGTCGTACTAAAATGACATGGTTCAGGCTTCAATTGCTTACATATTGCCACAATTCTACGGTGGTTGGTCCCACGGCTTTGTTGGCTTGGTTTTAAGCCCATATTTGCTAACCCTATTTTGCGAGTAAGGCTCTTCGAAAAAATCCTTGCATTCTACAGATAGGCTACTAATAGGCCTGCATGTAAAAAACGCGGACACCTTTTGCCAGCTAGTAATATATCAATTATTTATACTGGTACCATTTACCCGAAAAACTGTTTAATGATAGATTGTCGCCGTTAAACACTGCTACTGCATTATTGTTTGGTTACAAAGAAATTGTTTTTTTACTTTCCAGAACATTATTGTATATGAGTATTTGCCAGCCCTATTAAACGCTTCAATGCCAGCATATACAGGGTACAAGCCCGACCTTGACCCTGGAATATCTCATGTGTTCCAAGCCGCTGCTTTCCGATTCGGCCATACAATGATCCCACCAGGGATTTACAGAAGAGATGGGAAGTGCCAATTTAAAGATGCCAACGGAGCGAATAAAGCATTGCGTCTTTGCGCCAGCTGGTGGGAATCTGATGTGAGTAGTAATGTTTGCTGCATTATTTTTAGTAGATACATATTTTGTACTAATGGTGCTAATAGCCAAAATTTTTCTCCTTGATCTCTTAAATATGTGGTGTGTAATCTCATGTGTTTTCAGGAAGGAATCACTGCGCCCACTACCGTCGAAGAGATACTCATGGGCATGAGTTCCCAAATTGCGGAACGTGAAGACGTCATCTTGTGTTCGGATGTCCGAGACAAATTATTCGGGCCGATGGATTTCAGTCGGAGAGATCTGGGTGCTTTAAATATCATGCGGGGAAGGGATAACGGTCTTCCTGATTACAATACCGTCCGGAAATCCTTCAAACTTAAGAGGATCGACGATTGGAAGAACGTCAACCCGGATCTGACACCAGAAGTGGTAGAGAAGCTGGAAAAATTATATCATGGCTTGCACAATGTGGATCCCTACGTTGGAGGCATGTTGGAGTCCCGTGGTGGGGTTGGTGAACTTTTTAGAACTGTGATTATGGAACAGTTCCAGCGAATTCGGGATGCAGATCGATTCTGGTTTGAGAATGAAGAAAATGGGTAAGATTTCACAACCATATTGTACTCAAAACAATTAAATTCGACTTATTTCAATCCAAACAATTGAATGAGATCACGTATAGATTATAATCATTTGCTCATTTGTATGAATAGACAATTCACCAAAGAGGAAATCGAAGAGATAAAGAAGATCAAGCTCAGTGACGTTATCATTAACTCAACAAGTATAACTTCCGCCGAAATCCAACGAGAGGTTTTCATCTGGAATGCAGGCAATCCATGTCCACAGCCCGAGCAGCTCAACGCCAGTTTCCTGGAACCCTGTAACTTCATCCAAGGTTACGACTACTTCGAAGGGAACGAAGTTGCCTTCATCTACTCATGCGTCTTTCTCTGCTTCGTGCCAATTATCTGCGCCGGCGCAGGTTATGGTGTGGTCAAGCTCCAGAACTCCCGTCGTCGAAAACTGAAGATCCGACAATCACAGAATGGGAAATCCGTGGATAAGATGGTCGTGAAGGAATGGCTCCACCAAAATTACAAGCGCGTTGTTAAAATAAAGTTTGGCCCAGAAGAGGCATTCCACACTTTGAATCGGAAAGGGGAGAAACTCCGAAGTGTGGATGTGGGTAACACGGGCGTTCTGGTCGTTGAAGTGACTCAGGACGTTCGTAAGAAGCCCATGATCCTCATTCGAGTCCCTCGGGATCATGATTTGGTCCTCGAATTTGAGTCCCCTCATGCCCGGTCCAAGTTCTTGGCAAAATTGGATGCATTTTTGAGGAGCATCGGAAAAACTATGGAAAGTATCCCAACCTACCGGGAACCTATGTTGTCCAATGCTGAGACGAAGGAAAGGCGTGAGAAGCGTTTAGAACACTTCTTCCGGGAAGCTTACGCTTTGACCTTTGGACTCAAACCCGGCGAGAAGAAGATGAATGTTAGTTCGGATGTGGTCATGGTCATGAGGACCAGCTTAAGTCAAGCTGAGTTCGCAGGGGCCTTGGGTATGAAGAAGGATGCTGTTTTCGTCAAGAGAATGTTCAATATTGTGGATAAAGACGGGGATGGGCGGATTTCCTTCCAGGAGTTTCTGGACACTGTGGTCCTGTTTAGTAAAGGCTCCACTGAGGACAAGCTCCGGATCATTTTTGACATGTGTGACAATGATCGGAATGGAGTGATTGACAAGACCGAGTTATTTGATATGTTACGGTCCTTGGTGGATATTGCCAAGACGAATAGCTTACATGATGATGAGGTCACGCAGCTCATCAATGGCATGTTTAAGGATTCCGGACTCGACAAAGACTGGCTCAACTACGATGACTTCAAATTGATGATGAGGGAATACAAAGTGGATTTCGTCGCTATCGGATTGGATTGTAAGGGAGCGGGGCAGAATTTCTTGGATACTTCCACAAACGTTGCAAGGTATGTATTTAAATTTGCATCTAAAATATCCTCTCTGATTTGACCTAATGTTGATTTAATTATGTAATTGTGGTGAATGGCGAAGCTGTAGTAATGCAGTTAAATGCCGATACGTCTGCCTCTGCCTTGCTATGTCTTTGATGATAGTGGAGTCCTGTCCTGACTAATTTACTATTTATATCTTCTCATCTCACAGAATGACATCCTTCCATATTGAAACCGTTCATGACAAATATCGAGGCAAGTTAATGAAAAAGTGGGACTGCTTCACTACTTTTATGGAAGAGAATCGTCAGCACTGCATTTACCTTCTCATCTTCTATGGCCTTACCATCGGACTGTTCGTTGAGAGATTCTTGTGTATGACATTTCAGCTTAATTATATGTTTAATAATATACTTAATATAATCAGCAATTCTTCAAGGGCAGTTAAGATATGGTTGCATCATGTACACAATCCTATTTTGGGCACTGCTAAAAAAAGCTGTGTTTCAACGTTCAAAATAATTTTTGAAAAATATATCCTTTGTTTCTCCCCCCCCCCACTCCCTCGAAGCCCATATTAGGGATGATAGTGTAAAATATACCATTCCCCCAATTTTCAATCAAATTCTTTTCCTGAATTTTAGTAATTGTTTCATTGACCTAGGTCTGGAATTGCCGTCACGATTGTCAAACACTTGAAAGAAAGTAGTGATTTTTTTGAGAGATTTAGACAAATTTTTGATTCCAGTAAAAGTGTTTTCTCACATACTATACAAACTTGCTCTCTGCATTTACGGATGATGCCCATAATTCTAAAAGCAGGGGCCTGTTGGAAGGTTTTTAGAAAATTTCAAACAAACGTGGGTCGAAGAATAAGTGCAAAAATATATTTTGGCCAAGAGCAAAAAATTTGTCAAAGTTTTCAAAAAATCTCGGCTTTGCATCACGTTTTTGAAAATTGTGACTGTAATAATTCTTGACCCGGATCAATGAAATAATTATGCTACCTGTTACTTGTACACATTTTTGGATTTATTATAATTTGATTGAAGTTGACTTATGGATCTTAATTAGCTGAACTTGACCTTTTAATTGCTTGAGCGGATTAACACTGGGAACGGATTTCCAAAAAGAAAGCGACCTGCTATTTTGTGATATATTTTTTGGGATGATGACGGATTAGGCATGAATTTTATATATATGATTGCATTGTTTAAAATTTCAGACTACTCCTTTATGACGGAACATACAGACTTGCGTCATATTATGGGTGTGGGAATAGCCATCACTCGAGGTTCTGCAGCATCCCTCTCATTTTGCTACAGTCTTCTGCTCCTCACCATGTCCCGGAACCTCCTGACAAAACTCAAGGACTACCCCATCCAGCAATATATCCCCCTTGACTCTCACATTCAGTTTCATAAAATCGTGGCTTGTACGGCCCTCTTCTTCAGCTTACTCCATACAGTGGGACACATTGTCAATTTCTACCATGTCTCCACACAGCCCTTGGATCACCTCCGGTGTTTCACCAAGGAAATCCTCTTTCCTTCGGACTTCAAACCCACCGTGGCTTACTGGCTCTTCCGGACCGTGACTGGAATCACTGGAATACTTCTCTTCATCATCATGATCATTATTTTCGTCTTCGCCCACCCCACCATTCGGAAGAATGCCTACAAGTTTTTCTTCAGTGCACATAAATTGTACGTCCTGTTGTACATCCTGGCGTTGATTCACGGTCTGGCAAGGTTAACCGGGGCTCCGAGATTTTGGATGTTCTTCGTTGGGCCCGGGATTATTTATACATTGGACAAGGTGGTGAGTCTGAGGACAAAGTACATGGAGTTGGACATTATGGAGACGGAGCTCCTTCCTTCAGATGTAATCAAGGTCAAGTACTACCGACCTCCCAATTTCAAGTATCTCAGTGGTCAGTGGGTCAGGTTGGCTTGCACTGCTTTCAGACCCCATGAGTTCCATTCCTTTACTTTAACTTCCGCCCCCCATGAGAATTTCCTAAGTTGTCATATCAAGGCTCAGGGCCCTTGGACTTGGAAGCTGAGGAACTATTTTGATCCTTGCAACTACAATCCTGAGGAAGATAGCCCTAAGGTATTTTGAAAGTTTAATTGGAACTAAATTATTAAATTAAACAAAAGTAGATGAATCATTCTTGCAAATAACTACATTTACTTTTAGAAGATCTTAAAATCTTTTTACCAAATTAATAATTTATTACAAGTTGATTTAACTAGTTGTTTTTTTTTAAATATAGAGTAGTTTTAGAGTAAAATTTTGCTGAGCTTAAATAATTGAATTAAATGTGTACACTATAATTTATTATTATGTTATAAATTAATTTCAAGGATTTTAAGTAGCTTTATTTGTAATGCTAATTAATTAATTTGCAGATCCGGCTCGAAGGACCATTCGGCGGTGGTAACCAGGACTGGTACAAATTTGAGGTGGCAGTGATGGTGGGTGGCGGTATTGGAGTGACTCCATACGCCTCCATCTTAAATGACTTGGTCTTTGGTACCTCAACGAATCGTTACTCTGGCGTGGCCTGTAAGAAGGTGTACTTCCTTTGGATTTGCCCAAGTCACCGACATTTCGAGTGGTTCATTGACGTCCTTCGGGACGTGGAGAAGAAGGATGTGACAAACGTTTTGGAAATCCACATTTTCATTACTCAATTCTTCCACAAATTTGATCTGAGAACTACCATGCTGGTGAGGATATGATTAAGTTACTCATAAAATTTTTAGTCATTGTCACAAAGCGTGAAGTGTGAGTTCGTGACGCATCAAGGTTTATTGAGCAATTAATTAAAAAAAATTTTTATCCTCTGATCTTGACAATCACATAGTACATCTGTGAGAATCACTTCCAACGTCTTTCCAAGAAGTCCATGTTCACAGGACTTAAAGCTATAAATCACTTTGGTCGGCCCGACATGACATCCTTCCTGAAGTTCGTTCAGAAAAAACACTCTTACGTCTCAAAGATTGGTGTCTTCAGCTGTGGTCCCCGTCCACTCACCAAATCCATCATGAATTCCTGCGAGGAAGTCAACAAAGGCAGGAAACTACCATATTTCATCCATCACTTCGAAAATTTTGGTTAATGGTGAAAAAAAAATAGACAGGTTCAATTATTACAATAATAAAAATTCCTTCCCCTCCCAAAACTCTCTTGTCCTGTACTATTTCTATACGGATGTTTGTTCTGGGAATGTACAATTTGATCCGGAGAGGAAGAGGGAGAGTGTGAGGTGCTTCTCAATAAATTTGCAACCCTTTTTTTTTTTTAGTTGAGACTTTTATTACTACACTTATATAGCACTATTAGAGGTATTTACGTCATTATTTATAGTTATTTTTATGAATCGTTCTTCCAACTATTCTGTTTTTTTTTAAAAACTCAGTGTTTTTTTTTTATACGAACGCGTTGAAAATCGGTAGAAGTATTAGTGATAGTTACATAATTATGTGTAATTTAGGTTGAAACGAATTTTGTGTGTGTTTTTAAATTATTCGAGAAAAATGTACGTAACGGTTTTTTATGAAGAACATGTGTTTCAATAATTTTTTCCCATCGTGTAGTACATGCATTAAAAGTACCTATAATAATTAAATGTCATATGTACCAGGAGAAGGAGGAGGAGGAGAATTGATGAGAGTATGGAGAGGGATTGAAAAAATTAACTTATTTATCCGTCCGGAAAAAAAACTATATATATATACCCTGTTAGCTTGAGTCTACACAATTAGTCTTGCTACTGGCTATATATTATAATAATTATTATCCATTGTTTGCATACTAGTTTAATTTATAGTTAAAAAATTTTTTTTTGTGTGTGATCGCATATATGTATACATAGTTTGTAGACAAGTTAATGATGTCCAAGGGATGAGTTACGGAGAGTTGATGTGAACAAATAATACTGTAGTCTATTATTGCAAAATTATTATTATTATTATACTTATTGTTATTCAATGCAAAAGCTAATTTGTATTTTTTACCAAAAATAAATGCTTCGTATATGTTTCAATTGGTAAAAGCCCGTCTGGAGATATGAATTGCATTTTTTTTTGTGTGGACCCACAAATATATATAATGGATCCTCATCTGTATGAGGTTCCAATTACCAAGAGAGTTTTTGTCCTCAAAATTTCCCAACCGCACGGACCAGACATAGCGTGGTCCAAATGGCAATGTGAAATCGTGACATCCGGCTCCAATTATTTTTGCAAGATTACTAACCGTTTGACGTCATCACCACAAAAATCCCCCACAGAGCTACAGATATCTACATACAGGCACACAGAGAGCTATAGATACATAAATATGATAAGGAGTATGGCACGAGGGTATTATCCTTGAGAGTGAACTAACACATCATGTTGGGAAAAAATCATTTATTTGTGTCTTTTCCGCAATTCCAGCTCAAACTCATTTGCACCTTTCTTTGGGGGATACCAAACTTGGTAAAAGCTTTTAAAGTTGCTCCGTCGCCTTTTTTTTTATTATTATTTAAGATTTTTTATGAAAGGGAGATTGACTTTTGTATCCTTGTGTGTGACACAAGTATTTAGTCACTCGTACGAATAGCCCCAGTCTCACACAAAAGAACCCAATGATGTGTTTGATGTAGTTCAAGAAAAACGAAGAGATATCATCCATTGGTACGGGTCCTACAATTCATGATCAAGGTTCTGACCAATTTTATATCCCTGCTATGTCACGAGGATAATCACGACTCCAATCGTGCTTTACCTATATATAA
Source organism: Allacma fusca (assembly GCA_947179485.1). Classification (NCBI taxonomy): domain Eukaryota; kingdom Metazoa; phylum Arthropoda; class Collembola; order Symphypleona; family Sminthuridae; genus Allacma; species Allacma fusca. Next base: position 56,919,234 of record OX359246.1, on the reverse strand, counting down.
AAATAACTTATTTATAGGTATTTTAATACAGGCATACACGCAAAACTACTCTTGTATATGAGGATGTACAAATACTAATACACACACAAACAAAAAATACCAATTTCTTTGAATTTTTTCCACACACATTTTTCTTCCATGTCTCACTTAGTATTTAGTAGATTGACTCATACTCGCACTCACTGCTACATATATCTCAGCCCCTTAAAAAAAACTGTAAAAAGTTTTGAACAGGATTCTCTCGTGTATAAGCTTAAGCATATTATAACAATGCCACAGGGAAATTAGGGTTTGGTTACATTAAATATTGCTCTCCAAAAAGGAACTGCTCCTTGTTTGCAGGCTTTGGCTCCAATTTTTCCAGAATGTACATACAATCAGCCCAGGCTCCATTTATTAATTGTCTTTGCAACACAGTGTATATTATTGTTCAAGGAGGAGAACTGGTTTCATTTTTTCCCCTCGTCCATTCCTTCATTTCCATTGTGGACGGCGCTCTTCCCGAAAAAAAAACAACTTCATTGGATAGAGGGATGTAATTTAAAAGTCTCAAATATAAAAAATTGTCACTGATTGAGGCTCGAGAAGAGTTTTGCAAAAAGCTGACCCTAGCACATCCTTACACTAGAAAATACATAATTATGGTTTCTCCCTCTGTACTCATATGGATATTTGAGGTTTTAGTTTTTCCTCCTTTACACCCCATCATTATTATACGGATCTGTACCTCCCTGGTAGAGCCGGTGTATGGACAATTTATGGAGAAATAAAATCCAGAAAGAGAGTGAGAGCGAAAAAGTGAGAGAGAGAGAGAGAGAGAGAGAGAGAGAAAAAAAGACAAAAAGCACCTATACCTTTATAGTAGTTACCCTTGGAATTATTTTTCATTTAGATAAACCACATTTTGCCTCCTTACATGTAATTTTTTTTTCGAGTATTACCACATCACCCTATTACTCCTAATCTAGTAAGTGACTTTATCTCTTCATCTATCCTGAGTTCAACTTGAGTACTTATCTCTCACCTGCAAATAATTACAGCATTGTTTTTTCTCTCCTACAACAAGAAAATAATTATTATGGACCAAGGATGTAGGATTTTTGCCAGGAATATTATTATTAATAGGGCAGGAGGATTACGACGGGGATGGGACCAATAATCCTCAGGGCAAATATATAGATAATAGATTACCTCCACAATTAATAATCAAAAATCTTTTATCAAGGGGAAAAAAACTAATCTAATATCAAACCATGTCTTATAGTCTCTGTACAATGAGTCCTCTTCCGCTTGAGTAACATTTTTTCAGGCTGTCAAGGCAATATAAGGGGTGCTGATGAAACCATTTTTTATAATCAGTAAAATACTACTACTCCATGCATCATATTTATGAGTCTCCACACCTGAGTTACATCCATTGAGCATGCACGTAGAGCCCATGTGTACTTCATAAAATTAACATTGAGACTCCCTCAAAACTTATAGGATCTACATATACATACATACATTGTACATACATTCTATGTAAATGCATACAAGAATCCCGAGCCAGTTTACAAGATTATTTGCAATGCGACAGCTGTTCTCCTAAATTACTACAACTGCAATGGAACTAATTATGTTTTATGCACATGGGACAGGTCTCCGAGAATAATTACTTTGTCTTAGCCAGCATTGAGTGAGTTAAGGGAGAAAAAAAAGGAATGGGATTGAAATTTAAAACTCCACTATCAAGGGATGAGACTTACATATGAAAAAATCTGTATCACACTGACTATTCAAGCCAAGACTTGTGGAGTTGAACAAAACAAGAAAAGTAAAAAAAAAAGAAGTGCATTCACAATTATTATTACACTGTGTGGTTTGAAAAGTATTCCATTGAAATCCTATATTTTAAAGAAACAGCCTCACTCCTCTTGTGCATATCTATAGAATACTTATATACAGAAACTGGTAATAGGCTTCCATTCAGTTCATGTCAAATGCTCATATACAATCAGTGGTTCTGGTCATATATACTTATAAGAAGAAGGAGACAGTATACATATTCCTATCCTATATAGGAATACACTAAGTAAGTACTTATCTATCTACATGATGGATATATGTGCTACAGGACGCTTTGCTGCATTACTTAAGTGTGGGGGTGTTTTATTGTCTAACCTTGCAAGGCCGAATTTGACGTCAGTTGCTGAAAACGTGCTCATATGTGGATGAGAAGTCTGATTTTTTTAAAGAGAACATTCTTCACTGATGTGTGTGTGTGTGTGTTTGTGCCGTGTGTGTACTCTCAATTATTACGATACAGTTTTATATGAACCAGGAGAGTCATGTATAAGATCAATGGGGAAAAAATAATGGGCAGATACATATGTACTTACATACACATACACGGAGTATTCTCCCATACGACTCGCATTTGTGTGCATGGAGTATTCATGCAATTGTGAATGCCTCGGTGAATATATGTAATGACAGTGGTAATGATAGCATAGAAGGTAAAACTGTCCGTATATCTTATATATATATGAGCCTCTCACAAAAATCTATTTACATTTTTCAAGTAGATGCTTAACACACTAGAGTCTCGTAACTATATAAGTATTTCCATGTTTTGTCATGACATTAGATATTGTCTCTGTATAAGAATCTCCTTTGAATCTATATAGCTATAGAGAATGACACTATATCTATAATTATATATATATATATTTGGATATACATGAAATCCCATTTGTTGTAGCAACTTCAAAGTCAAATAAGAACAGAAATTCGAACAATTACATAATATTTTGTGGGTCTGTTTGAGGAGACCTTTATGGTCAAAATGACTCTGAAGAAAACACAATGTAACAATTATGCTCTTGTGCTGAGTCAAAGAGCATGGAAAAGGGGGAAAAAATAAGAGTGTAGTACACACAGACTCGAGTCAACAGTAAAAGTTAAAGTACCGTATGGATTTTAGTAATAGTGTGACTGCACTTTTTTTTGGCATTATCAAAATATATAAGCTGTATATGTGGAAACTCCTTCAAATACACACACACACACACACACACTACACACTTGCCCTCTCGTCTCTCGTACTATTGATCATCATAATGCATGAGAAAATTTAGACCTTAATCTTTGTTCATGATTCCTTTGAGTAGTTTTAACTATGCACGAGAACACATCATAGTAGTACTCCGGTAGGGAGACTACAATAGTAATACGATTTGTATGTATATGTATCTACCCATATAAATTAGATTCTATGTAGTCGTACTTGGTACATAGTATTTTTTGGGATATCACATCATAACTTTTATCCCGTATATAAAACATAGCGTATATAATGCATGTGTGTTCAAATATGTGGTTAATATGATACTGTGTATTTATTCGTGAAATTAAGAAACTATCGGAACCCCTTCTTCACAAGTTCCCTTGTCTTGCTTCCCCCTATAGTTATCACACATGTGATTGAGTGTGTGTGTGTGTGTGTGTGTGTGTGTGTGTGTGTGTGTGAGTGCTATTGGATACATGCATATGTATATATAGAGAGACACACTACTGTACTATGTGTGCTTAAACTTGTATGTTGTTTGTAGGTTCTTTTATTGATGAAGGATCGTAAGTATGAGATAACAATGCTCCGTCTCTCCTTTTTAACATGCCTCATCATTACAATAATCATCCATTAATATATGCTTGGTTTACATCCTTGACCGCTTTGTTTCTCTCTATTAATTTCTATAGTGTGAGCATAAGCCCCACACTATGTACATAATTACTATGAGACTAGCTTTTTGCTCAGTGTGTATACATATCCATATAATAGTATCTATATAGTAATTATGTATGGACATTCATTCCGTGGAGCGTCAGGAGATGCAAAAATCTTCCCCTGTCACAAACACACCAAGTTCGTACATATGTACGGTACATTCTTGTGAGTATGTAAATATATGTACTGGGGAGTTACATTATAGGTGTACGATACAGGACTCAGCACATACACACACACACACACATATGGGTTATTCCCTGTTTGCTAAATGAACATTGTATCACTTGAAGTATCCCAGGGTACATGGGATATACATATATCTACAATAACTACTACTACTACTACTACTGCTGCTGCTGCCTCACAAGGTTACGTAAAGTAACATAAACTTGATACCAACTCTGGGATACATGTAACACTGTGTATACCTATTCGGAGAGCATGTATGTATGTATGTGTGTATGTATGTGTGTGTGTGTGTGTGTGGAGAAGTGACAATTAAAGGGGGTGAACTATGTGCTTTTTTGAGGAATGCTCACATGCCATGCTTATTGTAGACTCTAGGTCTGTATTACATAGTATCTCTTCCCTAGTAGTATATATAAGTTTCCACACATACTTTTCTTGGTAAGGATAAAGAGCCTTACTAAAAGGCTAAGAGAAATATTGTGTGAGCACATCCACAGTGTACGTATGTATTTACTAGAGATATCAGAAATTTCCATGGGAAAAACAAACCCCCCTTGAATTTAATCATGCATTCATTTATTTTTACACTATTACAGCAAAACTTTTAGTCTCTGAAATGATTATTTATAAGGAATTCCCATTCTTCCAACACAGGTCGTACACTCACACAGAAATCACACACACACACACACACACATACACCTCACCTGTGTGTGTGGACAACACCGTAGTCATATTTTAACAGTACCATATATCCAATTACTAATTCATGTGATTAACCCTCCCTGCTTGTGTGTGTATACTCTCTGGTTCTCTGTACATCATCGTGCCTGCTCGTCTCTTCTTGGAGAGGTGGGATACTAGTGCAGTATAACGTGGGATATAGCTGTAATAATTTTATTTTATCCTATAAATATAAGTATATACTTATACTTACTCCTAGAATCTCTCCTCACTGTCTTACATACATACGATCCAAGCCCAGTACACACTAGCCATAGCCAGATTCTCCAGGAGAGGAGTCAAGTGAAGTTTATAGTGTGTCTTTGGTGGTGATTCTCTCTGGTGCAATTAGACAGTTAAGCCTCTGATACTTCTTGGCTTACATCTAATTATTACTGGTTCTCACTCTGCCCCCAAAAAAAAAAGTCATTTCCCTCCGTGAGATTGTTCCAGGATATCTATCTATCTTACAGTAATAATTATAATAATTAGTCACTACAAAGTTAGTCCAACACAAGTTCAAACTTTAGTGGAGCCCAACCCGTCTCATCATGGTTTGACACAACTCCAACCACAATTTCCAACCACTCCGTTCAAGAACCATGCTCCGGCGGAAGAGGAGAAAAGACGGATTATTGTCATCTTTGTTGTAGTGGTGGTGAGTCTGAGCCTTTTTCATTCCGAGTAAGTTTTTCAGTCCCTGTCCTGATCCCACCCTGGTCTTGGACACTTGGGTCCTGTACGACTTTTGCAAAGTAGTTTGAAAGAATTAAGACCTAAGATTTGAGCACCTAGCAAAAGAAATAATTACTCCTTGACATGATAAACAAATTACAAATTCTGTTCAAAAAGAAATACGAGGGGACATATATAATCTGCAAAGGACCGTAAAAAATAGTGTGCATACATATAATTATACAAGCAGTAGGGAAATTCGCACGTGTGAGATGATACATGTATTGTTATTGTATGGGGTGTGATATATGTAGTGTATGGTTATAGTGGAGTATCCTCTGAGGGTATACTAGTGACAATGTCTCCAAGAACATCAGTGTCTCTTGACTATGGGCTCTGTCTGACTAAAGGCTTGCTTGGTGTGGTGTCAGGGTGGACGGAAGTGTCCAAGGCAGGGTCTCTCATCTCAAAAGTTACCTTGCCGCAAAACACCCCGAATTTCGAAAATGTATGAATTTTTCGCATACCTTCGAGAGTCTCCTGAAGGATGAGGGAGTCCCATGGAGGTGGTGTATTGTTATTGTGTGGAGTCACAAAATCTTTGCCATGTACATGAAGGATATGGGAATGGGAATGCTAAAGCGAAAGTAAAAATCATTCTTGTTCCATGTCCCTACTATGTATATACATGTGTAAATACATATACCTAAGATACATCTCCCTAGCCCAGGAATACATAGATACATATGGTGCCTATACATACCTGTGGACCTGTAGGCTCTTTCTTGTGGACTCTACCCTATGCATAGTTTTTCCATAGTACCTATACAGTATGAGAGCTGTTAGTGTGTAGTTTAAAATGCAAGTGTGTTTGGCTCACTGAAAGAGACGACGGTTTCGGAGCATGGGGAATGCATAGTCAAAATATTGCTTAATAGTCTCTTTTAGTACAGGAGTGGATATGCACGTCGAAGGTACTCCTTGAGAACATAGGTAGGATTTTATTGTTGGTATTTAGTTGTTAGCTCTGATAATGGTATATACTCCATTGAGTATAGTATACTCTCTTTGTCCAAGTTTTTTGAAGGCAATCTTACATACGGAGGTAGAGAGTGGTTAAAAAACATTGGGGATATACTGACAGGCTTTTACGTATACACTGTAGAGAGAGAGAGAGAGAGAGAGAGAGAGAGAGAGAGAGAGAGAGAGACTCACAACAACAAGTACAAAAATCACTCCAACTCTTTACTATATGGCAATTCTCCTACGGATAACGTGTGTGTGTATCTATCTATACAGTATCCCACTGTCTATATGCTCAAGTGAAGTTAGCATCTGACCCCTTTATTATTACAACATAGCCCAGAGTACAACAATGTACACAGTACACACAGTTCAGAGGTACTAACTACACTTACATCCACGAGGATTTTTCTATGCAGTCTTACGTCTTTTAATGGGACTCTCTGTTCCTTGGCTATGAATTGTCTATATGTGTGTGTTGCCTCTGTAACTCTGTACTCTCTGTGCCTGTGTGTGTCTGAGTGCCTCTGAGAGTGCTTAAATGTGCAAAGCCTTTAAGGTATAAAGTTATAACATGATCCTCTACCTATATATGTACTTACATATATAAATATACCTGTGGAAAGGTTTTAACTTAACTTCCAACAACGCCAACTGGGAAATAGCTATATACTCACATACTTTTCATCCTTGTGAGATAGACACTTGATTATTGCACCTTTTGAGCCCTATACGGTATATTACTATAACACTCTCCTCCATCTCTCTATAGATATATAGACAAACTCCGTCACTATCGCACTCCTCACTCACTTAACTCACTTGGAGCAGGAGCGTAATATTATTAAGCTATGGGGCTCTGCTTATATACAGTATTGTGAATGTTGCTTTTTCTCAGGACTCCCTCACTCAACTTGGATGGAGAGTGTACATACATGTGTAATGTATGTAAAATAGAATGAGGCAAAAAATTGCATTGTTCGTGTAATAGCTAACTGCAGACGGAGCGGTCGCGGTGCAGCATGTGAACAACAGTTACTTCGATAAACTAAACAACACTACTTACTATATAGAGACACTCACACACAACTTTTTTTTTACTCTTTTTACTTTCAGTTTCGTTTGAATTTTCTTACCGTTCAATTTTTTTATTCAAAAATTCTTTCCTCCTCTATTGACTCACACTCTCAAGTCTGGTTTTCTCTAGCAAGATTTTTCCAGTGGGACTGTCTTTTTAAGCCTATTATCCTCCTTATATCTGCCAGTACTATTCAGGGAGACGGAGTCTTTACGTGTGTACATACGAGATATGTGCGCCCTTACAATTACTCCATTAGTCAGTTATAATTTTTAGCATTGACATTTTATTCAGCCCTGGCTGAGATTTCAATGAAGTGATATTGTAATTCTGTGATTTGAAGTGGAGAAACAATTTGTTAAAATTGTTTGTTTGATATTATTTCTCTAATAAAATTATATATGTAACATTCATTGTACATAAAAGTTTCTATATTTACAAGTCCCAGGTTTCAAAAATTGACTCGTCAAATTTGTTTACGTTTATTTGTTTACGTTTGTGTCTGCGTGTGTGAGTGTGTGTGTGTGTGTGTGCGTGTGTACGGTTTTGTACACATTGGATTTTACCTTGTAGGGTATCGTCGTCCTTAGATTTGTAGACGACATTCAGGGAGTGAATTTTTATAGTTAATTCCAGTTGAAAATTCCTACAATACTCTGGGGATTGAGACAATTCCCTTGGAACCATTCTGGTCATCAGGTTTTTTTCAAAATCTTGTAAAATGATTGTGAAGTGACTCGTGATTGTTTTTTTTTGACATGTCACATGTGTGATGTAGGCTAATGTTACTGATTACACTGCACCCCGTCACACACACCAAAAGGGAATATATCAAGAAGTGCGAGAGCTGCGGTTGACTTTCTTTTAGTGAACTTTTTGTTTTGATGCATTTTGTATCCCTATACATATGCACATCTCCTTATGAATGCATGCCTAATAATAATAATAATTATTGATACATTTTTGGGTTCACTCAGTCATTCTCGCTCAGCGTTTTGTTGTCTGTGTTTGTGTTTTGTGTGAATGAACTGAAGACAAAATTATGTGTATTCATGGAGTTGTACGGCTTTTCTGCAAGGTAAAACCTTTGGGTTCCAATCCGTGTCACCATGTTTCAAGGTGTTGGTTAAAATTCTAATGTGTGTATATAAATAATTACTTATATAGTGACTGTACTGTAGTCACATAGTACATTATATGTATATAAATATCCAAGAGCATAATATTGCTTACAATGTTTGTAGTTAGATATGTGTAATTAGATTCAGATGGAATTAACTATTTAAATCCTAAACATGCTGTGAAGTCATATTAGAGTCTCAGAGGAATTCGCTCATGACTATGTCTGTTTTTGGGGATTGTCACCAGGCTCAAAGTCTAAATAATTAAGAGCGTTACTAAATGCCGGTTTTTCCTTTCAATGATGATGAGCCAATACAAAAGGTGTGTTTCACTCATAACTCTATACATCTCTATACAAATCTATACATATCTGGGTCCGCTGAGTAAAAGGAGATCTGTTGCTCTAAAAGGGGGTGTAATTTCCGTGTGATGATCCTCGCAATAAAAATAATTTCTAGTATTATGTCTCCATGTCCCTCACATAGTCACATATAGGAGTGTATATCTACTTACATACATATACATACAGTGTAATGACAGGGAATTCATTTGGACATTTGGACTTTCTTTTATACATGATACAGTTACATCTTCACTGCTGTGTCTGCCCCAATGACCAAATGGAAGGGTGAGGTTTGTCTTGTCCTCACTTATTATTTCTAAACGCACACGCTCCTCATAGTACAAAGGGCATTGGGATCGGAAAAGTTTCTGAACTGACTTTGTCCACCAAAACTAGGTCGAATTGAGCTCCGAGTCAAATCCTTCCAAATGAAACCCCAATCCCAAGTCCCACACTGACAAGGAAAGATGCTCAGAGAAAAATAACGGAGTCCATTCACAAAGCTGGAGTCATTTCTCAAATTGAGATATTATAATTTTATTATTTGCAAGCAGCATACTAACTATGCACAAAGTGGCATATGATGGGTATGAGCTGGCATAAAATTATATATCTGAGATCAATTGAAAGGATACTCCTCCTGCGGTGACATATCGTGATCCTCTTGAATTATTTATCCCAAACAATCATAATAACAATGGTTGTTGTTGTTATTGTTTTTACGAACGGGCTTCCCTTGATTACACTCCTCGTAGCCCATACATACATACATAAGCAGGTCTTGTGTACTGTACGTAGGAGTGTGGGGGGATCATTATATTGTGAGATTGGAAGAATGCAGACCAATGTATGTCATAATAGTTGATATTATGTAGGGCACAATATTCTTGTTGTATCCCAGTGCTGGGCCATCCAATTGCATATAAGAAATCAGCTGTGTATAGGGTGCAGGTTGTAAAGTGCACGTCAGTCCGATATCCACAAGAATTACATACAAATTCATAAGTATGGATCCCAGCCAAAGCCTATTACCTTTGAATATTTACACACACACACACACACATACACATAATTACACATGGTGGGGATAGATACATACATATATCCCTGTGAGAAAAATTGATGATGTGATGTCAGACAGGACTGGGGCTCTGTCCCAGTAAGTGCATACTGAAGACAATGCGTTTTATCATATTCCTCATAGACAAGTGTCTCAGGAGATACATACTCGGATCTCATATAGGATTAAGTTTTTATATCCTATGACGATGAGAGTGAGAGGTGTCTGTGTCTGCATGAGAAACAGTTAAATATATATCAATAGGAGAGAATAATAATAATAATTCCAGCCTTACATATGGCTGTACAGAGCCTCAGCATAGGAATAGCGTTATAGGCGTTATGCATAGATACATCCCTCAAGAAAAATGAGTCTGCCTTCATGCGTTGGTAGTAGTAATATGTGAGTGTTGTTGATATAAGGGAAGGCGCGGCGTATCTTGCACCTCTTTTTTTTATGAAGAATAAAATGCGGAAGAGGAATTAATTAGGAGAGAGTTTTTAACATACACATCATCTTCCCTCAGTAACTGTCTATAAGTACATGCGAGGGGGGACTCCCTGGCCTGGCAGTCTTATGGATGTACAGATACAACTCCACTTCACTTCTACTATCTACTATGTAGAAGTGCAATCAAACTCAATCTCCTTTTTCTGCATTCTATATCCTATCACACACTTCCCCCCATATGTATATCCCCACTGTCTCAGCAGGCCTGTCCACAGACAACAACAAAACACCAACGCACTTGGAGCCAATCTTAACTTTTTCATTATTCCCCAGCAGTATAGTATGTATCTGTAGTTCCTCCTCTACATAACAAATGAGAAGTCAAATGTAACATTTAAAATGTATCGTATAGTGTAAAAACCTATTAATTTTCAAAGCTCGACACTATATGTATAGTCTCTGAGTATAGGGAGGGAAAAAAGGGCTAATTAATAATCTAAAATTCCACGCACCATTGAGACCATTGTATAGGGTCAGTTTCAATCCAGATTATTAGCCTCAACACTAGTACTACACTATTATATGTAGCTCCTTGATTTAGATATATATATTACATACCTTCCATATAATTACATGGACACACCTACAGTCTGTGTAAAATTAACACCTATTTGCAATATTATAGCCCTTGTCATATAAATACATACGCTTCATGCATGTGCATATGTATGTATGGGGAAGGGAAGGAATTTCCATACGCAAGACTTAATTTATATCCTTTTCCTGAGGAGCCTATGGGAGCAATTAATAATATGAAATTAGTGCCGGAGGTGCTATTTTAGTTCACAGACTTATTGTTAATTGTATCTAGTATCTTAATTTTTTTTGGCCGAGCCTTTTCCCTCAAGTGTATTTTAATTAAGAACCACTTTGTTATTATATATATGGACTTACAAAATGATTAAGCTCGGATAATTTCCAATTCTCAAGTCTATATCTACATATTATATACTCTCTCAGATCTGTTTCAATAATTACTACTCTCCACAAAATTCCTTACCGAAACTTTCTCAACTCATTGGCTTTCCTTTATATCCGGAACCTATGTATAGATACTAGACTGGCAGTCTTTCAAAAAGCATAATCAAAATTCACACGAACCAATCTTACACAGATTCGTTTGATTTTGAAGTCTTTTTTTGGGGGGGGAAAAACCTTTCCTAAATAAATCCTTAGCTTTTAAACATGCAGAGCTCTCAAGTCTCTTGATTACTGTAATTGAGGTGAAGTAATTCTATGGAAATCCTCTGGGTTGTTTGTAATGTCAATGAAAGTAGAATCTGTAGATATGTGTGTCTGTCTATGTGTGTGTCTTGAGGGAGCTAATTGTCTACAGCCGGGATGACACAACCGGGGTAAAAGCCCTGCTCATAGTGTAACATAGGCTCAAGTGTATTTGTTAACATTTGAGCATATATGGGGCAGTTAAAAAAAGAGATAGAAAAACAATGATCATGTAATTTCAAAAGACAAATAATCCATTGGGGCTCATACAGTATTCCGTTCCACATACATACATACATACATACATATATAGGAGCTATAGAAGTAAGCTATAGGGCTGTAGAGTGGATCTGCGAGAGACCACAAAAACTATTTGACTTGAATCCCCGCATTTACTTCAAGATAAGCTTAAAATTGTGAGGTAATATATATATTGTATAATGGAGACTCACGTCCACAACAGCACATAGACGCATTCAATTGCGGCAAAAATCTGTGTAAGACTCACTTTTACTATAAAAACCTGAGGCTTGATTGTTACAGGTTGGATTTTGTGGGTCTTGTGGGGAGAGAGAGAGAGAGAGAGAGAGAGAGACCAACTATGCTATAGATATATGACAGGATATAGATATATATATATACAGAACAAGGCAGCAGGGTAGTCAAAAGTTGGTCAATGTTACCACGGATGGCTTGTCTTGCGTTTAAATACTTTGTTGTTATAACTTTTAGCTCATTGCCTTTATCAATTTTTTTTTCCTTCCCTAACTATATCTACAGTACAATACAGTACTACAGAATGCTCCCCACCAGTAGTGGTTCCCTTCTTGGATGTATTTATGTAAATGGACTTTTTTCTCAGGCACTCTCACACAGCTCGTCCTGGGGACGTGCATGGCTGCGAGAGGCTTCAGTGGAAAATTGCATATTATTAATGCATTAATGTGAGAATTTGCAATTCAAACGTATTCAAATGACATATAGATATACTGAAATCCTCACGTTACTTCATGACAGTTTAGAAGGCAGGGCTGTTTGTTACGAGCTCCGAAGAGAAGCCTTCCCTCTACGAGAGTTTTCAATTTTAGGGAAAATACAGATATAAATATACATTTGCTAAAATAAGGAACGCTAGGGCACAGGAGTCATAATTCCACCTGCATATTTCAATACTAATTTTAATCCAAAGGGAAGAAATTGTAAGAAGTTGGAAAGATGTAGATATAGTGGCGTTGGGTGAACGATACGGAACTGACGCGGAGGAAAATATAAAGCAACATCCTCCTTTCCATTTCATCCTCTTTTTTTTTTTTTTTGAATACTTGTCAGACGTGGTAATTATTATTGTAGTCAACTCTCCCTGTTGAACATCTCACAAGCTAAATTTACTGTCAGGCTCTACAGATATGGGGGTGCTGAATTTACAGATTTTGTCACAGTTGCGGAAACCCTCCATACATTGACGGATTGCATGCATAGAACTGCCTACTACCTCTCTGTGGAGGTATATTTTTTAAGAGCTGTAATAATTATGAGCATATATTGTGTATACATGGAAAAATGGAAATCATTGTACCCACAACATATATAGATAGTCCTTACCTCATCCCTGACAGACCCCACAGGAATTTTGTCAGAGTTAGCCAATTTTAGTAAATGTAGTAGATATGTATGTAATTATGTACAAGGAGCCACAATCCCAAAAATATCCATTACTTCATCCCTTCATGGGTTTTCGACCGTTCTCAAGTCAATGAAGCATTTAATGATAGCAAATAGCCAAGTGTGAGGCTCCATTAAAATATAAGGTGTAGGCAGGCCCAAATCCGAGTATATTATGGATACGGAGTGTTATATGTCGTAATGAGTATATTATTCCAAATTGTCTATGCTAATTCCTGACGGTGAAGAAAATACACACTTACCGTTATATTATCCCAAAGATAGTAGCCCCACACAGACGTAGATAGAATGTCTCATATTCTCTCACATATACTGTAATAATAATTATTACAATGCTGTTGATTTTTTTAATTTTTTGTTATTGGTTGGACAGGGACTGTAAATACATAGTAGGCTTGTATATACATATGTATCCCTATATAATTACTCTGTCAAAATGACTCTCCCAAGCACGTATAGATATACATACACAATGTAGGACATTTCAAGTTTTTCCAAGGGATTTCAAATATATTGCGCAGGGAAGGATGAGGGAATTCATATAATTATAAGCAAGTACATATCTAGTAGATATAAGCATGTACCTTGAGTTGTGAGATGGGAATTGTTCAAGACAAACGATTCATTCATAGCAAGTTTTTGAATATCATCGTAACAATTGAAAAGTTTAGTGAGGTTAGTTCAATTGTCAAGAAGAAAAAAATTTGTAAGGTTAGAAAATCATATTGTTTTTGGGGGATTGTCTATATCTATATATTTGTAGATATAGAGAGTAGGGCTGTCTCGTACAACAATCATATGGGGATGGAGAGCTATAGCGGAGCTATTTAATTCTTAAGGTAAAACATTAAAAATAATGAATATTAATTTTGATGGGATTGACCACACTTTACAGCTACCAGAATTCTCTGAGTACAAACATTACCTATGACTTGACTACTGTATAGGTTTGTATAAAACTGGAAGAAAAAAAAAACAAGTGAGCCTTTAGTAACTATAGCTACTTGTATTTTTTGTGGGGATGCGATTGGGTCTTCCCATGAACTTAGCCCAGAATTCGAGGTCAACTCGGACGCACCGATCTGCCCAAGGGTTAATTACATGCGTTACTATTTCATCCCCTGCGTTCCCCCTTTAATTATGTCAGGGTCAATGGATGATTATAATGTATTTATACTACGTGCTTCAGTCTGGGATGACCTTTCAGAGGTGTACAATTGATTTCCTCATGGTATTCTCTTCATTTGCAGCCCAATCTATCAAGAGCCCATGGGTTCATAATTTATAGCTCCTATATATGTATGTATGTATAAATATATAATTATATATGTCCACATTTAATTTGTAGTTATCATCCCTTCATATATATATCCCAAATAATTACTCAAAAAAATAACAGAAACTCACAACAGAAGCTACGTAAGAGCTTGTCCTATGTCAATGCTGCTGCTTGTTTACAACTTGAAAGAAAATATACACGCCCGTATTTTTTTCACCATATACCAAATGTTTTTTTTTTTAAAGATTGTTCTTTTAAAAAATTATTCTTGGAAATGATACGGCAACCCGTAATTAATTAATTTTAAGAAACATACCGGTTACTGAAATACATCTCAATTATTGCAGGATCGGGCTTGTCATAAAGGTTGTAAATCAATTTGTAATTCTCAATGTGTCGATAGACTGTCGATAGTGTCGAAGGAAACGAGTCCTATGAGTAATAATATCTGGTGAAATAATTATTATAGCGAGTAACAATTAATTTTCCAATCAGTCCCTTTCCATATGTTCAGGTATTATGTCACCCTATAGGTGTCATAATTAGCCATTACTCATATGTTTTCCAATGCTAATTACTAATACATAACATATACAACGTTGATGTAACAGGACAGGGAGCGTTTCCAAAAAAAAAAAAAATCTCTCGATGATCCTTCATCAGTGCGCCCAACTTTGCACAATAATATTTCAATACAGCAGGTTTTGTTTACTTTATTTATTTTTTACATACAATCAGTGCACACACTCGGAGCAGACACATAATTATCCACACATAATTGACTACATATACATAGCGTGTAAAGGAAACTATGGGCTCTCAAGGATTAATGGAGCATAAAGTGATTGTTGTGATTTTTTTTATTTTTCCTACCAAAAATCCACCAGAATGGTGAGGTTTATTGGTGTCAATTTTTGTGAGTCGTTCCTTCCTATAAAAAAAATATATGCACATGTAAGCTTCGGGTGTCTTGTATGACTGGGCTCATTATTACAGGAATATAGATATATAGATATATGGTCGTTAAAAAAAACAGGAGGAAATATTCCTCTATCTATAAAATGTACCTAAGTATGTAGACACGCAGACCCACTAATTGTCAGTCCTACAACCTATCTATTACTATTATACTGTATAGGATCTGATGCAAGGATTTTGGGTTAAAAATTGAAACGGCAAGGAAAAAGGTTTTGCTGTCAAATGATTGAGCACGATTTTGTTACCTTTTTGACTCGGTTTCGGCTTGCAATATTTATAAAAAAAAAAATAAGACGTTTTCTCTATCTATATCTAAAAGTAGGGTGTGTTATGCAAGAGCTGGAAAATTGGGTTCTGCTTTGAGTCCATCCATGGATGGAGGCTTGAGGATCGGATTTACTAATCATGTCATAGTCAGTGTGGAGGGATACCTTGGATTTGGATTGGGATGGTGGAGCGCGCGTGGTTATATAAATATTTTATCCTTTATCCCTGTCTGTCATGCTGTCTATAATGGTTTAACTTTTCCATATATAATTACTTATATTTCACTAACTCAAAGATAGCCTACCTTTTTTTTTTCTCTCTCTCTCTCTAAAGATTGTGTATGCATCTAAATTGTAGACCCTGAGAGAGAGACAAATTGCATACATGAGGAGGGAATTGAGAACAGATTTTCCGTTCTGCTGATCACGCATTTTATTTCTCCAAGGGATGAGGTGTGGATATGTAAAACAGTTTAACAGGCTCCTTCAAAACTATGCCGTGTGGCTATCAACTTGTAATTTATATGATATGGAGGAGGGGATATGTATGTAATTATCTGTGCAGACCAGTGTTATAGGGGCTTAACTATACAGCGTGTGTACTTATGGGGTTTATACTACAATCATTGAATGAGTGAACGACGAGAAAAAGGCTTAAGAAAAAAAAGAGTGGGGGGGGGGGGAAAGAAACGTTCGAGTTGAAAAAGCATGGAAAAGTCTTAAGCGTAGAGATTTTATTTTTTAGCGTCTTATGTCTTGTCTATACAGATCTATATGTATTTTGGTGGTGCAATGGTTTGTGTGCCGTCATGTCTCAATATATATAGATATATAATATGCAATCATTTATCGCTTTTTTTCTACTCTTATTTTTAATGTAAATATGTAATTTTTAATCCTTTTATGACCATTTAACAATGAGTTTACTGTTTCTTGTGCCTGTCTGCATTGCATGCACTCAATTCCGGAGCTTGATCTATCTCTATGGGGCTCATATATCTCACTGCACTTCATTGCACCCTAGAGTCATAGGACCGTCATATATAGGAGTCAGCTTGTATGGGTTTTTGTTAATTTAGAACTTGTTTTTCTAACACTCCACTCTAGTATCTACTAAATGTGGCTCATTGTCAGATCTAGGAATTTAATATCCGCACCATATCTTTATTATTTTATATGAGCTCAAGTGTCTCTTACTCACAACAGGACTTCAGTTATATAGCTTTACATACATACATAGGTTTCCCTCTTAACAAAATATTAAATATAATTTTTTATGATTGATTAAAATTAATAAAAAAAAAAAACAGTTGAAAGGATTTTAGTTTCAAATAAATTTGTATGCGGAATTTGAGACTCTATTGTTTCAATTTTATATTGGGAGAGTGTGCGTGTGTGTATGTGTGTGTGTGTGTGTTAGAATTATGAATGTATTTAGGATTCCATGTTGGGCAGAGGCCAACTTTTTTTTTGTTTATACTCATTTCCCGTAATAAAAAAAATACTTCCATGACGGTTTCACCATATAACGCAGTCTCATATATAATAATTGCCAGGAATTAAAAATATTTATGCTCCTGACTATATATTCACTGAACAAAGGAGTAATTAATAACAATCCAAGAATGTCTTTTCCTTGTATTTAATATGGGATTGATTTATGATAGACATTAAATAGATATGCTTATAGGGGGAAGAGGGATAAGAAGCAAAATTAAAATCCTTCAAGTTTTTACTGTAGTTGAAAGCGAAAGGAAATGAGATTTTGCACAAAAAATATAAATAAGAGTCAATTGACATTATACTATCACTTGATGAATTTAAGATATGTCCTTTGGGCTCAAATTCTCAAAGCATCTTATGATCAGTCAATGGAGGTCCTGTGGAATAAGAAGCAGAAAAATAAAGTATCTAAAGTGTAAATCAGGAAACAAGTTGTCCGATACAAAAGCTGTTAATTAAGAAGCTCAATATCTTTCGCACTTAATTTGTCGGATGATATTTTGTAGTTTTAATGTATAATTCTACAGAGGGATACTTTACCTCTTAGCTATGAGCTGAATCGAGGGAGAACATTACCGTAAATTTGGCTAATTAAAATTGAAATAATTACCGTTAATAAGAGTCAACATATTTCAAAATCGACAAGCAAAACAACAGCCCAACATGTGTACCCCTTATGTTATGGGATTGGGAATACCTGTAATAATTATTAATGCCTGCATCCGTGTGGAGATTACAGGGAAATAAATTGCGACAGAGGCACGTTTCCAAGTCTCAGAACTCCACACACACAAACACACACACACACACACACAAACATAGAGACACGCTGGTTCAAATTGAACTTGATACTACACGCACATTTAATTAACTAGCGCGTTACTATCTCACTCCCTCCTTCACAATAGCTTCTTCCTCATTCACAATCAGGAGTGACTCCGCATAATGGACCATTTATGGGGAGTGGAGTGAGATCTGTCCTCCCGATGTGCTACATCCATTTGATTCAGTAAATTTAAATAATAACAAAACAGAGAGTTTACAAAATACAGGAGCCATTGTGAGACCTGTGTTGTGTTGTGTTGTGTGTTGTGTGTGAGAGCATGCCTGAGTTGAGTTCCTGTCACTGATGCTCAAGATGTAGGGTGTGGGCTGGTGATAATTAATCTCACTATCACTCTCGCTATACACTTGTCATCTTTTATTACATAATAATGGATGAGGAAGGAACGATCCATGTGTTTTTGCCGAGTCTCAAGTATCCCCTGTGACATTCCCAATCTTGGTTATGTAACCCTCATAACTTTTGAGTGGATCATATAATTTCCAAAAAATTACAAATTACCTTTGAGTTATAACAGACTAGCTTCAGTCTCTCCCCAATTAGTATTGGGAATCCGTCCGGGACTCCTGTATAGGCAATAAAAATCTACACATGAATACAATGAGCACTAATTATTCCTATATTTTCGACACTGGAAAAATGTACCCATAATTTAATTTTTTTTTTATGCATGTGAGAGCAAGCAATAATAAAATTATTGTACGAGTCAAATTTTGTAACTTTTAGTTAGCTCTTAGTCAGAGTGCATAGCAACTAGCAACAGTTCAAGGATTATGTAAATAGTGATTGCAAACATGTGCAGGTATTTATTATCCTTAGGTATGGCATGATATAAGATGAGAAGAGAAAAAAGGAAAAAAATACCCGGAACTGTTACAATTTATTTCGAGACCTGTTTCTCTGTCTCTCTCTCTCTCTCTCTCTCTCTTTCTCTCTGGAATGATCAACTGATCCGGATTCTTGCATTAATGTTGAGCTGGCCCATAAACTCCCTATTTATGAGCATACGGGTGACGTAGATGAGTTCATGATTCTTATCACTGAGCCCCGCTGGGCATTAGACTCTCCAACGCGAGCTCTTAATGAAGCTGAAAAAAACTAATCAAATGTGATGGTCATTTTGTGGTTCAATGATTGTGAGGGCGGAGGAGGTTATGACTCGAAAATGTGTATCCTGTTAAGTTCTAAACCTCTGTATATTTCATGTCCAAGTAGTAGATAGGATACATGATGCAATCATCTGTGCATACAGTTTTTACGTCAACTTTTTTTTTTTAATATTTAAGTTGCACGACTATGCAATAATCTGTAAGAACAGACATGGTAGACACACACATTATTGTCTTTATATTATTTACTGTCTCATGTATACTTACCTATACATATCTATACCGTTCGTTAATACTCTCAAGGGAGGATTCAATATTTTTTAAAGGAAAGTATAAATACAGTCCAATGTCTCTATAACAGCCCCTCCCTGAGCCTCACAAATTTTGACTCTTGGCAAAATCCAAACATTTAACATATTACTTTGAAATAGGAAGGTACCCAAATATTTTTACATGGAGGAATTACCCTCAGAAGGAGGTATAGTCTTCTAGATAAGAGAGCCCACTGTAATTACTTAAAAAAGGATTTTTGAATGTAAAATTTTGAGAAAGCTCAAGTAAGTATTTACTAATAATTAATTATACACTTTACTAAAATGTCTTCTGTAATTTTTGTGTCTCAAAACGTCCCTTCAGACTAGCTTTTTTATTGCCTTTTAAAAATATCCCAGACGTGAGATGCTCCTTTGCCTTTAATTTGTATATGTATTTCCAGGGGATCCCTCCCATGTGATTTGTTTTATAGCCCTCAATACGAGACCAACAGAAACTTTATGCAATTTAGATTGTAGTATATAGTGTTGGGCTCGTAATTGTGTCAAAGATTGTGAGGACAGGTGGAATCCGTATACTATGTATGTATATCTCACGTGAGGCTCTTTCTCACTCTCTGTCTAAAACATATAGAAGCCTCCAGGAGCTGTGTAATTTGATGAACTTC
Source organism: Allacma fusca (assembly GCA_947179485.1). NCBI lineage: Eukaryota > Metazoa > Arthropoda > Collembola > Symphypleona > Sminthuridae > Allacma > Allacma fusca. The sequence goes on along the minus strand of OX359246.1, from coordinate 56,898,913 downwards.
TTTTTCATGATTGATGATGACCTGGTTTGTAATGTAAATGGAGGCTTCGTCGACTTTTTGGTAATTTGTAGCGTGCAATTATAATTAGTAAAGTAATTATGATAATGTGGACTATATTGATGCAATATTCCGTTGAAATTTACGACTGATGACTTACTACTACTAGATATAATTATGTATCTACTAAGGATGCAATACAGAGTCATATAAATCTCCATATGTACCTTCATCTCTGGGACTTGGCTCTTCTACAATCGGATCTACTTGTACGTATGTACATAAATACCCTCTGTATGTACTCTTGTCCGTAGCGTCTCGTTACAGAGTTAATTATAAAATTGCATCGATTTACCCTTACCTTGTACTAATACACCGCTCTGGTTTCCCGTTGTGCAATGTAAAATTGCTCTGTTGCAAATCACTCATTGTCAGCACTTAGACTCCAACTCTTGCTTTGGGAATGTGAGAGAAGGAACGTGGAGTCGAGAAGGAATTATTCCCTCTGAAGGTAACAGCTACTATGTATAAGAAATCTAAAGAAATACCAAATAAACTATACACAAGTAAACTATTATTTGCTCTGAGTGTAATGAGATGGACGTTCAAGCACAATGGAATTTTCAGAAGCTTGCGAAATATCCCCGTTAAAAAATATCATGCAAGTTTTTATCTTTACTGTTATGAGCCCCACATATATACATACATAGCTAGAGACATTCACGATGGAGGGTAAAAATAAATAAACATTCCATTGAGTATTTTCCCTGAAATAGTTCCCATCTTGACAATCAAGTCCGAGCTTGATGTAGGTATATTTAACCCTATTATCAAAGTAAAGGATAATAAATCAAATTGACAAGGTCCCTATACATATATGCCTCTGACAGAGATCCCTCATTTGAGCTTCTTCAGATACTTTTACTACCTAAAAATTCTTATATTTTTTGTACCTATGTAATTAATAATATGAGCCTGAAAAATAGGAGGGATTATTTTTATAAAAAAATATTTTAAAGCAGAGTCCAATAATGATTACCATATTTAATAATAATTATTTACACAGTCGCGACAGAGGTACGAGTGTGAAAAGCGACACCCTTGATGGGATGGTAATGAAATTGGGAAATAAGCACACCATTTAAAATCCATTGGAGTAAATAACCCTTTGGAAGAATAATAATTAGAAGGAATTGAAATTAAAACAAACAATTAAAACAACTTGGGCTTCATGTCATTAGAATGAGTCCAAGGCTCTGAGGAATATTTACAATCTAAATTTTTCTTTTTTTTCTTTTTTGAATGGTATGAATTGAAAGTATGTACATATAAATGGAAGTCTCCGTGTAGATAGATAGTTATGGGACTTGGATGGTATAAGTTCATGTATTTAGTTCTTAGCTCCATATGTATCTATGTATTTATATGTATCTACCTAATATATATACATATGTACATCCCTCCACCGGTGAATTATGCATGCCACTTCTGGCACGGACCTCACATTAATTTCAAGTTTGATTAATCAAAGGTGTACTTTTGAAATACCAATGTGTATTTACAAATTAGGGGGGGGGGTGCTTTTATAAAAACAAGTTTTCCGCTTTAATTCCCTCAACAATAACAATAATAATAAATTAATAATTACTTACTCAGAATCAGTCAGAATCATTCCAGCCAGTCCCATATAGTCCCGTATGAAGATCCCAGAGCCAGAGCAGAGCCCATAAGACGTGAGCCAAAGTTCTTATAATTGGTTCAAATTGTTCTTGGAATTTAGGATTATTAAATGTTAGAGTGTCGATGTCAAGCCTCTCAAGTCTGAACTGAGTCCAAATTAAATTCTTAGAAACAATTGAGCTACCCAAAAGGACAGGCTTGTTTTGATAGTCCTATTATCCCTGGTAAATAATAATTATTTGTAAATATAGACAGTACGAAAAAAAAAGGCTTCACTATTAGCATTACTAGGTGTGTGTGTGTACGTGTTTGTTGTGTGTGTGTGTGTTGAAGGAAATGACAAAACATTGCATCAGAAAATTCCCAGCATGAGCAGGAGCATATTATACCAATCCCCAAACGTTTTTCTGTCCCTTTCCAAATAATAAATATGAAGTAATATGCTTCATGTGTATAAGGTCCTCATAAGATAATTCTCCACCTCTACTACAGTACTATAGACCCGTGGTAATGAAGCCCTGAAGGTCTCGGAAGGAACCATTTACTGACAGTGATTACGTATAAGAGGTAGTAGATAGATAAAAATAAAATATAGGAAGAAGAAAAAATTCTAATCTAATTTGCTCCATTGAATCAAATGTGTCTGATCCTTATTTGTCCCTAAAGATAAATAAATCTTGTCCCACGGAAACTGTACTACCTTCCGCATTGAGGGGCTGCTAATAACATGGAAGGAGTCTGTCCTACTATAGTACTAGGAATGGAGGGTGTGTGTGTGTGTATGTATGTAATTATGTGTACGTACTTAACATAACTACACATAGGAAAAAGGCTGGGCCCCTCTGACTAATCAAATAATGACAGGTGTACATTTAGCAGTAATGCATCCATCCCGAGAGACAAGCCATTAAGTAATAGGGAATTAATTGGAAGTTCATAAAAACTTAAGGACGGGTTTGATTGCATATTGAACACTAATAGACTGCTTGACCATAAACTTGAAGTCACTTTCTCTCCTTCCAGAGTGGGAGAGGGAGGAAGTGCTGGGACATAATATCATTTTTTTCCCCAATAATTTATAGCATCAGGAAGTCAACCCTCCATTGCAGACAGACAGAGTCAGTCAGTCAGTCACACACACACACACACACACACACTCAACAACAACAACAACAGCAAAAAACAAACAAACACACACACGGCATAGACCCAGTTTATTATTGGGCTCTGATGATTAGTGTGTCAATTACTCTCTGTGGGTTGGGATCGGAAGCAACCTCCTGAACTTGCTCTCTACAGATTCTCCTTCTGATTAGTATACTCTCCGTCACAGAGAGTACAAAGTACAATGTGTAGTCTTATATTTTTATATAGGGAAGGATGCTGCTCCCATATAATCTCAAAGGAACAATAGGTAGATTGTTATATGTGGAGCTTCGGCTGGTCCAAGGTAGGAGAGGGAATAGAGAAGCCCAAATTAATGACAAGGAAGGAAGTAGTTCAAGAAATCCACAGGGAAGGAATCACAATGCATATATAAAATAATCTACATATATATTTTATCTACCTCTGGCACTTTCGCATATCTATAGATACTTGATAATATGGCATGACTGAGGAATTATGCACCATGAGGATTACCAGCTCCGAGTCATAATCTTATAGAGAGAAAAAGACTTATTAGCAAAAGGGACAGGATATATATCCCAGGACACAAGGTGTAATGTCACGTATATTCCCATTCCACTGTAGTCACTACCGTCATATTTCATATAGTTTGTAATAGGCCACTGTCTTCCATGCCTGGGAATTGTGTATTTATACATGCTGGGATCCTTGAAAATCATTTCTGAGTCAGTTATGATAACCACACGGCTTCATAATACTTACCAGAGCTTTGGGAATGACACATTGGAAATTCTCTGTATACTTATATATATATATAATTATATATCTACCTATATCTCTCTCCCCATGCCTCTCATACAATACGCTCTTGTAATCTTCAGCAATGCTGTTGGAGGAAAGTGCAGATATTGCATACACACAGTTATGACATATGTTCCCACGTATAGTACTGAAGCTCTCGTCTCTATTCAGCCCCTATGCACTTTCCTTAACTTGTTATTTAACTCACCTGGGGTAGGATAATAGAGTATCTATAGATATAGGACTTGATATAGGGGAGAGATAAAGATTTGTGCGAGCTCCTTCTCCTACGGCCGTATGTATGTACACAACACATGCAACTCCAATGCATATTTCTATGTACTTGTAATTATATGTAATTGTATGTACAATCTATTTACATACATGCAGTGTGTATACGTGTAGAATTTGTATGAGTGTGTGTGTGTGTGTGTGTGTGTCGTTCGGCCGTAACTTTTACCTTTAAAGGTATTAGCACACTATAGAATAGTTGTATACGTTGGATGTATTCATGGGTATTAGTATGGGTGCATTGGTGTAAGTATATAGTTTAATGCAAGCCTTTAGACTATTATGTGGGATTGTATGCTGGGCCTATGCATTGGAGATATACAATAATGGTGAGTTTTAAAATGTATGTATGTCCCTTCCAGATGATTGGCTTCATTTAGCAATAGTGACTGACTGACTGACTACTACTACTTACTATTGCATACATTGATTCTGACTAAGATCATATGTATATGTTATTCTTGAACTTATAAATTCTTGGGCTTGAGTGTATCTATCTATCCTTATGTATGCAATTATGTATGTATTTATATGTAAGGACTCATAGGTAAATTGTAAAAGCAAGTACTTGGTGAGATGAAGGTGTCAGGATGTATACATTGTGTGTGTGTGTGTGTATGTGTATATATCTACCTATATATAGATATGTATAATACTTATATATAAATTCTATATGTACATGATAGACTGTAGAGTCCAGCATGGAAACGTCCACACACACACGTATACCCAGGCCTATAGTATAGATACTCAAGCGTCCTGTGTACATGAGATAGAGAATACGTGAACAACAGGAATAAAGTGTACATGATAAGGGGTAAAGTAAAAGGGGTTTCTACAAAACAAGTCCTTGAAGGTTTTATGTACCTATTTGGAAGGTCAAAATATTTTTGGGATGTAGGTACGCAATCTTAAGGTGTATGACTACATTTATTATTACAAGTATCCATACAGCACTACTACTGTTAGCTTATTTGCTGTTAACCACTACCGCTTATTTTTTTTTCTTCTATCTATCTGTCTCTCTCTCTCTCTCTCTCTCTCTCTCTCACTTGAATCTTTTTGCTTATTATTATTCACGTCTCCCCTGAAAATCATTCAAATCATGATTTGGTCTGGTACTCCTGCGAATTCTCCATTCATTTTTACTTAAGAGTTTCATTCCATACCTATATATCATCCTCTTCATCACCCAATGTCCCGACCTTTACATCCCAAAGTCCATGGTGTCTTCCAGCACTTCTGACAGCTTTCTTCTTATTCACCGGAAACCAAGCAGAGTGATCACACTCTTTTCTTCTATCTTGCTCATTGGTGCGTCTCTCGTAATTTTTTGATTCAGCTTCCGTATAATACTCCTGTACTAATAACATCCGTGCTTAACTATTTGTATAACTTGTGATTTGTTTTCGTGTGGGTTATTATTTTTCCATAGAGAGGAATTTTGGGAATTTTCTTTCCAAATATAAATCAAAAGTGAAACGTTGTTTGTGTTACAGTATATAGGAACGATTGTTCCAAGACATTTTTCAACAAAATCCCTATTTTTCTCATTTCCTACAGGAGGACAGTCGTGCTACGGGGTTGAATAATGAAAGGTTGGTTTGATGCATTTCGGACGGAGGGAGGACCTACTTTGTACAGTTATAGTAATCGAACCCCAGTCACCGGTGACCTCCCTACCATCACCATTTATGTCATCTTCTTCACCCTCTTCCTCGCTTTTCTCATCATTTTCCCTGGAGTTCGTAAAGAGGTGAGTGTCAATTTTATTTTTGTTTTTATTCATAGAGTTCCATTTCAATATTTACAATGTCTTCATTTCCATTTGAATTTTAAAAATAACTCTCGGATATTTGTGTACAAGGTTTCTGAATACCAATTAAAAGTAAAGGTAAAGTTTCACAAACAAAATTTTGAGGGGAAGATTTGTCCTTACTTAAAATTTTGTAGGGAAGATTTGTCCTTACTTAAAATTTTATAGGGAAGATCTATGCATGCATGGAATTTTGGAGGGAAGATTTGTGCTTGCATACAGTTTTATGAGGAAGATTTGTGCTTGCATACAATTTTGTGAGGATGATTTGTGCATAAATGAAATATTGGAGGGAAGTTGAAGTTCCAAGGGAAAATGTGGGAAATATTTACAAACAAAAACAATGTTTGTAGGAAATGCTTACGGAAATATGTTCCCAACAGCTCTCCCATAATAATAATAATAGTTTCAATAGGAATAATAATAATTGCAGAATAAATCCCAGAATATTAAAAATATAAAATATTCCCATTTCCCGCACCCTTTAAAAGCAAAGGTAAAATATTTCTCAGGAGGAAGTAATATAGTCATTATTATTGGAATAATAACTGTTCACATTACGTAAGGAACTGTGATACCGGAGGTGTAGCCTTCCACGTGTAATTGGAAGTTGTGGGAACAAGGCTCACAAACTGTGACGTCAGAGCGTCCGATTATGTCTCCATATATAATTGTTTCTCTCATTAATCCTGCTCAGCCCGATAAAAGCCCCGAGATTAATGGATTCTAAAGGGGAAGGGACATTAGTTTGATTTCCATTTGTCGATTCCGGTTCCCAATCCATCCTAGACTCTTGCAACCTATAAATGATATAATCTTACGCAATATGTAATTATTACGAGTCTTCTCATACTGTATCTTCCCATGGAAGCATGCTTTTTGGAGGCAGAGGTGGTCTCAATGTTGAAACAAGGTTTGGCAATTCCATGTGCTGGCATGTGGTTTCACTTTATTTAGTATTACTATTAACCAGAATACAGAATACAGGATAGAGTATAGAGTAGAGTAGTAGTGTTGTTGGAGTTGGTGTATAATAAATGTAGGGAAGCCAAACTTGAAGCTATAGTCGTCAAGGAGCAAGTTAAATAGCGTGTATATGAGAATTTCTATGGTGAATGGATGTCGGCGGGTTTAACCTTAGCTTATATAAATTCTGTGATAGTACATTTTTGAGTATAGTGGAAGAAAAATACAGACACAGACACAGGCATACACACACACACACACACACGCCTCTGCAGTGTGAATGTGATGTTGTTTTTCATGGAAATAACTTGCTTTTCTAAGGATTCTCAATGAGACTCACCTTTAACGGGTGTTAGTCACAATGACATATGCATAGGAGGAAGTTTATTAGCGGAAATGGCTTTCCTATTTCCGACCTGAACAAATCCCCATTTCAAAGCTTGGTGCAGACCCATTACCTTTGCTGTAATAACTTTTCGGCAGTTACGTCAATTTACTTGGCAATTTTTGTGGTTTCTTTTTAAACAGAGATTTTTAGAAAGGTATCTTTCATTATCCTCCAACACTCTGAAACCTCAGATGTGGGAGGACACACATCCCTGCGGATAGTCCTATGTATGTTCAGAGGGTTGGCTATTATTGTAGAGTGCAGAGTGCATCCCTGTAATATTTAGTTTCCAGGACTAATTTGACATTATCCCTTATATATGACACTCCAAAGTGTTCTCAAATTATGGGCCGGTTCCTTGGAAACTATCACAATTTTATTATTACATCCGGAGTGTTATCATAAAAATTGTATCTATCAATACAGATAGTCCCATGTATTCATACAAAATTAAATAAAAACTGTATGCATGGGAAAGTCTAGTCCCCGTAGCTCTAACAAATTTCCTCTTGATAGTAAAATACTAGTATTGACGTTGACAAACGTTGTTTTTATTGGAATAGTGCACCCCAGCCAAGAGTAGATCTCTTGTTGATGAGAGGAAAGTGAACTGTAATGCGGGGATTCTGTAGGTCGAGTATAATGATCGTATAGATGTGGTTTGAGAGGTGAGGTCTTCCCTGCATTTATTTCTTATATGCAGAGGTAGTATATGTATATGGACGGTCATATAGAGAAGCAAAGATAAAACAGATGTTACACAATGATCGGCATGACTACATGGATTCACACATACTTTACATGTGTAGTCATTAAATTATATGGATCTGTATATCCATAGATAGATACACTATACTATAGCTAGGAGGAACGTTTGTACGATTCCCTCTCATCATGTCAAATTGTAAAACGTTATTTATGCATTATCGTCCACATCCTTTACTCACACATACGCATCCCATATGCACTTATGATTAGTATGTATAATTCCTCCCCTGCTTTACTCACAACGTCAGTCAGTCAGGTCCTGTGTAATTTAAAGGGATGTGCAGTATTACGTGACATCAAGTAAGTATCTGCCAGGATGGAATCAGGGGAAAAAACTTTCGCTTTTTCCTCAATAAATCTCATATTTGCTTTAATGTCTGCATTATTGTTGGAGGAGTACACACAATAACAATAATTTATCAATGGATTCTTTCCCCTTCTGAGCATTGGAATCCCAGCAAGTGTAGGTATACACATATGGCATATGAGTAATTATCTATCTATCACAAGGGATTTTTATATAGTATTTCTCAAAAAAAAAAAAGAAGTCTCTTTCAAGCCAGAGACGACGGACAGTTAATGTGCAGTAAAAAAAAAGAAGCCTTTCTTTGGTGAGGAATGTGAGGCTTTTTAGCTGTGATTGATACTCATGTAAATGAGTATGTGAGCAGAAGGGGATATACAGTTACAGCTTTCGATGGAAATGTAGGAAATGGTATTCTCAGGGAGAATTAAATAAGGATACGTTCTTTTATGAGCAGTAGGTTGGGGAGGGAAAAAGTACTAATGTTACATAACCTGGTTTTCTTCCTATGTCTTTCAGAGATTCACAACATTCACTACAGTCACTCTAAGTCTATTTGTGGGAGCTGTCATTCTTGGTAAGTTCGGATAATTATTTATGTTCAATGTTATATATATCTATACAAATGTATATTTTTAGCCTCAGCTCAATGTAACTATATGTAGATATATATGTGTAATTATCTATAAAGTTATGGAATGGGAAAATAATTGGAAGGATGGAATGCTACAAAAAAAGTACAAATTTACTAGAAGCCAGTGTGTGTGTGTGTCATAAATGTAATGGAATGAGATGTAGGAAACGTGCATTAGGAAACGTAGTGGTTATTAATATTACTGCTAAAAATTCAGTCTTTTGTGTTTGGAGGAAAAATTTGGGGAGGCTGAATACTCCATGTGTCGGAATACTAATTACAATTGTATTGTATACGTTCTCTCTCTCTCTCTCTCTCTCTCTCTCTCTCTCACTCCCTCTCTCTCTCTCTCTCTTTCTATCTGTTTTGAGTGGCGCTGAAATGAATACCCGGAAATAATGTTTGTAATCATGAGGCAAGGTTACGAGAGTGAAACCGGAAGATAAATCAATTACTGCATTCTTTTTTAGTCATGTGTCTTACGTGGAGTATACGGAGAGTCATAGTATGGACGATAACAACTTATACGGCTATAGTTTCATATCTGCCCTATGAGGCTGTCCTACTACTATGTATGTGTATCTGACTAGTATAGGATTCCTCTTGGGGGGAATGAGTGACTCTACTGTGGTTGTGCATATGGGCAATGTGCCGTGTCTCCTTTAATATGCAAGGGCTATAGAGCCACTCACACAGTCTCTATCTCTCCTCCATCCTGATGACAATAGGATTCTTGTAAAAGTTTTTGAAGATAGTGTATATTTATATATGGTATGACCTCACGTGAATTCAAATCAAGGACGATACTTTCGCATTGAGCTCTGTATAGTGTATACACATTCGCATATTAGTGCAAAAAAGTTACGTTATATTTTCTTTTTCCCCTCTCACTCTCCATACGTTTTTATTCGCACGCTCATACACACTCCACACACTCCACACACACACACACACACACACACTCACACACACATACACTCACACACACACACTTATATATAAACTCCCATCTAGATATCTGTATAGGGAGGGACGAAGTAAATAATTTTCCACTGCTTTATACTAATCAGCGGTTGAGTAATTAACCATTTGAGGTTTTTTATGGATGTAAAAAGTGGAATATTAAGATATAACATTCTATTGTAATATTGTGTACTTGGCTTATTTCCATGTGTGTGTGTGTGTGTGTATGTGCACACAGACATCCGTAGGATTGATAGAGAGTTAAAATTAACAATGAATTATTTTTTTTACTTCATTATCTGACAACGATCTTTGACTTCCTATGATATGTATATAGAATTTTTTTTTTGTGAGTACCATGAACGTCCCTGCTTCAAACGTTTTTTTCCTCTTCAAATGTTTAATTTTTTCATAGACACTCTCACAATTAGGAGAGATGCATTGAGCGGATATGCAAGCATGTTGAAGGAAATCATGATTGCTTCTTTTTTTTTTAAATAAAAAAAAATAAATAAAGAAGAACTTGTAAGTATGTATATAATTAAATAATTATTAGGATAATTCTATATGGGGCAATGTAGTGTATGGCTGTCATGAATTGCTCTCATGTCTGATTAAAGGATTTTACGTAACCAATAACCATAATGAGTGAGAGAGATGTCCAAAGTAGATGAAATGCCAAGTTCAAAGGATTTGTCCCTATGAATTTTACATGAGATCTTTCAATAATAATTATTGTAGTAGGATATTATTATGTGAGGATGGAGGATGGGGGATAGGCCTTGAGGATTTTACAAGAACGTCGTGAACACATAAGTTACACCATGACTTTATCCAGATCTGATCGCATGATTAATCCTAAAGCTTTATGTATAGATAGATACTCTCTGCAAGTGTACGTATCTATAGTTCGTCATAGCTGGGAGAGAGGAATTGGATTCAGTCATTTATTTTTTCTTCTTCATCCATCCTTTTGTATAATTATTCCTTGGATCAATTTCACTCATGACACACAAGGTGTATCTATATCTACCTCAATGGTAATAATAATATAATTATACGGGAAGGATAGATGTGCATTTTTAGTATATACTTTTCATGCCTGCAGAGCAGGGGGATGATTGGGAAAGGAAAAGCACGTATTTAATTAATTGCTTCCATATGAATTGGAGAATTAGGTTTTAAAAAGCAAGGTTTCAAAGTTTTTACAATTTCTTTTTATATATCAGACATATATGTGATAAATCTCATTGGTCATTATGACTAATAAGATTAGTGGGATGTATATATAGGAGACGTGTGGGCTGTCGTCATGCAATCAATGAGATTGCACTTTAAGACAATTATTAATCCAGTGGGAATACCTATACAAATCCCCTTAAATCTGTAATGTAATTTGCCAGAAAAACCCAGGAGAAATGTCTGAAAGTCCATATTTACGAGAGGTTATTGAGCACGAATTCCTAAATTAGGAACAGTTTCTTTTAATTTAATGTCAGATCAGCCCAGAATAATCACTTTGACCTGGGTCAGAAATAAAGCGTCTATTTAAAAACTGATCCCCTATTACAGTCCTGCTCTTAATTTTTCCGATTGTAGGTTAAGGATGTAAAAGTGGAAGGATGGGGATTTCTGAGAAACTTTCGCAAATATAAATTTAAAAGATTTTATGGGGGAATTTTAGGAAGAAGTTTGAATCTTACTGAGACTGTAATTTAAATACTATTAGTTGATAGCTTGAGTAGATTCACAGAGTAACTCATTCTTCCAGTTTTGAAGCTTGAAAATTCATCCTGCCTTGAAAGGCACTTTAATTTTGTGATTATAAGAGAGCTTGTGGGAGACCTTGTAAATAATTTATCACAAATTGCTGACACATATCGTACAGCTTATAACTTTATGGTTACATATTCAGGCAGGCAGGGAGGCAGGCAGGCAGGGAGGCACTCTCCGTGTAACTGGGGTTAATTGCTCATCTTACATCTTGTCGAGGTTTTCCGGAGCACTTAGTATTATTTAAAAATCTTATGGGATACCTGTAGGAAATGGACTTGAATTAATTTTAATTTTGTTAGTAATTTAGTTAGTCTGCCTCAGGGGAATAACTTGATTGGGTTCCTTAAATAATGACTATGACATGATTTTATTTCGTACGATTTAGTAACGAATCAAGGATCGTGCTGGCACGTGAGTGAGTCTGTGATAGAGTCGGACTACATTGCATTCTCCCCGAATGAGATCCAAGGGAAACTTGGGGTGTACATAGGCCTCAAGCATATCAACATTACCTTGGAGTCCAAGAGAAATCCGCAATTGTTGGACGGGAACTCCTCCATCGTCACGAACACTCTACTCATTGACTACAATGAGAGATTCCATTGGGATGAGCCTGAGCAGATTCGGTCGGAGTTGAAGGAAGCCATGAAGAATAAAGGCCTGCCGTATCCCATCCTCACCGTGGTCAAGTACTTGAGTTCGGATAATGAAGACTTTTGCTGGGGAAGGACCTACCGTCTTGCAGGCTTCTGCTCATCTTTCCTTCTGTGGTAATATAATAATAATAATCCCTCACAATAAAATAAAAACACAAAAATAAGACACACACGCACTCTGCTCACGTCATTGCCTAACCCAATCCCTCCCGAGGATTCTTAATGGAGTCTGTGAGAGCCTACTAAAATAAATACAATAATATGGTTATGATACAGTAATTGCAACAACGTTACATACGCACAAGTAGTTTAACAATAATCAATAAAATTAGAATGGCTTGTTTTATTCCCTTACAAACAAACAAAATTCTCTGGATTCTTCATTATTAAAATTGATGCAATCCTCCCATTTGAAATCAAATACAGTATACACCATTATATTAAAATTTAAAGATCTATTTATTTTTATTATTATTGCTCCAGCTCATTCAGAACACTGAGATTTCTTAGTCGGATTTTCTCAAGAAGTAAATAGATACAAATTGTGTTTTGCGATCCCACTTATAATACAAAAGCTGAGGGATACATTTTGTCCGTAAAGGCAAAAGTGTCAAAACTAAATTTGCTTCCCAGCTGTTTTTAAACCCAACAATTTTTAGAATGCTTCTAATAATTTATTATTTTTGTAGATATAATTTCTTACATTCAAATAATTATTTTGATAAGTTTTTAGATGAGATTCTCAAATGCTGAAGGAACTTTAAGAGGGTTTAGGGGTTAGGGAATTTTGCATTTTTGGGACTGGGATAAAAATGTAAAATTTGGTTTACAAATCTGTAGTTGCAAAAGAAGTTCAGAAGGAATTTGAAAAAAATGTAGTTTTAATTTGAATCAAGTTAATATACATTGAATGTTCTTTCCGACAAGTAAAAATCAGCTTTTATCCGAGCCATATGCACTTTGAGAACATATTAATAAAAGTAGACGCTCACCTTTGCCTGTTCTCAAAGTCACATGAGAGCAGGAACTAAAGTGGGATGCAATTATTGTAAATTAATTATAATTAAATTACAATGCACAATTAATTATGTACATACTGGCTTTCAAAGGCAGTCGCTCTCTCGCAATCAAAATTAATCAGCATATTATGCAAGTTGTTGTGCGTAACAAATAATGCTTTCTGTATTTTCAAATCAATAGCTTCCGGTGATGCTTTGAAAGTTTGATAAATGGCAGTGCTCTGGGCGAGCGTTCGTAATTCAATCAAATGTATAGATATATATATACAGAACTGTTGAAAGCGTTTTAATTTAAATTTAATAGAATTCGCATTGCATTGCATTGTTTTTTTTTCAGCTTGAGCCCCAATGCAGGCGGTAAATATTGAATGCATTGAAATATAGAATTATTGCAAAATTCTTATTGTAAAATACAATATACTCTGCAATGTATGATTAAATATAAACTGTATATTGTTTATTGTTTCCATTTGCAAAAGTTAAGTAATTTGGTTTGAACGGTTTTAATAGATCGTCTAACTGTGAACCAATTGCAATTAGCAGTTGCAAGTCCTCTCAACAATAGAAATGATTGCCTGCGGAATTTTTAATGAGCAAAATTGAACATCTTCACTTGTTAGAATATTGCTTGCTCCTATACTTCGAAACAGTACACTCCCTTTATAAAAGGAGTCCGCTCAAGCTGGGAAATTCCACTCTTGATGGGGAATATGCTTTTGGGAGGAACAAAAAATTAACGTTGTGGTAAATAGGAATGCGCCGAAATATTTTTGCTCTTATGCAGATCATATATTTAAATTCCTTTTTTTTGTTGGATAAGGAATTGTCTTTTATAGCGAGAGTGTACTGTCTAACTTTATCTTTGCTTCTTGGAAATTTCAAGTGTATTAATTTTTTTATACAAATTTAGAGACAGTCATTATTTTCGTGTCTAGTATTTTTTTAACGCTCCTGCACATTTGACGTAAATCAAGGGTTTTAGCTTCGCTTAATGATCCCTTCAATTCTGCTCGTTTGGGAATTACTAAAAGGAAGGTGCTTTTGTGCTTTTCCAGATGTCGTAATTGCGGAGCTGTTGAGAGTCTTATTGTTAGTTTGGCCTTTGGGGATTTAATGATGTAATTTTGTCTGGGTTATACAGGGCATCTTTCGCCTCATGGCTTCTGATGAACTTGTTGCTGATTGTTGTCCCACGCTATGGTGCGTACCAAATGATCATCACAAGTGTGTTGATGTTGTCTTCCAATGTTATTTACTACATGCTCCTACCCGAGCACCCCCTGGCGATCCATTTTGAGCAACAAGTGTTGGAGTTCCAGTTCGGCTGGTCCTACTGGCTAGTGGCCATTGCTGGCTCCCTCTGTGGCTTCGTGGGTCTCATCATCGCCCTCATTGACCTCATGTACCCCCATAGTTTCTCGACGATCCTGGAAGTTGACTATGACACTCCTTATGACCGACATATTATCATTGAGGAGAGCTTCAAGGGGAAAGGACGGGGTCGGTCTTTGGAGGACCCCATCGATACCAGCATCGGATTTGGCAGGAAAATTCTCAGGCAAGTTTGAATTTTTTGGGAGACTTTAAACAAACAAAAAGTAGGAATTTAATATTATATTACAAATTTTATATATATAATTATTCATGACTGTTGCTATAATTCAATGCGCTGAATGTTCGGGGGGAAAATTATAGGACACTTTCATCAAAGAGTAGAACAGGGAATGAGAAGGGTCTGGTCAATAACGGTTTTGAGATGGACCCACCCAAGTCACCCTGGGCCAACTACAACCGGATCATGAACCAACAGCATCAGCAGAAGCGACTGAATGAGATGGGTAACAATAGTCTCATGAATGCAATGGCCAAAAATCCTAACTTGGCTCGACTGGCTGCCCCAAATCATTTAATTTTAAATGGGGGCACGGCAAATACCAACGGAGCTGCGGGCGGGATTCACAATGGGATCAAAACCCCTAAGTCAGTTAGTTTCCGAAGACAGAGTCGTCTCGAGCAAACTTTTGTAAGCATGGATTATTTTTCAGAGTCATTTCCACGTGTGTGTCTGTGTGTGTCATATTTAATAAAGTCTGAGTCTCGTTTCATAATAATTATATTTTGCAATGAATATGGATAGGGTGTAAATATGTTTTGTTGGCAATTATTTTTGAGACTTGCGTCAGGCTATTTGTTGAGTGTGCCAAGTTTAATATTTTAGTATTTATGATGCAACGAATATGCAAAATATGAAGGTGCTTCACATGCTTTAAAACTGAAGGTTTATATTTCCTAACTACGTAAATATGACACTTTGAGAGCTAATTTAACGTGAAATTCAATCTGGTATTGCAATCACGGGGGCAGTTACATAATCTGTGGTAGGTTTTGAGGTCTGACTTAGTATACGATGTTTTTTTCTACTGTGTCTGAAATTGCAGGACATAAGGAAACGAGATGACTCGGACGATGAGAGTAGTTCCAACTGCAGCTCACATTCCGATGGACCCAAGAGGGACAAGAGTCTGCATCATTTCCAGGTTAACGTGCGATATCCATTTTCTTAAATTGAGTGTAGTGTGTGTTGTAATTCCGAGATGGGATATTGTGAGATTCTTGATGAGGGATGGCTGCAAGGGGGGGGGGGTGGGATTGACCTGTGATGATTAAAATTGTATGTAATGATTAATATTGAATATATTTCAGGCGCAAAATCCAGAACTGTTGAGCAATCGAAGCACATTAGAAGACTCAGCTGCGTACTCGCAACCGAAGTTGTTTCCACGTGTTAGCTACGACAGTCAGACACATTCCAATAGCAACAGTCGTCGAGCGTCGAATGAGTCCACGGACAACGACTCTTCCAGTCTGTCGGAATTTAGTTCAAATAGTTTCGATATCACGTCCAATAATCCTAAAAATAAGGAGAAGAGACGGTCCAAGGATGGAGCCAGTCATCATGAGTACGCTACACCCTCCTTCCCATCTTCTCCTCCGAGTAACAACAACAACCACAACAACACTACAAATAATTTAGGGGCAACAACAAATAATAAAGTAAACAACGAGTGGTGAAAACGCAAAGAATTTTTATAACGCGCAATATATTCTAATTATATAATAATAAAATTATAGACCGTTATAGAATTTATATAATCACGGATATGTATTTGTAAATATGAACACACGGACAAAGATTTTTCGACAGGAAATGTCACTAAATCCATCATGTGTCATCACGGAATGAGTATGATGTAGACTTTAAAAAAAAAAAGGAAATAACTTTCGTCAGAGTATATTTCTGTTGTCGTTTGTTTTTTATATATGTAACTACTTTTATCTTCTTTTTTATACTACCAATAATTCCTTGTTTGACTGGCTAATGGTAATTAATAGATTTCTAAAAAAGGAGAGATAAAAACTACATACTAAAGATATTGACGGTATAGTGCTAATGTATCTTTTTCTGTATAGGGAAATTTTTGAAAGCTTGATATACATACCTTCTTTGTACTATTTGCTCTCCATGTACTTTTTTTTTGTTCACTGGTATTTATGTAAAGTTTCTCTGTATTTAAGCTTAAGGTAAAAACATTCAAAGGTGCATGTAATTACTTTTTATTGATACAGTGAACCCTTGTACCTTTAAGTAAGTACTTCTGGAAAGAAAAAAAACTATACTGCAAAAACTTTTTTGTAAGGAAATGACGTTGTGTATTTGTTGTGTGTATTGTGAATATTTATTTTGTGGTATTTATATTCACACACTTGTCCTGGAAAACAAATGGATTTTAAATCAAAAAACACTACATACTTGAGAAAAATAAAGAGTAAATGACTGAATTACTATCAACATGAATAATTTCCGCGTTCAAAGATTAAGCTTTCTTGGAGGCACTCTAAAGAAAATTTATTCTGTTCTAAAAATTCCTCTGGTAAACTCCATTGTACACACATAAGTAAGTCTTTTAACCACAAAATGCTGAACAGCAGGCGTGCGTAAATTCATCGAAGTAAATATTTTTGAAAATTACACAATTATTAAATGAAATGCAGAAAACTATTGCGTCAGGGGGTTCAGGATGCACTGGCAGAGCTAAGAGTAAGATTATAAGGTCGACTAAATTTGAAAACAAAACTTAATTGGGAATGACTACAAAAATATCAAATCACAATTATAATTGCAACAGAATTAACGTTAAGTTTATTTCTCGGAATTCAAAATTGTGATAAATTCTTCTAGCTTATCCTGAACTTGTCGAACGCGCTTTAAGTCTTCGGCTAAGGTGACTCGTCGACCGGTGAGGAGTGTGACTTTCTTTTCTTCATCAGTTGACCACTCTTCCAGCACCTCTTTGATTTCCTTTTCTAATCTTTTGGCCTCCCGATTAACAACTTGCTGACGAAGGGCATTGGAAGTAACGCGAAGCATTTGCTGTATCCTCCAGAACAAGACTACTTCGTTGCAGTCAAGCTTAAATAAATAATACACACTTAGTTTTTTGCACCAATTTTACAAGCCAGTTAATTTCAGTGTGTAAAAAATTACGAAATACAAACCAATTTTTAGGTACTTACCTCTGAATTTTCTACATTTTTTGAATAGATCCAAAAGCCTTTTTTGCATTCATAGCATTTATTTAAAGAGTGCTTGATAAAATGTCGGCGGTAGACAGAGAACCAAGTATTACGAATTGATTCCATATCAACTTTGATACCTCTCGATTCCAACTGTCGTCGAACAATATTATATTCCTCTTGACTTAAATTTGATTTAAACTGACAGTCCGCACGATTAGTATTCATTAGATGTTCCAGCTCGGATTTAATTAGTGATTTAACAGACTGCTCAGGAGTAACATATTTCCAATAGACCCAACGTTCGTAGAATCCAGGACCCACAAGTTCGTGCAATAGATTTTCAGAATTCTGAAATACATTCCGAAACAATTTTAAAACTGTGCGATTTAGTATAAAATAATGTCAAGAGTATATTTTTGAAGCCACTTACTTTTAATTTGTCCGACAAAAATTCCTCCATAAATTTTACTGCCCTATCCCATTGTACCTTATCGTTGACAGACCTGTCTTCTAAAGTATTTAACTGAATGACTCTTAAAACTTCATTAGCCTTCCCTTCCCACGAATGTCTTTTGAATGCTTCCTCTATGACATTTTGCTTGAGTTGGTCAAAGATGGGATCATGAGATTTGCTAGCCCTTTCCTTATCCAAGAAGCCTAAAAACTTGTCCTTTAACACTAGCCACCCGATCTGAACACACTTTTCGGCTAAGGACTCTTCCGCCCACTGCTTCAACCGAATATCAACAGTTGTATTGAACGTGGACTTGCTTCCGGATATACAAGCCGGGATGAAAACATTTTCAAATATATGGTTATTCATGGCTTCAAATAATTTACTTTCAATGGACTCTTCCCACTCCTTTGCACTAACTAAACTAAGGTTAACTATTTGATCTAGAATATCACCCCGCCCTTTCTCATACAATTCATCCCTATCTAATTCCCGGATTCGGGGGTAGTTATTTTTCCACTCCGTTTCCAAGTTGAACCTCATCGCCTTAAATGTATCTGCTTGCTGCTCAACAGTTTCCCGCACCATCTTCCAAAAACATTCACTCACTGCAAAGGACAAATTTTTAGTGGTGAACTGAGTGGAGGAGCCTACACCCGCTTTTCGGAATAGTCGTGAATTTCGGAAGAATTCTTCTTCGTAGTGTTTGATGGCCGAGATAGAGTCTGAGTTGTTCCCCCGCCCTGTGACTACAGCAAAGTAGCCCAAGGCTTTCATGGGAAATAGTCTACCACTCAAGATTTGCTGGATCTAAATAATTAATAGAAATATAGCTATATATGCATTCCTGCCGAAGAATAAATAGTCTTACAAATTCACAAATAAATCCCTTACACGCTCCGGATTGGTTAGGTTCTGTTCCGCTAAATCCACTTTCGTCAGTACAAATATCGTTCGCTTACCACCAGGGTCCATTTGAGATACCAGGTCTATAAATAAGGAGAAAATTCAGCCTCTGATATTTTTACAAGCATATTAGTCCAAAAATCATTTGTATTACAAATTCTCAGGTCATAAATCAATTCAATTGACAATATAATGACTAACCAGCCCTTTAACCGCCAGCATTAAATTATTAATACAAACAATATAATCTTAGCAGTGAAAAAATTATTTTATTCTTCCTATGTCAAAATTAACTCACCGGTAACGTTGGAACGCTCCGCATCAACGGATCCGTCCTGAATGCACAGAATAATACTATTTGGATTCGACATGTAGTCCATGGACATACGTATGATTGAGTCTTTGGTATCGTCAGCCATGTCCAGAGTTTGCGTCTAAAATGGGCCAGATATTGAAACAATTTTCATTATTACTGGCTCATTTTGAATAATTTTACAAAAATTTACATTATTGCTTTACAGCGAAACTTACAGAAATAACACCAGGCAGATCCACCAGAACCATCCGACTCAGCCCCGGTCCCTTCACAGTCATACTTATCACATCATTACTGACAGTATGACCGTGCTTGACAGAATTCCGCATCCTCAACTCCACTTCCCGTCTCAAGTCTGCCAAATCAGTTTCCTTACTCAAGTCGAATTCCCTCGCAGAGTCCTTAAATTGTGCAATATGGTAAGGGCCTTCGCTGAGTGTGACCTTCACCGGAGCCCTCGTCATCATCTCCCCACTTCCTCTAGGAAAGATCCTCGCCTGGGCAATCATCTCCAACACGGATGTCTTCCCCGAACTCTGATCCCCTACGACCACCACCCTCGGTAAATGATCACTGCTTTTATAGTTAACATCGAATCCCTGAAGTTCGTCCAGCACTTCACTGTACATATCAATTAGACTCTTTCTCATTTCCTTAGGTCTCTTCACCGAGCCATTGCTACTCTTAAGGAGAAGTTGCTTCCTCAAGTCCTTATTCTCCCTCTCTAACTTCTCCAGCTCCTTTTGATACTTCAACTGAATCTTAATGATCTCATCTTGTAAATTCTCCACCCTTGAGGCATCATTCGCCTTAGCTTCTGCAACCCGGCTCAGAACAATATTATCAAGGAGCTTGGTCTGTGTCAAATTACCACTCGTGGGACTCAATTCTAAATCCAGGTCCAAATCAATCTTCTCCAATTTATCACTAAACCATTTCCGCCAGTAATTTAATTGCTCACTACTTGCATCCTTCAATTTAGGATCGATCTCAAACTCCTGGATCTTTGCCTTCAAGTCTTGGACCGTGGAGTAAATATTGGATTTGGTCTGTTCGGAAGGAAGGATGGACTCGAGCCATTTCATGTCCGGGAGGGAATCCTTCCAACTCTGGAACCTCTCATTGAGGGAGATTGTCCCAGCAGCCCCGGCTCCTAAAACTAAATAACGTAATTTGAGAACGGATCGGATAGTTCGAATTATGAAGGTTCGATTCTGCACGGAGATCTGTATTGTTCGTGGCGTTAGTAGAAGTGTCTTGGGAGTGTTCCGAATTGAATGCATTTTGTTTTAAATATTATAAATTTACCCACAAGGTCAAATTCACTGAAATCACAGGTCAAAGAGACTTTGTTGTCAGCTGGAAGTACATCAGATTATTAAGTCACAGACATATGTATTTATTTATTTAAATATTGGACCTAGGTCTAATAATTATTATTGTAGAGGTAATTTACAAACAATTATTTTTACAAATAGAATTCTGTCAGTTTTTGAACGACTTTATGCCTAATTGAGAAGCGTCCACCTTTTTTAACCTTCGGCAACAAATTCTGATTCAACATTTAGGAAATTTACATGTTCTTGGCTCACCCTGCGTAGCTCACTATAGGTTCAAGTCTACAACGTGATAAATATAAGTACGGAGTAGTTTGTAGTTACGGAGCCGTAAAGGTTTATTTTAAACTTTCTGCGGTAAAAAACAGCATTGAGTGCCGTGGTCCTTGACAGATGTGCTCTTCTCAATGGTTTATGCAAAAATATTAGGGAAAGTCCGTAAGTTACGTCATTGGAATCCACTCTTCGAAAATGCATTTTCAAGCCACAGAATAAATTACTTATGAGATTTTTGACTTTACAGTGAAGTTTAATGCGAACGTGTTATTGTTAGATTTATGACTGAACATCTAATCATAAATCTTCTTGTTCATAAATTAATCATCGTAGATAACAAAAAGTTTGCATGCGATGCTAGACATGGTATGTACATAGATACGTGTATGTGTACACATATAAATAAAACAGGGTTGGACAGTTTTGAAATCACATGCGTGTCTTGAGAATGGAAATTTTAAGACCACTCGGGAACTTGATTGAAACGTCAACAGAACTTGTTTGGATTTATCATGACATTAATTTCATAAAACAAGCCCCTGTGGAGGGTTGTTTTCTACTTTAGAGTCAATGTTCAAAATGTGAGAAAATTTGTTGAGACTTCCATGCGTTTGAAAATTCGGGCAAGATTTAACTAAAAATAGTTTGCGATTTTTGTTGTTTTGCATTTAAATTTCTTTAAAATGAGATTAACTAACGACACCTAGCCCCAAGAGATGTCAATTAAAAAGCTTGGCATTTACAGTCACCGATATTAAGAACAAGTTAACAGCGATGGAAAAACAGGGTCTGTCGTTTCGGACATTCTGGTTAGGTTAGTTCAAACTGGAAAGGAGTGCAGTCACAACGTGGTCCCAAAAGTGTCACCATAGCAGTGCTCGTCACGGGTACGAAAAATCCGTACCCGTACCCGAAGTGCGGGGATTGCAATAGCTGGTATCTATTCCCGTACCCATACCCGAGTATCCTGGTACAAATTTTTCATACCCGTACCCGCAATGTAATCTCAATCCATATAACTGTACCCGTATTGTACCCGTACACGAAAAATACTCGAAAATGGTACCCATACTCGGGTATTTCGTACCCGGGTACTTTATCCAGGTATGTCTAAATGTAATACATAACGTTATATGTACGATGTATGTATTATACGCCCAGCCTCCGGTAACCCTATCTCGGTAGAGTGTTGGGAAAGATTTTATGCGGAAGTAATGCCTCCCAAGATCCAGTCAATTCTATTGCTGGAGCCATTAAAAAACCCATTTGACGAACTACTCGATTCCCCTATCACTATTGTAGAATTAGTCCTCTCTGAAATCCCTAAAAAATAACAAGTCCCCTGGTACGGACGGTCTCTCCAATGAATTTTGGAAGTTCGCATCAGATGAACTTTGCCTTCACTTGCTCGTACTTTTTAACTCCACTATTTTAACAGGCCTTACCCCTAAACAATGGTCAGAAATTGAGCTTTTTATGCTTTTTAAAAAAGGAGAAAAAACATTACCAGGCAACTATAGGGGTATCGCACTGATTAATACCATTACAAAACTTTTCACCAGAATTTTATACAGCCGACTGTCCGTATGGTGTGAAAAGAAGGGTATTCTACCAGAAATTTAGTGCGGTTTCCGAAAACACAGGGGATGCATGGATCAAATATTTACCCTCCTTGCAATTATACAAACCAAACTTCACACCCCAGGGGGTAAACTCATTGCGCTTTTTGTGGATCTGGCCCGCGCATTTGACTCAATGAATCACAATCTCTTATGGGTAAAACTTGCAACCTTCGGAGTTAGTTCCAATTTTATTAAAATCATAGTCTCTTTATGACAATGCAGTAATTAAAGTCAGGGTGGGCACAGGGCACACGTCGGATTTTGAAGTTTCACAAGGGGTCCTTCAATGGGACATTCTAAGCCCCTTGTTATTCGCCATATATATATCTGACTTGGATAGTTTCTTTGTCCGTAGGGGAGCTTGTCCAGTCGGTCTTGGAGGCAATAACTCTGTCAACCACTTATTGTTAGCGGATGACAATGTAACCCTTGCAGAATCTAAAATGAGCCTTCAATATAAAATCTCAATTTTAGACGAATATTGTGACAGAAATTATCTAAGTATAAACCTTTCGAAGACCAAAATAGTCATTTTTCGGTGAGGGGGATTTTTAATGGACTCCTGGTCATGGTTTTTGAAGGGGAAACAAATCGAAATTGTGCCGGAATATACTTATTTAGGGGTTAAATTTAGTGCTTTTGCCTCTTTTCGTAGAGCAGCCGGAGATATGAAACGTAAATCATTAGCAACCATAGGTCCCACAATAAAGGTTCTTACTGCTACGAATACTGATTCTTGGGATGCCAGGATGAAACTTCTTGACTCTGTAGTAATCCCAACAATGACATATGCCTCTGAAATCTGGGCCGTTGACGTGCCTGAGGAGGTAGAAATAGTCCAGAATCAGTTCTTAAAAAAACTTATGTGGCTCCCTCAGGATACTCCTTCGTATGCTCTACGAATTGAAACTTTCAGAATAAAGGTATTTTATCGGGTGATAAATTGGGCCCTACGTTTGTGGTTCAAGATTTTATTAATGCCTGTAGCTAGACTCGTCAGAATAAGTTATGAACGTCTGAGGATGGTTTGCCAACTAGACGGTCACAATAGCAACATAAGATCCTGGACAAACTTTATCAGGGACACGCTACATAAACATGGGTTCATCCATGTTTGGGAGTTTCAGTCAGCTGAATACCTTGCAGGATTCTTTACTCACATAATGGCTGTAATTTTCGAATCTTTCATAGATTCGGACATAAAAATGATTAAGGACTCCTCCTCTATTCCATCGTACAAATACATTAAAACCCACTTCTCCACCTCCAACTACCTTACCTATAAAATTCCTTTCCAGTACATACGTCTAATGGCTAATATAAGATTACACTCACAGACTTTATACGCTGGCAGATCAAAGCTTAAATTTTCAACCCCTGATCCGTGCATTCTCTGTAACCTGCAGGAGCAGGATGACCTACTCCATATATTAACTAGGTGTCGTATATATGATCAACCCAGAAGTTCAATATTAGAAAAATTTCAACTCAATTTTTCTCAACTCCGATCGGAGATATCTCTTCTATCACTTCTCAAGAATCCCTCCAAGGATCTCATTTACTATATATTACTGCATATTTACTTATAGTATCCGTATATACCCAAATATATAGTATATGCCCCAAATACACTAAAAGTAATTACAAGTTGTAGAACATTTCCATCGTCAGCATGGGAGAAGATGTCAAATAAATATTGCATTTCCCAAAATTCTCCAAGTTTTTCTAAAAATAAGTCACGGTATTTTGGCTAAAAGAATAGTTCTAAAGTTTCATATCCCTAATAAGCGTGGAAATGTTACAGATGATATGTACAGATGAGGGAATCAAGCGTTTTCTAAATTTAAATTATTTCAAAACAATTATGTAAAACAGAAGCAGCAAACCTGTAAGCAAAATAGTAAAACTAAGTTTTTGCGTTACTTTCTTGACTGCTGTGTGGTTTTGAGCTACAAGTATGGAACTAATTTTGAAGTATCTGGACGACACTACTAAGAAGTAGGGAAGTCAAATATTTCCCCCCTTTGATTGTTTATGGGCTGCTGGGCGAAGTATTTTATGGAACCCAGCCCATATGTACATGCATTTTTGTGCGTTGAGATAACTAACACGCAGTTTTGGCTTGGGACTTGACGACTCGATTTTTCAGTCCTTGATTTATTCGGCCTTTTCCACTAAATTTCTCATCTCAGTAGCTCCGTCTGCATATAACTCATTAATATCTACTTACAAATATCCGCCTTCTCCTAATCAACTACCAATAACACAAAATATCTTGCCATCCATACATGTACAATGGGCATACCAAAGTTACTTTTGACCCCCTTGGAAGAATCGGAAAATTTTGACCCCCCGGCCCGTCCTGAGGCCGGGGCGGGGGGTCAAAATCAATGTCATGACCTTGTACGTTAAAGTTATGTGGAATAAAGTAGGCTAAACGGTAGTTTGAAAATTTGTAATGCCAAAAAACCTGAAATTCATTCTAAATATGGCAGGAATTACAAAAAACTTATTTTAGTAGAAGAAAAAATGTTTCAGAGGTGCATTGCATGAGAAACGCATAGTAAGGCAGTAGAGCATCTTGGGCGGGTAAAATTTGCAGGTAAGCCCGTAGAAACCCCGGGCTTCGGGCGGGTACGGGTAAAATTTATTACACTTGACGGGTTACGGGCGGGTACGGTTTTTTTCAATACGGTTAAAAAAGACCGTGAAA
Source organism: Allacma fusca (assembly GCA_947179485.1). NCBI lineage: Eukaryota > Metazoa > Arthropoda > Collembola > Symphypleona > Sminthuridae > Allacma > Allacma fusca. The sequence continues at coordinate 56,873,524 of OX359246.1, read as the reverse complement.
GCCCCGTAAAAACCCGTGAAAAAATTCATGTGTGGTGCATGCTGGATCGCGGGTTGTAAAAGTACATTAACTTGAATACATGGAACGATTTTTAAACGTTTGCAATTTTACCTTTAAAACAAAGCCTTGACATTCAATGTCAACGACTTTAATTATAGGAAATAGTCGGAAGATTGCAAGGTCGGAAAACATTTAAACAGATACTAGTTGAACATAGGTGTCTATAAATTATGTGAAGTGCAACGAATGTAGGAATATTTTAGCAGGCAATCGCGCCAAGGAGGGACATCAACTCTGGGAAAACATAATTCTAAGAATTCTGCAGTGGAAGCAACCACAGCTCTTACCAATTTCATTCAAACAAAGGCGAAAATTAAAAATTGAATAGGAAAATTTTTCTGGGTCTATAGCTATGGATTTACAAGCTGGACTGGTATTAGCCGGCGGGATACGGGCTTTTTTAAATTTTACGTACCAGGCCGGGCTTTATTGTTGAACTTTAATTTCGGGCCGGGCGGGCATGGGTAAATATTTACGGGCCGCGGGCGGGTACGGGCCTAAAATATCCCACGGGGTGATGCTCTATAAGACAGTGAGTATCTAAATTTGACCCTCCGTGAAATGCAGTTGACCCACCTGAATTTTTTTTTGGGATTTTGACCCCCCTTGGAAAACACTTCTTGTACATGTTTGTTGCCATCAGGGATGTCAATTTCCAATTTTGTGATTACAATTAACGATTACTTCGAAAACAAAATGATTTTATAATTACAATTAATGATTAATGGGCTTATAACTAATAATTAATAATTACGATTAACGATTACTTTAAAAATATTATTCACTTATGATTACAATTAACGATTACTTTAGAAATAATTTTCACTGATGATTACAATTAACGATTACTTCGAAAATAATTTTCATTGATGATTACAATTAACGATTACTTTAAAAATAATTTTCATTGATGATTGCAATTAACGATTAACGATTATTTTGAAAATTAATTAATTGAGGATTGCAATTAACAATGTAATGTGGGTATTTAGATACTGCTTGCATTTATCATTTTAATAAGCTAACTTGTACAAAGGGTGAGACGAGGAGTTCAGGATTCTGTTCATGTCGTGTAAACTGCTCTGATCGTAAGCAGAGTGTATTATATCCTTTATATTATCAGCCAGATACACCGGACACTGCTTAGTAAAAACTTCTTCGAACCCTAGACTGCTTAGAATTTTGGAGACGTCGCCAGCCCGATAATTGATGATTACAATTGATAATTGATTTTTGAAAACGGCTAATTGATGATTACAATTGATAATTGATTTTTGAAAACGGCTAATTGATGATTACAATTGATAATTGATTTTTGAAAACGGCTAATTGATGATTACAATTGATAATTGATTTTTGAAAACGGTAAATTGATGATTACAATTGACGATTGATTTTTGAAAAAGGTTAATTGATGATTACATTTGATGATTGATTTTTGAAAAAGGTTAATTGATGATTACAATTGATGATTGATTTTTGCAAAAAGGTTAATTGATGATTACAATTGATGATTATTTCAAACAATCCAAGCTTACTAAATTAACGATTGATGATTAATAATTAGTAATCATTAATCGTTAATCATTAATCGTGATTATTAATCGTTGACATCCCTGGTTGCCATCCAATTTATCAGAACTGTAATGTGTAAATTGTATTCATTCTGGATAATGAAGTATCATGTACGTGTGTCACACAGACTCTTTATGTAATTAGTGACAAAATACTAGATTATGAAGACGTTTTGCATAATATTTCGTTGAATCCTATTTTTCACTTCAATTTTGTTATTATTCCTCGTCTGTGTTTATTTATTTACTCTTCCGAAAACATGTTTCTCTAAAAGCATATATTTATATATACTATTTATACATATATTACTACACAGTATAAAATACATTTACTGTATGTTGTAAGGTTAAGAGTATTAACAATAAGCTATATGTATTCAGAAATACTAAAAATACTGACAGAAGTTTCAAACGTACGGGCATGATGGCATAAAATTCATCAAAATGTCTCAAATCTCAACGTATCCAAATACTCGGGTACAACGGTCGTGGGTACGAGTAAATGACCCCATTATACCCGTACCCGGTGGGTATATACCCATTTTGAAATCCTTGTACCCGTACCCATACCCGTATCCGTACCCGAAATTTTGAGCCGACCAAAGTGTAACCGGGTAGTACCCGAAATTGATCGGGTACACAAAATCGGTACCTGGGTAGTACCCATACCCGTACCCGTTTACCCGAGTATTACCCATACCCGTGCCGAGCACTGCACCATAGTGACGTTGGCACTCCTACTTACAATTAGTCCTAGATACGACATCCTGATCAAACTTGTTGCACTTTCGGATTACCCGATGGTTTCCGAAATTTATTTTTTTCGTTAATTCCAACCTCAGTTTACATAAATTTATTTGTTTTAAATTTATTTAAAAATTTCATGTGGGACAATTTTTGTTGAGGGGGCCAAATCTCAGTTGATTCGAAAAAAAAGAAAGATTGAAAAAGTCGAACTTTTAGTAAAAATCGATGAATTCGAATTCCTCCTCCATAATTTCATCTAGAATTTCGAAATTATTGCGTTTGAAATGATTTTATATTTTAAAGCCATTAAATATTTTTCAATGAGATATTACTATGAGATATACTGACCGAGATGGGACATTCAAAACAAAATCAATTGCAGTTTTTTGAATTTCAGAATCGCTCTCAAAATAAGCTTCTTCTAAATTTTGAAGAACAATGAACATCAATTTGTTGTTTTTAATGTACTTAAAAACTTCATCGGATTTGTTCGGAGGGGGGAGGTCCAAGTTTCAGATGATTCCTTCTTGGCAAAAAATTATGTTGAAAATTTTGTTGAAAAATTTGTGAATTTGAACATTCCACCAAAGTTTTGACATGGATTTCGAAATTTCGACTGACATGACTTTATTTTGTATTGCAATTAAATGCCTTTTCAATGAGGTAAGATCGATATGCCTTATGAGACCAGATAAACCAGTTTTTTAAAGTACTTTGAGGCCTCAAAATTGGTTTTTTCGAAATTTTGAATCCCAGTAGACATGAAATAAACTTTTTGTTATTATTTAAAAGCTCAAATAAAAACAACTAAAACTTACTGATTTTTCAAAATTTCGCGGTTAAAATTAATACAAAAATTCAAGTCGGGGTTACTATGGCGGTTCGAATGAGGTATTGCACTTGGTTCTACAGTAAGTAGGGTATGTCGATTTGAAAATGCCCGGCATTTTGGGCAACTCGCCCGCCCAAAATGCCAGGGCATTTTGGGCATTTTCATTTCAGGGCGAGGGCGGCATAATAGGGCATATTGGGCAAGGGCATTTGGGCATTTTCATCGAGGACAAATTGGGCATTTTGGGCAGAATCGTGGAATATAATGGAACAATCTATACAATTTGACAATGAATTTGAAAATTTCTTGGAGAAAAAGCGTTCGAAATTATCTTGAAAATTTTATTCTGTCATTATTTTGACGAAGTTAATTCAACCGGTAATGAAATACGTTCGGATACCATAGGTCATATTGAACATTACAATTTGTTAAACACCTGTACAGTACACGATACGTCTATAAATTAAAATATTCTAGGAACTATTTTTCCAAACTGCAGACGATGTAAAATGAACTTCCACCATCCTGGGAATATTCACATACCCCTATGCATTTATGTATATTACTGTGATCAGAAATGTCTTTTCGGTAAAAATTTGAACCCATACGGTAATTGTATTACAGCATAAAACTACAAACAATAATATTTGGGGGACCCGTATAGAGGATGTATATTGGTTTCTACTCAAGCCATTTTTGGCTGATCGTTGCAAACTGCAGACAATAGTGATGTAGAACAAGATGAGTATAAAATTCAGCTACATCAGCCATTTAAATTTTGACTGATCCCTTACCATCAGATTTTTACTTTAGGAGTTCGTAGTTCAAAAGAAAATAGTACTTCTGCCCGCCCGTCAGTGACGCATATGTAAATTTATTTTATATTATTGTTTACATAGAAATTTATTTTCATAGGAGTGATAAATGATATCATCTCAGGTCAATGAAATTAAATTGATTTAACTGTTTTTGCCATTACAATATACGCGAAGAAGCGAATAACCAGACATTCACATTTATAAGTTTTCCTTGGCTGCACTGTCATACATTTGGATGGATATTCTGAATATATGCTAGTAAACAAATTTTGGTCCCATGAAAATGCCCAAAATGCCCAAAATGCCCAACTTGCCCTGCCCAAAATGCCCAAAATCAGGGCATTTTCAAAAGCTGCCCACATGCCCAGTTTTTGGGCATGTAGGCAGGCATTTTGGGCATTTTCAGCTGGGCGGGCAAATACTGCAGGGCATTTTCAATCGACATACCCTAACAGTAAGTACATCAAAAAATCACGGATGTGATCCAAAATAATCTGACAAAATAATTTTGATAATCCGGTCAAATTTGACGGTTTTTCAAAATTTCGCGGTCAAAATTTTGAAACCCCAATAATTAAAATCGAAATTAGATTTCGGGACACCAAGACGGTTTGAACTAGGCATTGCACTTGATTCTATCAGTCAGTCAGTATTTATATCAAGTTTTTTTATACATTAGCTAAATCATGTAATTATAGGGAATTTACCGTAATTAGCGGAAATAGATTACAAATTGTTTAAGTCAATTCATTTTCATTGGATCAAAAGCACATGGCCTTTGATGTTGTACCCATTTACTTGAAAATAATTTAAGAATGCCAGAAAGTTGATACCCTGTTTAATACTTTCTTAGTTTTGTCAATGAAAGATCCTTATCGTGACAACAACTTCCTTCAGGGTATCTAAAATCACTTCGCATCCCCTGCTGTCCGCATCCTCATAATGGAGTGACTCATCCAATATTTAAGTCAATTTACGTAATTGAACTTACAACTGGAGTGTGAGAATGAGAAGATGCTGATTCAGGACATCTGCTTAACTAAGGAAAGGAATTAACCGTTTCACAGCTTACTTAAATATAAATGGAACCGAATGATTCATTCTTGATCTAAAACTAAACTAAAATTGGATTATATTGTAATTTTAATCTAACAATAATATATTAATATACATCATGGAATATTAAAAACAAAAAGAGAGAACGTCGAGGAAAAGTAGGAATATCCTAACTTGGACTTTCTTCATGGAAATTCAATCGTTTTGGTCTTAGGAAGCAGGAATGTGGACAAAGTTTTGCAAGTATTTTTCGCAGCAATTTTCAACTTGTAATTAGGAAGATTTTATTAGGCTCACGTAAATTCGCATGACATTTCTAGAATCACTGAAACCGAGGGAGGATTCCGAAATATTTTGATTCACATTCCTTAGACTGTCCTTTAAAGCTGGTGAGACCCAACTTCATTCCTGCAACTTTCTCGCATAATGTCTTCCAGCGGAAGTTTCGCCACAACATTTACTGTATATTTTAATTTTGTTTCAAGGACTGTGGAAAGCCCGTGAAAGTAACCAAAACTGATATTCCTAGGAATTATAATAACTATTAATAGTTTCTATAAATAGGATGCAAACAAATCATTAAAGTTTCAATGAACTCCCAAAAACCTTTGACTTATATTTATCGTTCAAGGTCAGCTATAAAATGTACACATTTAATAAATAAGTACGTTCGCATTATTTATGTTGCAAATCAATTTGATGTACACAGGTCACGAATTGCGGAATCAATGTCGACTGCGATTCTGTATGGATACGTCCACAAAAGAGCTAAGAAATTAATTTTGAAATTGAAACTCATCATTTTCTTTATAGGATCGTTTTTGATGTGGTAAACGTTTTTGCTCTCCGTTGTCCTTTTAAAGGCTAGGTGGGTAAAATGATTCAAAATAGGTTAGATCAAATCGTCAAAATCGATCGCCAGATGTGATTTACCATGTACATAGTTTTTAGTAATATTATATGAATTCTAAACATGTAAGTTTATAAGCCGATCATGGGGTACTCATACTACGAGCATACATATGTGTTATCTCGCATACAAATGCAGCTTCAATTTTAAAATACAAATAATGCGAACATCTTTATTTTATTAAATATGTACATGTATATTGTAGCCAAATGATGAATCAGTGTCAAATGTTTCTGGAAGTCTCTTGAATCTTTAACTAAAACTACTTGCATTCTACTTATTGAAAAGTGTAGATTAATTCCAGGGAAATTCATTCATGCTACTTTCTTACATCAACTCCTCTGTTGATAATACAGATTTCAAGGACTCCTACAAAAATGTAGATATAATGTAATTCCAAGAAGCTCGCAAAGATAAGTAACCCAATTTTCACATGTTCTTGCGTCCATATAAAAGGAAATATATTTTCTTGCAAAATTCAATCTCGAACTTAATTGTGAATATCCGACCAGTTTTATTCGCGGTATTCATTGGTATATAATTTATTTCATTACACATCTATACATTGAGTGAAAGGCAGTGTGTGTTAAGTGATGTCTAATATGTCATTGGAGGTTAAACTTTTGTGTCTGATTCTTAGTATTAACTATTTTCCACTGGGCTATAGTGCTGCGTCGCCTGGTAGTTCAAGTAAATAAATCAAATTTTCATTTTTATTTATGTTGCTTTTATACGATTCTTATTTTGCTATTCTTTCCTAGAAGCTTTTGTTTAAATTTGTTAGTTTCTCAAGTTGCACTCATACATGGGTTACTTGTGTATTGTGAAAATATTATTGCTATAACAACTTTCAATAAGTTATCGTGTCAACTATATTATTGATCCATGGGGAGGTGTTGTTGAAACTAATGAGTTTTGTACAAGCGAGAATTTGTTTTAAAATCTGTACATTTGTGTGTACTTCCAGCGTAAAAGTATATAATCTATAAAACTGCCAGATTCAAATAAGCAAAATAGTTTAGGCTTTTTAATTTTATGTCAAAATTTATTCAGTTGTATGAAAACAATTTATCTAGGATGTTCTTCAAGCGATTTAACAACCATTCTCTGAAAATAATTACGGCATATTGCTTATTGGCAAGTACTTATGTAAATATTAGTAACTACTACTTGTATGTATTTTTATTTTATGATGCCTACTACTTTACATTAATGCACTATTGCAGAATGCTCCAGAAATGAAACAATGAACAGAATTTGAGTTCAAATGATAGACCTACTTTTACATGGATAGACGTTATAATGATTTGACAATTTGCTGGTACCAAATTCTAAAATGTCGGATAAATGTCGCTTGATGGTGCTCACTAGTGGTCGGACCAATTCAATTCAGAATTGGAAATTTTCGATTCGATTCGATTCAATTCGATTCAGTAGTATTTCGATTCGATTCGAAAACCAAATCGAATGATTCGATTTGGGTACTGAACTGAATCGAATCATATCATGTGAATTGAAATTCAAACAATTCATCAAAACCGCTTCGACTGCGCACGGGTACTTTTTTTCCGCATATTCAAAGTCCAAATAGTACGTATACCACAACGTTTGTTATTTTAGCGTAGCTTTTACTATACCCTTTATAATATGTATACGACACTCCAGTAACATAAGGAAAATTTTGTATTTTCCCACTTGAATCGTTCGATTTACGATTCAATTCGATTCACTGAGTGAATTGAATCGAATTGAATTGCTTTGGGGCAAATTCAATCGAAAATCGGTTTTTCGATTCAATTCAAGCTTCAAATTGAATCAAATTGAAAAATTCGAATCAAATTGAATCGATCCGACCACTAGTGCTCACATTTCCTAGCACAGAATGATTTTGCAATTATTTTAGGCAAATGTAAAAAAAGGGGTTTAGAAGTTTTTTCAACCAAATGGTAGACTTAGTAGATCTCATGATTTTTTTAGTAAACTCCCTTCCCAAATAGTAGCTAGTATTATAGCTCCTTATTGAGTGATTACCTTGCGGAACCGTACTCGAACTCGTACTCGAAATCGAAGCATCGAGTATGGACTCCAATCCAAGGTACTCGTACTCGCCACATATACGAGTACTCAGGAAAATACTTGAAATAAGCGACCGAGTTCCAGTTCAGAACCCGAACTTGTTTCATACTCGCGAGTACGGAACTGTAAATACCGAAATCCCGTACTCGTACTCGTGCCGTGACTCGAGTCTTCATACTCGAGTATTTAATAATAACAAGACCACAATTGAACAGTGATTTTTTTTAGATTCATTTAATTTCTCACAAATAATTCCCCCAAAATTTTAAATTGAACATGCAGTTGGTAAAGTGTCTCTGTAAATTTTCAATCAATTCAATTACGTCTGTCGAAGAGTTTGTGTTAATATGTTCAGCCATTAGAATTAACTAATTGTTTTAACTTCAATAGTAATGTACTAAATGGAGAGAGATTATACTTTGAAACCTGAGAGAGTCGTGACTGGTGGATACAACGATTTTTTGTGACAATTTCATATTAGCGCCTTCGTCTCTTTACTGGAAATTCAAAAGTTTGCAACACTTGTGTGCCGTGTGCACGTGTACGCGTACTCGTATATTGAGCATGTGGTACTCGAACTCGAACTCGATAACCCTTATGAGTATTTTTATTGGACTCGTACTCGTTTGATACTCGTACTCGTAAGTATGTGAAAAATCGTTACCCGTACTCGAAACCCATTTCAAGTATCGAGTATTCACAAAAATTTGACCGTACTCGACTCGAACTCGTACTCGTACTCGATACTCGCCGGTATACTCGAACTCGATAAGGAGCTATAGCTAGTATACTAACAATGTAGGCATCTGGCAGCTTTAATAATCTAACATATGTGCGTTTACATTGTTACATTTTATCATTAAATTTCAGTACTCTGTACAGAAGATCAGTTCGAATGTGCCAGCGTGAGCAAGTGTATTCCAAATTCAGCCAAATGCAATGGAGTTGACGATTGTGGCAATAATTCGGACGAAGCCAATTGTGGTAATACTTCCTTTGATATTTTCCAATTTAGTTCGTAAAAACATTGCACTCCGTAAAACTATTTTCAGAACAGAATTTTGTAGCACAATAGTGATGCTTTCAAGAAACGAACTATGCGAGTAGCCGATTTAGATACTAAAGCGAAAGCCTTTTAGGTCGGCAAATATTTGGACAATTTTGGGTAGGCTCATATGAACAGGGTGTGATTACATTTGTCAACATAATCTCAGTATCGTCGATAATTAAAGGTTGTACAAACTAATAATTTAGCGCATCTCAGTCAGTGTTTGTGTTACTGTACCGCTGAATGAAAATGTTCCACAGCATCATTGATATTTATATCTCTAATAAAAGTCCACATTTCGACCTCAAGGAACCAATTCGGCGGTAAATGGTTCAGGAAGAGTGAAACTATAGTTTGCCGCTGATGTAACTGTTATTAACTAAACTTTAATAACAACATATGACAACATAATAGCATCATTATTCGCCGTTAAATTTTCTTTGATGCTACCGTTTCGAAATATATTACCAACAAGTAATCTTTCTTGTCAAATTGAAAGACTAAGTAATTCATAAAGCGCAGACTACGGACTTATTTAGACGTTTTTAAGTTAGATATTAATTTGCGTTTTTTCTTTTCAATTTCAGAACGTTGTTCAAGTGAAGCGTTCAAATGTGGCAATGGAAACAAGTGCATTCGAAATGCGTTCGTATGCGATGGTGATAATGATTGTGGAGATAATTCGGACGAAGCCAATTGTGGTAGTATTAGCTATATTTAAATTATTTTTGCAAATACTGACAAACTACTGGGTTTTGTAAGGTTACTAGGGCTGACATTTATGTCCGTTGTTTGGAAATTCCACACTAATGTACTATGGAAATTTTGATGAAAAGAACCTGTGTGCCAACAAGTTTTAAAATAAGCTCTATTTCTGTGATAATCAGGGATAAAAATTCAGATTTCGACTCAGCTGTCGTTAATATTTCGCTTGAAAATGCTTATTAGATATTATGTTGAAATTCATAGATAGTTAATGTCACTAGTTAGCGTCAATACCTCAGACTAGAATTGACAAGTTTATGGGTCCTGCGTTTAGTTGGTTGAAACTGACACCAGCCTGAAGCATGGGATGCATATATGAACTCAAAAAATGAAATTTGAAAATGTGATGACGTCATTTAATTTATATTAACCTTGCAATTGTAAAATATACTTTTAACCCTATACTTCCTAACATTTAATCGCTTACACAGGAACCCAACCTATGGCCGGCTTGGCCACATTTACTGCGCCAAAGCTGGGGCCATTCACATGTTAGCATACATGAACACATAAGTGTTAGGTCATTACCTACCCCAATTTGCAGTCATTAGGATACCGAACCACTAATATGTCACTGTGACTAATTATTGACCGCGGTGATGACCTATGTTGACCGTTGTGAACCCGTTGCTGTTACACTCACACAAATAACATCCAGGGTATGTCGATTGAAAATACCTTGCAGTATTTGCCCGCCCAGCTGAAATTGCCCAAAATGACTGCCCACATGCCCATTTTTGGGCACGTGGGCAGCTTTTGAAAATGCCCTGATTTTGGGCATTTTGGGCAGGGCAAGTAGGGCATTTTCACAGCCCCAAAATTGGATTACTAGTTTAGATTCAGAATGTCCAAATGTATAGGAGCGTAGCGAAGGACAATTCACAAATGTGAATGCCTGGTTATTAGTAATGATAATTAATGGTTTGTTATTATTAATTGCAGAACCAATTTAATTTCAATACCGTGGGGTGATATAATTTCCATTTCGTATGAAAATCAATTTCATTCATAGCAATATTGATATGCAGAATAAAAATATAATCGACCCTAATTAATGGAAAAATGGCTCGAGTAAAATCCAAAGTGCATCCTTTACACAGGCCCCACAAATATTGCTTTTCGGTTTACGTGTGTAGACAAAGCAATCCGGTGGGTGAGGCATTTCCCACGGCCTCAGTAACCATCGAATTCATTTCCGTGGTTATATCAGATTTGTTTCGTTTGATTGTTTTCCCTGAAATTTCATGAAATTGGAAAAGTGAAGGCGGGTGACAATAGTCCAAGACCCAAAGGTCGGTTGGCGTTAGTCCTGCCGGGTTTTATGTTACCCGGGATGGATCATTCATCCGATTGAAGCTAGATCCATCCAGTATGGTGAGAAATTCCTTTTTTTTTAATGATTGGAGATTTTGGTTGTATTAGTAAAGGCCCGGGTATCGTGCTACCCGGGCATATCAATAGTAACAGATTTATATAGAAACCGTAATTCGAAATAAAAAAATACATTGAGTTGGTACAAATTTGTTATATGACCACACTGGACCGATGTGCCCACACTCAACCGATGTGACCAAAATATCGACCCATGCGAGAAAAGTATGGACCGATAGCCATCGATTATTATCCACAGGTGCTACTAATTTATCGATTCAAATGACATTATCGATCAATGTGACTATAAGTTCAATCGGTCATATTTTTGGTTACATAAGTCCAACTGTAGTTGGCCTCCGATGTCTTGCTTACATCGGTCCAAATTTAGTTCCCGTTTGCTTTGTTTGTAGTTCCAGTCTAAAATAATTGTTCAAATCGGTCAAATATATGGTTACATCGAACAGGTTAAGGTTCGTATCGGTCAGTCAAAATCATGGGTTCACCGGTCAAAAATGGGTTCACTATATACAAAATAATGGTCACAGCGGTCAACATCAGTGTCACTGAAGTCAACATCAAGGTCACATCGCTCTACAATAGATTTACAATGTTTCTCTTTGCCTTGTATAATTCCGTGCAGCTTGCATAAGACAGTGTAGGTAAAGCGTGATGCCTTAGCCTGCAAGGAAATTTCCATTGAAATATGTGATGGGTCCCTGTTGGAAGTATACGGCCACTTACTCAACATAGGAAATGGAGGAAGCAATCCGAAGTTGACCCAGTCATGATTTATTTTTGGCTGATTGGTTTGACCTACAGATTTCAAAATTGGCATCTACCGAGTGAACATATCTATGTTCCAGCACAAAAAATTTCGTAGCTATAGTCACCAAAATTCCTGTTAAATTAAATCTTTAACTTCAAAAAAATCGTTTTCTGGCCACGCTGGCCATACGTTGGGATGTATAGGGTTATCAAAATTGACTCACAAATTGATAGTATCAGGTATTGTGATAGCGCAGATGCTAACAATAAGCTCATTTGGGCACGTGAATCATCATCATTGAATTATATACTAATTTGTATTTTTACTTTATTATAGAAATCTGCAAAAGCGATGCTTTGAAATGTGCCACCGTAAGCAAATGCTATCGACCTTCAATAAAATGCAACGGTGTTGACGATTGTGGAGATTATTCGGACGAAGCTAACTGTGGTAACCAGCAATTTGATATTTATCAATTGTTTTGCGAAAACACTGCGCGAATTCATAACTATTTTAGGACTAAGGCGTGTGTAGCACATTCAACATTGTTGATGCTTTGAAAATACGATTTTTGCAATTAGCTGATGTAGGAATAACAAAACAGTCGTAAAAGTCTTGCAAGCCATTCAAATTATTGACTGGCCTAGTAGTGGGTAAGTTTGTCAATATTGAAGTATAGTTTAGTAGTTAATTTAAAGTTTCAAAGCAAACAATTTAGTGAACGTCAGTGGTTGCGCACGTGCTGACTATAAATTTCCGGTGACTACATGCGTGTGATGTCACTTTAATATCCGATTTTCTGGCTAAATCCTCGAACCTAGTGGGAAACGGATTAAGCGGAGTTAAACTAGTTCACCGTTGATTCCTGTACTGTTCACTCATTAGTTATTATCAGCTGCTGCAAATAGAATACGATGATACGATGTATAATTTTGCTTAAGGACTATTACACCGAAGTATGCTTCCAGTGACTAGTCTTTACTAATCCATTTAAATATTCAGTAAAAAGATAAGCTCAAGTTCATGTTATCATTATTACGTTACGCAATAATTTGTTTTCTAACCAATTTCAGTTCGTTGCACAAGCGATGCGTTTAAATGTGCCGGCGTGAGAAAGTGCATTCGAAATTCAATCAAATGCAATGGTCTTGATGATTGTGGAGATAGTTCGGACGAAGCCAATTGTGGTAATACTTCCTGTGATATTTGTTGATTTTGTTCGCCTAGGCAATGCATTCAGATAAAATTATTTTTAAGAGGGAACTTTGTGTAGCACAATGTTGCTGATGGGTTTGTTTTTTTGAAAACAGCCACCCGTGAATGCAACTATTTTTTAAAACACATTTAATGGGCCTGTTAGATAAAAAGTTTGTTAAAAAAAATATCAACACCTTTTTTTTCGGTAAATCCGAATAGGAAGGTTGAAAAACCGAAAAATTCAATAATTTATTGTAGCTATACCGATTTGAATATTAGAAATTCGGTTATCTCAAACAAATTGTCTAACCAACTACTACACTCATGATTTTTTTGGTATCGTTGAAACGAAATTTCGGATTTTTGCAAAAAATCACATGGACAATTTCGAAATTTCGGAATTTTTTTAAACTGCCGGCATAAACTACGGTAAAAGTAGTAATTGTTCTGAACGGAAGTTTACATAGCGAGTTGTCGATGCTTTTAATAAAAAAATTACCGATGAAAAACTTTAAGAAACTTTTGTATTGTTCGTGTATACCGTTTAAAAGCTTTGGAAAGGATTACATTACCTTATGATGATTATTTGTGTAATTTTCCCTGGTGCTATCCTTTGTAAATACATATATCTAGTGTTTGTTCCTTCTGACATATTGAAAGTTTCAGGAATTCCGAAAGCGCAAACAGCAGGTTTATACCTTAGTATCAGGGGTGGATTTACGGGGTGGCCCACCCTGGCCCGGCCAGGGTAAAAAATTTAGGGCCAGGGTAAAAAAAATTTTGACTAAGGCCCTCAGATTGCAGATATCATGTGTGAAGGCCCACAAATCTATTTTGAGGGTTAGAGCCAGGGTAAAAATTATTTTATTAATCCACCCCTGCTTAGTATGTTAGATATTAATTTGTATTTTTCATCCCAATTTCAGAACAGTGCACCTACAATGCTTTCAAATGTGGCAACATAAAAAAGTGCATTCAAAATGTGTTCAGATGCGATGGTGATGACAATTGTGGAGATAATTCGGACGAAACCAACTGTGGTAATAAATAATAGCGATAATTAGAAGTTCTAAAATTGACAATCTCTGGGTCTTGTAAGGTTTCTAGTAGTGCCCCCCATGGGAACAAAAATGTTGCACCTGGACCCGGACCTGTACCTGAATCATGGGTGCATGGATTTTGTGAACCTATGCCTGTACTTGTACTTCAATATCTGAGTTTATTTGTTTTGAACTTGTTTCTACCCATAAAAGATTATAAACATGCACCCGTATCTGCTTATAAACCTGAATATTCAGGTGTCTAACGACTGGGCCTGAACATGTACACAAACCGGATGGATACAAGATGCATGTACCTGGTACGTACCTGTACCAAAACCTGTACCCTAGGGGGCACTGGTTTCTAGGGCTGATACTTGTTGTTGTTTGAAAATTGATCGCTAGCACAAACATAAATTTCGGATAGTATGAGATGAACCAACGTGCTAACAAGTATCAAAATAGGATTTCAACGCATTCGATAATTCCAATTTTGAAAAATATGCAACGCAGGAATTGGCTTCGAATTATTTGAGAGATAAGATATATTGTTGCCATTCGTAAAGTTTATATTGCTAGTGCAGGTCAACATTTTATACTTTTTTTACTATAAGACTTCAGGCTCGTGTGGCCATCGATATGTTACGTAGTAATTAGTTGATTTGATTTTATTTTAGAACGGTGTAACAACAGCGCGTATAAATGTACCAGTGTGAGCAAGTGCTTTCGAAATTCATCCATGTGTAATGGTGTTGACGATTGTGGAGATAATTCCGACGAATACAATTGTGGTAATACTTCCTTTGACATTTAAGATGTATCAAAATTAGTAATTTTTATAGTCGGTTCATAATGTTAGGTCAAAATGATTCGTAGTCTAATTTTCCATGATGCTATCATCTCAAAATGTTCCGGTGTGTATGGACATTATTAAGTTATATACTAATTCGTGCGTTTGATTTTCAATTTCAGAAAGTTGCACAAGTAATGCTTTCAAGTGTCTCAACGGTAAAAAATGCATTCGAAATGCTTTTAAATGCGATGGTGATAACGACTGTGGAGATAATTCGGACGAAGCCAACTGTGGTAATATATAATAGCGATATTTAAAATTTCAATTGACAAACCACCCTGTTTTGAAATGTTGCTATAGCTACTTATAGTTATTGTTTGAAAATTTCTGGCTTATAAAACAATGGAAGTTTTGAATAGATCAAGATAATAAGGCATGCAAACATGTTCCCGAATGAAAAAAATTGCAGATGCCATTTAATCTGTATGAACCATAGTTTAGTTTTGCATGAGTTGAGTATTTTGAAATATACTTCCAACGACCAAGACTGGTTTCCATATTTACAGTACAAGTTATTGCTAAAAAGTAGGCCACAAGCTCATATGTAGTCATCATTGAGTTGGCTAATATTTTGTTTTATTTTACTTTATTTTAGAACAATGCACAAGCAATGCCTTCAAATGTGACACCGTAAGCAAGTGTTATCGGCCTACACTTAAATGCGATGGTGTTGACGATTGTGGAGATAACTCGGACGAAGCCAATTGTTGTAATGCTTCCTTCGATATTTGTTGACTTTCTTCATAAAAGCAATGCATTACGCTAATTTATTTTTGGAACGGAAGCTGATGATTTTAAGAAATGCATTGAGCAAATTTCCGTTATTAATACTACTGACAAACTCGTAATGGCCTTGGTTACCTTTGATTTCTGGTTGACGATTTGAGTAGTCTAAATTGAACTGGGAATTGTCAAATCTGTCAATATAGATACAGTCAACTTTCGTTATAAGGGATGTCTTTATAAGGGAAAAGTTGCGATATGGGACGAGTTTGTCCGTCGCTGACAGATCTCCCAACAATGCAATGCTTAAGAAAAGTGCTTATAAGGGACATTCCTATAAAGGAAAACCCGATATATTGGAACATATATTGGGTACCATGGAATGATAAATCGTGCCCATAAGGGATTTTAATGGACTTAAATCATGTAACCACACTGTGCTCATGATAGGCAATCATAGCTGTTAGCGATTTATATCCAGCAACGTGGAATCCATACACACAGATTCCGTAATTTTGAATGCTCGTACGGCGTGATATTCAATATGTAATTACTTCAACTTGTAATAATTAATAATATTTCATAATGAGCTCAAAATAGTAGGCTATTTAGATTTGGGCTTTAAGTTTGGCAAATTCAACTGTGAAGATTAGAAAATCCGAGTCAAAATAATTAGAAAACCATATGACGATAGATTCAAATCTGAAAACAATTAGGCCATGTGGTAATCCAGCAACGGGAACACATTTATTTAAGTGGCATTCTATTCTACAAATTTCTCGTGAATAAAACTATGAATTGAAAAGTCAAGTTAATGCTGCATGATTAAAAAGAGATTAAAAATTAGATCTAATTGTTTTCTAGCATACACTATAAGGGAATTTGTCCCTAATATGCATATAAGGGAAAGTGTTTATAAGCGACAAAATATTCCAGTCCCCAGAGATTCCCTTATAACGATAGTTGTCTGTATCCGATTCGCTATAATTTAAAAGCTTAAAATCACACAGTTTAGTGACTGTTGACTGCAATTCCTGACTACCGCTTTCAAGCCGTTTTTATATCCCTTGACAATGTCCCCATTTCGGGATGAAAGTTCAAATTGTATGGTAGATGGCTTAAGCAGAAGGAAACTTACTCACCGTTCATTTCCGCGTAAAGTGTTCTAATTTATTATTGTCAGCTAATGACAAGAGTTGGAATATGGTAATACGATGTAAGAGGAAGCTTGGAGTAGGGAATGTCGATTGCAAATGCCCTCACATATATGCCTGCCAAGCTGAATATTCCCCAAATGTCCTCCAACGTGCCATATTTTTGGCCATATTGGCACATTGGGAAAATGCTCTACATTTGGGCATATTTGGCAGGGCATATTCGACATTTTAGGCATTTTCAGCCGGGAATATTCTGCATTTCTGGTAGGAAAAACTCAGTAATACAATCGAGCCAAAAATGCCACTATTCACTATTAAAACGAAATCCTATTAAAGGCGTACATGGCAAGTTTGTTTAAATGTCTTATATTTCGATACTCGCTGCATATCATGCAGACACTTTGTATTGAATTATTGACGAATGCAATTTTGTTGCATTTTGTATAAAGTTAATCTGAAGACACGAGTGATTAATACGTCATCAACAAATCTTCCCAATCAGAACTTTGATGTTGCTCCTCCTTTAGCGTAAATAAAAAATCAAATTTGCTGACCAGTGCTTCAAGATTGGCATAGTTTATTGCATTCCAAAATGTGAGTTTTTTCCAGCAGTAACAATGGTTAGACGTTTTAAAAACTGCAACTCATACAATTGTCTACTGACCAGATTAATTTACATTTGTACTAAAACCGCCGAGTAATCGTTTTTAGTTATAACGATGTGAGCGGGGTACTGTGCAGTAGTAGCAGCGACCAATAACGTCTGGAAAAGGTAGTCGGCCCGAAAATTTGATCGGAATATGCCCAGAATGCCGTATATGCCCGGGAATTGAAAATGCCCAAAATCTATGTATTTGCCCAACGTTGAAAATGCCCAAAATGCCCTGACCTTTTTGGGAAGGCATAGTGCCCAATATGCCATGGCATTTTCAAATCGACAATCCCTAGCTTGGAGTTCACATAATCTTTACTAATTGTAAGATTAACGATTATGTGTTTTTATATTCAATTTCAGCTCATTGCACAAGTGATGCGTTTAAATGTGCCGGTGTAGGAAAGTGCATTCGAAATTCAATCAAATGCAATGGTGTTGACGATTGTGGAGATAATTCGGACGAAGCCAATTGTGGTAATATTTTCTGTTTTATTTCCTACTTACTTCATGTGTACATACAGTGCTCGGCCAATAATTTGCATTATAAGCTAGTACAGATGGTCTCCGCTGGATAACTCCAATGGGACTTCTACTAAAGGGCTGAAATTTTTAGAACAGACAAATAGAGATGTTGCTTATTACAAGCTTAAATCAACTCTCCTGTAAGCATTACTTTACACCATGTTTATTTTTAGGTGTGTTGATAGTACGGGGTTGCTCTTCCGCCAATTTCGTAGAGAATCTTTTTAGCATTGAAACCACCATAAGCAAGAAGTTCTATCAGTCCATCCTTAACAAAAATTTGAGGAATCTTGCAAGAAATTAAAAAATTTCAGCGAATTAATTTTTCAGCAGGATACCGTCCCGAAGCGTACTTCCAAAACTGTACAAGCATAGTCTCAGAGGAGCTACATAAATGTCCTTCTATGAATTACTGAATATCCGAACATGAATGCCATATAAAAAATTTTGGACGAATTTAATCGTAGGCTCCGTGGGGGCCCCCATCCGGTCAATAATAGTCATACGCTGCGTATTTCTTACAGAATAGTGGTCCAGTATTCCACCCAAAAAGACGCAAAAACAAGTATAGCTGGTCCCTAAAAAATTCAGGAACTTAATACGCTCCGTTTTGGGGCCCTGCGCTATTAAAACTAACGGGTGGTGGTAATAATGCAAATTTTTGTTACATCGAATTCTCACTGTTTTTGGTTTTACATTTTTATACTAGTTTAACCCACAAAATCCACAATTTTTCCTTACTCATCTCCTCGCAGCATCTCTGTTTGTAAATTCTAAAAGTTGCAGCCCATTAGTACAAGTTCCGTTTGAGTTATCCACCGGAGACCATTTGTACAGAGTTGTAATGTATATTTGTGGCCAGCGAGTGTATATGTCAAATTAGTTCGAAAATCAATTAGGAGTGGGACTGTTCCGGAATGTTCCAGGATTTCTTGGAATGGTCTGGTCCTTGAGCCTGGACCGGACCATTTTATCTGTTCTCAGTATAGGACCAGGACCATAAGGTTTTGTAGAATGCTGGACCGTAACCATCTGGTCCTTGCAATTTGCTGGAACATGAACATATGTTCTGTTCCTCAAAATAACTCGGACCAGGCCACTAGGACCGAATAGGTTCATAATACGATCACAACATGCAAGAATTTGACAATTTAGATAATGTTTTGAATAAGTTATTTGATTATTTGAAACAAATTGTAAGGTTGTCAGCAAAATGATAATGAATGAAGCTCTGAAAATTTTAATTTTTAAATATTTTCTATTATATTTAGAACAGGAATTTTCACAAATGTCTTCCTTACTAACCAATACTAAATATTAACGTCTCACGGACACAATGAATGATTCAGGAGGCAAGAATGTTCTCCACGGCACGTTGAATGAAAACCATCCTTTGTTTTTCATCCAGCATGTATCGTATCGTCTCTCGATCGTATCATGCTGTAAAAATCAATGTTATTCTATTCGCGGGAATTGGAAATACTTAAATGGTCTTCTACCGATTCTGGTCCGACCGTTTTAAATGTTTGCTGGAACGTTCCAAATGGGCTGGGCCAAGCAAAGGACCAAACATTCTGGTCTGTTCTTTAAGCTGGACCAGGCTTAATTGGTCTATCAAGGTTCTTGGACCAGATACATTTGGTCCTTTCGTAACCAGGGAACAGACCGGAACAGACCATAGAACAGACCAGAACGGACCAAAATTTCTGGTCCGGACCAGAAAAGTCCCATTCCTAAAAGCAATGCATTCCGTTAAAAAAAATTTCTGAACGGAAGTTGGCGTAGAAAGTTTTCAATGCTTTTGATTGAAAGACAGTGAAATAGCCGCTGAAGAAACTTCGCAAGAAAAGTCGCAGCGGTCGTGGATATTGTTGAAAAGCATTGTATGGGATGACATGGAACGATAGTTATTATGTACACTGATCAGCACAAGTGCTCAGTTTTTTTTAGATGATTACAAGTTGTAAAAATCAACCGTTCGGCGGATCGCAGTGTGTTCGTATAACAGCTATTACTTTCTGACAGGTTCTGGTAAGCAATTACTAGTCATTGCTTACATTTCGGGCTGAATGTGTCCATTTTGTGGGACATCGTTCAGGTGTTACGAAACTAGTTTGGGCTTACGGCATCATAATTATTAGTATTTATCGTAGACTAATGACACTATATTACTAGGATTCGTTGTTTAATTTCGCATTACGATATCATTTCGAAATGTGTTACTAACGGGCAAACATTCCTGACAGGTTGACAAGTTCAGTAATTCCTAAAGTACAGATTGAAGGTATACATAGACTTAACATTAAGTTATATACTAATTTGTGCGTTGGCTTTCCAATTTCAGCAAGTTGCGCAAGCAGTGCGTTCAAATGTGGCAACGAAAACAAGTGCATTCAAAATGCGTTCCTATGTGATGGTGATAACAATTGTGCAGATAATTCGGACGAAATCAACTGTGGTAATAATAATGATATTTAAAAGTATTAATAATTGACAAAACACCGTTTCTTGTAAGGTCCAAGAGCTGGTGCTTGTGAGTATTGTTTGAAAATTCTTCGCTGATACATCAGCTTGATTTCTTTGAGAATCAAGATTTTTTTAAAATTGATAACTCAGATGTTACAATTGTATTATTTGAAAGTTTTGACTACATATATTTTTGGAATGCATACGTTAATATCGCCATTGCAGAACAACATTTCAGCCTAGAAATGTTAAACATTTAGATAGAGGGGTAGATTTAATTCGAGTGAAGATAATCCTAGGCTGAAATATGTGAAACTAACCTGAAATATTATCTAAAATTTGCGCGTATGATGTCATGCATAGGAGTAGTAGCAAGAATGTCGATCTATCACATAATCAATAAAATCTCCATGGAGATTTTATTATGTGATAGATCGACATTTTGCTATATATATCAAGAGATAGGGGTAGAGTGAGACGCGGGTTTTGCTTCGAAGGGTGCCAGTGCACCCTTTGGAGAAAAAAAGAGGGCTGAGCGTAGGCGGTGGACACCTGTTGCACTGCGTGGGAAATCCCTTGGCTTTCCTTGCGAGGGAGAACTCAAGGGTTCCCTTTATCATCTGTTTGCGACGCGGGACAGGGATTTTTGGCTTGATTGGGCAAATTTGACAGGGATTTCACGTCTTGTAAGGGATTGTTTTTGGCCAACACGGATTTTGAAAATCGGCGACCTTTTTTCAGCAGGGATTTTGGAAATCGTTGAGGGCCTACCATCATCATCAGGGAAATTCGGAAATAATCTTCCAAGGAGATTAACAAAAATCCGACTCACCGGCAGTTACCTTAGGTAAGTTTATTTATTTTGGTGGGGATATCTCGTCTTGTAAGGGATTTTGTTTTGTCAGAGGGGTTTTGAAAATCGTTGATCTTTTTTCAGCAGGGATGTTTGAAATCGTTGAGGACCTACCAGCACGGAGATAATAGTCAGCAGGGAAATTCAGAAACAATCTTCCAGGGAGATTTACAAAAATCCGACACCTCAAAGTTACGTAAGTATATACCTTACGTAAATTTATATCCCATATACTAATTTGAAAGACGTCGTCTTGATGATGATAATGATGGCAGTCGTCACTTATGTACGTGACATGTTGAAGCATGGCGGTAAAAAATGCTTTGATTTTTATTTTAAAGCATTAATTTTTGCTCGAATGAAATAAATACGAACCGCTATTCTTTTTTAACATTTCTTTTTTTGTTTACTTTAACAGGCTAAAGTTATGGTAACCAAATGTTACTACAACTTAATCCTGTTCAAGTCAACACAAAATAATAATACAATTTAAATTACAAAGCAGAAAAAATTAAAATAGAGAGAAAAGAAATACCGTAATGTTAAACAAGTTACTATCTTGAATATTCGAATATGTGTGGTTAATTCAATTCAACTACCGTTTGCTTATTGAGTAGGTCTTTGAATATTAGTACAGTTTGGTTAATATGATCAGTCATCATCTTTTAACCAGCACGATTAAATTTTAACTTTGGGTAGAAGAGCAAGTAGAAATTAAGAGTAACTTTTTTGTCCGCCAACACATGTCAGACATACAATTCATTAAAATGATGTAGCTATCATGCATTAACAGCGTTCTGGATTATTAAAAACAATTTGACCCTATCCTGGTCCATGGTTAAATAACCAATTTTTGTAAGCTAAGATGGAATGTTTCACGTATAATAATCAAACATTATACAAAAGTTTGAGAACAATTCTAAAATAGTAAAAGGAGAGGCTCCAGTTTTTATAAAACTAATATTATTTTTGACCAAAGTATGTCGCAATGCTGCTAACATGATTTTAAAATATGTGCATATTGGTAGGGGCTCGATACTGGCATTTATACTAGGTATAGGAAAATGTAGGACAATATTTTGATATCATTTAAAGGAAGGATATATGTACTGTGATTCAATTATGCATCTTTGGGTAAAACAGTGAATATCTAGCCATTCCTTATGTAGGTCAGTGACGGTGTACTTTGAATAACATATAAATAGGCAAATAAATAGAAAGGCATTTCTGCATTGAATCTTAGGGACTTTTTTGTTTACCCTGACCGGTCCAGAGTTGAACCCTCTTAAAGTAGGTTTTTTTAAAAAAATACACATCAAATTTTTTAATTTAGGTTTTTTTTTCAAGGAAAGTAATGACAAAAATATATAAAGCCATTAATAAGCGACGAAGTTGGTTTCTGTCACCGATTTTACCTAATCAAAACGGTTTGGAGGTTTGAAGGATCCGTAGCATTTGTTTAAACGAACAACACCCTAAGAACGGCCTGGGTTATAATGTTAAGTTTAATGTTTTTTTTATAAATTACAAATCAATGCAATCCCAGTTTTTCCCATCCATCTTGGTGAATGCTAGTTTAGAAATAATTAGGTACATATGTACATGAGCAGGATTTGTTTTGAAAGTTGGTAATAATTTGCAACTCTGAGCGGGCGCTATCAATTTCGAGAGAATTTCTCTAGTCGGTCCATATTTGTCGCATTAGCGAAAATATTCTTTCAATCAAAATCTCGAAATCATGAATATCAGCTTGAACCGTTCAGTATCCTTCGTCCTATTTTCTTCGGAAAACTATACGTATTATGTATGTATGTATGCATGTAAGTAAGTACGTGTGTATGTATGTACGTATGTATGTATGTATGTAAGTATGTGTGTATGTATGTGGACAAAAAGCTCTGGGATGAAATTCACAAAGACAATTTAACTGTCAAGCTACTTCTAGCATTCCCTACTTTATCGAGCCTTCGTCAATTTTCTCGTAGTAGCTTCGCAAACCTGATATTAATATTTCTAGTGTCTTCGGCAAATGGATTTTCACCTCGTGCAAGCATCTTGTATTTGCGTTGTCGTTAGAAAATTTCTCAAATATCTTTGATGTAATGAAGTTCAAGAATTTTTCTAACGACAGCGTTACTACAAGATACTTGCACGAAGTGAAAATCCATTTGTCGAAGACACTGGAACTGTTACAAATGGATGTCAGAAGCTACTACGAGCAAATTGACGAAGGTTCGATCAAATATGGAATGCTGGAAGAAGCTTGGCTGTTAACTAAATTACCATTTTGACCTTCCACCCAGGGCTTTTTTTAATGTTTTGTTTCCAGGATTAGATGTAGATTTATGCAAAATGTATGTAAATGTATATTACTCATTCGTATTTAGCAAATACTCCGGATTCGCCATGGACAGCCTACCAGAATTGAAGTAAGGGAATAATTCATTATTTAGTTTCAGTGATATATACGTTGGTCCTTGTGCTCTATCCTATCTCTTTTTACATGTTTTCAGCTGCATATTCTTTGTAACTAAAATGTACTTGCATAGCTTGGAATTGTAGCATCAATGTTGCAAATTTAAATCCAATGAAATTATCCTTTTCACTTATTCCGCACAGCGCAGGAATCTCTTGGAGAAAACCTCCACCGAGTTCAGAGAGCCTTTTGTAGAAACCTATTCTGCACCGAGCAAGTGTCTGTTTGGGACTCGCTTCGATATGAAGTGGGACTCGAAGAGACTAATTGCACAAAGTGGAAGGGTTTCCTGAGGACTTAATGAACATAGTGGAGTATAACTCCATAGGATTTATTGTGCACGGTGGAGAGGTGTCCAAAAACTTACTGCCTTGGTTAGATTCATGTATTAATGCTCATGCTTTAGACTTGCATATGTGGAATACTGGATGCAAATTTTATCTCCGATGAAATTATCTTTTTCACTTATTCTGCAATGCGTAGGAATCTCTTGGAGAAAACCTCCACCGAGTTCAGAGAGCCTTTTGTTGAAACCTATTCTGCACCGTGCAAGTGTCTGTTTAGGACTCGCTTCAATGAAGTGGGACTCGAAGAGACTAATTGCACAAAGTGGAAGGGTTTCCTGAGGACTTAATGAACACAGTGGAGTAGAACTCCATAGGATTTATTGTGCACTGTGGAGGGGTGTCTACAGATATACCGAATACATTGGATTTTTGCTGAATGGGAGGGGTGTATGCACATGATAAATAATAAATGCAAGTTAGAAATATTATTTACATAAATCAGTTTAATACTTTAGAAAAATAATTTATACAAACCTGAGATTATGAATTTAATCATTTAAGATTTTCATAATTATTTAACTGGTTTTCGATGCGTTCAATGAGCTCGATATCAGCCTGCTTTTCTTTTCTGATATCTTGTAGAACACTTTGAACGTTGGTAATCTGGTCCAATTCGACAAAATCCAATTCCTCGAGGAACGCAAAGGCGTCTTCGAGTGACAGATCCTTGTTGGTTGAATCAATGCCGTGGTTGTAGTCAATCACTGTTGATGTCTCAACTGGAGGGTTCTCAACTGGTGGGTTCTCAACTGATGGGTTCTCGATCGCATTTTCTGGGGACACTGTATCCTCGTCTAGAGTTATAACCTCGGGTGACCTCGGTGGTTCAACAGGCCCGTCAATGTCATCATCATCACTATCAAGTATGATCACTTCTGGAGGTTCCATGTGGTTGACTCCGGTAGATATAAGATCTTGAAATGTTTCATCAGGCCCGTCAATGTCATCATCACTATCAAGTATGATCGCTTCCGGAGGTCCCATGTTGTTGATTCCGGTAGATATACGACCTTGAAATGTTTCATCAGGCCCGTCAATTTCATCATCACTATCAAATATAATCGCTTCCGGAGGTCCCATGTGGTTGACTCCGGGAGATATAAGATCTTGAAATGTTGGTGATGGCGAGGCCGGTGGCGTCAGCCACACGTTGCTAGACGGAATTTGAAGTAGATTTCCGTCAACGGCACCACGATGTGTCCCATCACTGACCCAAGGCTCCTGAAAGAATGGACATGGGACAGGTGCTGGCTTATTCGAGGTTTTAGGGACATCATCTGAAAATATATATTGTTTTTCGGTTAATAAGTGTGTAAGGGTGACAGCTATATACGGGGAGAAAATTACTAGGATAGCGTACCAGTCCAAGGTCTTTCTAGCCTTGCGTCTTCAGGCGCAAATAGGACTGGTACAATCCCACCGTCTCGAACCGTAACACTATTGACCCTCCGGAAAATGTCATAGTGCTCATTCAGTTCGGGGTAGAACTGGTCTTGAGGAACTGCAGGACAAAAAAATAAAATCTAAGAATAGTTGCTTGATAAAAATATACACAAAAAGGTTGATAAAAATATACACATACATTTAGTTAATTCAATAATGTATAAACAGGTACTTACAATACAAGTACTCATACTGGCGAAGCCAGTAATTCATGGACATTGCTGGACGAAGTTCACAAAACCAGCGGCACTTTGCCGAGCAAAGTCTGCATCGTATGGTGTAGTCCTTGGTTTGTACGACATCGGGGTCGTTGAATTCCCTGGACAGATATTTTAGTAGGCAGGGGATGTGAAACCCATGTGCACATCCAAAGAAGTCCATTTTGGACATAAGCCGATCGGTAGCGATGGTCACGGAGGAAAAATGCTTCCATTGCTGGAAACCGTGATCGTTAAACTGGTCTAAAATGTTATAATGGCTTCTGCCATGGCCTCTTAAAAATGGAGTGTTGATGGGCAGAACAACCATGGTTTCTGCTGAGTGCACTGGGGGCAGCTCCAGATCAACGTTGCAAATTTGACAATTTTCCATGTTTGTTCTGTGAAAACTTTCCTATGAAATTACCACTAAGTGTGTAATGAATAGAGTGACAAAATAAAAGTGACTAGTTAGAATGAAACCAAAATGATGAATGATGAAAATGAACAGTCCGGATTCGGAAAAACACCACGAGAAAGGTCAAATTCGAGGTCAGCATGCTCAATAAATAGGGTGCGCATATAGAATACATTTATAATTTTTAATCCTGCTCATTTATGCGTATATTGTTTTACATGAAACAATGCATTGCATGCTAAATGAGTTTATAGTGGCATTGGAGGTGGCTCCGGAATCGGAACACTCAGCACACGTCGGGGGGTTGGCGGTGATTGCCACATAAAGGTGCCGGTAGTATGCACCATCGTGGAATCGGTTGCATTGTAGTTGGGAATTCTCAACTCCTGCATCTCGATGTTCTCGTTACTCTCGCCTCCCCGGTTGTCCAAAGTTTTCCACAATGGAGTCCTCTGCGATGCGTTCCCCCTTTTCTTCCTCCTTAGCACGCAAATGAGCATGACACCGATCCCGAGCAAGAGTGCAACGGTTGATCCTATTCCTGTAAGTAATAACAACATTCACCAAATATTCTACTTTTGAGTAGTTGAAAAAAGGCAAGTCGTTAAATAACGGCTTTTACCTGCAATTATAGGGACGATGCTCGTTCCTTCCAGCCCTTCTCGTACGCAATCAGCCAGGTCGAGGACTATTTTGATTACGTTTGAGTCAAGTAGCCCGGGATCGGATGTGCAACAGAACCGATTGTCCTCGGTCTGTACATAATACATCCCGTCTCTCACGCACGTAGTGCATCCCTCTGTTAAAACGCAATCTACAAAAAAATGTAGAAAATAATTATACTGTGAAAATTGGTAGCACAAAACAGTTAAAACGAGCTTTATATTTACTTTCACTCACCGTCACTCATTGTTGTCTATGAATGGATCCAGTTGAGAATGAAATGATTAAAAATCTCAACTGTCTTATTACCATTGCAAGTGCTGACGCATTTGGGTAACAAGATACTTTTAAAAATAGTCATAGTTTCCAAGTCGGTATCAGTTGTTAAAGAGTAGTCACCCACGATGGAGACCAAAGGAAGAAGCGATGAGTTGTCAGAATTGATGTATAATTCTTTGTCAACTTTAGTTAGTAAAATTATAAACAAAAAAATGATACGACCGGGTTTAAGGGTCTGGAAAGCAGGGAGGAGTGGAAAAGTAAGCTAGTAGATATACTGCTAGAGCACTCGATGGAATAGTTCCCCCCTCCTTGGTTTGTATTCGGGCTTCCTAGATGCGCCAGTCTAATAGCATTTATTTATCCTTGAACCTTCAGTGACCATGCATTCTAATGCAGGTGCATGATGAGAGCTTAGATTCAGCATAGTTCTCACGGTTTATCCCCTTCCTCAGCTGAAGACTCGGTTTCACAGATTTTCTAATGACCTTTAAAGCGTTCTTGACCCCTTGATATTATGCATCAACCTGGACGGTGAGAGCGTTAATGTTGATCTGTTCTCATGACCTTTTCACACATGCATGCGTGTATGTATATGTTACGGGTAACGTCTTTACACACCTGTCCAACGCCAATTATTATGCATTATGATCTAGTTAGATTATGGGACCGTAATTTTTAACCGTTCACACGATCTATGCGCTCCTCCAGTAAATCCCGGGTATAAAACGAGCGGGATCCGGCGTTTGGATCATTCACTCTTTTTCAACAACCCACTCACTTTCTCTCTGTCTGACAACATGGCCGAATTTTCTCTCACCAAACGCTTCGAAGGGGAAGATCAAAAGCGTGATCCAGAACTGCTTAGGTTACGTCCAAAGTTGAAAAACTATGGACGATATCACTCAGTTCCCCAGCCGGATGAAAATCCGGACTGCACTACCAGTTGGACATTCTATGAACATCCTGCTGAAGCTTACATGGTGAGTATATATAATATTGACACTCGATTAATTAAATTTAAAACTGATTTTTTAAATTGGCATTTGCAGATCGATTTTGACATTGTGGCTCGGCTAGCTTGGAACCGATACCATCGCTGTTACTTCTACTACTTTGGGAGAAAAAACAAGGCTGGGACCGTGACAACTGTCAAATTTTCTCAGTACGAAGGAAGACTAATCCTGGATTTTGTCTCTCGCGTACTTGACCAGATTGCTGCCCATCCGGAGCCCGGAAAACATTTCACCGACCTTATTCCGTTCTTCGACACCAACCCAACTCGAGCACACGTTTCCATCAGGCATGACCATCGGGCTGAGCTGTGGACTGACCCTGACCTTGAGCTGGATACAGTCCGCGTTCGGCTGGTTTTCAACCGCGTCAGTGGACAGTACGCCATTCTTATGAACAACAAAGTATCAGACGTAGTTTCGAAGCGGCTTAAGAATTGGCAAGGTCCACAGATGACTTTAGCTCTGCCTGCTGTCAGAAATTTGGAAGCCTATCTTTCTGAAGTCTCCGTGCCTGCTTTGGAGCAGGATACTCAACAAGAGGAGACGTCCTGAATATGGAATTGTGTGTACACATTTTTGGTATGTATATTATAAAATTAAAAAAAAATGTAATACCACTATTGCTATTGTTTGTAGTTTAGAAATGAATATACAATTGCCTTTATGCACCCTAGTCATGTATTTAATTAACATTCTTACTTATATTCATAATTTATTATAATTGCGAAGTGTGTTTGTGCAAAAAAAAACAGTAATAAAACCTCCTCAAAAACAAATTTATATGTGCATTTATTGATTTCATATGCATAGTCATGTCATGAAAATCTTGCAAAGATAATGCAAAATTGGGTTTTCAACATTTCTTTTATTCAAGTTTAAAATTGTACAATACACATTATTCTTACTTACGTAATTTGTAGTGTCCGAATGGGAGAGAGAAATTGTAGTCATTGGGATCGGGGTACACACGATATACATCTAAGCAATGAAACCCTAATTTATTTACAGTAATATTATACAATTTGTGTTTCAGACTGCGAATGTAACTGCAGTCAACATAGAAAACTTTGTTAGATTCGATCACGGATGTGTATTTTGCATGGTTGAACGACTTCAAAGCAGCAGACGGAACTCCCTTGCACTTGAGTTCTTCAGCTTGGTCGAAATACAAAATACTGTACTGCTTGCTCTTGATAGTGACTATCTGGCAAATATCCAAGGATTCTAATTTCCAAAGACCTGCTGTTCCAGCAGATTTCGATCGTAAATCAGGGAATTCTGGATACAGTTTAAAAATTTCATGACATCGAGGCAGCTTTGAGAAATCAAAAAAATCTTTGTGGTCGACAATGTCTTTAAACAAAGAGTTGTTTGGGTCTGAAACAAGAGCAATACAGGAATCGGTATCAACGTAAAGATTAGAAATTCGTCCGGGAAACACTTGTTGTAGTTGCCGATAGTAGCCGTGATAGAATATGACTTTGGCGAGATCCAAGCACGTCATCCCGGATTGTATGATATTATTCAAGACAATCTCCTTTGGCGAAAGCATAACCATGCTAATATTTTCCGTTATGGGTACAAAGTCAACACACCGAGGGTCACTGACAAGTTTTCGGGATTCAGCCTTGGATCCGCAAAATTTTACTTTGACGTTTCCTTTGTTAGACTGTAAAGATTTCCCGAAAATTCCATTCGAAAGAATTTTGTACAGTGCCCGCTGGGATTCGGTTTTCGATGATTTGCGCTGCTCAATGTTGAACTCAATGTAAGGCTTAAAATAAGCCTCTTCATGAAAACTAATCCCTGCATGTATGTCGAGCAATTCCATGCCCATATTTAGGTAGAACTGAAGAGCTTTATAATGGACTACGTATTCAATACGATCCCCGCAATGAAGCAAGAGTCTTGGTTCGCTTGTAAACGAGCGAACCAGACCAAGGGATTCCATCGTTTCCTGCTGCCCAGACGACAAATCGGAAATACGAACCTTTCGTTTTTCCGGAGCTAATGGCAAACACTCAGTTTCATCCTGTAGTTTTTCAGGGTAGCGCAAACTTACATTCAGAATATACCCAGTCTCATTGTCTCCATCATACGTTTTCCAATTAATGTTTTTCAAACTGTCTACGCTTTCCCACTTGTAATCGGAATGAGGGAATTTTCCCAGCAGAGCTGTGGCATAAAGGGAAACCTTATCGTTATAGAGAATATGTGTACGTTCTTTGGTAGGATCAAATCCCAGCGGAGAGCGTTCACAATTGGCGGTGACAATTTTGCGAGTGCAGAAAGCCATTCCACCTCTTATTCCAGATGTAATCATGTCGAGCATGTTTTTGTCGGTAATATATTCTATCTTGGCTTTGGTAAAAGATAAAAAACACTGCCATGAATATCCAGATACTGTACATACATAGGTTGGATCTAATCCATACGAAACAAAACAGTTTCTCCTAAAGTTTTCCCAAATCACTCCCAGGAGTACCGTGTCGATTATGGTGTACGCTCTTGTAAACTGTTTAAAATCTCTGATTTGAAATTGTTCAATTAAAATCTGAATTTTCCCCCATTCTTCATTTGTAATTGATTCCTTCTTCAATTCGTTGTCGAAATGCTCCCGTCCCGGGATGGGACGTCCAATTTCTAGCTTCTCGGGTCCCGAAAGGTATGTATATGGATAAGGAAGCTTCTCAAAAAATATTGATGTGTCTTTAGAACCAAGGTAATCCAGGCCGGGGAAAAGGTATGGCAAGCAGTCGTTAACTAGACTTGTTGTGCTTGCATTTTCAATTTTAAGACCCGCAGCCAGTGTGCTTAAACTGGAGTTCAAAAACTGGAACGAGTCAATAAAACGAACCTTGACCTTTCTCTTGCCGCACGACTGCTTTGCACTTGGAGTATAGTTTTCGTCGTACTTTGATTTTAATTCTGGAATGTACATATTGCTGGCGGTTATTTCTATCTGAACTAGTTTCTCACCACCTTTGCTTATGACGTTGACATCATGTGGGCTGAAAAATGGCGAATCCAAATTTTGTAGTAGAAGATGAAAGTCGAATCCAGATCCATTGTGGCATACACATACTAAATCGTTTTTAAACTTAATTTTTAAATTACAACTCTGACATAATGTATGAAGATAACGCCCACTTTGGTGACAGTGGTGATACGTTTTTACAACTTTCTTCGTAGTCCTATATGGTTCGTCTTCATCAGATGCATGGGTTTCATTTCTACTAGAACAAGTAAATTCGCGGCGACAAAAGTCGCAATGTTTAGCAGCATTATGACGCTCAAGGTCTTCATCAGATGGTGTGACAAAATTATTGACTGTCCTGATATCGTTTAGCACATTTTTCGCGTGATAGAAAACACGTTCAAAGAAATGATGGACCGGATCGGGACCGTCGTAATACTCACAGGCAACAATTTTTGATTGCACTGTCGTGGTATAAACTAAGCATAATGCATAACTTGCTGCCTGGAATTCACTGTTGAGTGTAGTGCTCGCGCCTTTCTTTTCATTTAAAGACGATGAAAATGTTTCAAAGTCCCAATACAACACATAAGGGTACGGCAATGTCATTTCGAGTCTTTTAAACTCCAAGCAGTCGCCTTTCTTGGGGAGCCTTTCTTTAATCTTGCTCACACTTTTTGAACACGAATGAAACATTAGGGCTGAAGGTGATTTTAAATTTCGAAAGCAATGGTCACAAATAAACACTTTTCGCGGACTTTTGTTACACAAGAATTTGTTTATATCTGTAATCAAAACAAAGTGTTGATCGTCATCACTTCGAATTAAAAACAAATTAATTGTTCTTGGCGAGACGTAGTTACTTCTTCTCATAGGAATGACATCCCCGTCCTCATGTGTGAGCACATTTATTTTAACATTATTGCTTTCCTCAAACAATGGTATAGTTTTATATACATCTACTGGACCGTTAATACAATCTGTCTTAAGCAGATGAAAATACTTTGTCCACGTATTGTGATTTTCCAAGTTTCGATTTTTGTAAAAATTTTCTTTATTAAATGCTATCTGATCGTCGCGAAATAATGCAGCAGCGACGCAGTACAGAAAACAATTGTCGTCATTGTTTTTAAAATTAACAATCCCCTTGCGCTTCTCAAAAGGCATGGGCAAATATTTTTTCCCAACACTATTATAAAATAGTCTAGCTTCAGCCATTTTAATTTCAAAACTGTACATGTATTTTATATTCCACCCACTCCCATGACTTAAGAAGTTATTCTTTTTGTCAACAATATCAGAAGCAGCATGCACTAATATATATTCTATCTTACTTATCCATTCTAATTCGTAGTGCATTGACTTGAAATATACTGTTGCTTCGTGTAATTGCAAATTGCCCTCGGAATCTTTAGATTCCTTTTCCATTTTTATCCCCATGCCAATTTCTATTTTAATGAGGCCATGTATTTTAAACAAGTCAGATAAAAAGGTTATTGCTGCCGGAGCCACTTCTTTAAACGCTGACTCTATGTCCGGAGCAGATATATGCTTGTTGTATTTATACAACAGCATACTGCCTAAATGAGAACGGGAAAGTTCGGAAAAATTGGACATATCAGGTTGCATGTATGAATCAACATGCCCACGTCTTGAACCGGGGCATGGACACACATGCTGTCCTTTGACTCTACAGTAGTGATCACAGTCACCACAAAAATGAATTCTCTCCAAATGCGACTCGAAATTGATGCGAGATCTACTGAAGAACCCACACGGCGTCATTGGACATCGTAAGCACTGTAATTAACAACGCATAATTTATCAATATTCGCGAGTGAAAATCTGACACTCAGCGATTATCATTACGGTACTTACATATCCCCTTTCGCCAGTGCGAATTGGACTTGGCTTGTCACTCGTCTCGTTGCTATCCATTATGCACGGAAGGAGAGAGTATGACAGGTGTCTGGTTGCGAGCGGCTCTCCACCGAAAGTAATAATCAGTGAAGAACTTCACCAGCTTTAGCCCCGCAATGAGGACAATGCATACGCATATAGCTAGAGAGAGAGAAAAACAAGTTAGCATATAGCATGTCTAGAGCATATATCTACTAGCTTACTTTTCCACTCCTCCCTGCTTTCCAGACCCTTAAACCCGGTCGTATCATTTTTGTTTATAATTTTACTAACTAAAGTTGACAAAGAATTATACATCAATTCTGACAACTCATCGCTTCTTCCTGTGGTCTCCATCGTGGGTGACTACTCTTTAACAACTGATACCGACTTGGAAACTATGACTATTTTTAAAAGTATCTTGTTACCCAAATGCGTCAGCACTTGCAATGGTAATAAGACAGTTGAGATTTTTAATCATTTCATTCTCAACTGGATCAATTCATAGACAACAATGAGTGACGGTGAGTGAAAGTAAATATAAAGATCGTTTTAACTGTTTTGTGCTACGAATATGCACAGGTATAATTATTTTCTACATTTTTTTTGTAGATTGCGTTTTTACAGAGGGATGCACTGCGTGCGTGAGAGACGGGATGTATTATGTACAGACCGAGGACAATCGGTTCTGTTGGTAAACCGTGAGAACTATGCTGAATCTAAGTTCTCATCATGCACCTGCATTAGAATGCATGGTCACTGAAGGTTCAAGGATAAATAAATGCTATTAGACAGGTGCATCTAGGAAGCCCGAATACAAACTAAGGAGGGAGGAATGTAGTGTGAGAACCGTGCTCAACCTCAGTTCTCATAATATAGGTTCATTATAATGCATATACACTGAAGGGTCAAGGTCGAATTAAACGGACAGGTGCATCTAGGAAGCCCGAATACAAACTAAGGAGGGGGGAATGTAGTGTGAGAACCGTGCTCAACCTCAGTTCTCATAATATGCGTTCATTGGAATGCATATACACTGAAGGGTCAAGGTCGAATTAAACGGACAGGTGCTTCTAAGGAACCGAATCATTATTGAGGGGGAAATCATGAGAACCAATCTCGACCCTAGTTCTCATAATATGGTTTCATTAGTATGCATAAACTTAATCGAAACGTTCACCCGTGAAAACTCGTAAAGCACTCGAAAATAATTTCGCCGTGTGTAATTTCTCGCAGTTTGGCGATGAACCTCTCCCGTTGATCTACTGAATATATCATCATGGATTGCAGTCAAGTCAAGCGATGCAATTTATCTCGATGCTCGCCAACACCATTGGAAGTTCCATCTATTCCATTGAGTGCATTGAGTTTACAACAGAGAGTAATACTGAACATTGTCAAAACCCATCTTCGTCAATCGTCTGAAGATCAGCTGGACAACCCGATTCGAGTTATCGTGTTGGGCAGTGGAGGAACAGGCAAGAGTGAAATTTGCTCGCATTTGAGATTCGAGCTGGAAAGTCAAAAGCAAAAGTGTCAAGATTTTGAATTTCTGATGGGAGCCTATACTGGTATCGCAGCAAATCAAATTAAAGGTGGAACTATACATAGATCCTTCGGAATTCCTTCGTTCGTCAAGCACGATGATCATGACGCATTTGTAAGGAACATTGATCTTAATAGTGACCGAGCGCTATATCTGAGACGAGTGCAGTTTATTGTTTTCGACGAGATGAATTTCATCGGACAGAGAATGTTCTACCTTATTGACAGTCTTTTGAAACACGTTGATCGGAGGTACAGCCATTTACCATTTTCGGGCAGGTCCGTCGTTTTACTCGGAGATATATTTCAATTAGCACCGGCAAACGACCGAGCAATATTCACCCCTGCGGGTAAAACAAGTCCTAAATATGCCCAAGAAGCGTTCCAGCTGTACAGAAAATTTGACACTCATGTCTTCATAATGCGAAAACCATTTCGTCAGTTGGGAAACTCGCCGGAACAAGTCAGGTTCCAGAAATTTCTGGAACGTCTCCGGCTGTGTGAGATCACAGAACTGGACGTGGAGTATGCTCGGCGAAGACTTGCATCCGAATTACCATTTGAGGCGAAGAGGAAATTTGATCTTTCTATCCACGCATTTCCGAAACGCAATCAAGTATTTCATCACAATATGTAATTTTTTCTCGTAAACTGCTAAACATAGACTAGTTATTTAGTTTGAGTAATAATCCCTATTACTGATTCAGGAAGATGCTGAGGAAACTGTACCCAGAAGAAAACCGGGTTAGAATTAATAACGGCGATGAAGTTCTAGAACTTGCGATCGGATGTCCCGTCATTCTTCTTGAGAATTTATGCGTCTCATCTGGTCTATGCAACGGATCCCGTGGGACATGTAAAGACATTGTATATCAAAACGGGAATGTGAAGTGCATATTAGTGGACTTTCCCGACTACAGTCCCAACGCATCAACAAAATCCGGAAATGGAGTTCAGATCTACAGAATCAAGCAGTCGAGGTATATACCGCCAATGGGGAAGTTTGTTCATATAAAACGCTTTCCTCTCGAATTATGTTTCGCTTTAACCGTGCACAAACTGCAAGGGCTCACACTCCCGTCCGTTGCCTTTTATCTGGGACAAGAACAAGTTTCCCCTGGAATAGACTATATATGCTTCTCAAGAACAAGGTCAGTCGACGACATACTCATTTTGGACAAGCAACTACCATCCCATCGGTTGAGGGGAGATAGGAAGCCGAGACTTCAGATTCTTGAAGAAGCAAGACTTGCGAAATTCGAACGGATTGGAGGATCAAGCATAGACTGTGTAAATATGAGATCGTGGGTCGGCTGAAAATGCTAAAATATGTGTAAATGCGTAAATATGCTAACCAAAAAACAATAAAACCCCAAAAAACGAATTGAATTCTAGAAAATTTATTCAGATCATATTGCATTTTACAATTTCAACTTATACTGTTATAACCATAGAATCGAGTCGCATACTTTGGCATGCAATTCTGCTTTCCACAATCTATAGATATAAACTTAGAAATATTGTTTACAAATTTCCGCACCATTGCGTCATTAGATTTTGATCTAACCTTAAAGCTACTCATAAAGTTTTCATAACTTAGACCAATTATTCTTAGATAGGCAAAGTATACACAATATTGACCACAAACATCAGAATTAATACTTTGCAGTGAACGGCAGTTTTCTGCAATGACGTTTTTAGCGGGCCATTCAATGTCTTTATAAATCCGAGGCGGTAGACCATACGAGTCGAACCACTCAGCATCGTTGATGCTATGCACGAACCAGCTGACCCAGTGCCAGCCTGGCTCATCAGCTCGGTCCGTATTTTGTATAACAACATACGGATAGGTCGAATTTTTCGTCAACGACCTCAACGTGTCTGCGGACGCAATGTAAAAGGGTATTTCGTTTTTGGGAAGTAGACAGGCCAGAGCCTGGTAAATTTCACTGCTATTCATGGTTAGTGATCAAGTATCACTCTTTTATCAGCATCAATTTCCAGGACACTCTGATACTGACAGTAGACAATGACATTTATGTTCTTGTCCAACGCGGTCCTGAATTTAAGCGATACTTTAAGCTGTCCTCGTTTGTTGACACTGAGAAAGTTCCCAGAATTAGGCAGTAGCTCAATTGCCACAAGACAGTTGCCTGTACAAATGAATTAACCTTTTTAAATTTCACACTCCAGTTTTATGAAAACGTGTTTCTAAAAAATGTTAATTCATATGTACCTTTAGTGTAATTGTCGCGTTGGATACCGTTGGACAACAGCGAATTAGCAGCAGTTTTTTCAAGCGTCCTGAGTCCAAGCAGAAAGTCATCTGACCCTAAGAAGCTTCCGTCAGCTTGCTTTTGCTTAAAACTCAAAGATAGATCCCTGTACTGGAGAGAATCTCCATTCCAAGTAATAGACATCTCAGACAGGTTTTTGTCGACGAAATTGAACGGGGATTTGTTCAGTGATCCCATAAATCCATCCGAGTTGACCATGCCAATGACAATTATTTTTGGAATTTTTCCAATAACAAGAGAATCAGTAGTTACATAGCTGAGGCCTGATGCTACCGTAAACGTTTTGATCTCAGCATCATTAGTAATGTACTTGAATGTATTCCCGCGGGCTAGTTCAGCCCGGTGCATATCAATGATGGGCTTAGAAACAACTTTCTTAGATCCATAGAAAACCGCATCCGTTATTT
Organism: Allacma fusca; assembly: GCA_947179485.1. Lineage (NCBI taxonomy): Eukaryota > Metazoa > Arthropoda > Collembola > Symphypleona > Sminthuridae > Allacma > Allacma fusca. The sequence goes on along the minus strand of OX359246.1, from coordinate 56,836,068 downwards.
GGTACTTGTACGGAACCCCGTTAGTACCGGCCTTCGTTGTTGTACTGCATTCAAGACAAAGTTCTGGTTGTGCACGTCTCAGTACAATTCGTATATGACTACCAGCTGGTATGTATCGCGGTTGTGTAAAGATACTTCCTACGAGCTGTCCGACCACTTGGAAGGGCTGGCTTTTTTTCGACATGTCAAATCTAGCCTTCCACCCGGGATCTGAAGCAATAAATACTTCCGGTGTCACATTCGGATACCACAACTCGTTCTTGAGTCGTCCATCTTTTTCCTGAGGGCTTGCACTCAACAGACGTTGCATGTATCCAATCCATGGATAAAAATTAGACGTATCGGAAATCAATTGCCCATTTAGATAAATCTCCAGGTTGCTAAACATTGTCTGAAAGAATAAGTTGCACGGGGCGACAAGATCGCGCGCTTCATCGCATAGAGTGCCATCCTGATTTACAATTCGACAAGTAAGAGATATGAAGCTGTCTAGCGGATCCAGATAGCCAGACGTATCCAAAGTTATTTGAAATTCCAGAGGATTAAAATCTTCCTTTATGGAGACGAGAGGAAATGCCTGGATAAAGTCGCTACTCAATTGAGTCGAAATATCAGTGGGCAGTAGGTCAAAAAGGGCCAACTCAGATCGAATGCTCTCTGTTGACCCTTCATAGACCGTAGCCCCTCTCTCAAAAACGCTATTTAAATCCATTGGACTATTTCACACACCGACGGTTCTTTCGTTTTCTTCCTGCTCCTAATTGCACGCGTTTAATATTCTTCTTCTTAGTTCGTCCACGCTTCTTTTTCTTATGTGACTTTCTTCGTCTCCTACCCAATCCCAACTGAACTGGTTTTTGAACTGTACGCCTTCTTTTCCTCTTTCCTTTGCCCGTTTGCTCCTTTTTCTTCACACCAGCTGATCTCTTTAGGGGGATGAGGTAAGAAGACGCCTCCGGATTTAGACCGCCAGTCGCCATTAAATTAGTGCTTACACTTGCTCCTCCAACTTGGTTCTGACCACCGGGTTCTAGGACACAAGCTTTATCATCACACTGGACCTGTCTCATACTTTTGGTCGAATGTGAAGCGTCACTCCTGTTGTAGTTCCTCCGAAATTAATAGGACTCAATGATTCGTCAGCAAAATCTACACGAATCTGATTTTGCTCCTCGCCGTGCAAAGGCAAATAAGACACTGGGGAAAATTCGTGCTCGCATTCTGAATTATAATCATGGCTTAGTTTTAGCTCCTTAAGTAGAGGGATACAACGGTCTTCATATGTCTGATTCTCAATCAGATTTGAAAGAACCAGCAGGCGATTTGCCTGACCCGGAGCTGGCGTTGGTACAGGAGGCGGGATTTCCTCCTTTTCATATTCATCTTCCTCTTGCTCCTCAACTAGTTCGCGCTTTGCCACATACCTCGAACCGCTCTTAAACACATGATTCCGAGATATTCCAAGGTACTTGACCAGGGAAAGCGGCAAAACGACTTCAACGTCGTTCGATACTTCGCTCATGACAATGTCCCCATTGTCGTAATGAAATTTCACATTATTCAAAGGATATACATATTCGGAGAAAGTATTATTGAGTTCTTGTAATACGTCTTGAAGCGCCATCGACGCAGGCTCTTTCATGTACAAGTTCATAGGTACCGATCTACGAACTTTATATATCAGAATATCTGTCTTTCCAATTTTATTAAACATAGCTTGGTCGAATGGAGCCTTGGAAACGTAAACACTTCCCGAGTAGAACGTGTCGTCGGTAAACCCTAAGCAATTTGCAATCTTTGTAGGGAAAACTATATGATTGCGATCATTATATGCTCCCAACTTGACAATAATCGAACATCGAAAGGCACTGTCCCAGACAAAGTCTACAATCGTCTCCAAGAACTGTTCGAGCTTAGATTTCACTTTCATAAAATATTGCACATAATCTTTATCGTTAAGTTTCTTTAAAACAATTAGGTTGTTATGCTGTTGTTTAACCCCAACCCGATTTAAAAAATATGTTTCCCTCAAAAATTTGAAGTCGAATATTGTGTTCATCGGAGTTTTGACAAATTCGGTTTGATCCAATATAAAGTCCCCAGTTGTTGATCCGGATGCGAACAGTTTTCGAGTGAAGCCCAAGACTTTTGCAAAGTCAGTCGACAGATACAAGTAATCATACGCCTTGCCAAGTTCTGGGTTGATAAAGATAATCATTTTGTTTGCTCCCTCAACATAAGCGATGCCCATGTTTATTTTGAGCGCCGCATATTTATTGTTAAATTGAGTTATGAATTCGTTAATATTAGCATCCGTCTTCTTAAATTGATACGATGTTTCAACGGGCGGTACGTAACCAGGGTACAACGGACCAATCGGAACAGCAGACATGTGAATGGGAATAGACCGTTTGACAACTCGTCGTCGTTTCCTTGTAAGACGCAGCTGAGGTTCGCTCGTTGCGACTTGCGGGATACTTCGTAGACTTTCCAGCATTGTTTTACTCGGTTTGTATCGAAGCTTTAAAAGTCCAACTTCATATTTTCCCCTTGGACGATTTATTGGGTTGGGCAACTGATGTATAATTGAAGACTGTGACAGATCATTCGAATTTGTTAGGACAATGTAGTGGTCCAGTTCATTATCCTGCTGAACAAATCGCGCGTTTCGTTGAGGGTACATTTTATTCATCTGTTGTCAATTCGAACGACAAATTGTGAATGACGTCGAATATATATGGAAATCTCTTTAATCCGTCTTCTTAACTAGACTTAGCTCAGGCGCATAAAAACTCGCATTTAACTGTTCGGAATTCATGTCGGCTAATCGAAATGTATACGGGTATGTATTCACAACCTGAACAACTTTAAATAGTTCTCTCGAAAACGATTCCTTATACCCCTTTTCAAATATCATTTTTATCCGAGAAATACGAACCACATCACCTACTGAGTACTGTGGAGGCTTTCTTGGTCTTTTTGTCTCTTCTAAATACGTCTTGTATATGCGCTCCCACACCTCATAAGAATTTCTAGTAGTCACATCATTTGGAGCTATACCAATAGATCTGTGTTTCGTAGCATTATATGCTCTTGTAAAGTCTGGGAGTACTTCAACAATTCTTTTCGTGTTTTCCATCGTCATGTATCGTTGAAGCTTTGTAAAAAGTGTTCTAATGAATCTTTCGCTCATACTGGCTTTCATAGGCGAATGGATATTATACAGTTGTACTTGACTTGCATTGAGAAACTTTCCAAATGCAGCTGACATAAATTCAGTTCCCCTATCTGTATATAAGTACACAGGTGTAACTCCCGACTCCGCAAAAACGGACTTGAAAGCTTTAATCATCGAGTCTGAATTCTTGTTTTTCAACAAGCGTGTATACGCTTTTCTCGAGAAAGCGTCAACCACAACCAGAACAAAGTGATTGCCACTGTTTGACTTGGAAAGTCCAGCCAAATCTTTCAGATCAGCTGTGAAAATTTCATTTATAAAATTAACCATAATTTTCCGTCTTGGAAACTTTTTTCTGGCTTGCTTGTGCAATGAAAATGTATCCAGAGCTCTCAGCTCTTTTGCAACTTCATCCTTGTCTGCAAACTCTTTACGATTTTGAAAAAAACTACTTAAACCAGAGAATGACCCAGATAATTTCTGATTCAAGTACGTCTTTTGTATTTCCGATCTTTCTTCGTCAACTTTCCTCGCTTCCATTTTTTATTTCTCTTTTTCCCTTTGCCAACTTGCTTTCGCGGGCGCAGTTTCCGACCAGTTTTCTCAACAACGTCTGGACCAGGAGTACTTAGATCTTGTCTGTTTTTGCTGGATTTTATTTCCAAAGGGTCAACTATTTGATCACCTTTTTCCTTCTCACCAAAGGACACATCATTCCCGAACGTTTTCCATTCTGGTTCCAATATATAGTTCTCCCCTTTGTGAAATCTGCAGCAGCATAATTGTAGGTGTTGAGATTTTCTTTTTCGAGGTAATGTTTTGTCTTCAGTCTGTGTATGAGTTTTGGTGACATCCGAATTAGTCAAAGGCACTGTCACAGGTTCATTAAGTGTTTCCTGATCAGTGTGTGCATTCTCTGTAACCGGAACATCGTTTAACTCAGTAGTCTTTTTGCTATCATCTTTGTATAAGCTCATTAGTTTTTCGTAAAGCTGAGGTTCGATAACTTTGTAAATTTGCGCCATGATTATTCATACAACATGACACTAGCAAATTCGTCCTGTAGAATTCGAGAAACAACAGTACACAAAATTTTTTTAACTTCGGCCTTTCTTCTCGTCAACGCCGTCCTTAATGATTTAGAAGATTCGATTTCTTTCAGTACACTACTAACACACGTTCGCCTTGAGTTACTGAATATAGAAAAATTCACAAGACATTCTGTAACAGCACTCAGTTGCCGGTCCGATGCTTGAACAAGCAACTTTGTAAATAATTTGTTTTTAGCTTTGCACAAAGTATATAAGAACTTAAAGTTTTTCTCAAGTTTAGTCGCCATTATTTCGGACCATATACTTCTGTATCAGGGGTAGCATATAATGAATTTCTCACAAAGAAAACGTATTTCTTATGCTTCGGGTGCAGGTCCAGTATAATATAGCTATACTCTTTACCTATGACAGCCTTTCTGTATGCGTCGACCAGGAAAGATACGTTTCCGGGACAAACCTGACGTGCAATTGTCGATACTATTGATCTGTCCCTTGCAGAGTCAAAGTAACACAACCACTGCGTATTAATGGATAGCTCCCGAAGGTTTTTATGATAGAGGTTTTGTAATATCACTATTATAGAGACCCCTCGGTGATGCGAATGTTTTGTAAAAAAGTTTGTAATAATATCATGAGCTTGTCCTTTCCCCAAAGAATCAATCTGATCGTCTACAACAACTAGGCTAGGGTTAGGCGCAGATTCAATGTCTTCTAACCGCTTAGTAAAAGTAACGTCAGGATCAGTTTCCTGAATTTCGTAGAAGGATGGTTGAAAGTCGGAATATACGTACAGGACCTTTTGTATAGGTTTATCAAACACTTTGTTTCTATTCCGTATTATATCTAAAGTCAGGCGGGTTTTTCCACTTCCCGTTACGCCTGCAATAATGCAGGTAGACGGATGTGCTATTGCAAAATCCACACTGTCCATGCTCTCACTATAAGTTTCATTAGCATACTAACATATTTTACGTTCATATATGTCATATATATACACTTACCGTTTCCTCTTAATTTCTTATGACTTTATTTAATACATGAAAATACATTTTTCTGATTTTTTTTGTTTCAGCTACAGGACCTTCTGGGAACAGGAAAAACTCTTTGACATGAACGTCAATGCGTTTTTGTGTAGATTCAAAATTGAGAATGTACTGCTTCCTGTTCAAAAACCCACCACCGAACAGTGGGGAAAAACCTTCAACGAACTGAAGGAAGATATGTTCCGAGAGTTGGGCGGTGATGTACCCGCACTTGTGATAGACACAAGTCAAAAGTTTGATGCGTCAAAATTCACGGATCGGAATTTTTCCATCAAATCTTTGCGGAAGTACCGGTTCGCTAGGTTCATCAAAACCCTCCAATTCAAAGAATATGGAGAAAAGACTCTTGACTTCAAAGGAGTCTACTATGATAAACTCAATTTAGTTAGTGATGGTACGAATTTTATATTTCCATACAAATTACTTGTATTGCGATCCAACGAATCATTACGTACCATGCAAAATATGTAATATAAATTATTTGAATTGTTTTCATTAGTGGAAGGACCGTACAGCACTTCGGAGCTCAAATCCGCGAGTTCGTTTTCCGCTGTTACGAGTTCCACTACACTAGGTTGCCTTGATGTGCATATTTCGTCTTGCACAGGCACCGATATGGAGGCGGCTCTCGTTGAAGATCCGTCTCCAGGTGACCTGTCGTATTTGTCAGGACTTGATTACATGCATCCACTGAATCCGTGCGGGATTGAATCAGGGATGAGCTTCCTGATGTCTAAGACGTTTGGACATCAGCGTAGTGTTTTGACACACTTACCAGCGGACTACGTTTCTCCATCTCATTACAATGAGATGTGTAAGTGACATTTGATATAAGTCACTAATTTATATTCCAGTTTAATCCTGAATAATATTTTTTATTATCATTATTATATTAGTGTGGCCCGAAATTGACTTTATTGTCACTGGAACTGACAACCATCCCAATAAACTTCACATTGTTTTTGGATATGGCCTGGTCAATGTCAAACGACTGCAACTACTTCGCGTTGCAATGATTGACATTGAGCGCGCCTTTCCTCCACCTCGAACTGTTGGGAAAAAACAAATTCATCCAACAGAATGCGATGCATGGATGATGTCGAAACGGTTTCTATTAACCCTTCGCACATTGTTCATGCTTCGTATTCGATTCTACATTGTCTTTCAAGGTGTTGGACAAATACTGATAACTAGACCCATGTGTTGCAAAACCACATTGGGTCTGACCAAATCTTCAAGCTTTGCATCCAGCTATCTGGATCTGGTAATTATAAGTCGCACTAAAAAGACTATATTTCCTATGACTTAATCAGTATTGTTATTTATGTATGATCATTTGGATTTATAGTCATGGTTTACTTGTGATGATTTAATTCCCGAGTGCAAGTGCAGGCGCTCGTCCGAAATGCGAAAATCCATTCAACGAGTGCATGGACAAAAACTGGATAAAATTGTGTCCTATGCTGATGCCCGAGCTGCACTAGGTGAATTTCAATCCTTGCAGAATTGCGGGTTTCCTAGAATTTGCCCGCCTCTGAGTTATGTGACCAGAGAAGAGCCTGCAGTAAGCACTTTGTTTGTTTTTATCCCTCTTATACTTCATTTGTTCTCTCCTAAATTCCCACTGTTTCATAGGACCCTGACCAAATACTCGGTGTAGCACCAGAGCTTGCCGTACCATATCCCGCAATTGACGCCCCGTATTATTCAGCGAATGATGCTCAATTGCCGGCAAATTATAATAATGATTCTACAGTGGGACCCATGTATTCATTCAATGGGTCTAATTCTGCTTCAGAACATCCTGCGGTAATAAATTTATATTTCAGCAGCTTTGTTTTCAGAGGATGCTCAGTGTTAAACAAAATACATTATACAGGTTTCGCCTTTGTCTCCTGCCCAAAATGGGTCTTCTACCACTTCAGAACATTCGGTGGTAATTGCTTTATATTTTAGCTTCTTTTTTCCAAGGGATGCACAGTGTTAAACAAAATACATTATAATAATACAGGTTCCACCTTTGCCTCCTGGCAAAAAATACAGCAAGGCATATGTAAAGAAATTCAAAAGGAGACAGAAGGAGAAAGCGCTACGCGCACTAGATTCATCCGCAGGCAAAAGTAGCTGCGCATTGCAAAATGCTCGGCGTAAGGAAAAGACAAAGTCGATTTCTTTGTCAACTTGCACACCCTCAGACCAATCAGTTGGACAGGGCGGTTCCGGCAGTAGCCGAACCTCCCGTAAAAATGCCAAGAACCGCCAGAAAAAGAAACTTCAGAAGTCACTGGCTTCTGAGTTAATATCTCAGTCGGGAGTATCTCAATCCTCCGACTCCGTATACTCGGCATAGAAATGATTAACATGTAATGATTGATTTATGCATGTTTTTTTGCAGGACTTCAACATATACTTTTGACTTATAATGAATGATTTTGTTTTCAGCATAATGCCACCGATCAAGACTGGAAATTTATTTACAATTCCTTTATTCAGTTTAATATTTTTACACAATACTCATGGTTTATTTCATCATTTTATACTTATTTTACACAATGCTCGTGACAGGTTTTTCCATGTCATCATTTTAAAATCAATTTACTTTTTTCCATTAAATTTGTATTCGTATTACATTCTCGTTAGACACTGCTATATTTCTTGCATAGAAAACAAAGCACAATCACTTCCTCCAAAATCGTTCATAGACAAACTTTATATCTTCCCCCACCCGATTCCAGTATAAAGCATACGTTCACTTAACTGTACATATTCGTATTCGGATTCATCTGGCCTTGTCGCAGGTTTTCTGTATGGGCAAGGGTCCCCCGTTGAAAGCCTTGGAACAAACGGGCAGATCCCAGTAAACGAATTCACCCGCCAGCCCACTCCCCCTAAACCATCTCCACTTTGCATACAACATTTATTGAATACACCCTGCTCACTTCCCCTCGCGTATAGCCAAATTCCCCACAGGGAGTCCACACAGAAAGGGACATCTATTCCAGTACTTCCTATGCTCCCTTCTAGGATCGTCTCCATCCTTCCAGTTTCGTAAAGTCACACCACAGAATACACACCTGACCTAGAAATTCAACTTCTTTCAACTCAATTCATCGAATCTAAGTTAAAACGTTTATTCATACATACCTTATCCGTTTCTCCAAAATACCAGAATCCCACCCGAGCCAACGCCAGAGGGGAAACGTTCATATTCTTCCAGCGCGCAGGCTCATAAAACGATTTTAGCCTCTCATACTCCCCTCTCAACATTTTCACATCAACCTTTCCCACCTGTCGCGCCTTGCATAAACGACAAGGAAATATTCGATCCACACAACAATACACATACCAACTTCCATCCTCATTTTTCTCCCAATCTATTTGACTACCAGACTCAGACCAATCTTTATACCCCTTGAAGTTTTCACACTCCGACCCAGCTCCCGAAACACTCTGAGTCGCACCCATACCTAAATGAATATGAGCACAATTTCCCCCATTCGTCCAATACCCTACACACTCTCCATCAACAACACGAATCCCCTTTCATCAGCCGGCTTTAGCACGCAAGGGGTTCGCGTCTCACTCTACCCCATGCACCCGATCTTTCTCATAATCAAAAAAAACCTCAGATATCCTTGATTTTATTGATTATGAGATAGATCGACATTCTTGCTACTACTCATAGGTCAATGATTGCATCAGTCATACATTTCGAAATATTATTCTAACTACAAAACCTGACTAACAAATTTGTATCAGGCAGGGGTCGGATTTATGTGGGAAGACGGGAAGAATCTTCCCAGGGAAAAATATTTTTCAGCAGGGAAATTTTCAAACGGGATTGCAAACAGGGATTTTCAAATTTGTTGACCTTTTTTCCAGCAGGGATTTTTGAATTTGTTGGGGTGTATAACGAAAATTAGTTTGTCAACAGGGAGTTTTAAACTTGCTACGAACAGGGACATCATGACCAGCAGGGAAAATGAAAAAAAATCTTCCAGGGAGATTTACAAAAATCCGACCCCTGGTAGCTGGTATTGCGAAACATTGCAGGCTACGATTTATGTGATGACCATTGAGTTAGCTATTATTTTGTGGTTTTTCGAATTTGTTTTAGATCGTTGTACAAGCAATGCGTTGAAATGCGCTAGCGTGAGGAAGTGCTATCGGCCTTCAATCAAATGCAATGGTATCGACGATTGTGGAGATAATTCAGACGAAGCCAATTGTGGTAACACTTTCTTTAATATTTGTCAAATGTGTGTAAAAGTTCAAAGCATGCCGATAAAATCATTTCCAGTACAGACGTGCTTGTAGCGCATTGGTGAAGAACGGGTCGGTAAAAATAATCAATATTGACAGTACATGAATGGTCGTGAACTGAATGAAATGAAATCTCGAGAAAATGATGTGTCGAGTCATTAGAAAGGGCATTGGATATATTTGTCAACAATATCAATCGGTTTCGCTCCAATTTAAAAGTTGTAAAGAACATCAATTTAGTTGATCTGGTTCCACTGCAGATTTGAAATTATCCATGACTAAAGCATTCCTTATATAGTCACTTGACGACACATGTTTGCTACCACCTTTTGCGCTAAATGGGGTAATGTTGCAGTGCACGGCTCGGGTAGAGCGAAAATCGATTGCCGCAGATTTGAGAAACATTGTATATTCTGGACCGATGCCATTATATTAAAATGATTCGTTGTTTAATTTTCCAGGATGCTATTATTTCAAAATATTTTACCAATGAGTATTCCTTCCTGCCAAATTGAAAGAGATTTAGGAATTCGGTTTTTATAGAATTTACAAAGTTATACGTATTCGTTGTTTTCTTTTCAATTTCAGAACGTTGTGCAAGTAATGCGTTCAAGTGTGGTAGCAGTAAAAAATGCATTCGAAATGCTTTTAAATGCGATGGTGATAACGACTGTGGAGATAAATCGGACGAAGCCAACTGTGGTAATAATAGCGATATTTAAAATTTCCAAACATTGACAAACCACCATGTTTTGAACAGTAGGAGATTTTACGTTGCTCTCCGCGTACGATGCGCAGATTTTTGTCTACACTGATTACTGCGTACGGGCGTAAGGGTCGAAGTACTATACGCCAAATTCAACGTAAACACATTGGACAAAACCATGCGCTGCCCTCAACGTACCCCAATGAGTTTCGTAAGCGAGATCCTGCGTGTATATGTATTCATATGTACTTTTTTAGTACTTTTCGAATTGCAGCGACAGTGCTTTCTTAACCTTGATGGTAGATGTTTCACCATAGAAAGAAAACCCGCTAAAAATTGACCAAATTCACCGTGGCGATTTTGTTTTCACCGTGGCGTTCGTGTACAGTATGAAATTGTATATACATGAACACCTCTAGGGATTAGCAATTCAAATGTGCCTAATAACATGTTAACACATGTTTCACAGTATTAAGCAGGGGAATTATTTGATTTAAAACACAGGAATTTGAAAGGTGGTTCATTAACTACTTAACTTCAAATAATTTATTTATAAAATTGAAAATGTACTTTAATTTTCAAGTTTAACTCAATTTCTAAAAACAATAGTATTGTACAATATTAACAAATATCCTGTTATTTTCTTGCACCCGTTGTTTTTTCTCAGGAAAATAATATGAAGTTAGATCGAGTCCACCTAAAATTTGGTAAATCCTTAACATTTTGAAAGATTTGAATAACTGGCAGGTTCTACATGGAAAGTTTTGCCTGTGCATTTTCCTCAATTTTTCTCATAAAGGTGAATTTTTTCAACGTTAGGCCCTATTTTCCATGTTCATGGTCAAATGTGTATGCCACCGACGTGATTGGTTGTTCTCAATAAGGCCAATATATTCATTAGTTTTCTTACAATGCGTAGAATAAACTCTAGGTTCAAACATCGCTAAAACTATCACAGTCAGGTTTAAGTTTCTCGGAATACTGTTCCTCTAGTCTTGCCAACACAATTTAGTGGTATTTTCTATCTCATCTGCTGGAAACAACTTTCCAGCCAACACATCCCTAGTCATGTGAAGCATTCTGCGCACGTACGTTATCTTCCGCGTTCAAGTAAAGGTGGGTTCAGATGAACCTGCGTTTGCGTTAAAAAATGCGATGCGTTGCGAGCATGCGATGGGGGAAAATTGTCTTCATGCGATTCACGGGGCAAATTGCAACGCGGGACCATTCACATGAAGGCGCGAATTGTTTATGCGATTTTGCTTTTTGATGAAAGGAGAAATGGCTCCTTGTCGTGTTAGTTGTAAAGAGAAAAGTTTCAGAAAAGTTAAGACAATTGTATTAGCAGCACTGTATTTACATAGAAAGTACAAACATAAATCTGTTCGAAGACGGTACTGGGTGAGACCATTTTTACAAAAACGAAAAATACGTGGAGAATTTTTTCTGGGGGTGAGTAACATAATATAGAATATTTTAATAAATACCTTCAGGTTATAAAATATGACATACATGTGTTTAAGGTGGTTGTTTTTCACATCTGGTTTCGTATTGTACAGATTCCAGACATGATAAATGATGATCCGGAGTATTATTTTGAGCATTTCCGGATGACTCCGGAGACGTTTGATGAGCTATTGCGTATGGTCGGACCAAAATTTAAAAAACAAGATTTTGTCAGAGAATCAATATCACCTGCTGAGCGACTGCAAATGACTCTTGCATATCTGGTCAGCGGTGACCAGCAAAAATCAATTGCCAAAAATTATAGGGTTGGGAGGAGTACAGTTTGCGAAATAATTCGGGAAACGTGTCAGAAAATATTTGAGGTATTGCAACCAATTCATCTGAAGCCGCCTACAGTGGAAGAGTTTCAAATTATATCAAAGGAATTTGAATTAGCTTGGCAGTCTCCACATTGTGTTGGAGCTATTGACGGGAAACATTTTGCAATCCCGGCACCCCCTAACTCTGGGAGCAGATATTATAACTACAAGGTAGGAAAATGTTAATCGCGAATGTTTAATGTGATTAAATGAGGAAAATACATTATAATATTGCCACATCATATATACTCGTTTATGCTTTGTTGGTTATTTCAGGGTTACTTTTCTGTGGTTTTGCTAGCGGTGTGTGATGCTAACTACAAGTTCGTTCTCACAAATTGGGGAGCATCTGGATCAGAGAGTGATGGGGGTATTTTCAGAAGAAGCGAAATCGGAAAAAGGGTGATAATTATTAAAATTTGTGCTTACTATGTACTTTCTTGTCTAATTTCTACAGTGTTTAATTATTCATATTTATTAAATACCCAACTAGGTACTCAATCATACACTTGACCTTCCAGCGCCGGACCGCATTGATGGAATAAATACCTTAATGCCGTATTGCTTTGTTGGTGACGAAGCATTTCCTCTTCTGAAGAATTTGATGCGCCCCTATCCAGGTGAGAAGCTGGATATTTCAAAACGAGTATTTAATTACAGGCTTAGCAGAGCCAGAAGAATTATTGAGAATACCTTCGGTATTCTAGTGGCTCGTTGGCAGCTTCTAAAGGATGTAATAAATTTGCTTCCTAATAATGCTGTCACAGTCATTAATGCGTGTCTGGTTCTCCATAATTTTGTGAAATCTCAACAAAAATTGAAGCGGCTATACATACCGGTTGGGTTTGTTGACAGAGAAGACCATTTCACAGGCGAGATTGTTCCAGGAATATGGAGATCTATGGTTAACTGTACCCAAGAGTTGTCAAGGCAAGGCTCGAATAACTATCAAAAGGAAGCTTCAAGTTTGCGGGAAGAATTTAAGGACTTTTTAATGGACAAGGTTCAGTTCCATGGCAGATGGGGAAAATAATTGACTATTAATGTATGCCCTTTCTGATTTATAATTAGTGGTAACTTTAAATTTCTGATTAAATGTAAGACAAAAATTCTGGTTGTCACGCAATGAGTTTATTGGCAAATGCAATATTAATTAACACGATTAAGTATTAACATACTCAAAGCGGTAAGGGAGCTCAGCAGCTTGCTTTCGTTGCTTCCGGCGTTTTTTTTATTTCCCTCAGCTTATCCACACATGCATCGATAAAGTCTTCCTCGTCGTCACCAGAGAAAGCATTTATTTCCAGTTCCAAGTACTGGACAAAAGCCGCTGATTTGGTTTGTTTGCCAGGCTCGCATTGCATATCAATCAACTTTACTAATTTGTCCATCACCAAATCTTGTTCAGAATTTCTTTTCTTACTTCTTTTCAACTGAAATGAAGTTAATACTACATAAATATTGTCGCTATAAGTTTAATATAGTTACAAAATTAAAAGTGATCTCTCGCTAATTGTTTGAAATACTTACGCTTTCTGAAACTGACGGAACTTGGGGCTTGGCTAGATTAGTATCCATAATTTCTTCCACACTCACGTCATCGGAATTGTCAGATGGGCCATTATTTGAATTGGTGGAAAGATTCAATGTGTCAACTGTTCTAAAAATCAAAATGGGCTGAAAATAATTATGGGTCATACTTGTTCAATATAATTGTTCAATTATTTTTACAGTGGTTACAATTCAGACATAATTTCATTAAAGCGATGGTGTTAAAAATACTTTTCCGGAAGATTGGAGTCTTTTAGGAAAAGAAGTGACTGGAACCATGGCCAAGTTGGCATGTGAACTTCATCACAGCCTTCGCCACTTGGACGACCCTTCCAATCTTCGTACTTTTTGTTGAATGTGTCCTTCAAACTCCGCCAACGGGTGTGACATGAATTCACTAAAAATTAAACGAAAATTATCCGTAGTCAAAAACATTAAGCGTCTTAACAAGAATTGATAAATTATTTGTCACACAGAGAAATAATACTGTAAAATCTTTGCATGAATTACATGTTATTACTCACCATCTCGATCAACTTCGTCAGCTATTTCCTCCCAGGCCTTATTAATTAATTTTTTCCTATCATGATTAGGGTCGCTCCGGTCAAAGATGAAACTGTGAGCGTTTATGGCAGCAATTAAATTTTCTGTGAAGTTCTTCTCTTTCAGCTTTTCCTCTTCTTTTTGCTTTTTTTCCAAATCTTTACTTTCCTTTCTGGTTAACTTCACTTTTACCGGGGATTTTACTCCCGATTTAACAGTACAAACCTTTCTCCCTCGTGCCATTTTGATCAGTCTCTTTGTGGACGTGCGTTAAAGTTCAATTTTCCCAACTCTCAAATCGCGCCTAAAATCGCATGAACACCAACACAGGGTGAAACGCATGATCCTTAACGCAAACGCATTCACATGGGCGCTATGAAATGAAAGCGCGTTGAGCTCAAAACGCATGAATAAACGCATCCATGTGAACCTACCTTAATAATAACCCTGTACGCGTTTGACAGCGTATAGTACGTATGATATTGCGCTCGTACGTCGAATTCAGCGTAGACAAAATTCTGCGCATCGTACGCGGAGAACAGCGTAAAATCTACTGTTGAAAGGTTGCTACAGCTCATGCTTATGGTTATTGTTTGAAAATTCCCAGCGTGTAAAAACAATGGGGCTGTTTTGAAAAGACGAAGATGAATGTTTGTGCCACCAAGTTCCAAAATGTGCACTCTGATTCTATGACAATTCGAATTTTACAAATTGACTATGGTAGTATTTGAAAACGGTCGCTAGATGTTTCGTTAGAATTTATATATAGTTACCATAACTAGTCAGAACAGCTCCTAAGACTAGAAATTATAAGTAGTTGGGGCATGGCTTTAGTTGATTTAAACTGACATATCATATTTAATCTGATGCATATAAAGCCCAGCAAAGAATTTACTGGTGGCCCATCAGTAGTTTTAGTGCTGGAAAGCTGTGCTGGCTAAACATGGGATTTGTCCGCTTTCCCCCGACTCATCCAGCACACTGGAAAACACATTCAGCCAACACTTAACCAGCTTGTAGTTTCTATGCTGGCATTTCGTGGTGCCAGCACTGTTCCCACTGCCACCCATTACTAATGTTTTGCTTTTTTTGTGTCGTTGGATTGTGAATGAACATGTACATACATAAAATGATACAATTGGTTTTTTAGTGAGCCATATTTTTATTATTCTTTATTACAATGAACAATCAGACATAGGAAATATAACGAAGTTTTCTTGAAGGTGATTATAAGGTAGAAGTATACATTTTTTACTTAACATTCGAACAGGTATTTCATCCATAATAAAATGTATAGGATTAACATTTCCAATGCCTAATTTTAAACTGTCAAATGGATAATTGCTTAACTTAGTCACTTCATTAAATATTTTAACATTCAATTTTAAATTGGCTAAACTAGTAGAATCACGTGTGAAAGAATTAGCAGAGTCTATACCGACAATTTTGACAACTTTGTTGTCTTTAGTCATGAAACAGTTATTACCCGACAAAGTAGAAACATGTATACCCTTAATTGTAAGTATTTTTACTCTTTTCCATGTGTGTAACTTATCTTGAAGTGTATTATGATTTAATGACAAATTTTCTGCTATTCTACTTGCTATCTGCTGCATATCATGCTTTTTACCTCGGAGCAGCCTTTTTAAATGTTGCATATAATTTTCAAAAGGCCAGGCTGAAAAATTATCTAGAAAGCCGAAATTCGAGGAGTCTGTTGCTAAGTGGCACAAGTTATGAACATTGTACACACAGAATTCTCTGCCATAAATACTAATCCCTTCCTGGACAAATTTGGTTAAAAGCTGATGTGCTAAATTAATGTATTCAACATTGTTTTGGGTATTGTGTGTTAAAATAAAAATCGCACTGTGTAACAACAAAAAGTGTAAATAACGACTGTGGTTTAGCACAGGTTTTAAAACAACAACTCCAGCATACAGTAAAAACGTTCTGTACTCGGTCGCTTTAAAGTGTTCCAGTTCTCTGGTAGATCTTATTTTGCGACTAAATTCTCTAGGAAAATGGGTGGCTATAGCTGAAATTATTTCATTCATTTCTGAAACCAAATTTGAAGGTAATTTGTTTGGCACTTTGCCTCTAGTCCATATAAATAAAAGTTTACGACATACCCCTAAATACACTAAATGCATGGGGTCAAGCACTGTTTGAAGTACCACATCAAATTCTAGTTCAATTAAAGGAGATACACCAGCATGGTGATCAGCATCTAATTGTGATGAAAAACTATCGAATGTTCTCAATTTACTGGTTGTTGACAAATAAATAACTCTTCCTAACCATTCACCCTCTTGCTCACACCGTTCACATCCATTATAGGCGTTGTGGTTTTTTATACATTTGATGAAGCTTCTAGCAGGAGCATCGGCAATTAGCAATTAATATATACATAATACAATTTACCGTCTATACATAGTCCTTCATTCTGTAAAATCTTTAGCTCCGCGATAAAATCACGTAGGAAGTCATGGACATTTTTCGGTTTTGAAATACCACAGAAAAGGGAAATTACAAATGGAGACTTATCTGTAGCCTGTACTAATGTTCCAAGAATGGGCCAGATGCTTTTATTGGAGGATTTTCTAATCGGTAAACCATCTATATTTATATTTAGTAATAGCCTATTAGGTTTTTCACGATGATGTGAGTAGATTTAACTTTTCGTATTTGCATTTAAATCGAATCCTAGCTGAAGTTTTTTGAAGATATTCTCTTTAAGACCTACATAGCAATACTCGTTACCATCTATATTTAAAATGTTGTAGTATCTCGATGTTTTTAACAATGTTGTAGCATTAACGGGAAGGTTGACACCGGGTATGTCACTTTTTAATAATTTCAACAAATCTGTAATTGCTGCGTGCGTTACATTGTGAGTCAAACTCCATTGCCTTAGATTTTCTTGAAAAGACACTTTTACCTTCAACTCATTGTTATCTAAATCACTATCAGAACACTCAACTGCAATTTCTTCAGAATTGCTTAACACACTTTCACTATCAGCACACACAAAATTTGTGTACAATGTAGCTATAGTAGGACGGACGATTCCTCCATCTCCGGAGTTTCTTCTTTCTGTTTCAAATTTCTGGTTCACTTGAACCTGAATTGCAGCTTGAAATATCTTCTTGTCTTGTGCAATTCTTCGCCTTTTTGCTCTGCTCACTGATGCCAGTTTGAGGGCGCTTTCGCCCTTCATGCCTGTCCTTAGATCCGCGAAACCAATTTGAGATTTCCGTGTTAATTAATTTGTCGGTTACAATTTCAGACTGGGTAAAATTGCGTCGAACGGATTCTACATATAGTATGTATAGATAAAATGGAGATCGGCTGTTTCAAAGTTAATCGTAAGTAAGTTATCTTATGGTTAATATTTAATAGGTACCATGCTTACCAATAACAATATTGTGAAGGGGACAATATTTGAACTGAATTTTTTATGCACCCCTCCTCCTTTGTAGCCCACCCGGATAGCAAAGTTGCGTGTAAAGAGCTTCTCCAAAATTGATCGGGTTAATTTACCGACATTGGTATCCCCGATTTTGTGGAAATAACGCCTCTATATTAACAATCAGTAAACAACATTTATAATTGATAACCATTTTATAGTTATTTCAGTTCAAACAAGTTAAAAAATAAAAACAATTACCAATAGACTAGCATTTGCTGAGGCTTTTAACCACTCAAATGCACTTTCCAAAGATTCCTCAGATGATATCGGAATTATGTTCATCAGTGGTTCAAAATCAAATCTCGAAACGCTTCTACTACCACTTGGGAAATTTTGCGCTTGAGAAAATTCTCGCATTTCATCTTTTAGACTAGCTAGCTGTTCAGCAACAAACGCTCGCAAACCTGATATTAAAATCACTTAATAATTATGTAATGCTTGCATATAGTTATAATTAGATTAGAAACACATTTGCACTTATAACATTCATATTGTTAGGAATCAAGGATTGAAAAATGTAACATTTACCATTTACTTCAGTCTTGAGGGTCTCTATTTCGGAGTTAGATGTGATGGAACTACTTACTGCAGTACTTGTAGGAAACAGAACCTCCGTGATATAATTTTCACTTTCATCTGTAACTATTGATTCATCTGCAGTTGAATTGATGGAATCTTCCAGATGTGAATGTTGTATTGCGTCTAAATGTTCTGCTCCCACAATGAAGCATTAATTAGACCGTGTATGCATTGATTATAAATTATACTTACGCAAAAAGAGGCTACTCTCTGGTTCAGTGATTTGATCCACACTGTTGGACTGCGGCTGACTGCCCACACTTGCACAGGATTTTTCCTCTCCCTCCGGAATCTATTCGGAATAAACGAAATCACTGTTTCGTGTAGTCTTGACTGGCCTCCTCCCAAATTCCCTGTCCTCAAACTCTGAACACAAGTCGGAAGTGTCCTCTGCCTTTTTAGCCAATATGAGCCCGTAATCGTAATCATCTAATAAATCATTATGTAGTTAATTATTACTCTTCGATGTAACTTCTATTTTGAATTCGTATTTATAGTGTAAACATTTAATACTAATGTAATAAAATCTAATTACCTAATGATCGATGAATCTTTACTTCATATTCTTTCCAAAGGGTTTTGTCGGGCTGTCTTCTTCTTAATGGCGGTTTGCAATTTTTTCCCCTTGCAGTTCACAGGCCAAAAGCAAGTCTGTTTATTTTTGAGCCAGCATGTTGGAATTAAAGCTACCGATTTATAAAGTAGGAATTCTACAACACAGAATTCTCGTTCCATTTTGTAACTAAAACTCACCTTAGATTATATAACTCCGCCACCACGCCAAGACAGATTTATTGAACTGAAATAATAAACTGCAGATACACGCGAGAATGCGAAAATCATTTACTACATGAGTACACAAAGACCGTTATCCGTATAATAAATTACCGCGCCTAAAACATTTATGACCAAGTGTGTGCTGGCTGACTGCAGTTTTCGTTTTGGAAAATTTGCGAGTGTATTTTATTTGATGGCTACGCGCTGGATTGTATCCTTTATTAAGCCACAAGAAAAACGCAATGGTATTTCCCGCAGTTTACCGATTCCAGCAGAGAGCCAGCATTCCGTTACTGAAACAGCAGAGAGCCAGCGAAAAATCTTTCCTGGGAGGTTACCTGAATTAACAAATGCAATTTGAACTTGGGTCGGTGCCATTTAATTTGTATGGGCCATAGTTTAGTTTTGCATTAATTTAATATTTTAAACTATACTTCCAACGACAAAAGACAGATTCTCAAATTTGTAGTACAAATTATTGCTAAAGTGCGGACACAAGCTCAGATAGTCATCATTGAGTTGAATAATTTTGTTTTTCCACTTTATTTTAGAACATTGCACAAGCAATGCGCTCAAATGTGTCTCCGTAAACAAGTGCTATCGACCTGCAGTTAAATGCAATGGTGTTGACGATTGTGGAGATAATTCGGACGAAGCCAATTGTGGTAATAGTTCCTTTGGTATTTGTTGATTTTTTGTTCATAAAAGCAATGCATTACGTTAAAATTATTTTCTGAACGGAAGTTTGCTTAGCAAGTTGTCGACGCTTTCAATGAAAAGACAATGCAAATAGCCGCTGAAGAAACCTCAAGAAACGTCAAAGTGGTCGTTGATACTGTGGAAGTATTTCGAATTAGGATGATTCGATGTCAAATTCTCATTGATTCTATCATTTTGAATTTTCAATTCTGAAACCACTTGCTACGGGTATATTTAGTCAGCATTACGTTAGACAATAATACGCGATTTTTCTTTTTAATTTCAGGGCATTGACCGAGAATTGCGTTTAAATGTGGCATCGGAAACGAATGCGATGGTGATAGCAATTGTGGAGATAATTTGGACGAAGTCAGCTGTGGTAATAATAGCGTACACCTTACAATTAAGATCGAATAGAGCATTTCACTATCTCTGAAATTGACACAGAATCATATTAAATCTATCAGGGAGTATACTTATTGGATGGCCGTGAAAATAGTGGAAAGAATCTGAATTCGTTACCTCAGGTGTTCATGGCTGTATCTCGGAATGTTTGGTTGGAATCGATTGAAATTTGATATGGCGGTCTCGCAAAACATTTCAGGGAGGCCCCTTACTACGAAAGTGTCAAGATCTGAAAAAAACGTGAAATACCCAGGAACACCACCTTCTCGTACTTCTGACGACACATACCCCTGTTAGAATCATATAAGGAAGCTATATACCAAATTTCAACAAAATCAGACCAACCGTTGCGGAGTTACTGCTGTGACCACCATCGAACTTAGCGACTCACCCCGTTCTGGGGTAACGAATTCAGATTTTTCCGGTCATCCCCTAAGTACCCTCTAATAGATTTAATATGAATTTGTTTCAATTTCAGAGATGGTGAAATGTTTTGTTCGGTCCTATTTGTAAGATGTCAACGATACTATAGGGTCTTTTAATGCTTCTATAGCTCGCTCGTTGTTTGAAAATTCCTCGCTAATATAAATGTCCGTGGACATTTTCAATAGCGTGCTATTTACCTGCATCACCTGCATGCTAACAGGTTTCAACATGGGTACTCGATTTCTATAATTACGATATTTAGAAAATTACAACTCAACAATTGTTATTGTGTTGTTTGACAATTTAACTATATGTATATTTCGTTGGAAATCATGCTTCATCGCTAGAGAAGTTCAACATTTAAGACTAAAATTGTCATAAACGTGCGAACAGGTTTAATATATATAGATTAGTTAGTTGTCATTCCGCATCATTTTATGAGTCCGTGATGCAAAAAATTCGAAAAACTGAAAAAACAGGAAAATCGTTTTTTTTCGGATTTTCGAACTTTGGCGACAATGGATTAATTAAATGTTGTTTGGACTATGTACCGATTTTAATACAAATTGGACTTCAAATACCCGAGATATGGCTGTGGACACCATCCAACTTTAGATGTCCCCATAATCAGGGCTACTGACATAGAAATCTTTTTTTTCATGGATCCCTTAGGTGGTGTCTACCAGCACCATACTGTTTTTAATCATATTTCCGACAAGGGGAGAAGTCGTATTCGATTCTATTTGTACAGACCCACATGAGCAGAAAAAGAGAAGAAGAAGAATACATATGAGCAGAAAGTGAGCAAGTGTAAATAGTTTACGTAAGTAATGTGCATTATGTAGATGGAAATACATAATTTTTATTATTAGCAAATATTCGATTATGTAAACATATGTAAGAATAAAAAGTTTAAATAACCATTCAATTCTCAATTTGTTATCCAAAGTAATTTGAAAAATTAGTACACTGAAAAGTATTACCAAAATTATTTCATCACTATTATTTATTTAAATGATCATATGCTTCCCAGCAATTAAGTGAGTTCCTCGTAATCCAAAGTTTCACCAAAGCCACAACCATAATCTTAATAGTTCAGTGGTGCATGAGTAAAATATTTCGAAACGTACTTCCAAAGGCCAAATCTGGTTCAAATCGATAGTATCAGTTGTTGCTAAAGCGCACGCTACAAGTTAATACAGCCCTTGTCGAGTTAGATATTAATTTGTGTTTTGTATTGGACAGGTATCTGAAATAATAACTACAATTTCAACTTGGACATCAATTCAAAGCAAAAATCAATTACATTTAGTACATTAATTTAGTTTTGCCTTTTAAGTCTGATCATATGCTTTTTGTATCACTAGTCATTTCGGACTAAAGGGGCAAATTTTGTGGGGCATGGTTTAAGTAGTGAGATTTTTGAGCAGGTTAATTGAGGACAAGTTTGTACATATGTTATGTTATATTATATATCTAAAATTATATATATAATTTTTACTTGCCTTATGACAAAGTTTGGGTGGATTCCATGAGAACAGTGGTTTGAAATATACTTCCAACTTTCACATGGGAAAAATACTGCACCGAGACATTTTCCAGGACCCCAATCCACCATCTTAACCCTTACCGTTACCCATATTAACAGGTACCCCTTTTTTGTACTACTGGCCTATCTCAATTTTAACCCATGGAACCTGTACCTAAAAGGTGGACCCTGTAGTACAGGTCTGTAACTAAAACCAGACTTGTACTTTTGTCCTTCTTTTAAGATAGTTAGAATTTGATGCAACCTATAATTCACGATGCGAGAGAGTTATACGCAAGAATCAAGGTCGAGATATTTATTTGGCATAACTAAGGTAGCAATAAGTAGCGCGTTAATTTTGACACATATTTCGAGTTCTCTGAAGTAATTCCGTTTGTTTTATGTATGTAGTAAAGTCGAAGTTCATTCTTTCAATTCAATTGATTTCAATTGGTTATAATAAAGTTGTTCTATTCATGGTGGAACATTTATATGAGTGATATTAATTGACTATATGAATTTATGTAAAATAACAGGATGGTAATACCAGCAAATCTTACATTAATGAAGTTCCATGAAAGTTCGTGAGACCATAGAATGTTTTTTTAGAAATTGCCATCTAACATTTGATAAGCATTAATTTATAAATACAATATAACGCTGCATCTTTGAGCTTCTCGTTGCCTTTTGTTATCATATTTATAATAATTAATCCATTTTTTCCCACTACTTTAGATTAGAAGACATTCTTTTTCTGTAAGAAGTGGTTCCTTTAAGTGCGTATCTACTTCACCCAAAATTTCATCCCAA
This sequence comes from Allacma fusca, assembly GCA_947179485.1. Taxonomy (NCBI): domain Eukaryota; kingdom Metazoa; phylum Arthropoda; class Collembola; order Symphypleona; family Sminthuridae; genus Allacma; species Allacma fusca. Next base: position 56,813,210 of record OX359246.1, on the reverse strand, counting down.
AAATGGTTTACTTCATGAAGACGTCCAAATATAAAGTTGGAAGATCTAAACCTTTCCACAAAAATGAAAATAATTTTCCCATCCCCTTTTCACTGACAAAGAAAGTTTTTGTTTTTATTCGTGCTGCCATTTTCGAAATAAATTGTTTCCTTGGCTATCTATAGTAGATGCGGTGATAAAAAGCAGCTCATGCATTCAAATCATGAATCTTAAAAGGTAAATAATTCGATGCAATTATTACTGAGGTATCGCATGTCTTTACTCTATCGAGCACAACTACAATCCGCTTAAACACGTTTTGCACCAGTAGGATTCAGTGCATGAAGAGAGCGGGCACACGTTGTCAGTTGTGAGTTCACGAATTGGCTGTATCGTTGTGCTAGCAGCATGTGATGCATGGGCTATGCTTTCAAAATTTACGGGTTTTTCAAAATTTCGCGATTAAAGATTGAAAATTTGTAAATTAATGCAAAGATCCAAGTCGGGGTTGCTAAGGCGGTTCGAACGATGTATTGAACTTGGTTCTACATAAATACATAAACAAATTTTTAGTGCTTGTGCCCTAAAATTTATCCAAAATTTCGGGGAATTTTTTTATACAATTTACATTTTCATTTTTGGTACAAAAATCCCCAATATTTTCCTTTACCTGTACTCAATTAGCTGGGTAGTACCGGTCCCTATTTATGTTGCAAAGCAGTTTGATGTAGGTCAAGAATTGTGGAATCAATGTCAGCTGTGATTCTGTATGGATACGTCCACGAAACAGTTAAGCCATTAATTTTGTTCAGATTGAAACTCTCTATCTCTTGTTATACATATATGATTGCATATTCATTAAAGTTGTCATCATGGTTGAGCTCATTGGAATTAAATACACTTACGTAGGTAGTTTCGTAGGATTATTTGTATTTGAAATCTAATTATTGATTCAAGAAAGTCACTAAAACTGATACAGTATTCCCAGGAACTGCAAGGGTCTCTATACATGCGTTGTGAGGAACATGAATTTATCTAATTTATCACTTGGCTGTAAAAATATGCACATTTAAGAAAATAATTTACTGAAAGATTGAAACTTCGTTTACACGTGAGATAGTATTACATGCTATTATCAGTAGCTGTAGCTAATGAAGCTACTTATTTATAATCCATTCTTTAAGGGGTGAAATGAAACGAAGTTTCGTTTTGATGTGTGGTTGTCTGCGTGTCTGTTCATTATAACTGCCCAATCAAAGTCACCAGTCACCACACAATTCAAACCTTTTACAACCAAACATTACCTAGCATATCAGATCCCCATTGATTTTAGAGAAGATAAAGTACGGTATGATCTCAGCAACTTAAAATAATACACATTTAAGTACATACTAGTACGCACCGAAAGAGGCGATTCCCGAGGCTCGAAGGTCCCAGTGTGTAAAGCATGTCAAGTGTAAAAAGGCTTTTTGAAGGTCTTGCCTCACGTCATAATCGTCTAACCAGGTGTACGAAATCGCTTGGTCAAGTCTTTGAGGAAGGACTTGGTCTCGTAAAAAGTATTTATTTAATTCTGTAATTAAAATACAGTACATCTTATTTGGCATCCGACACTTTTCTTTGTTCATTCTTATTCTAATTTCACCCAGATCGGAGTTTATACTTTTAAGGAGTAATTTTTATTCAGCAATAATTATTCTCACAAGACAATTAGGGAACTATTCGACAGATCCGTTGTGTTCATGCACAGTATCTTTAGTTTTGACTCATGTAAATTTCGCTTAACGCTAATGTACAAGCTATCAATAACCTTGGCTCTACTACCAATAACCATCGAACATTTGTTCCTGGATTGGGTCATGCCTCCAGCAATTGGTCAACCGTTTACCCAAGTCACTTTTGAATGAGAAAAGTCATACTGGATCCTAAGGCCTTGTATCTTCAGACCAGCAGAACTAATTAGACAGTACAGGTGAGAGCAACTCGCCAGTATAATAAGCACAAGTAAAGTTCTCAGTAATTGAAACTTGTGTCAACCTTACAATTAGTAGTGACAAATTACTAATAGTTTTGAATCCCAATTTTGTTGCTTACAGACTGACCGTTTCCTGGCCTACACTGTACCTTGTCACATTAGCTATTTTATTATATAATTGGCTTATTAGTAATTTTGATTGGCTTTATTTGACTAAGAGTATATTAAACTCAAGCCACATTAGCTGAATTCCACAAAATTACACTCGCTTTGCTTGCTTACCATCAGTTTACTTTGTGCTCCTATAGTTTTTCTCACATTCACAAATGCATAACATTCGTACAACAAGTTTCTCATTGTAAGTAGAACATACATACATCCATATTTTACACAAGTTCACGCACACATTGAAAGCCCATAAAATATGATACATACAAACAAGCATTTGTCAAAATTTACTTAAAAATTGAAAATGTATTTGGACCGGGATTAAATACATTAATGAAAAGATTTCTTAAATAATCTCGTGAAAATATTTCTGGGGCCGTTGTGAATTTTAATATTTAATTTCTTCGGGGTTTTTGAAGGTCTTCCCTCAAGCCGTAACCATTCTAACCTGGTGTACAAAATCGCGTGGAAATCGAGTAGATTAAAACTGGGTAATAATACATTCAGGGGTCATAATAATTTTTCGAAATAATAAAGCAAAAGCAATTTATGCTCATGTATATCGTCCACATTTATGAGCATTGTGTATTAAAATTTGTGAATACACTTTTAGGTTTCATTAGTTAAGAATTGCATATGTATAGTCCGTTACAATTCAAAATGTTCTACATCTAATTATCAAAATCGATTAGAAACAAAGAAAATGTCACTAAAATATAAATTGTCTATATGAAATTTTCACTAAAATCAAAACGGTCTACGTGCACCATATACATACATATGTATGCTTTATTATATGTAGTTTGTTTTTCTTTTAATGAAAAATCCATTTAGATCAATTTTTTCAGGTACTTTTATCCGGTGCTGGTCCCAGGCAGTGCTCTCAATTTTACTCATTACTCGAATTTTTCATAAAGTGAGTAAGTGAGTATTGTACTTACTCGTACTCACATCTGCGAGTATGAGTAAGTAATGAGTAAGTAATTTTAAAAAGGTTGATGTTTAAGTAAGTAAAGAGTAAGTACGAACACTCATTCCCCGGTGTAATGTAAGTAATGAGTAAGTAAGACGAACTGCAAAGTATCAAAAAGTAAGTATTGAGTAAGTAAACTCTTCTTTACTGGAGTAACTACCATAAAAAAAATGTTCTCCGACAATATCCATGACTTATATATGGTTTATGGAGGCAGATAACACAGGCCATAGGCAAACAATGCCTTTAAATACTTGCGACGATGCAAATCGTTAAACTTGAGTCGTTGACTACACTACCAAAGATGGCAGTGACGTGGATTATATTTGAAAATGAGTAAGTATTACTTGAGTACTATGCAGGCAAAAGTAAGTAAAGAGTAAGTAATATCAGCTTATCTTGCGAATAAGTAAGTAAAGAGTAAGTATTACACGGCGACCCGAAGTTTTGAGGGAGTAAAGAGTAAGTCAGATAGCTACCATGAAGCCCCTGAGTAAGTAAAAAGTAAGTACTGGACATCAAGAGAGACAAAATTATGAGTAAAGAGTAAGTAAGGGTGTCTAACTGAGAGCACTGGTCCCAGGGTGCTGATAATACGAGGCTGGGTTATCTCGCATACAAATGTAGTTTCAATTTTTAAATGAAATTAATGAGAACCGTTGTTATATTAAATGTTCATATTTTGCTGATAAACGATAAATCAGAAAGCAAAGGTTTCCGAAAGTTCCAAATTACTTGCATCCTACTCATTGAGAACTGGGGATCAATTCCGGGGAAATTAGTTCATGCTACTTTCTTCAACCAACTCCTCTGTTGATGATACTAATTTCAAAGACTCCTACAAAAGCTGTAATGTAATTCTAAGAAGCTTGCAAAGATGACCACAAATGTTCACATGATCTTATCTCCGTTTAAAAGGAAATAGATTTTCCTTGCTGAATGCAATCTCAAACTTAATTGTGAATATCAATCCAGTTTTACTTGTGTTTTATAGGTTATTCGTGTGGTATTCATTGGTGGATAATTTATTTTCTTATTTATTACCTAACACAAAAAATTCGAAAATCGGTTAAAATCGAAAAATCGGGTTTTGGGGGGAAAAAACCTCATGGCACATCTATACACCACTATTAAAAATTTCGACGGCACACTTTTTTAACTGAGCATCCATAAAAAAAACATGGTAATTAAACATGAGCAGCTAGCAAGCAAGCAAATCTATTAGAAAAGAGAAGAAATAGAGCAAGTTACACCAATACAAATACATCCGTATTGAAATAACACGAAATGGAGTATATTATTACAACAACTGCACAAAACAACAATGACAGAATCTAGAAAAACACTAGCACGAAACATGCAGATATTGAAATTACAAAAAATATATATTAGATAATAAAAACTAATTTAAATTAGCCATTCTGAATTCCCATTAAATTATATTTTGCTGAAGTTCCTGAACAGTTTTGACTTCCATGCAGGGGGCACGATCTTGATTGAAGATGAATTTGTAGGGGTTGATGGATTGTCGGGATTCTTTAGGAATGCAATCATATTTGCCTCACCACATAAAATATACAAAAATAATCCCCATCCTTGCACTGTTGCTGCGGTTTATCCACTGTAATATCTTCACGGATAATCAGATAAAAACTCCGATGCATTTAACTGCATTTCTCATCTTCTTGAGTTATTCTTCTAGTGTCTGATTCAGTTTAGAAAATTGTTCATAACTTTTAGTTTTATGAACCCATTCCGTTAAAAGACCATATATGTAGGTAGAGCTGTAATAAAATCTGTACAAAGTCAACCTTCCACAATTGTACAGCTGTGCAATGATAAGATCTTAAGACCTTACCTAAGATCTAACCAGTTTTTCAAATTTGCGGACCTTTTTCTTCAGAGAGGAATTTGATAAGTTTTGCCGTTGTTCAGGAGTAATGCTATGTCAAGTGGAATACATACACTGCTTAAAACGTTTCCGGAAAACATTTATTGGCAGCCATCTTAAATTTTCTTCCCTTGTCCGGGCCAAAGTTGCCTATTATACTAAATATGCATATTTTATAGCTAAATGATAAATCAGGCACTTTTACATTAATTAAGAAGTACATATACTGGATGAAGATACAAAACCATCTAGATCGAATCATCAAAATCGATTAGAAACAAAAAGGTCACTTCAATCTACAGATAAATTGTCTATACGTCATTTTCACTAAAATCAAAACGGTCTACGTGCACCATACATACATGTTTTCCTACGTATGTAGTTTGTTTTGCTTTTAATGCAAAAGTGTAGACCATTCTATTTTCAGGGATGGCTTGCAGGAAGATCATTTTGAATCTTCACTGTTGACATATGACAGTAATTTCACCGGAAAAAAAGCCCTTAAATGAAATGATTTAAAATTATGTACACAAGTTTTCTTAGAACTACTTTTTATGAGTTATTTATATCACTTAAACTACTTTATAGTTTTGTAGGATTCCTAAAAATTAATATTATCCACAGAAGAGTTGATAGCAGAAATTAGACAGAATTAATTTCCCAGGAATTGAGTAAGTGAGTAAAGAGTTTCAGTAAGTGGGATGCAAGCAATTTTCGTTAAAGATTCAAGGAACGTCCATAAACCTTTGACACTGATCATTTGGCTACAAAATACGCACATTTAATAAAATAAAGATGCTCGCAAGATTTGTATTGTAAAATTGAAACTGCATTTGTATGCGAGATGACACATGCTCGTATTATCAACACCCCAGGACCAGCTTATAAAAGTACATGTAGAGAATTCCTAATATATTATTTATTACAAACTACATACATAGTAAAACAAATGGTGAACCTATATAGATTTGATTTGGGTGAAAATGTTCTATAGACAATTTACTTACAATATTTTCTAGCTTACTGATGAATCAGAAGTCAGACTTCTGGAAGTTCTTGAATCTTTAACTAAAATAATTACTTCCATCCTACATACTGAGAACTGTGCATTAATTCCAGGGAAAATAATTCGGGGTACTTTTTTCAATCAACTCCTTTCACCTTTGTTGATAATATTAATTCAATGAATCCTACAAAACTATAGCTATAATTTTATTACTGTAATTCTGTAGGCTGGTCCTGCTGCTGATACTGTAATGTGTTTCTCGCGTACAAAGGCAGTTGCATATTTGTAATGCAAATGTTGATGATGACCATGTGAAAATGTAAAGCACAAATAGACCTAATTGTGCTTTACGGAAGTGCACTAAATGTTGTGCATAAGTACTTGCTCCTAATTAAAAATATAAAGAATGAAAATTTATGTAGTTTAAATGGCCCTAAAAATTTGCAAATAATTTCGCCTAAATGGACACACCGAAGGATCTTTATGTCACAAATTTTATTACACGTCAAGGTTCACATTACCACACAAATATTGAACTAATCGAGCTCAACAACATTTGGAATTTTGCAAATGTGGGTTATTTTTTTATCGCTACCGTAAATTAAAATAAACTTGTTGACGCTGATATTTCCAGTCGGCTGTTCCTCAATTGCTGTAACTCTTAAATAGTTTTTGGAGGACTCGGTGAGAATAAAATTAATTTTGCAAACCAGTAACAAAACACAGGTATGATTTACACTGTTAATAACAATGAATCCTTTACTAAGGTATAACTTTCTGTCTATCTCCATAACATAATCACAAAATTTATTGCGTATTGACTTCAAAGTATCAAATACAAGAGTTTTGTAAATGACCTTTTTGTAGAATATACCTTCTGTTACCCCTAAAATATTGCAACGTTCCAACCGCTTTATCTCTGCAACACTGAAATAATATTTCTTTGAAGAGCCGACCAAAACAAACTCTTCCACTTTCAGGGCAGCTGAAAAATACTTTCGATGATTAATCATGGAATAGAAAAACTCCTTTGCTTCCCCGTTCGTAGAAAACAATTTTCGGGCCAGTTTCTTCATAGAAATTTCAGCTGCCAATTTGCCTGTGATTTCGGTAGCAATTTTTCGGGTTCCATTGAGTAGCCGTAACAATCTTCCATTTTCATTCTCAAACTGAAACGCAGAATAGCACCACAAGGGTCCCCACCTCCTAACAATACAAGGAGCATGTTGAGTGATGTGCAAATTAAACGTCATGAAGCGTTTTCCATACAAACCTTCCACTGCAGCAGCAAACTGTTGAATGAGTTTTTCGGCATAGTTTATGGATTCAACAGTACATGTTTGTTGCAAAAGTAGCATTATCGCTTCGCAAAATTTTGAAAAATGTAAGCGGTATTGCCCCGGTAATACATTTTTGAGTAAAATTGGCGCAACAATTAGCCAAATCTTCCATTCGCTAGCCTTCCAGTAATTAATTTGAGCAATTTTTCTTAGCGATCGTCTGAAACAGCTTGGAACAGCCACTCGACTACTTTCGATTTCCAGAACTTTTAACTTGCTGCCAATATAAAACGTTTCTTGATTATTTTTTGTATCAATCCAGGCCATGGTGTAATACCGCAAAACACCAAGCAGTGCAGAGTGCATGTAGTCATACACAGGTCCTGTGCTTATATCAAAATTCTTGAGTAGCAGTAACTGTGAAGCGTCTTGTATTCCGAAAACTGCTTTTTTATTACCATTATTACTTCTGAGTTCTTCTCTCAAATCTCGTAAATGCTGCACAAACGTTTCCTGTGTCCTAAGCTGGTGCTGGGTTTTAACATAGGGGATAATAGATTTGTGAGAATTTTCCGGAGTCCAAAGAGTTTCACCTGGATGAAGACAATAGGGGCAACTATAAGAGCCATTATGCTGAGTCATTCCTTGCACGTAACTTCTCGCTGGGGAATCGCACACCAGAATTGGGAAAAAAATTTTACTCGAGACATTTTGACCATTGTAATTCCAAATTAGGCCCGCGTTTCCCAGCCTGTTAAAAATATTAACCAAGGGCGTTAAAAATGTTGTAAAATTCGGTTTCGAGATGCCAAACCACAGTGCTACTAAAATGCAGTTACTTCTTCGAATTCTGTATGGGAATTCATTAAGAGATATACAGTAAGGCCACATCTGGTAATTGGACGACATGAAAGGAGAGATTCCGTCTGTATTCATACAACACGTGAAGTCTTGAGAAGATTTTCCTAGATTTTTGTAGCATCCCCCATCAATGATGTCCTGAAACAAATTCGGAGCTGTGTTGACATTAATTAATTTTTTGAAATGTTGCGTTTCCAAAAACTCGACAATTTGAGGCTCTGGATCAAATACGAAAAAGAAATTTTCGCCACTCTTTTCCTTTAATGGAGTATTCAACGTCGAACACTTTGTGCAAACATTTGTGTAGGGGCTACATCCCAAATAGACTGTATAGTTGTCACAGTAATAATGTCGTTGCTCGAAGTTTGATGATCCAGCTTCAATGAATTTATTTACCAAGTATTTTGATTTGACAAGCTTTGTGCCAATCGGGGTGTGAAACTCTACAAGCTCAAGTAGATCCTCAAGTGCTTCCTTTGTTAAGTTGTATCGGTGAGTATATGCCAGAATGAGCAATCTGCTCTGTTCTTCAGTTATCCGAGCATCTGCATACAGTTGATTTTCATTAGCCTATTTTATCATGTAATTGTATAATTATATTCCCAAATTATTTACCAATCAATTTTAATTAATAAAAATATGACGAGAATATTAGTTTACAGAGCCGGAAACACGAACGTTGTCAAATGAATCTTCTGAACCGCTGCTCTCGTACTGTTGATCGACGTAATTTTCATTCGCAAATTTTTCATAACCAGAAATTGACAAATCTCCCGTATCGGTTCCATTTACACCAGATTCATCTTGAAAATTCTGAATAGTAAAAAGTAAAAGTAATCCATAATAACTATTACACTATGCTAAATGCTATGCACATACAAAAGAGCATAATTTAATTTGCTGTACGTTCTACAATGTTATTACCAAACTGAAATTATTTGTGCTCTGGTTGCGATCGTGACACGAGCTTGGTGCGGTAGAAGGCTTCAGTACTCTCTGTACAAAAATATATTAGGGAAACAAAAATTCCTTTAAACGTTAATATGTAGTACTTACATAATTATTTACTTGACATAGGTAATTAAACGTAGGTATTAAATTACGCGGAGAATTCGCTGCCTTGTTCTCGTAGGAATGTTTTTTATTGGTGTTGAAGATAAGGTATAAATCTTATACCTGCCCATTCTTCGTACAGTTAAACCACTACGATAATTTTAATCAAGCCAGATATCTGCAATTAATTATTATTATAAAGTCCTAAGGTGGAAATCTCACTGTGCAGGAGAAAGTAACTGGATTGAATGGATAAATGAGTCCTTGTCTTGCGGGAATATTCAAGTTAGGCGCTTGCTGCTTTGTTTCTGCAAGACAACGGACTCCTCCAGACTTCTAATTTAAGAGTGGTACATGGCCGAGGAAGATTCCAATTTGTAATTGATTTTTATAATGTTTTTACTTGTGGAGTGGATCAATGATCGTCCAAAAACTTGGACTGTAGTATCAACAGACCTGCTTGCGGAAGGTCAACTTCGAAACAGCAAAAAACTAGTTGGTAAAATTGTGGCTATTAATTGGAAAAAACGTCAACACCCAGCATTGGTTATAAATGCAGGTATTTGCGTGCAAAAATATTTCTTCATGTAATGTAACCAGTGCCATAAAATTCATTTGTAGAATCATCATTTATTTGATACATATATAGGTACCGATGAATATGCTTTGGAAACAGAAGCGGATCAACTCGCTGCAACTGAAGCCGATCAAGAAATCAACCAAAGCAAACCTTCAACACCTGTACCCAGTAAGCATTAAAGGACATTTTGAACCACTTATATGAATTAATATGGTTTCAAAATATGAAATTAACACGTGTCGGAATTTGTTTTCTGTTTTTTAGGACGAAAACGGAGAAATCTTAAAAATATCTCAGCCACAGACTCAAATTCTGTCGGTACAGATTCACGTAAGTATTTCCTTACAAACAAAGATTTTAGTTTTGATACTGTAGTGGATTTATTCAGAAAAATAAAATAATTCCCATTTTTAAAGGTAATCTGAAACGTATGAGGATGGAGGAGAGGCTGGATCAAATTGATACGGTGTTGAATGACTGTGGGGGCTCGACCGATTCAATTCCTGACACTTTACAGTCTACAACTCATGACGTGACTGAAACTGAAGTTATCGATGTAGCAGGTAAACTAGGCAAATCAAGAATAAGATTTTTACTCTTCGTTTATCCATTAATTTTTAATTAATAAATATTCTTGTTTTTCAACAATTAAAACGACTTCTGTTTTTTACAGACCATGACGGACTTCAAATAAAATATAGAGCTCTCAAACAAAAGTACAAGTTATTGAAAAAAGAACACAAAAAGTGCTTGTCTGATGTAAGCATCCTTAAACAAATTGACCAAATTTTAATCGTAGTTCGTAATTTCGGGTAATTGTTTTCATATTAATTAATTTTCAGGATTATGTGGAACTTTTTCCCGGATCGGGTTTGAAACTGGACCGGAGTGAGCTAGCAGCAATGCAGACAATGTCATCTAGCATGACAATTTTTGCAAGAAACCTATTGCGAAAGTTTTTTGATCCTGAAGATGTTTTGGGCCATTCTCTTTTGGGTAGGAAGAGCACTTCGCTTCCCAATCATGTGCCACTTCCCTCGGTCGATAGCAACAAGAGAGACGCAGTTATTGGTAAGCTTCAAATTGACTTTTTGTTTCTTTAAAAAAGTTTATTTGATCTACCGTGTTTGTGGCAACCATTACCTTTCCCATTTTCCAGAGTATACTATGAAACAATTTGGTTTCGAAGTTTTTGAGGGAAGCAGTAAGAAGCGCAATCAGAAAAAGAAAGCGGCAAAAACCGCCATCATAAAGTCCCTTTCAGATTATGTCAGAGAAGAAAATTCAAAGGCGAAGAAACTAGAAGTATATTTGAAATAATCACCATTAAAAATAATTATAGATTTCTGTAAACCATAATTATTTCTTCGTTCGATTAATAAAATTTGAATTGAGTAATAATATTATGTCTTTTTATCACTTTTTTCAGTTTTCATTCCCATGAAATTATTCTAACAAAAGTGGTATTAAGTTATGCGCGTGTTTAAATGCACGGTGAATCATGCATAAATATTTTGCGCATAGAAACTTTAACTCAGAGCTTAAGCTATACAAACTAAAAAACTTTTGCCTCTGAATACTGGCAATGCTTATTATGTCCATTCTTGAATTAATACTTTTAACTGAAATCAAATATGAGCTTGCAGGCTCAGGGTAAAACACATTTATTCTGCTAACTATTGCGCAACCTTGCTTATTTCCACAAAAATCAGCATATACAAGTTTCCTAATTACAAAAAACTTGTTTTCTGTCGTTGCAACAATGGCGTTGTCCCTTTTGGTCGTTGCGTTTTCTTCAGTGCAAAATATTTTACCATGTATTATGCATTTTCTAAAGCTCCGTCCTTTGGCGCACGTAATTTTAATTCGAGCTAGTTTAATCTTCTCTTCATCCGAAAATATATAATCTTTACTCGGGCCTAGAAACACGCAACCATCGTCAGTCTTAAATGCTGAATGCATAAATCGATGCGAGGACAACAATGACTGAAAATATTCCAGCACAACAGGGTTTTCAATTCGCCTGGTTCCATGATGCTTTAAAGCAATGAGTTCCAAAAATCGTGATCGGATCTGTGTTAGGACTTGTTGGCTACTCCGAAACATACTCGATAAAATTCCGTTGAAGTTTTCGAATTGAAATGCGGAATAGGCCCACAGTGGCCCCCAATTTCTGACACAATTCGTAGCGTGCAAAAGTATGTGCAAGTTGAAAGTACAACATTTCATACCATATAAATTTTTGGCTTGAAAAACAAAACTATGCAACTGATCTTGGGCGTGCAGAACATCAAGTTCGGTAATTTTTTCATCAGATAACAGCATGATTGAATTTGCATACTTCAAAAAATGTTTTCTATACACGTCTGGCAGGAACCCTTTTGTGATGCTAAAACAAACGTATGTCCAAGAGCGCCACTCGGAAGCTTTCCAGTATTTGATCGTTGAAAATGAGCGCAGCGTTCTATCGAATTCGTAGGGCACCTTTGCATTTAAAAGTAATTTCTCCATACGTTTGACTTTGTTGCCTATGTAGTACGGTGCGTTCGAATTGCAAGATTCAATCCATAATAATGTGAACATTTTGGACACCCCTAGAAAAGCTGAATGCATCACATCGTAAGCAAAACCATCAACAATGTTGAATTTTCTCAGAGTCAACAATGGGGATGCAAATTTGACACCATTAATGTGCTTTTGTCTGCATACGCCGTTTTGCAGCGACTCCGCTAATGCTTCCAGACTTGTCAAAAATGATTCTTCAGTTCGTAAGTTCATCGTACGAGTGGGTGGGTAAATCCATTTATGAGTTGTTGGTGTAATCCAGCATGTCTCCCCCTTTTGATTGCACCAGGGGCAACCAAAAGCCCCATTAAATTGATTCATACCTTGAACAGCACATCGGGCAACTGAATCGGCGACAAATATAGGAAAATACACAAAACTTGAAAATCTGTAGTTATTGGCTGACCATTCAATTGGGTGTGTGCTTAATTTATTGCACTCGTCGATGATGGGCTTCAGAAAAGCATGGTAATTCGGTTTTTCTGAGCTGAACCATAATCCTGCCAATACTGTATTTGTTCTTCGTATGTTGTAGTCAAGCTCATTTATAGATATAAGAACAGGAGTTAGACTGAATTTTGAAGAGCGAAATGGCGATATTCCATCAGAGTTCAAGGAACACGAAAAGTCTTGCTCACCGAGATGAAGGGCTTTGCAACAGCGTCCATGCACAATATCCTCCACATTTGTAGTTTCCCCTAAATTGCGTCTTTTTAGGTTAGCAGCTAAATTATCTGCGACGGCTTCACTTTGTAAAATTTCTTTCAACATGACTGCCGGGTTGAAAGTAAAAAAATAATTGTTGCTGGATCTCAAATCTGCAACATTAATTTGAAAATTGCATTCTTCGCAGAATAAATCTTCAGCGGTTGCGTAGGCTTTACAATTTGAACAAATATAGTGGGTAGTACAAGAAGTCTGATCGACATTTAAGTCTTTCATTAACGAATAAAAACTTGATGGCAGCAAGGAGCCTCTTGGCATATGTAGGGCAAGCAGTGTCAATAAGTCTTCCGTTCCAACTTTCGTCAGATTGTGCTTTAATGCAAATGCTGCGATGATCAAACTGCTTTCTTCAGGCGATAGTTCACAGTACGGATGTATAAAACATTTCTGTAAAAGCACGAAGATTTTGGATTTTATTATCTGATGAAATTATTTGCAGAAAATCTGAGGAAAGTGGTCACATAATTACCTCATTATCTTGTTTTGAATTGATGGAATTCTGTAATTTAATTGACTCCGCATTAACTCCAGCACACGTTGGTACTTCAGCCAGGGAATATTCATTAGTTTTCTGAAATTTGTGAATGTCATAAAATACAGTGTGAAATTATACATCTTTCGTAAAAATATATCCCAGTCTTGATGAATTGAAATAAAATATTTTGTTGGTTGCGTAATCGAATTTTACGACGATCGAATTGATGGAAAAATCAATTTAGTATTCAACATTAGAAGGTAGGAATTATTTAATATAAATGCTGGCCATAAATATCTATATTTTCCCTTGCTATATTTTGTAAATATGAGTAACGTTTATCTCAGAACTTTTAATTCGTTGCAGACAACATTTTAAGTAAATTGTTACTACCTGAAAGTAGTTCATCCGATCCCCCACCACCGTGCTCTCGCTGCCGGATCTCTCCGTGAGAGGTAAAGTAAAGATATCTGTGAAATTTAAGGCGACCCCGTTGTGAAGATCCTGATGAAGTTCATGAAGTAAATAATAATAAATGGGCAAACAATGTATATGAACAAAATATGGATTATTGTGGTGGTTATTATTATTATGGTGTTTCGAATTACCCGAATTAATTGACGCCTTTTTCGTCTTGGGAGCTTTTTAAAGAGAGTATTTTCGAATCGTTTATTGTGTTTGATTGTGATTTTTTGATATTTATCAGAGGAGTAATTAATTTCAGATAATTAACAAAACAATGAAAAAATCGGGAATTGGAAACTGTTGGCGCCCATTTCATGAAAATAATTTACCGCTAATTTTGGAAAATAATACTTGCTTTGCGATGTTGCAAATTTGTTTACAGATTAGTTTTACATTGATCTACAGAGTCCTAACTTTCTCGCCTTACATGCTATGTCGATATAGTCAATGTGACAGCATTGGATGCATCCCCACGTTTTCGTAGCGTTGCAAACTTATTGCATGTCCTCAAGCCTTTCCGTTACTCACCTTACCGAAATCATTTATTCACATAGGTACATGCTCCACCATTAGTAATTACTTGTAACATTGTGCGCTTGTTAAAAATTAATTTGCTGAAATTTCATAGAATTTCTTTTCAAAGAATGGGGTTTGTGTTAGTAGAATTCAGTAGCAATCGGAACAAATTTGCAGCAGTTTCCATTGATAAAATAGTGGACGGAAAATTGCGAGAATTAAAAGCTAAATTATCCGAAAAAACTGAGGATGTTTTTTGGGGCCGGCGAATCTATTCTGTTAAAGTGCGTGGATTTGGTGAGTTTTAAGTTACTTTTATAAACTTCTTATATTTTTGTCATTGTTTGAAAACAAATTTCAAGATTGATTTGTATTGCCTAGAATATGTTCATGTCAGTAATACATGTGAGTTGTTTCGCAGGTTCTCAAACTGAAATGAATGACATGTGTTCCAATTTGACTGAGTGTGATGGAAGCAATTCTACTACTGGCGAATCTTCTAGAATGGGGAACTCAGCTGCCGGAAGGATTGCTGCAATTCTGAACAAACGCAAGATTCTTAATGAACCTGGTCCTTCTACCATGCGGATACAGAAAGTTCAAAAACTGAACGACTACCAAATTGGCAAGGTTCATATTTTGAATTTATTAAAAGGTTTCTTCAAACTAAAATAATAAAATAATAATTAAAAAAACATATACAACAACAAAATACATGAACTCATAAATAATCTAATGGCTCATAAAGTTCGGAAAACACCATATTTACATCAAATTGATTAGATATGATTGATAATTTTAGATTACCCAATACCTAAATGCTGATACTATTGGAAACAATAATTACGAAAAACTAAATGTGTTTTAAAAATTACACAACGAAACAAACCAATACTTGTATTAATATGAACTACATGAAATTGTTCCGTTATTATTAATAATTACTCCCGCTTGAAGCTATATAATTATTGTTACGTTTAACCAGAATGATAGTTTATTATTCTCAAATTCTACTACACACAGTATGCTGCCACGACTAATGACATCTCAGGAATTCAAAATTTTTTCACAATATGTTCACAATTGCAGGAAATCTGTTCCGCTGTCGTAGCGCCTCAGGCCATTCCAGAAACCCTACATTCCATTGAAAACTGTGAAAACGAAGTCGAGGATCCCAAGGAGACTATTGCAAAACTAACAGCAAAAGTTGCAAAGTGGAAAGCTGTTTCGCAAAAACATAAAGGTCAGCCATTTTATTAAGCAAGGTATTCATTAAATTAGTTAGCTCACAACAAGAAGTAATTACTTTGAAATATAATTTTGTTTCACAGAGTGCGCAAAGATGCTTAAACGCCAAATCCAGGAATTAAAGGAACAACAGAATCTTGCAACTTCCGAGGTATATTGCGCCATCTTTTTAACATATGTAACTATTGACTCAGATACGGTTGTAAATTGCATTGAGATTAATCTTAATGTACTCCGGTTTATTTTCAGGAGAATTTCGAAATTACAGTCGGTACCGGAGTATACATGGCGAAGGCAACACTGGCTGCAGCTAAATTAACTGCTAAAACTCCAACAATCTTGGCACGAAGTCTATTTCGGCAGCTTTTTAAACCTGACGAAATCAAGGGTTGTTCGCTTTTTGGAAGAACCTGTAATGCAAATAAATCTGCTCCAGTTTTACCTTCTGTGGACGGGATCAAGCGGGATGCTCTAATAGGTATTTGCATTATGTAGTACTTCATGTGTCGATTTCGTATTATGGAAAAAAGATGAAATATGTGGTATATTAATTTATTTGTTTAATGCCCGTTTAATTCTTCAATTATTTGTTTTAATTTTCTAGAGTACTGCCTGAACACTTACAACTTGAAGCCGTTACCGAGCAGCTGTAGAAGAGGTCAAGTCAGTGAGTACGTTGTGCAAAGGAGCCGAATTGTGGATTCGTTAAATAAATTGCTTCGAGAGGAAAATTGTAAGGGTAATTAAATTCTTATTTTGTCAAAACAATTAAAAACCAAGATGCAATAAACAAGAGTTTTGTTAGAATTCGTCGTTTTGATTTTCATTCTGCATTTTCATTTTACTAACATAGTCTTCATACCATAATCGTCGCTATAACTTCTTACTCATTATATTATGTTTTATAAACACAATTTTGTGTTCAGGTACGAGGACCGTTATTTGTGCAAGTAATTCTGAGAACCGCACTTTGTGCACACACCTTGTTCACAATATTGAATGCACAATCCGTTGTTCACAATTCTTTGTTTACGAAAGTGGTCCTGTTTTGAACAGGATATTTTGTTAACAATTGTGAACAGCATTTTCCATGCGGGTATAGCTAAATGATAAATCAGAAGTCAAAGGTTTCTGGAACTTGAATTATCTTTTACTCAAATCGCTTGCATCCTACGTATAATTATAGAACTTTTAATTCCAAGAATATCAACTTTACTGTCGTTCTTCAACTAACTCCTGGGTAGATAATATTAAATACAAGGAATCCCTGACAACTGTAGCTACATATTTGTAATTCCAACTAGCTCGAAGTGATGACGAACCCCAATGTTCAATGTTCACTTGATCTTGTCTCCTTATAAAAGGAAATAGATTTTTCTTGCAAAATTCAATCTCAATCTGAAACTTAATTGTGAATGTCTTTCCAAAGTTTTTCTCGTATTGTGTCGTTTAGCTAACCAGACAAATTCATATTGGGAGATATTTTGGTTCTAAGACATCAACATCGAGTTGACGACACACCGTGTGTTGATATAATTTATTCAAACATGTTAAATATTTCATTGAGGGTTACACTTTTGTGCCTAATTAGTGTCAACTATTACCTATTAGGCTGTAATGCTGCGTCGCGTAGTGTTTCAGGTAAATATTTAAAACCCCTAATGTATTTATTTGGACTTGCCAGGATTCTTATTTTCATACTACTTCCAAACCGTTATTTTGAATTTAATTTGTTAGTTTCTGACACTTAGATTACATGTGTAAAGAGAAAAGAAATTATTACTGTATATATAAACTGTAAATAAATAATCGTTCTACTTGCTACATGTTTAATTCTTTAAAATTCCGACCTTGATTCCATTTTATGACTCATTGTTTATCCATTAATTTTGAAATTAATACAGAAACATGCTCAGCCGGTCGGTTCCATTGTGAAAACAATCTCTGTATCCGGGCCGAAAAAAAATGCGATGGAGATGATGATTGTGGTGATGGGTCGGACGAAGCCAACTGTGGTAATGCATACTTTGACATCTATCAATGTTGTTTTTACAAGGCAACGAATTCCATTAAATTTTTTCCCTGCGCTAAATTTAGTGTAGTAACCTGAAGTTAAAGCAAATAGCGGTGAATGTATACAAATACAATAACTGTGTCATAATATGACACAGTTATTGTGTATGTATGCTTGTAAATAAAAATCTATCAGTAGACTGAACTGGACGGGGCCGGAGTAAACTCTATAAACTTTGTTGCTCAAATCCTTTGATAAAAGTTATGTAATATGAAAAGTCTTGGATTTTAGATAGTAGTGTGTTCAAGTCAAAAATTTTGCCATGAGTCTATAATGGTGTCACCCCAGAAATGAACATTTGAATCAGTCTAGTACTGAGACAATTCAATATTATTCAAGTAGGAACAACCTTGAATTTTATAGCAAGTACAATTTTGTCATAGTGTGTTGCTCTACATAAATTTATTTATTTCTGACACGCATATTTGCTGGTCATGATCTCCATCCATAGATACATAGCTCATTGGAAAGTCCACACAATGTCGCCCCAAAGTGCGTGGAATAATAGTCCATTGGCATCCTTAGAGAGTCCACATGGCTTTTAACATGTTTATTAATTTTGTTTACTCTTAAATACAGCAACCTGTAAAGCCAATCAATTCCGATGTGGTAACGGACGGTGCATCCTGTGGAAATTTAAATGTAATGGAAACTACGACTGTGACGATGAATCAGACGAGGCTGACTGTGGTAATAATTCCTTTTGTTATCTGTCAATATTTTTCTCGGAAAAAATAAATTCCGTGAAGGTTTTATTCAAGCACAAGATGTTGCGTAGCAAGTTGTAGGTATATTGTTTTCAAGGAAGACCTTTTCTAAATAACCGTTACGCATAACTTTGTGTTCTTTAACATAATATTAGACATAATGGTAGGAATTTGTTAACTTTGCTTGCCTTTTTGGCTGGTCATGCACACAAAACTTGAATAGATCTCTGGAAAGACCTCAAAATATTGTACTATTTAGAGTTAAAACATTTTTGCGACGAAATTGGTAAATTCCTTCTTTGATTCGCGTTCTTGATTCTTGACCCGTATACACAACCTGTATGACGACGTAGGTTTATGAAGTAATTTTTTTAAACATATGGATAAGAATTGGGCAAAAACATGCCCGACCATTACTTTGGTCTACGCTTTGGACCAGACCAATTTCCAAAACTGGTTCAAACGAGGCTATTGGCAACTTCAATTGGTGCACTTAGTTTACATGTTTTTTATACGAAATATAGATGAATGCTCAGCCGGGTATTTTAAATGTAATGACGGTCTGTGCATCCAGAATCGATTCAAATGTGATGGAGATGACGATTGCGGTAATGGATCGGACGAAGCTAACTGCAGTAATGTTTCTTTTGATTTCTGTCTATTTTGCTCTTACAAGGGAATGTATTCAAGTGCCCCTTAAAACTAACCTAGAAAGGAAGAAGATCTGAATTGGTCTTCGACTGAGTCAATTCAATATTGCTTAACTATGAATGACATGCTATTTACACAAAGCATAATCATTTGATTCTTTTCTTCCTTCCTCGAAATTTATTTATTTCTGACGCATATTTTTGCTGGGCATGCCCTTCAACAATGGATGCCTCATTGGAAATTCCCTATGACCACAACAATCGATCATAGGCATTCCTCAGTGAGCCCGCACGGTTTTACATGTTTTTTTTTTGTTTCTTACTCTTAAATACAGCAACTTGCAAGCCCCGCCAGTTCCAATGTGCTAACGGGAAGTGTATCCTGGGCAAATTGAGATGTGATGGAGATAATAACTGTGGTGATGAGTCAGACGAAACTAACTGTGGTAATAATTCCTTTGATATCTGTCAATGTGGTTCTTGAAGGAAAGTACATTCCTTAAGTTTTTATTCCCTCACAAAATGTTCTGTAACAAGTTGCAAATGTTCTACAGGGACGAGATATTTATAATATTATATATTTATATTTATTATACTCCTGCGGGGGTAATATTTGCTTTCGACTGAAATACATAGGCTAGGACGAATCTCCATGAATTTTGCCTTGAGTAGAAAACTAGAATATCACTCCTGAAGTGGACATCATTACAGTTTTCCTCCCAAAGCAAAGTTTCCCTAGATCTAGAGCCTAGCCCTGCTCTCTTTCTATGCTAGTCCCAGAGTCCTCAGTTAGCTCAGAAAATGTTATTCTAGGGGACGTGAAACAACAAGTTCTAATAACTGTGTACAGAATAAATGCTTACACTTCGGACACCTTCAAAATTCCAACTGGGATTCACATTCGTAACCCCTTTATTTTTACGCTTATTACAGTAAGATGCGCCACCGGTAATTTCCAATGCAATAATCAATGGTGTATCCGGGACTCTTACAAATGTGATGGATATGACGATTGCGGTGATGGATCGGACGAAGCCAACTGTGGTAACACTGCCTTTTTTGTATTTGTCAATGTTTTTCTTTTACAAGGCAGGGAATTCCGTTATATTATAAGGCAAATCTAAAATTTACCGAAATCTGAAATGGTCTTTGAGTCAAATCAATATTGTGCCCTTGGCAACGTTACGCGTTTTAGTAGAAGCATGAGCTGGTCTTACTTTTGTTCCTTTACCGAAATTTATTTGACACATATTTTTCCTGGTCATGCCCTCCATCCTCGGATAGATCATTGGAAAGACCCCAACATGTCGTCCCAATGAGCGGAATAAAATAGTCAATTGTTATCCTTACAGAGTCCGGACGGTTTTACATGTTTATTTCTTTTGTAATTACTCTTAAATACAGCAACCTGCAAAGCCAATCAGTTCCGATGTGGTAACGGACATTGCATCTTGGGCAAATTGAAATGTGACGGAATTTTTAATTGTGATGATGACTCAGACGAAACTAACTGTGGTAATAATTCCTTTGATATCTGTCAAGTCAATATTACGCTTGTATGGCAGTACATTCCTTTAAGTTTTTACATGTTTATTTTTTACACTTGAATATAGTAAATTGCAGTGGGGGTCATTTTCAATGCGGTAACGGAACGTGCATCTTAGACAAATACAGATGCGATGGAGTTAACAATTGTGAGGATAAGTCAGACGAAAGCAACTGTGGTAATTTCTTTTATATTTTTTAAAATATTTGTATTCATAATACAAACATATAATGTAATCATTTCCTCCGAGGGTTCATCTAACTTCACTTAAGGAAGTCACTTAATCATTAATTCATTGCAATGGCTGGGCTTAACATTTGCCCGCATGGTGGAGAGAAAGAGAGAGCCATTCTTTATTCTCGTATCCAGTTTCATTCCAAAAATATGGTTGAGACCAGACTGCAGGCATCCTAACTGACTACACATGGTTTTACATATTATTTTGTTTTTTATTTTTAAATACAGCAAGCTGCAGAGATGGACAATTCCTATGTGGTAACCGAAGGTGCATCCTGAAAAAATTCAAATGCGATGGAGACGATGATTGTGGTGATGGGTCAGATGAAGCTAAATGTGGTAATACTTTCTTTGATATCCGCTTGTTTTCATTACAGATAACATTCCGCAACTAAGATTGCCAATTGTACAAGGAGAGGAGGTTATCCCTATAGGTACTTGAGGATTGAGGTTCGGTAATAATGAAAACATTAAAAGAACATGCAATTTAAATGAAACCGCATATTTGATAAGTCTTCCTTATAATTGGGGGTATGGGGGCAAGAAGAAAAGGAACCCTCTTTGTGAAATATATTTATGTACGGAATCATGTAATTATATAAAAGCAGGTATGTTGGGTTAAACTAGGGAAGTTTGTGGTCCGGTCAGGACCATATTAAATGGTTCAATTTTGAACCAGCCTAAACTTGATTGCTCTATTATCAAGATCGGACTATACTTAATTGATCCAAAATCAGGACGCAACTACACTACTTCACAGGACCATAAAATGCAAACCAAAATGTTAAAAACTTAAGGGAATTCTGTGTGTGGAACATCCTAGAAAATTCACTTTCGGTGAATAAAAAGAATTCAGGGATAAAGCGTGATTATTAATTTAAATTGGTCTTTGGTTTGGTCTGGTTCTAACTTCTGGATCAGACCATTGGCTTGATACCAAGAACTGGGCGTGTCCAATGGTTTGGTCAAAGGACCAACAGTTTCAAAAAATCTGGACCATTGAGCAAACCGAATCTAATAACATATGTAATACTGTCGAGCAAAGCTGGGCACATATCCTACATTTATGCATAAATATACGCAGTTTTGTATGTATGTTCGCACATTTTCCGAATATTTGTATGTATTTTATGTAGGCTGCGTGTTTCCACTAAAAAAAATGTATGATATATGTATGGCATGAATACTGTATTTACGAGTATGTATGTTTAAAAGGCCGGGGAGATTTAGGTATGTATTATGTATGCACCGTGTATGTTCAGCGAGCTCCATCTGTATTTTCTTGGCACGGTCTGTGTTTATTGGTGTATTCGCATTTATTATTTCCTGCTGCAATGCAAACGATTTCTATACGTTGTGACTGAAACCTACGAAACTAGAAATTAACAATTTTAAACTTAACTAATTAACAATATACACGCGCGAAGCCATGCTTCATTAGTTTTTATAAAGGTTCAGAACGTTCTACATGCACTTTTATAGGCACGTGTACATATATTTATTATACATAAATTTATTTATATGATGAATATATGTATGATTACATTTCGGGACAAATTAATGTATGCATATATGTATGATTGCATTTGTGGACAAATTTATGTATGCATATATGTATGATTGCATTTCTGGACAAATTTATGTATGCATATATGTATGCTCTTCGTAAACTTTAAAATGTATTGAAACATATGGGTTTTTGGTTATTTTAGATTTAAATGTTCGGGGTTAATCCTTAGGATTTATACTGATGTAACTATATGTTTTATAACCAAAGGAGCCGTTTCACGTAACTCCTAAAATCAGATGATTAAGTAACTCGCAAGTAAGGGGGTACTGTCTACGTGACAAGGGTGCTAAAGTGAAGTAATTAAGTGATTGTTTATGGGAAATGATAATAATGTAATAGCGTATTGAGTTGGGTTATACTTTTTGATTCTACTCAGGAATATTAGTTTATTAACTGTTTGGGATTATATTTCAGTTCAAAATATATACTTTAACACGAGATCAAGATTCTCACTTGAATTCCAGAAACCAACTCGAATCCCAAAGCCCAACTGCCTCTCTCATTCCTCTCTCCCAGGACGCTTGGCGTCCTTTTTCTAATCTCAAGTTCCAACTCATCACATATGAGTTTCCATAGATCCTTGAGGATATTTACCATATCTAATCTTAAATCTTATTGAAATAGCATTCCTTAGGAATATTCATTTACAAATCTTAGTTTCTAGATTCATCTATTTCTATATTCGTGACACACCCCCTTCCCAAAGAAACATTCGTCCCGAATGTACTTACTAACAATTAGGGAATTAACACAGAGTGTGAAAACAATAAGTGTAAAGAGAGAAAAAAAATCAGACTAATACATCAGTCTTATAAAGTAGTTAATGAAAATTCAAAAATTCATTGATTGACGAGTTTTTCCTGAGTAGAGATATATACAGATTAATAATGAAATCTACAATAGTGTAGTGGACATTCCATATACTTGTGCGTAGTTGCAAAGCACAATTTACAAGCATAATTGTAATGCATACAAGTAAACATCAAATGATCATTATTGCGACAATGAGAACATATCGGGGATAATAATATCAATTTCGCTGAATCAAGGTGTAAAATTCTTGGAAAGTCCTGAGGATACGTAGTAGGAATGGACTCTGGTAGTAGATCATCTTTGAAGTTGAAAGCTCCGGCTTCGAACAAAGTGTTCCAGATTCGCATTTGTGCCAGATATAGGTCTTCAATAGAACCTACCAAATGGACAACGCGTTCACGTCTATTGATTTGCCAGAGGTCAACGTCCATTCTTCGACATCCTCCTTGTAGGAATTCTTTAGTTGTTCCCTTAATACCCATCAACAATCCGACCATCTCCGTTGGTACTAAGTACGTTGTACTAAAGAGTCGTTTATCCATCCACACTCGCGAGGAACACGCGTAGTTCATGTCGACTGGGTCTTGTAGGATCGGAAAGGATTGTTTGTGGTAGTATTCATGGAGTTTCATATGAAATTGTAATGCCTTGAATGTGGGGATCGGCACATGACATCTTTCGCATCGCACATGAGGATTCCGTTTGGATAATCCCATAGTGAATGTCCCGATCAATGGTAACTTCGGTTTCGTATCTTCCTGAGGAAGTGAATCAGCATCATGAGGGTTACTTGAGTAGTGTCTGTCGTCATCGAGGATTTCAGATGGTTCGATCTTCAACAATTTCTTCTCGGATGAAGTTGAGACTTGCTTCAGATATTCAGTGCAGGTGGAAATTACCCAATCTAGCTCGAAGGTATCTTCTTCTTCACGTTCAAACGCACCTACGACAGTCTTCAATGCTATGAAAGCTTCGTGTCTGGCTTGAGCCTGAGTAATGCCTGCCATCATGACTGTAGGAATAATTAAATTCGAATTCGAAGCACCAAATGATAATTAAACGATTCGTAATTACATAAGACAATAAATGCTTATATTCAAATTGATTTTACAGAGTATTTGGTATATAATCAATGATGTAAACTTAATTATTGTAAATTTAACCTTAGAACTAACCGTTACTAGAATTAGTACCCAAAGTATTTACTAAGGTTCGGTTATCAAACTATCAGGAACGCCGGTCACCAAGAGGAGTATTTTCAGTACTATCTGGGACCGTTGGTTCTGTCTAAGGGCTAAATGAAAAGAACAAATTATAACATGGTTATAAAAATATTTCTTCATATGTATGGATAATGCCATTTCATTGTCAAAACAAATGAATAACAATAAATTATATGTATGCCTAAGAACTTTGTATACATAAATATAATGAAGGATATTTCCTATGATTATTCGTAAATAATTAAAATATTCCATTACCAATATTCACAATAATTTCCTTTAAGGAAAACAAAAATACAAGAATGTATTTTAAATTGATCAAATTATTATATTATTCACTATACAAAAAATAGATTCACTCAAAAAAAATTCGAAGTGTACACAGTAAGACTACAACTAGTAATAGTTGCTCGAACGGCGTGGGTCACTCTTTGTAAAAACCTGCGGGCCGTGCTGCGTGTCTTTTTGGCCGCCGCAGTGTCTCTTCTGCATCAAACCTAACTGCCTGCCGGAGGAGTGCGAGGGACTCTCCGCTGGCAGAAAGTCGGCGTTTGGCTCTCGGTTGTTCCATTGGCTGAGCTGGGCCCTCTGCCATAAATACCTCCTCTGCACTTAATTCTACGGGTGGAATTAGTACAGTGGATGACGTGTGTATAGGCATCCCTGAGGGAGCACTAACTATACGCGGACGTTTAAGATAACTTTGACTATCTTTTACATTAGATTCTATATTCTTACGAACTAAATTATTTACATTACTTTTCTCAGTCTCTACAACATGTAGGGTATTTATATCTACTGTTACCGGTTGTGTAATAGTCGTTTGAGGTATTTTCAACATTACCTTTTTAGGAATACCTTTGAAAGTATAGGAAATAGGATATTGATCTACTATTTCTGGGATTATTTTTCTAGGTTAAGGTAATTTAGGTTTGGCAATTTTACTCTTTGTGTTGAGTTTATCAAGAGCTATTTTTGGAGTCTTAAGTTTTTGTTTAGGAGTTTTACAAGCGGCTTTCCTGAGGGATTTACTAGGTAAAGGTTTTTCACTTGTGTGTTCAATAGGAATTATAGGATTAATAGGATTACTCACTGAAATAACACTCGTAAGGTTTTCCGTAGGTATGTCATCTATCACAAGTCTAGCACTTGTAGGGCTTTTCCTCTGAGTGTCTTGTATTATATTTGAAGCACTGTTCGCTCGTATGGATTTCATATGAGTAGTCACAGGAATTGCAATTGTAAGGTCTTTCCCACGTGTGAACTGTGATGCCTGCGTATCATATGTCGCAGTTACTGGTAAGTGAGCGTGCACTGTAATTTCTCTAGTTTGTGTCTTTATGGATTTGTACAGTTTTATTTCCCAACGAGGATAATTAATTAGAGTCTGTATTGATTGAAATTTGCGTATGTAATCATGACATAAATCTAATTCCTTTAGGATTTTAAGTGTCTTTTGTGTGATACGACGGTATTCGATTCTGTCTATTAGTACTTTAGGAAAAGCTGTATTTATCTGTTGCACATCGAATGGAACAATTTCAGATCGTTCAGGTAAGTAAGTATTTTCATCTAAAGTTTGAATTACATTGTCTGTATCTTTATCAGTTTCCTCTAGTAATATAGATTGTTCAGGTGTAAATACACTGTCACTATCTTCAAAAATATTAGTATCAGACATATCTAGTAATTCATTGTTACTTTGAGAATTATTATTGTCAGTTGAGTTAGTGGAAGCTCGGCTGATATTCGAGATTAATGATAGTCTAGATGTATGTGCATGTGTCAAAAAATTATTAACTGCTTCTTGGATTGTTAATGTAGTCACATTTATATTAATATCTTCCTGCGTATCAAATTTAGAAGATTCAGGATTGTTTATAGCTACAATGTCACTGAGTATGGAACTTGTGACACTTTCCTCTGAAGATTCAGGGCTTGAAATATTAGTCATTTCGAAAGTTACTATTATTGAAAAATAGTTCGGCTGGTGTAAATGTTTCCATATGCCTGATTTCTCTTGGAATCGGCTGAAAGTTTCCAAACAAGTCAAACTCTGCTGCTTGTGGAAAAATATTTTCATTATTTTCTTCTGTTTCCATCTCTTCAATGATGATGGGAGAATTTCTTTCTTCAGTTTGTACCACAGGTACATTATTTATAATTTCATTATGATTTTCATAGTTATTTAGTTCAACATTTAATATCTCTGTATTTATAACAGGATCAAGTAATCCAGAGGAGTTCTGTGCTTCCTCTGGGAAATAATTATTATGAATTATTTCATCATTAGTATTCATATTTATTTCATTCATTATTTGCGCACTTGGATTTAAATTGAAGTTGAAATTAATACTTGGCACATTTTCTGGTAAATTGCTTGCAAGGACAGGTTCTGATGTGAACAGCTGTGGCGGAGCAATAATAATTTGATCCAATCTTGTGCGTTTCGGCCTTGTGGCTGGAGGTAAAGAAATCACCTCTCTTACGGGTCTTCTACTTCTCGTGTTCCTATAGGGACCGGAAGTTTCAACTGAGCCCGATTCATGTATTTCATTAATTGTATTTTCGTTATTATTAAAATTTTCGAGTCTTCGACGTGGAGTGTACATCTCTGAGTCGTGACCAATATAGTCATTATGTACATTACTTTGAGTAAATGGAGTAATGTTTGACTGTATGTAACTTTGCACATAGTTACCTATAGTGTTTCTCAATGGAATATTACTGAAATTAGATGAGTAATATGAAGTTGAGTCTCTATCAACCTGATGTATAACTGTGGAAGCGACGTCTGCTCCTACTGTTGTACTACGGAGGTTATTTCCTCTTGATGCTAATTCATGAGCTTCTGGAGTACGGGTGATCAATCCATACCTTGAAACTTCATTATCTTCTTGAGGTAAACTACTCTCTGATGAGCTGTTGTAATGCTGTTGATGTACTGTATATTGAGGAATTACTTCTTCTCTATAATTGTAATTTCTGTCTGGTCGCATTACAGATCCCATTGATGGCGTCATACTGAAATTAGTTGCTAAATATTTTCCTCCAGGAATAACATATGGATATTCTTCTTCCCATAATTCTGGTCGAATGTATGGTGCAATGTTATGAACACGTACATTACGTAATCTGTTTCCCATATGCGATAGTATAGGTTTTACTTGAAAAGCCTGGGGTGAAATAACTTTTTTAATTTCATACGGTCCTAGCCATTTAGGTCCAAGTTGATGTGGATCTTGAGCCTTTAGCTTGACCAAATCTCCTACTAAGTAGATGTGTTCTTTTCTCTGTTTATTGAACGTGTCATCTCTTGCTTTTTGCTGTTGAGTAGTCTTAATTACGGCTTCTTCTGTTGCTTGTTCTAAATTCTGCGCTTGTTCCTCAGGGGAATTAACTTCGTGAGGGACCAGCACAGGCGTAATTAAATCAAGTCTAGTTAATGGTTCTCTTCCATGAAATAAAAAATATGGAGAATAGTTCGTGCCTTCGTTCACATGGAAATTATGTGCGCGAACTGCTAGTGGGAGTAATGAGTCCCATTGACTATAGTTTTTATCTACATACTTTTTAATGAAAGTCTTTAGAGTTTTATTTTGTCGTTCGACAATACCCATACTTTGAGGACTATTGGGCATGACAATTATGTGTTTAATTCCTTTGGATTTTAACCACAGTGGAAATTCTCCATGTGCAAAATGGGTTCCACCGTCTGTCACTATTTCTCTAGGAAAATGATGCTCATTAATAATTGTATTTTCGAGTAGTCTCTTAGAGTCATTTGATGTATGAGTTTTTGAAGTTGCAGCAAAAACATATCTTGTTGTATAGTCTATCATTATCAACGCATATTGATGTCCCTTAGTGGAACGTGGTAATGGTCCAATCCAATCTAAAGCAACTCTTTGCAGTGCTTTAGCTGGAGGAGGAAGTGTGTGACGATGACCAGCGACTGCAGCATTACGAGGATTATGCATCTGACATACCTCACATGACTGTAAAAATTTTTGCACGTCGCGGAACATGTTCTGCCAATAGTATCTTGTGTATAGTGCTGAAAAAGTTTTATAAATTCCCGCATGACCTCCTTCTGTGTCGGAGTGGAATAAAGTCATTATCTCATGTTGCAAACTCTTCGGAATAACTAAACGCCATGGATTAGCAGTAAGTCCATTGTCAATTCTATAGAGTAATTTGTGTATCAATGCGTAGTTCTTGCCAAAGATATGCGGAGGATCGGTGATATGGTCTCCTTCCTTAATGAGTTTTGAGATGATAGTTGATAATTTTGCATCTTCGGCTTGCTTCTTTAGGAATAATTCTGAATTTCCTCCTACGGTTGCAGCGATAGCTTTGTCTTCATTTCCAATTTCAATTTGCGTAGAATCTACCAGAGCTTTTGAAAGACGTCTGATAGTGTCTCTGGAAAGGCAATCTGCATGAGCCATCTTATTTCCAGGAATGTGTTCTATCGTCATGGGTTGAGATGCTAACATCATTGTCCACCTTGCAATCCTATTATGAGGATCCTTCAGAGTCATCATATGTTGAAGGCTATGATGATCAGTACGTATATGTACCATTTTCCCATATACGTACTGACGGAACTTCTGGAGTCCCCACACAATGGCGAGGCACTCTCTATCTCTGGCGTCCCATTTCCTCTCAGCCTCCGTTAATGAGCGAGATGCATAATGAATGGGATGCATAATTTTTCCATCCATGCTTTGATGGAGTATGGCTCCTATGCCATATGCACTAGCGTCAGTGTAAAGGTATAGTTCAGCATCAGGATTGTAGAATTGGAGTACAGGAGCTGTAACAAGGGCATGCTTGAGTTGACGGACGGCGTTATCGCATTCCTCCGTCCATGTAAATTTGACTCCTGCCTTTTTCAAATCATTCAATGGTTTGGCTATTTTTGCATAGTCTTTAATAAATTGCCTATACCATTCAGTCATTCCTAGGAATCTCCTTACGGCTGCCAATGATGTAGATGGGTCGGTATTCATTACAGGTTCTATCTTCGTATCAATGGGCTTTTTACCTTCACCACTGATAAGGAGTCCTAAGAATTCTATCTCTTGAAAACCAAATTTACATTTCTTAAGTTTGAACATTAGGCCGAATAGCTGGGCTCTCCTGAGAACTAACTCGAATCTAATCAGCAGGTCCTCAAAAGTGCCAGCATAAATGAGTACATCGTCTATGTAAACGAGTACAATGGAATATCTTAGTGTGCCTAGGATATCGTCCATCATTTGTTGAAACTCTCCTGGGGAATTGCGATAACCAAATGGTAATCTATTCATACAAAATTTCCCATCAGGAGTTGTAAAGGCCATTTTCAATCTTGACTTAGCGTCCAGCATTCTTTGTAGGAAACCTTGAACTGCATCGAGGGAGATAAACCATCGAGCTCCATGTAATCTGTCAAATTGGTCTTGGGGAATAGGTAATGGGTAGGTATTCTTGATAACGTTAGGATTAAACCTTCGTAAGTCCAATACATAACGTGGAGTCCCATCTGCCTTCTTGACAAGTAATACAGGGTTGTTCCAAGGTGAGTCGCATGGTGATACTATGCCTTGGTCTATATGTTGATTCACTAATTTGCGTAAATCTTGCTGTTCAGAGAAAGATAATCTGTATTGTGGTGTATATACAGGTTTTGCATCCCCTGTATCTATAGTGACATATTTATAGTTTACGCAGCCAAATTCTGTTTCGTCTTTAGCGAAACAATTACGGTACTTATTTATGAGGAATAGTAATCTTTGTTTTTGATTTGCATGTAATGTTGGACCAAACTTGCATTCATCGGATGATAATGGTGGTAATATCTTCATTTTTCCCTTAGGAGTCTTTTGTTCTTCTTCATAGTTTGGTAGTTCAATGCCATTAAATTCATCATAATTTGCAAATCTTCTTAATGGTTGCAAAGTTGTAGGTCTTTTTGATGGATTCCACACTAATGTGTACGTCTTGCAATCTTCCATAGGACAAATTATGTCGCCAAAAAATAAATCCTTTCGATGTTTTCGGATTGGTGAAATTATTACGTTACCAGAAAAGTTGTCTGGTGACTTGAGGTCTACCCGAGTCCAGGAGCGGGGAAGAAGCTCATAGGGACGGGTGGACCGGACAACACACATCCTCCGGATCGTCGGTGACGAGGACAGGCTGCAATCGGCCGTATGATCCTCTGGAGTAGAGTACTGAGAAGGCGGATACCAAGACCTGGTAGTAAAGGTATCCTCCGACTTTTCCTCCACAAGTGTCACAGACTTGGGGTTGCATGTGATGGTTGCCCTGTGTTTGTGTAGAAAGTCGCCACCGAGTAATAATAAAGAATTAACGTTCGGTATTACAGCGAACTTATGAGATGAAAGGGTATCGTTGATGAAGTAATGAATAGTAGCAGTCTTGTTGTACTTGACTGTAGAATTTGTTGTTACTTGTGTAATTGCCTTATTATGATGAGTATGTAGTTTAATTCCTTCAGGGGAATTCTTCTGCAATGCGTAGACACACGCTGGTGAGATAGTAGAAATTCCTCCACCGTTGTCCACTAATGCTTCTATTGAATATTGGTTCTTGCCAAAAATATTCAATTTATAAGTAATATCCGTAGGACTGAATTGGTCTTGAAGTAAATTCTCAAATTCTTCCTTCAGGATTGATGAGGATTCGGATAATTGCACCGAATCTGGGGTGACTTGAGACATCTGGTCTTCACCCAAATCTTGTTTTATTTTCTTAATTCTAGGTTGAACTTCCTCCTTAGGGGAATTAATGGAATCTTTTCTTAAATTAGTATGAGTGGAAATTAAATTATGATGTATATGCTTCTGTACAGTATTTACATGATTACTGTTAGTCAGTCGTGCCCGTATGGACTGACCTATCCGTTTAAATTATCTTGGATGTTGGAATTTTCATTTCGCTGAGACTGTTGTCTTGGCACACCTCCAGCTACCAACTGTAGGACCGTTGAAAGTAATTGCCGGTCATTGTTACCTCTCTGGGAATTTTGTTGTTGATTTTGCGTGTAATTATATCCACGTCCATTGTTTCCATAGGAATTATTGTTGGAATAACCTTGTTGGTTATTGTTGTACTGGCGGTCTCCATTCTGATGACTGCCTCTACCACGGGATTGTCCACGGAAGTTATTGCCGTTGTAATTTCCACGATAGTTATTGTTGTAGAAGGTACGGTTTCCTTCTTGAGAGTTCTGTTGCTGTTGAGCATTATTGTTGTTATTAGAACCTCTTCCACGACCTCGAGTGAAATTACCTCGACGGTTGTCATTGCCAGGGATCTTGTAACATGAAGTTGCAGTATGCCCCGGTTTTGAGCAAAATTGACATTTGTCCCCAAAAGATCGTACTTTTGAGTATCTTTCTTGTCATTGGATTTCTTTTCAGATTTTGTATCTTCCTTAGGAAGAGTTGCAACTGTTAATGCAGCTACTGGAGTTGGTGTTGAATTTTTCTGAATCAATTCTTTCTCTCCATCTACTATGATCTGAAGTCTGGCCGAAAATACTGATAAATTCTCTCGGTCTGGTTCAAAAATGAATCTCTCATATTCATATGGGATTTTGCGGATCATCTGACTAATTTTCTTTCTTTCAGTGTATGAACCGTCAACTTGAGAAAGTAGATCGCAGGATTCAATGATGAAAGTAGTGATGGGCTTCTTTGGATCGAAAATATATTTATCCCATGCTTTCTGAGCTACTTCTGATCTTTTATCATTTTTAAAATGTTTAATGAAATGATCGGAGAATTTCCTGAGAACTTCTTCTGGACCTAATTCTGACCTCCAAGTCTGTAGTGTACTATCTAAGCTTTCAAACCAAGCTACTACTAATTTAGATTTTGAGGTTTTGAAAAAATGATGTAAAATAGGTACCAAAAATGCATGATCTATGTCCAAATTCTGACATTCCTCTAGGAAGTTAGTATGCCATATGGAAGCATCTACTTTGATGTCATAAGGTAAAATACGTTCTTTGAGTACCTTGAATAATTTTTGATTCCTTTGGACTCTGGTCAATGTATCAGACTGTGAATTACTTGTATCAGTCGTTGTACGAAACGGTTGAGATGTTGGCCCTGGTGTAGTAAAGAAATTTCCAAAACCATGAGGATTTCCAAAACTGAATTGGGATGGAGCCTTAGTTTTTGCCGGAACGTCCTTCGGAACTGTTGGAATTTTGCCGGTCTTCTTCTCTAAGGTCTCTTTTTTAGCTTTAATTCTGTCAATGTCTTTTTGCAAAGTTAGTAAATCTAAATCACACCTTAACAGTTCTTGTTGATCGTCAGTTTGTGAACTAGCCATATTTGTTTCGTCAATGTTTATCACATCACCGTCTTGAGACATTGTTATTTTGTAAAGCACTCCACAGATGAGCACTTACTGTTCAGTAAAAAGTCAGGAAAAGTTGCGTCCTTCAGGACAAAATATTCGTAATGAGTGGTGAAAAAAAACTTCACTAAATAAACACCCGGGAATCGACTTGCACACTCCACCAGTGAAACATATGGGTTTTTGGTTATTTTAGATTTAAATGTTCGGGGTTAATCCTTAGGATTTATACTGATGTAACTATATGTTTTATAACCAAAGGAGCCGTTTCACGTAACTCCTAAAATCAGATGATTAAGTAACTCGCAAGTAAGGGGGTACTGTCTACGTGACAAGGGTGCTAAAGTGAAGTAATTAAGTGATTGTTTATGGGAAATGATAATAATGTAATAGCGTATTGAGTTGGGTTATACTTTTTGATTCTACTCAGGAATATTAGTTTATTAACTGTTTGGGATTATATTTCAGTTCAAAATATATACTTTAACACGAGATCAAGATTCTCACTTGAATTCCAGAAACCAGCTCGAATCCCAAAGCCCAACTGCCTCTCTCATTCCTCTCTCCCAGGACGCTTGGCGTCCTTTTTCTAATCTCAAGTTCCAACTCATCACATATGAGTTTCCATAGATCCTTGAGGATATTTACCATATCTAATCTTAAATCTTATTGAAATAGCATTCCTTAGGAATATTCATTTACAAATCTTAGTTTCTAGATTCATCTATTTCTATATTCGTGACAGTATGTAGGATTTAGGATACGCAATCTTTTTGCCCAGCTTTGCTGTCGAGTCAAGCCAGGCTGATACTTTACCAATTAACTTACCTGGTCTGTAGAGCCTCCTCCTCGCCTCTCACCCAGCCTTCTCATCTCCGATTGGCTGAATGCATATTTTAAAGTACGAACGCGCGAGCGTTGATATTATGTACATGACGTATGATTTATGGTGCCTATTCTTCACATGTATTCCATGAGACAGTATTATTAGTGCAGTGACACAGAAATAATTTATAAACACAAATATTTAAGCCCCATAATGGATATTGACATCAATTATAGCAACAATAAAAAAGCGAGCGAAGTTACACATAATTGCATTTAATGTACTTAACATTAATTAGTTATTGTGGGTTTTTGTGGAGTAAGACTGTAAATTAAAATTCATCATTTTGATTCTCATCAACATTAATATCATTGTCATCATCTTCCTCACTGGAGCTATCATCATCTTGTCCACGTAAGTGTATTATTATTGGATCCTGTACATTTTCAAAATGATCATCCACCAAGTTATCCCTGTCCCACATTGATTTTTCAAGTTCAATGACATGGTTCACACAATTTTTCCACAAATTAATTGGCATGGTTTCCATAACTGATTTGGTAATAGCTAATACTTTTGAAATGCCCCCGAATTTATTATCTTTTCCTATTTTCATTTTCACGAAACTCCACACCAATTCTATGGGATTTAACTCGCAGTGAGCTACAGGAAGCCAAAGCACTTTCAAGTTTTTCCTCGTCTCATCAGCTATTTCCTCGATCCGGTATTTTGTAATAATAGGGTGAGACTCAGAAAGTGCAATTAGTTCCCGTTTTGTTGTTTTTAGATTTGGTGGGATTTGAATACCACGGAGGTTCAAATTGTCCAAAATATTTTGCTTCTTTCAGTAGTATTTTGGCATTACAGTGCAATCTACCTACAAATTAAATAGCACTATGTTTACTTGTTATTTATATTTATGTCAAGCCTTAAAACAAATCACATAATTATTTCAACGGCACAGGACGTCACAGTAAATATGGAATTTTATTTTACACGAATTTTATGGTATGGAGCCTGGTCTAATACTATTACTGTTTTCTCAGGAACATTTTCTACTAGGGTTTTGAACCAATTTACATAGTGTTCACCATTCATCGAAGAGTGGTATTCCTTAGCGTCTTTTTTGCTAATGAAAATGTCAGCGGTATTGTTTATAAATCCGTCCTCACTCCCAGCGTGATTAATAATGACCCGACCTGCTCCCCCATTAAGCTTCCAACCTCCTGTAATAATTAATAATATCATGTCAACTGTCATATCATTTTTGTAAGCATATTTCTGTAAGCGCCACTATACCAGTATATCCTTTAAAATCAATGAGGACTTTATTGTTGGATCCTACATCCCAAAACTGTCGAAATTCTTCCTTTTGCAGACAAAACAGCCAACATTTGGAGGGCGCTTGGTCAGGATTCGCCCACGTTTCATCACAATAAACAATTTTGAATCCCTCCTCTCGATACGTTTTAATCATTCTTAAATAATGAGCTCTTTGCAAGACAATATCCTGTCGCTCAAGATAAACTGGTTTTCTATTCATCCTTGTAAATTTGAATTTTGCTTTTCGTAGCCATTTACCAAAAGTAGTTAAACCTATTCGTGGAAAATGCGGATTCTCTAGACATTTATCCAGGATAAGTTTCCTAGTGGGATACACTGTTGGCATAAAAGTCTAAAGTGACTCTCCGATTTTCTGCAACAGAGAAAGAGTATTCTGTGGTTTAGTAATCATAACAGGTACATTTTCCTTGTCACTGTCACATTTAGTTTTTTTGTAACGATTTACAGTAGGCACAGAAACACCAAACAGTTCAGCTGTTGTCTGTACAGGTTTGTCGTACTTCAGCCAAAATACACTTGCCGGTTGAACGATACACCGAATGTCATGTTTTAAATTTTCTAGAAATTCTAAAACAGTTGAAATGTTATCGCGGTGATCACTCGACTTTCTTTTTTTGTTCCTATTGTGAAATTGATTCTCCATTATTAGTTTTAACTTATTGTTTCATTGCACTTATAATACTGTCTCATGGAATACATGTGAAGAATAGGCACCATAAATCATACGTCATGTACATAAGTATCAACGCTCGCGCGTTCGTATTTTAAAATATGCATTCAGTCAATCGGAGATGAGAAGGCTGGGTGAGAGGCGAGGAGGAGGCTCTACAGACCAGGTAAGTTAATTGGTAAAGTATCAGCCTGGCTTGACTATTGATTATTAATTTAAATTGGTCTTTGGTTTGGTCTGGTTCTAACTTCTGGATCAGACCATTGGCTTGATACCAAGAACTGGGCGTGTCCAATGGTTTGGTCAAAGGACCAACAGTTTCAAAAAATCTGGACCATTGAGCAAACCGAATCTAATAACATATGTAATATGTACTTTGTTTTTTCCCACTGAAATAGGCTGCGCAGCCGATCGGTTCACATGCAGTAACGGAAATTGCATATCAAATTCGTACAAATGCGATGGAGATAACGATTGTGGAGATTATTCGGACGAAGCCAACTGTGGTAATAATTATTGCTTCAATGTAATTATGTATATTTATATGTTACTACAAGGAAGTAGACTCTGTTAATCTAATCTCAAAATTGGAGGTCACTCCTTCAAATAATTGTGTAGAACAAGATGTACAAATGGTATGAAGGGATTGTCAACTTTGACTTGACTTTAGGGTATCTTGTAGTGCTTCTGGAACTAATGACTGCGAAAGCTATGATTTTGTGTAATCATTATAAAGTTATCATAGTATATTTTTGCATTGAAATTCAGGACGCTGCAGTTCCCAGCAGTTCGAATGTGCGAACGGAAGAAATTGCATCCCAAATACATACAAATGCGACGGAGATAACGATTGTGGAGATTATTCGGACGAAGCCAACTGTGGTAATTATTATTCCTGGGATTTCTGTCATGTATTATTATTACAAGAAAGTAAATTCCATGGTTGCAGTGAAAGTGCCAACAGGGCAGGGTCTTCAATGTAAAATGTAATCGTAACTCTACTGTAGTCCATATAAGGGACTCATTATGAATTTTTCTTTCAGATTTTCTAAAATCGATAGCATTGGCTTAACTCAGTGTTTATAGTCACAGAGTAGACACAGTTATTCTTTGTACTCGTTTTCAATTCTTGTCACATCTTTTGTTATTTTTATAGCAAGCATGATATTTTCTCACTTTAGCTCCCACGCAGTGAAACTAACTTTACACATTTCTTTGCCTGATCCTGTCTTCGATACTCAGATAGCTCTTGGACAAATCCACACAAAGGCATTCTTACTAATCAGCGATAAGCAACACTTTCTAAAAATATGTATTGCGGGAATTAAAATATTGTCAATTATTTGAAATTTCAACTTTGATGCCCCTCTAACATCAAATACCAAACCATGTCAATTAATTAAGTTTTAAAAATTATTGAAAGCAATTTGAATCAAATATTTTAACACATACTTCCTTGTGTGGGCTAAAATGGATGCATAATGATTTCAACCACCCTGTGTGTCGCAAATTGTCTTGAAGAGATGTTTGTTAGGCAGAAGTGTTAATTTTCTGACATTTTTAAAACACTAAAGTAATTGGGTTTGTTTTGTGTACATAGTAACCTCGGACATTCTGTCATTACAACTGATTTCAACTGTTTGCTATGCAGTTCCGCTAATTACGACAGAGCAATAGTATGGGTGACTAAAAATAATTGACTTTTTAATGTATTTTAAATTACAGGACGCAGACGTGGATAACCGAAAAATAACGTTTCCGTTAGTTAGTCACATGTTGGTTTACAGCAGTACTGACGTTCCAAAGAAGTCCTCGAGGCCGTGAAATCGTTACACATAACATGTTTTATATACATTTGTATCTACATACCGTGTCTACCAAAAATCGTTTGAAGTGTACAATAAACTTAATTTATGCACGCAAGAGAATTTATGAATAAATGCTTCTATTAAACAATAAAACAACGATGATATTGCTACTGTAGAGTTTAGAAATTATTTTAATTTTAGGTTGAATATTCCTGTATCTGAATATCTGATACACGTAAGTAAGAAGTAGTGAGTAGATACTTTTGATTTCCTATGGGAGATCAGAAGCCCTCACTAAGAAATTTCCCACTTCCAATTTTAATTCAACATACTGCTAGTGACTCCATTACTTTTATGTATCTTTTAATAAGTATTGCAAACCCGGTGTAATGCAATTTATATACCAAGTTGAAATCTTTTGATTTTCACCTGAGAAACAGAGTTATTCCACGCGCTTGTAACTTTTATGTTAAGTCTTTAAACATTTTAATCTTTGATTGTTCCTTTCTTTGAGTTTGAAATAAATCAATCAGTCTGCGGTTTACAGTATCAATTTTATTCGCTGCGGGGTTAATCAATCATCAATAGCACGGTGAATGGATATACTTTCCTATCTGGTAGACGGCACCAATTACATACCTGGTATGATTATGCTGGTTCACACTACATCAAGATCCGTTTCTACTACCAGGAAAAATACCTGGTACATTACATTTATACCTGACACTTACTGAACCAGGAAGTTAATTTAAAAGTTGGTATTAATTTTTTTGAAACTGGTGTTGACTATGAGGATTCCCGTAAAAGAAACCAGGTATATTTTCACTCCACCGAGAATATACTTGGTGCTACTTGAAGAAAAACTGGTGCTGACAATGAGGAATCACGCTACTTCCACCAAGCATAAAACTGGTAGTAACAGTGAGGATTGACAAGAAAACATGGCTTCCGAGGGTAGCTTGCAGGCCAAAAATAACCGCAAAGTACATTTCAACCAATAATATCAATGAAAAAGAACCCAAGCAAAATGGAAGGGTCGTTTCAATGTGTAACAATTAAGTTTACACAAATACTAATCAAGGGAATCAACATGACCGTAGATGACATAGCCGAAAAATTATTCCGCAGTGGCCGTCCCGAAGCCCAAAACACATTCTGGGGTATCCTTCCCCAAAAAAGTATTTCGGCGTACTTGGCACGTAGTGTCAAGTTAATAGATAATTTGTCGTGTGAACCCACAACTTGTTAATTCTTGCAAAGAGCTACCACGTGTCTACTGTCATTTCTTCTACTAGTGCCCCTCATGGGTACAGGTACTACCCGGGTATTTGGGTACAGGTACAGGTAAAGGTAAATACTGGGTAATATATTTTGTACCCAAACAGAATGGGGTAAATTCTGGGTACAAGCCAATTTTACCTAAATATTGGGCACATTTACGGGTAAAGGTACAGGTACAAAGAAAACACGAAACGGTTTTTACCTGACAGGAACAGGTACAGCTCCAAAAGTACCTGTACCCGTTTAGAAAATACCTGATTCATACAAGGTACTATTTTATTATCGGCTTGCGTCCTCTACAGTATTGCATAAAACTGAATTAAAGTGGTTCTTTCCATGACATTCTCGTGCCACTCCATTCAATAAGTCTTCCACTGCATGCTCGTTTCCGTGTCATTAAAAGAGAGTCCTTATAAACGTGTTCTAGCATTCCACCGACTGACAATTCCATAAGAGATACCATTAGAAAATGCTTCTGTCTAAAAGCATGGATGAAGATCAAATGTGCAGAGTTCGGAAGTACTAAAATGACCGCGATTGCAAGATTCATGGCTGGATGCTCAAGTATATAGTTATTAATTTTAGCCGTATTCAATTTTTTGAAAAACATGATGTAATAGATTATAGGGAATAAATTGGAGTACATTATTAGAATAATTGTTTTAACTGAATTCACATCATCATAAAAAGTACCCGGGTAGGTAAAACAAAGAACCCGGGTAAAGGTACGAATTCGGGTACTTTTTGGGTACAGGTAATTTTCAGGAACAGGTAAAAGTTAAAAAAAGGTTTGGGTACAGGTACCTTCATTCAAGTATTAGGTACTTCAAAGAAGGTGCAGGTGAAGGTACAACATTCTGAAGTACCCATATTTGGGTACAGGTACAGGTTCAGGTACCACCTTTTAGTACCCATGAGGTGCACTATCTTCTAAAGATTAAATTCCTCGTCGAGAACATACTCTATCATCTACCCTATTATTCCATTACATTAAGATATCACCCTCCGAGGGTCTGTTTCGTGTTGGTGGTCGTTTCGGACAATGAGGGTTAGGTTAGTTCGAGTGGAAAGGAACGCTGGCACTGCGATGGCCCCGAAGGGGCCATCGTGGTGACAATGGCGCGCCTTTACAATTTACAATGGGTACCTTGGGAAACCAACAAATTGAAACAAAGACGTTTAGGAAGTAATAGGAAAATTAGAATTCTATCAAGCCAAAATAATTAAAAGTGAGGTTTATTATTATATACCTGAACTACCCTTCGACGCAGCACTAGAGCGCAATAGAAAATAATTAACAGTAATAATTAGGCAC
The DNA here is from genome assembly GCA_947179485.1 of Allacma fusca. NCBI lineage: Eukaryota > Metazoa > Arthropoda > Collembola > Symphypleona > Sminthuridae > Allacma > Allacma fusca. The sequence goes on along the minus strand of OX359246.1, from coordinate 56,773,006 downwards.
AAGCAAAGATGGGCCTTTCAATTCACCTTGCCTATTTCCTTCCTATAATTAAACTAACATAATGCGCCTCCCTGTTTGCCTATAATTATAATCCTCGCCAAGTTATCGCCCCTTTTAAGGAAATGTTTAACCAAACGCCTTCCTTAAATCCTATAAAGGCTAAAGCAAGACGAAGTTCCTTCCTATAATATAGGAAACAGGGAGATGCCTTCCTGTTTACATATTTATATGTATATACGTATAAATGTTCTTATAATATTCCTTTTGGGAGTATCCTGCAACTATATCCTATTAGGAAGTTCAAAACTACTTCTTCCCTATATTAGTACACCCTTAAAGTCCCTACAGAAAACCGGAAACCCCGCATGTGTGGCGAAATACAGTGCACTCTCGCTATAAGAGGCCTCCGTATAAGAGCATGTTCAATACAAGAGCACTCGCAGGTCCCCCCTATAGGATTGTTGGGCTATAAATGTTCCCTATTAGAGCACCGCTAATAAGAGCATTTTCGATGTAAGAGCTGGCATTTTACATCCTCATGGTAATAAAACAAGATCCATTATAAGAGCATATGAGCGGACATAGAAACGTTTATGAAACGTTTGCAGGAAAATCTCACGAGCGTGAATGCGCACAATGTACTGAAGTTGGTGATGAGGGAGCAGAGTGCATATACCCATCACATATAGACATAATTTATCCTGGCTAATTTGCCAGGATGCATATGAACCTGAATTACTGGATTCTCTGGATACATTTGAAAATATTGTAGACGAATCCCTTGCAATGAATTTTCGGAAGGCTCACATTACTGACTATTTCCTTCTAAACAAATATTAATTGAATAATTGATAATATTTGTAAATAACATTTTAGTTTACCTTATCATCGAATGTACTGTGTAATGGCGTTGTCTTATTTAGCCCACTTCTTAATAATGTAGATTTATGTATTGTATAATCAGTACTTTAATGTATTTGTATATATGTTCTATATAGGAGCATACCGTTATAAGAGCGCTTTTGGCGTGCTTTTATCGTTGTTCTTATAGCGAGAGTGCACTGTATCCTGTACTTAATAATACTATATTTATTTGTTACTACGTTGATCTATTGGTCGTTTCCACGCTGAAAATGTGTTACATCATTGTCGACCAGATGTTCTAACAATCGTGCTATAACATGCGTTACTTCTCCGCATTTTTACAACCATTGCTAATTTGTTGTAGTATAAAAGGTAGGGGTTTCCTCACTGCTGCCCTAGTCTAGTCAGACTTGACTAGGAAAGACTAGACTTGAATAGACTAGGAAGCAAAATGGACGTAAAAGAATAGACTTGACTTGACTACGAATGGTGTTACATTTATGGGACTTGACTAGAATAGACTAGGGCAACTGACGAAAACACAGGACTTGACTAGACTTGACTTGCATGACTCCGTGGTAAAGCTAGTCAAGTCATAATTACTTGAGGCTCTCTCATGTAGCTGAAAATCATAGCAAGAAAGCCAGAAAGCAATTCCAGTACGGTTTACTTTGCTTAAGTAAATATATGGTTTTCGTTTCTACAGATTAAAACATGAAATTGTCCACTAAGCCACGTAGAAATGTTTAGGAAAATCTAGTTTTTAGTTACAATTTCTTCGTTAACAAGGAAATTGATCATAATGAAAGCTACGATACATTTCCCACATTTCATTTTTGCGGAAAAAAATGTCTATTAATACTCTTCAAATTGCCACTGAAATTAAAAATAAGATTAATTAGGATACACTTTCCTTCCTGGTGGAGGTCCTCGAACATATACCTGATGTGATTATGGTAGTTCACACTACACAAACTCCATTTTCTTATACCTGGAAAAATACCTGATACATTATATTGTACCAGGCACTTGTTGAATCTCGAATACAGTTCTAATGTAGGAAAATGTATAACACTACCACGTATATAATCGTAAGAGAAATAACGTAAGTTCCACCAATAGTATTTTCACCCCATCGAGAACGCATTGGGTATAATTGGGAGAAAAATTAGTTCTGCCAAAGAGGAATCTGATACCACCTCGCTTACGTATTCAAGTATTAAATTTAACCACAGATCGATTCCACAAATTCTGATTCATCCCCAACATTTTAGTGTCTGTTTACTAATTAAAAACATCATGTCAGCTGGTATTAATACTATTTAAATTAATGACTTCTTTAAAACACTCGGTGTAGCTTACGGGATTGCTCATTGGCAGAACAAATTTTTCTTCAATTAATACCAAGTTTGTGGAATCAAAACATGTGATTTCTTGTCGTCAGCACCAGTTTTAGAAAAATTAATGCCACTAATGTTGGTGGTACATCCGAAATACACTCGATACAATTTACATATGTGTTTTGTCATTGTTATCTCTAGTTTGTTTTCCACTAATACCAACTACATACCTGATATTTCTTCCTTTTGCCCAAACCCCGCCACCAACCAAAGAATCGATCTTTCTAACGTGCCCTTTCTTTAGCAATGTCATTTTGAGGTTCAGTAACTGCCTGGTGCAATGTTTTTATACCCTCATACAAACTACAACAAATTCTACTAAGTGTACCGGGTACTTCCCGTAGTACGTCCCAGTGGAAATATCATATACCCGACAATATCCCCATCTTCAATCCCTATATACCAGATAGGAAAGTTTAACCACTACTTTATAAACTGACAACATTATTCTTGTATTGATGTTGTAAAATACACGAGTTAATTCTCATTTGTACGTCGTTTTATGCAAACTAACATGTGCTAGTTTTTTATGGATGTATTCGCTACAAATCTGAAAATTTCCGACTCAGCGAAACTCAAGTTTTTGAAAATAACATTTTTCATATGTTGCTGATCAAGAGGAAGGGATTTTTGCAAAAAAATATAATGTGACTAGGGGAATAGACTAGACTTGACTAGGGAACCAGCTGTAGAATCAAGACTAGGACTAGACTTGACTATTGCTACTTAAACATTCAGCTGACTTGACTAGACTTGACTAGTTGCGGTTCTAAACATAAAAGAGTAGACTAGACTTGACTAGGTAGCCTGGCGGGCAGCAGTGGGTTTCCTCACGCAAACTTATATATTCCTCTTCGAAATTATATGCATACGCTTTATTGTTCAGTGCATCAGTTGCATGACTATACCCGTACTCGGCATGTAGGCATCAGTAAAATATCTACTCCCTTCATATTATATTTACTTATGAAGTCCCTAGCCTAAATTTCCTACGTGCCTAAATTTATTCCCCAAACTTCCTATCATATTTTATTTGCATATATGTAAATCCCATTGAACCTTGCCTATGTCCTATCCTAGATTCTTGTTTTCTTGCTTCCTCCCTAGAATTCTTGCCTATAAAAGGGCCTAGATATAGGCAAGGGGCCCATCTTTTCACAAAAGTGTAACCTTCAATGAAATATTAGTCATACATATCTGAACGTACAAGGTTTACAACTCGGTATGTCCAATGAAATAATGGATTATCTACCAATGAGTATCGCGAATAAACTACAATACACGATGAAAACTGGCGGATATTGGCAATTAAATTTGATTTTCAGATTGAATTTTGCACGAAAAATATATTTCCTTTTATATGGAGACCAATATCTTGTGAAAATTGGGTTTGTTATCACTGTATAAGCTACTTGGAATTACATAAATTATAGGGGTGGTTTTGTAGGATTCCTTAAAATTAATATTATCAACAAGAGTTGATTGCAGAAAGTAGCCAGAATTAATTTCCCTGGAATTCAGTAAGTGAGTAAAGAGTTTCAGTAAGTAGGATGCAAATAATTTTCGTTAAAGATTCAAGGAACGTCCAGGAACCTTTGACACGGATCATTTGGCTACAAAATACGCACATTTAATAAAATAAAGATGCTCACAATATTGTAAAATTGAAACTGCATTTATATACGAGATGACACATGCTCGTATTATCTGCACCCAAGGACCAGCTTATAAATGTATGTACATGCAGAGAATTCCTAATATATTATTATTACAAACTACATACATAGTAAAACAAATGTCAAACCTATATAGATTTGATTTTGGTGAAAATGTCGTATAGACTAATTTACTTATTTTATTAAATATGTATATTTTCTAGCTAATGATGAATCAGAAGTCAGACTTCTGGAAGTTCTTGAATCTTTAACTAAAATATTTACTTCCATCCTACATCTTGAGAACTGTGCATTAATTCCAGGGAAAATAATTCAGGGTGCTTTCTTCAATCAACTCCTTTCACCTTTGTTGATAATATTAATTTCAAGGAATCCTACAAACTATACTTAGCTATAATTTTATTACTGTAATTCTGTAGGCTGGTTCTTCTGCTGATAATGTGTTTCTCGTGTACAACGGCATTTGCCAACATTTGCAACGTATATACAATATTATGAACATACCTATTATATTGAATGTATTACATATTTTATAGTTAAATGATAAATCAGAAGTCAAAGGTTTCTGGAAGTTGAATTTATTATCTTTTACTTAAATCGCTTGCATCTTACGTATAATTATATATAACTATAGCTACATATTTGCAATTCCAAAGAGTTCGCAGTGATGACAAACACAAATGTTCACTTGATCTTGTCTCTGCATAAAAGGAAGTTGATTTTCCTTGCAGAATTCATCATTCATCCTTCAAAAATCTCAATCTCAAACTTAATTGTGAATATCTGTCCAAAGTTTTTCTCGTATTGTGTAGTTTAGCTAACCAGACAAATTCATATTGGGAGATATTTTGGTTCCTTAGACATCTACATCGAGTTGACGACACCGTGTGTTGATATAATTTATTCAAACATGTTACATATTTCATTGAGGGTTACACTTTTGTGCCTAATTAGTGTCAACTATTTCCTATTAGGCTGTAATGCTGCGTCGCGTAGTGGTTCAGGTAAATAATTAAACCCCCTAATTTATTTACTGTATTTTGGCTTGCCAGGATTCTTATTTTCCTATTACTTCCAAACCGTTGTTTTGGAAAGCATTTGGTGGTTTCTGACACACGGATTACCTGTATAAAGAGAAACTATTGCTATATATATAAACTGTAAATAAATAATCGTTCAAATATAATATTGGCCCATTAAGAGGTGTTTGTGAAACTAATATATTTTGAAGGTTTGAAGTAGATTGCGAGAATTTGTGGTAAAAGCTGTACATCTGTGTGTCTTTAGAACGTAACCGACTGTGTAACCCAACTATGGTTTATGTTATTATTGATTTTTGTACCCTAAAAATGTAGTAAGATGCGAAGCAGGTCAGTTCCAATGTGACAACGAAAATTGCCTCGCCCTGGAATACAGATGTGATGGAGATGACGATTGCGGTGATGGTTCGGACGAAGCTAACTGTGGTAATACCTCTCAAATATTTCAATATTATTCGGACAAGGTAGTGCATTGTACATTCCTTTCAGTTTGTATCGTATTTTGTCGGTCATAATAAAAATTCTCCGATAACTCATTGCAAAGCCCACAAAATGTGAACTTAATGAGCTGGAATCAACTGGCCTAAAAGGTGTACGGGAATAAAGTGTAAATAGCTGCTAATTTTTAAATGTGGATGGCTTTGACTATTACTATACTCGGCCATCCTTAATTAGCGCACACGATTTTCCATACTTATGTTTTTTCCACTTAAATACAGGAAACTGCACATCTGGGAATTTCCTATGTTCTAGCGGAGAGTGTATCCGGGACTCTTTCAAATGTGATGGAGAAAATGACTGCGATGGAGCGTCAGACGAAGCTAACTGTGGTAATAATTCCTCTGATATCTGCCAAATTTTGTTCTCGGAAGAAAGTACATTCCTTAAGTTTTTATTCCCACACAAAATGTTCTGTAACAAGTTGCAAGTGCTCTACAGGGATGGGATCTGCAAGTAGTAGATAATATTGGAATTAGGGTCACAGCTGCCTTATTGTTAGGTGTGGATACTATTGATCATTGGCTTGTGTCAGAAATGGCGGTCAAGAGAGTCAATATGTGATTCAAGGCATATAGAGGCTAAAATATCCTTGAATGGCACGTTTTTGCTGTAATTAATACTCTACAGTAGTCGTACATAATTTATTGGCTCCTGTGGGAGAAATATTTGACCTGGGCTGATGGTATTATGAATTCGGATGCAGAGCCCTCTTGACAATGCCATGAGTCAAATGTTCTAATTGTAACATCATCCCAGAAATGAGCATAGTCTGAATCTACCAGCTGATGTTCTACTGAGTCCAATCAATATTATGCAAATGGAAACGACATGCATTCACATCCTTTTATAGAAAATATTTTTGTAGCTTTACTACAGCAAAGTTTTCCTAGTATTGCTCCCTTTTTAGGATGGTCACTCCCCAAATCCTCAGATATGGCTCATTGAAAGACCAGAAAATGTCAATTAAATGTGTGCTCAACAGCACGGTCTGAAAAGTGTGAGGAATAAATAATTCTTGAATTTCCGACTTTGGCTCACAATCGAGACCTATGTTTTTACAGTATATACTCATTTTATTTTTACGCAAAAATAGAAACGTGCGTCGCCGGTAGTGCTGCAACCGTTTCGTTCCTGAAACGAAAATTTTCGTTTTGTTTCATTTCGTTTCAGTTTGTTTCACCAAAATTTCATTTCAGTTTCAGTTTAGAGCGAAACGAACGTTTCAGTTCGGCTTTTAAAACGAAACAAAACCGCCCTAATGAAACGCATTTCAAGCGTGTCAGTGCACACATCATCTCATATTCTCAGAGGTAATTTCTCGTGGGATTTGTATAATACTATTGCATTTTTTTCTTCGCATATTCAATCACTAGCCATCAAAATAAATAAAGAACCGCATGCTTCGGCATTATTAAGCTCTTATTTTGTCGGATACATTTTCTACAAATAATTTTAAACTCAATTCGTTCCTTATTGAGTGAATAACTGAACCATGCTAAATGTTTTGTAGTCAACACCCCACACAAGAACAAAATCCATGTGCCTAAAGAACAGGATTTAAAGAAAGTCGTCAACATTTTGTTTCCAGCAAGAGCTTCAACCTTTTTTTAGTTTGATCTATTTGGCAAGTGGCAACGAAAGTACCGATAAAATTTGTTACGATATACTGTATAGAGCTGCAAATCATTATCCATAAATAATATGATTTATTTCGTAAACTATTACAGTGGTCAATTATAAGAAGTTACAATTAATCAGTATCTCACAAAGCTTAAAGGGATACGATGTACAGTATACCCCTGCTAAAACATTTATCTCATTTTATTGCAATATTAGTACTTTAGTAATTGGGTGCGCCTGAAACAATCGTTTTGTGTTCCGTTTCAGTTCATCGAAAAAAATGAAACGAAATGAAACACATTTATTCGAACTGAAACGAAACCTGAAATTCGTTCCATTCCAGTATGGAAACTAACATGAAACGAATTTTTTGAAACAAACTGAAACACTTGCAGCACTAGTCGCCGGTCGATTCCATTGTGAAAACAATCTCTGCATCCCAGCCCGGTTCAAATGTGATGGATATGATGATTGTGGTGATGGGTCGGACGAATCCAACTGTGGTAATAATTCCTATGATATCTTTAAATATTGTTCTTACAAGGCAATGCGTTAATTATTTTTCCTGAAAAATATTTAGTGTCACAAATTGCAAGTGTTATTACGGAAGGATTTTGGGTACTGAATTTATAGACAAAGTTGTCATATGTACATACATATGTGGCTGGATTTTATAGTTGACCGAGCTGGACAGGGCCGGGGTTAACTCATTCAACTTTATCACTTAATTCCATGAATAATTTAAAGTTTTGAAGTATGAAAAGTCTTGCAATTTATATAATACCATGTTCAAGCCAAAAATGTCGACTAAGAAGTGACGCGAGTTGTAAAAAGAGGGAATATATTATTCCGGAATGGCCGTGACTGCAATAATTATTCACCGTGTTTCGCATGATTTCCTTCGGCTAGTATTTGGCTTGGTCTGATATTATTATAGATTCAGATGAACCCCTCTGAAATTTTGAGTCAAAGGGGTCCACCCCAGAAATAAACAACATTTGAATTAGTTTTCTACTGAGTCAAATTAGTATCTTGCAAATTTGAACGACCTACTTTTTATGGACAGAGTCAACTTGTCATGTTTTTATTTCTTCAACATCTATGTACGTATTTCTGACACATATTTTTGCTGGTCATGCCCTCCATCCTCGGATAGCTCGTTGGAAAGACCCTATTTTAACCCAGACAATATTTATAACCCTCACAAGTGAACCTGGGCGATTTTACATTTTTATTGTTTTTAACTCGTTATGTTGTAATTACAGCAACCTGCAAAGCCAATCAATTCCAATGTGATAACGGACGGTGCATCCTGAGCAAACTTAAATGTGATGGAAATGACGACTGTGGTGATGGGTAAGACGAAGCTAACTGTGGTAATAATTCCTTTGACATTTGTCAATATTTTTCTTTGAAGAAAATACGAGCATTCCGTTAAGTTTTTATTTGTCGCACAAGATGTTGTGTAACAGGCTGCGTTGTTTTCTAGGAAAGTCTTTTGCAAATAGCTGGTACACAGTCAACAGTTGAACTATAGGTGTTCTTTACCATTATATTAATCATAATGTTAAGAACTTTTTAACTTTTCCTTTTTTGGCTGGTCATGCACGCAAATCGCGAAAAGCTCTTTGGGAAGCTCATACAACATCGTACTATAGAAAGCTTTAAATAATAGTTTCTAAAACATGTGCGAGAATAAATAATTGCTAGCCCCACGAAATTTGCAAATTTGCCTGCTTTCATTCATGCTCTTGACCCCTATAAACCCAGCATGTGGACCTAGATCTATTAAGTAAAATTTTAAACGTCTGGATATGAATTAGGAATAATCCCTTGGCATCCAATATTTAATTAATGAATCAATTCTTTATGTTGGCCATGTAGTCTGTATTGATGTATTAACTTCACATACATACATATACATAGATATAGTTAATTTGAAGTTGAGGCTTTTGATCTTGGTAACTGTATTCTCCCAAAAACTGGACTGGACCATTGGTCTGGCCTGAACTTTGGACCAGACCAGGTTCCAAACTCTGGATCAGACGAGGCTACTGACACCTTCAATTTGCACACTCCGTTTAACATGTAAATTTTTAAACTAAATACAGAAGGATGCGCAGCCGGTAATTTTCAATGTGGTCACGGAAGATGCATCCGGGCCGAACACAAATGTGATGGAGATGACGATTGCGGTGATGGGTCGGATGAAACTAACTGCGGTAATTTTTCCTTTCATTTCTTTTCATATTTTGCAAGGCATTGCAATCCGTTAAAGTTCGGCTTGAACAATCTCCTTGTTGTTTTGTTCAAAACAGTATACAGTAAAACCAACCTGGACAGGAGTAAAATGTGAATTGACTTTCTACGGAGTTGAATGAATTATATTCAAATATGAACGACATGATATTTATAGCAACCTTAATCTTGTCCTTTTGTAATTTATACTTTTGTTCATTTACCGAAATTTATTTACTTCTGGCGCATTTTAGCTGGTCATTCCCACTTTCCTCTGATAACTCGGTTTTAACTCGCCCGGTTTTACATTTATTTTATACGTATGTATATATTACGTTTAATTGTTTTTTACTTGTAATTACAGGAAAATGCAAAGCCAATCAATTCGAATGTGATAACGGGCGGTGCATCCTGAGCAAACTTAAATGTGATGGAGGTGATGATTGTGATGATGGGTCGGACGAAGCTAACTGTGGTAATAATTCCTTTGATATAATTTGTCAGTATTGTTCTTGGAAGAAAGTACATTCCTTTAGTTTTTATTCCCTCACAAAATGTTCTGTAACAAGTTGCAAATGTTCTACAGGGATGAGATATTTGTAATTAATTAAGCAGATATAAGAATGAGGGGCACATCCGACTTACATAGGTGCGGGTGCGGATACTAGGGTGGATTTATGGAGAAGGTCAAAGTGGCCGGAATAGAAAATATTAACTTGGGCCCTCAAATTAGTAGGCAAATAAAAAAAAATCGAGGGATCTATATAGTCGAGTTTCTGGAAGTGAGGATTCATAGCAGTGCTCTCAGTTAGACACCCTTACTTACTCTTTACTCATAATTTTGTCTCTCTTGATGTCCAGTACTTACTTTTTACTTACTCAGGGGCTTCATGGTAGCTATCTGACTTACTCTTTACTCCCTCAAAACTTCGGGTCGCCGTGTAATACTTACTCTTTACTTACTTATTCGCAAGATAAGCTGATATTACTTACTCTTTACTTACTTTTGCCTGCATAGTACTCAAGTAATACTTACTCATTTTCAAATATAATCCACGTCACTGCCATCTTTGGTAGTGTAGTCAACGACTCAAGTTTAACGATTTGCATCGTCGCAAGTATTTAAAGGCATTGTTTGCCTATGGCCTGTGTTATCTGCCTCCATAAACCATATATAAGTCATGGATATTGTCGGAGAACATTTTTTTTATGGTAGTTACTCCAGTAAAGAAGAGTTTACTTACTCAATACTTACTTTTTGATACTTTGCAGTTCGTCTTACTTACTCATTACTTACATTACACCGGGGAATGAGTGTTCGTACTTACTCTTTACTTACTTAAACATCAACCTTTTTAAAATTACTTACTCATTACTTACTCATACTCGCAGATGTGAGTACGAGTAAGTACAATACTCACTTACTCACTTTATGAAAAATTCGAGTAATGAGTAAAATTGAGAGCACTGATTCATAGTGTATTGATCACTGGCTGAAATCAAAAATGGCAGCCAGGCAGTAAGAAAGGAACGCAAGGCTTATAGCGGTTAAAATATTATTCCTGATGGGACGTTTTTTCTGTAATTATTAATAATCTAGCCTCACATCATTCATTGGCTCCTAAGGGGGGAAATGTTTGGCTTGGACTGATCGTATTATGAATTCGGGTGAGCCCCCTTTAAAAATGCCAAAAGTCAAATGTTAATCCCACTATGTAAGTCCAATCAACATTGTGCGAAAGGGAGCGACATGTTTTTAGCAACTTTTCTAACACGCAAAGTTTTTCTTAGTTTTTCACCCCACGCAAGGTTTACTTAGTGTAACTGTCATTTTGCATGCCTACTGTACAATCCTCAGAAAGGTTACTGAGAGACCATCAAATACCATGAAAAAGGCGTTAAACAACACGTTCCAAAACTGTTTGCGGAATAAATACTAATTCAGACATTCTTCAAAACAGTAATAATTATTCACGTTCGTAGCTTGTTTCATTTAATTATTTTGTACACTTATTACAGGAAAATGCGCAAGCGGTTTTTTCCATTGTGATAATCAAACGTGTATCTCGGACTTTTACAAATGCGATGGAGCTAACGATTGCGATGATGGGTCGGACGAAGCCAACTGTGGTAACACTTCCTTTGATATCTGTCAATGTTGTTCTTTTACAAGGCAGCTCATTCCGTTAAATTATAAGACCAACCCAAAATTTACCGAAATATGAAATTGTCTTTGAGTCAAATCAATATTGTGCAATTGGTAACGGTATGCGTTTTAGTTGAAACATGAGCTGGTCTTATAATTTTGTTCCTTTACTGAAATTTATTTGACACATATTTTTCCGGGTCATGCCCTCCATCCTCGAGTAGATCATTGGAAAGACCCCGAAATGTGGTCTTAATGAGCGCGATACATTAGTTCATTGGCATCCTTACTGAATCCACACGGTTTTATTTTACATGTTTTTCTTTTGTACTCTTAATTACAGCAACCTGCAAAGCCAATCAATTCCAATGTGATAATGGACGGTGCATCCTGAGAAAATTTAAATGTGATGGAAATGACGATTGTGGTGATGGGTCGGACGAAGCTAACTGTGGTAATAATTCCTTCGATGTTTGTCAATATTTTTCTCTGAAGAAAATATGTGCATTCCGTTAAGTTTATATTCCAGCACAAAATTGGAATCCTCAGTGAGCACACATATGTTATTACATGTTTATTTGTCACACTTGAATACAGTAAACTGCAGTGGGGATAATTTTCAATGTAATAACGGAACATGCATCAGAGACAAATTCAGATGTGATGGAGATAACGATTGTGGGGATATGTCGGACGAAAACAACTGCGGTAATGTCTTCGATAATTTTTAGTATTTTGAGTTCTTTAAGAACATGCATTCTGCATTTGTTGTGGGAGTGCCGATTTCGTAAGGTATGAATTATGAATGTAATCATTTTCTCCGTACATCTTACTCCACTTATGGGAGTCCCATATTAATTTATTTACTTATTACTTGATTGCATTGGCTCGGCTCAACATTTGCCCTCAAGGGACAAAGAGCGATCTATTCTTTATTCTCGTACTCAATGTCATTCGAAAAATCTGGATGTGACCAGACCTTGCGCATCCTAAGTCAGCTCACATGGTTTTACATGCTGTTTTTGTGTTTTATTTTTAAATACAGCAAGCTGCAGAGACGGGAATTTCCTATGTCGAAACCGAAGGTGCATCCGGAACAAATTCAAATGTGATGGAGACGATGATTGTGGGGATGGGTCAGATGAAGCTAGCTGTGGTAATACTTTCGTTGATATCCGCTTGTTCTCATTGGAATAACATTCCGCAGACTGCCAAATGTACAGGGTGATCATTATTCATAGGTACTTGAGGTTAGGTCATGAAAACATTCAAAGAAAATGTGACTTAAATGAAACTGAATATCTGATAACAGTCTTTCTTCTATATTTGGGTATGGGGACAATAAGAGAGGGAACCTCCGTTTTTTTAAGGATAGATTAAAATCGTCTAATGATACAACTGCCAGTATACGCTGGGGTAAACAAGGGATGCTAGTGGTTTGGGTGGGACAATTTAATTTAATTTGTCCCGGAAAAAGGTGTTCAATTAATTTAACGTATTCACTTGATCCGAAAAACTGATAGGGCCCAATGTTCTTGTCAGAGCTTCTTACCTGACAATTATTGCTTTAATGTATGTTAATATTGGTACTAACGAGAAAGCAGATTGTTACGTAAATCTAAAAATTGGACTATAGTCCTTCGAAACTTCACATTCATCCTGCAAACAAGTTGTGTAGGTGCTTCTCAGTAAGAAATTTTTTCTAGATATAGAAATTATACGAGCAGTCGAATTTAATTCCAATTTTCTGACGTTTGATCGGGTGAATGTATGGGTATGCTGAAATGGTCTTGGCCGTGTAAAATTGTAAACTTTGACTGGAATTTCAGGGTGTCTTGTAATGCATCTGGAACTGATGATTGCGAAAGCTATGTTTTTGTGTAATCATCAGAAAGTTATATCATGAAATTTGTTTTTTTATTGAAATTCAGTATACTGCACACCGGGTCATTTCCAATGTGTTAATGGAATAAATTGCATCCCAACTGTATTCGTATGCGATGGAGATAACGATTGTGGAGATAATTCCGACGAAGCCAACTGTGGTAATAATTATTGCATTAAAATGTGTTTATATTATTACGACAAGGAATCAGACGTTGTTAAGCTAGAAACCCAAAATCAGAGCTTTCTAATTATTCTACTTTAAATTCCAAATTTGCTTCATTTCCTGACCCCTGTTTTATGCATTTGTTTTTTAGCTAGTAGAGTAAGATGCGCTGCCGGCCAGTTCCAATGTGATAACACAAACTGTATCCCGGCGAGAAACAAATGTAATGGAAATGACGACTGTGGTGATGGGTCAGACGAATCCAACTGCGGTAATTATTCCTTTGATATCTGTCAATATTGTTATTACAAGACAGTGCATTCCGTTAATTTTCTTGCATACAATTTTAGTGTAGCAAGTTTTATACATACATAGGTAGTTTTCAGGGATAAATTTTGCATATAACCAATGTAGAAATTATTGGAACAATTGGAGTGGGCATGTAAACAGTGGTCATTTAGTAGGTTGAAATGACTTGGCTGGGGTAAAAGTTTTCAATTTGAGCACTCAATTACATGGATAACTAAAAGTTTTAAAAAGTGACAAATCGTAGAGTCTATTAGTGTTTCCGGATCGGATGACTAGAAACTTCATAGGAAGAGATACATACATATATCACTAGTCAAAGTCAAGATTTCTTAATAATAAATCAATAATGTGGACCAAGGTTTAAGTAGAGAAAAATTAGCACACCCGACCTGAAGTACCTGAAATAATAAACAATATTTTGAATTGGGTAGATGGCATTAGGTTTGGATGAATCCTTATATAATTTTCCATGACTCGATTATTTTGAAATATGTACATATATACTTCCAACTGAATTACTGTGATGGACTATTCCCTGTACCGGTATAACGGGTAATTCGAAATTGTGTACCTTTACCCATACCCGTAACCATATTAACAGGTTCAGATTTTTTGTACCTGTACCTGGTATGAATTTTAATTCGTGGTACCTGTATACAGTTATACTCAAAACGTGTAGATACTCAAAAACTGAACCCATTACATGGGTACTGTTACCCTGATGTACTGACCTTTACTCGGGTCATTCTTTTGAGATTGATAGAATTTGATGTAACTAATAATCCACATTACTGTAAGAAAATTAAACGTGGAAAACAAGTTTAATGATTAAGATAATTATCACAGGTAGACTCGAAAGCTTATTAAATTATAGTGCAAAATTCAAATATTTTGAAATTACGGGTTGTAAATTGAATTTACATGCCTTTTCAATTTGTATGAAGATGGAGAAAAAGTAAGCTGAATACGCAGATCCCGAATCTGAAATAAGTTTGTTTCAGACTCAAAATAGTTTTCGAGATAAGTCCCCAGTTCAATGCAGTGCACAGACACTGACACCTTTATTTCCTCGGCTCTTTCGTATGCACTCTTTCTGACAAACAAAGAGTATACGCTTATACAATAATAATTATTAACACCATCATACTAAACACAATTACTACTATACGTTCATGACTTGTCTTACAGATCATGCAGTTCAAACCAGTGCTGCGATCGAGTCAAGTAATTTCAAAACTTGACCATGAACTTGACTTGACCACGAAACTTCAAGTAACTTTTAAGACACAACCTGAACTTGATAACTCGCGTTCGTGTAATTACTTGACTTGTCAAGTTCAAGTAATCAAGTAACTTTTATAAGACCCGAACTTGATCAAGTAGTTAAAGTTCCAAACTTGACTTGAACTTGACTTGACCATGACTTGAACGCGACTTGAACTTGATAATTCAAGTTAAGTATCACGAAAATTAAAACATGACCACAGTAACTTGTCGAACTTGTTTCGGCAAATCATTTCCTTCAGACGGAAAACCAAAACGCATTCAGAAAACCATTTGACTAAAATTGTGTAAATGAAAGTTGTGGTCAAACAAATGCATCCCTGATATCGATACATTCATTATAAGCTGAGCCCTTATAACGGACTTTCACTGTATATCTGACGAGTCTTACGTACATGGTTGAAAGTAATAATTCTAAGCAACAATATGAATTATCAAGATAATTCTTTCGCCTCATGGAGAGGCCGCTGCAACAACTAACAATGAGCATCAAAAAACTGACTCTGATTTTGAATTTTGTCGCTTGATTTATGACATGTGCAAACAAAATACCCTAAACACGACATGAAATTGGATTGTGATTTTGAAATTGCGTCCGTCCTTTATGGCATGCGCAATCTAAAATTACTTGAACTTGACCATGAAATCTCAAGTTCATGGTCAAGTTTTTTCTTTCCATTACTTGACCCTGAACTTGACTTGAGGTTCAAGTAAATTTACCTTACTTGTACTTGAACCTGACTTGTCTTAAAATGTCATGGTCAAGCCGAGTACGTACTTGAACTTGACCCGAAAGATTCAAGTAAAAAACTTTGCATACTTGAACTTGTCCGCAGCACTGGTTCAAACATGTCACGAATCCCAACATTAAATTGAATTGAAGGCCGTTTGTACGTGTTATCCAGTAAAGGGTATTTTATGTGTGGAGTGTACAGTTAGCACAACGCGAGCTCTCATAAAGGATTTCCACATTAAATATTTCATTCCTCTATTTTGTAGCAATTACTGTATCAAATTTTTTAAAAGTTCGTTCGATTGACCTCGTGCAATTTTTGCAGTGGTTTAGGGATGCGACAATTGTTTTGTGCCACCGTGTTCACAATGAAATTGATATCCGGGGTATACATTACATTGTTTACTTTTGACATCTCATATCTACGAAAAGGCAGGATTTGTGAGCAAAACTATACTTCAGATTCTTAGTCTACTCACTCAATACATGCCGTTTATATCAAACATTAAATTGACAAGATAACTTGTCAAGCAAAAAAAACGTTCTGTAAATGAAAATGATCAAACATTACTACTAGTGGTCCTAATCTTTCAATTCAATTCAAAAATTTCGTTTTGATTCAATTCAACGTATGAATTGAATGACATACAATGATTCGATTCAATTCACGATTCACAGGATTCAATTTGATTCAATTCTGCGTGATAAATTGAATCGAATGATGATTCAAATCATTCAGGACGTAAAAGGTGGTAGCATAAACATTTTATTTAAGGATTTTATAATGACTACATAAAACAGCGGAAGAATATTGTATAAATTTGTCATTACAGTGACCTTCCATACAAGGGATACCCTTTTTTTCCCGGGGGGTTGTTTTTGATATAAGGGATTGGGATTTACAGTCCCGATTCCCATTTACACAATGTATAACACTGCTTATACGGGATAATGTTTATAAGGGACACATTTTGCAGGTCCCATGAGCATCCCTTAAGAGCGAGAATGGATTGTAACATTCACAAAATCGAGTTGCATATCCTCCTAATTAACTGTCTAATTATGACCTAAATTCTATCGTTAGTAAATGCTGTAATATTAATTAATAATAATTGATGTATTTAATGTATACAAATTACTATTTACGAAATAATTGATAAGTCCGTTTTCCAACAAAAATGTCCTCAGAAACACGTGCGAGTTTTTTAAATATGCGTTTCTAGCTGAATTTTTTAGCGGGATATGCAAACAACTTCGATGCACGTGAATCATTTGAATCGCGATTCAAGGCATTTTGCGTGATTTCATTCATGAAGTGAATTGAATGAAATGATTCAATTCATGTTTTGAATTGAATCGAAAAATGATGAATCAGAATTGAATTGAATCGAATCGAATCGAGTTTTTTTGATTCAGAATTGAAAGATCGGGACCACTAATTACTACTAAAATAGTAACTCCACGATCCATGGCACGATATGGAATAAAAACGCTGCAACGCTGAATCATAAACAGCCTTTAAAATAACACTACTGATTGTAGTGGTTGCTTTGTAGACGTGCTTTTCCACAAAAATAGAAACAAATCCTTTATTATTATTGAGCACTTCTGTTGATTTAAACCTTCGCGCGTTTGTAGTACAATTCAAACCTTCGCGGCTTATTTCACGAATTCAAACCTTCCCGGCTTATTTACTATACAGCCAAGAAGTCGGTGGTATATACAACAAGCCGAGAAGCACAGCGGGCTGAAAGCTGAAACTCTGTCGCAGTGGAGAGGTTTTTCAGCTCGCTGTTCTTCTCGGCAAATACCAACTGCTTGCAGCATACTGGAAGCTCGCAATATTACGCCATTTTAGATTATCACTTAACAGCGCTAACCATAATTATATATTATAAACATTAGACATAAATCATCAAATTTGGATTAAATTAAGACTGGTAGTGATAAAAACTACGTTCGGTTACAGTACTGAATAATTGATAAGAGGAGAATTTTAATGACTGAACTTAGTTCACATTAGTGTGGGATTCTTATTAGGAAGAATAATTACAAGTCTTAGCATCCAGTGTTTTGATCTTTATATCCCTAAAAATATCATTAGGATGTAAGATGGATTTGTAGGAACCATAGACTTTAGTAACTATAGCAAGTTAAATGTGTTGCGCTAATATGAAATCCTTTCATTTTTTCATTTTAAATAATCAGTGCGTCCAGTGTCTGAGGCTTCAGTTACAATATTGCGGTACAAAGGATCTATATACAAATTATAATAACATAAAAAATCATATTTGATCAGCACGTTGTGCTGATCCACTAAGGGGTGAAGCACCATACAGTGATGCAACAGCAAGGTTTAATAACGATGTTGGTTTTAAATTGATCAAGGGATTAGTTAAATTCCACGTGTATAGTCAATATTGAGTTTGGGAGAAAACTTTAGTGGGCCGGAAGCTGTTCCATAATATTTTGATGATGAATTAATTTCCTTTAAATTAACTGTTTTGATGAACTACCTATATGAAACGAATTGTTAGTCTTACAGTTAATACTTCACGTCTTATATGAGATTACTTTGCCTGGCGAAGCGGGATATCAATATTAAGCCTTCTCGACAGACCTTGATACCAGATTTATTGCCATTTACACTTTAATTATTTACACTCTTTATTTACACAAGTAATAATTGCTCCTGTGCGAAGCACGGGGCTTTTACTAGTTCTAATATATTATCTGTTTGTTGCATTTAAATTCAGTACACTGTACTGCCGGTAAGTTCAAATGTGGCAACGGAAGAAATTGCATCCCAAATACATTCAAATGCGACGGAGATAACGATTGTGGAGATAATTCGGACGAAGCCAACTGTGGTAATAATTATTCCTGGGATTTCTGTCATGTATTATTATTGCAAGAAAGTACATTCTATATTTATGGTAAAATTTCCAACAGGGTATAGTCTCCAGTTTAACAATTTTCGCAATCTGCTGTGGTCCACATATGGGCGTTCTTATGAATAATTTCCAGATTTTCTAAATGTATTGTATTGACTGAGCTCATTGTCAGTATTCATGGGGTAGAAACAGCAATTCTTTATTATCGTATCCAATTTTTTGTCACTTGTTTTGTGTTTTTATAGCAAGCCTATAGGACTTTGGAAAACCCACAAAATGTTGTACTATTGAGCGTTAAATAACTTTTTCTAAAAATACTTATTGCAGGAATAAAAAATAATTTATAGTTTGTTTAAAATCCCAACTTTGAAGTAATTTTCTGACCCATGTAACCTCACATATTAACCCATGAAAATTAAATAAGTTTTAAAAAATATGGAAAAGAATTTGCACCAAATATTTTATGACACACTTCTGCATGCGGGCTAAAATAGATTTCTAATAATTTGAGCCACACTGTGTGTTGCAAATTATCTGGAAGAGATATTTCGTTGGCAGAACTAGGGTAGCAATAAGCTGGGCAATAATGTTCTGATATTTTTAAAGTACTCTTGATTGCGTTAGTTGTGTGTACGTAGTAAAATCAAAGGGCATTCAGTCATTTCAACGGATTTCCATTGCTAGCAATTATTTCCCGCTAATTACGGCATAGCAATAGTATGGGTGGCTAATAATTAACTATATATGAATGCATTTTAAATTACAGGCAAGTAGTCCAATCAAGTCTTGCAGTGCTGACGTTCCAAAGAAGTATCTGTGACCATGAAAGTTTTATGAATTTTCTCAGCTAACATTTGACACGCATTTTATTTCAAGACTTTCTATTTATGTACACATGTACCACGTCTAATAAAAGTCTTTTGAAATGTGCAATAATTTTAGTTTATTCAGAAAGGAAATTAATGAATAAATGGTCCTACTAAATAATAAGGCAATAAAGACATAAAACTGCATCTTTTAAGTTCTCCCTTTGGTTGTATTATTTGTGTTAATTACCCTATAAGATGTTCATCTAAAAGCTAAAGTTGGATTTTTATCGCTCTTGAGATTCACTGACATCATTTATTTTTTGCGGTCGGCAGCAAAGTCGATTTTGAAATTCAACATGTGTTTATTTCGGATCAAACTGATTTCACGAATCATCACGCTTGATTGCAAGTAGTGGTCGGAACAATTCAATTCAATTCAAAATTTACAATTCAATCCAGTTCGAATACTGAACTGAATTAAAATTGGGGTTTCAATTCGGTTCAGTAAAAAACAATTCAATTCAGTTCAGTTCAGTCTACTAACTGAACTGAATTGTAAACCATTTGGTTCGTCGAGCATATTTACAAATAAATGCGGCAAAGTGGCTAGGGTGGCGCTTCAGCTAAGGCCATCTCTCCTTACCCATTTATAGTATTATGTTCAGCTCATTTAAAAAATAAAAATTCAATATTTTGAAAAAATAAAATTTTGATAATTTTTGAAAAAATTAAGCTAGTAGTACTGACTGGTAAGTGTAAAAAATTCCATTGAAATCGGTGGAACAGTTTGTCGATTTTTTACGTACGAAAACGCATGGCGATTTCGACCAATAACGAACTCCTCCCAGAGAGTGGTCCAAAGAATTTTCATAAAAAGTTTGAACAAAATTGGGTCGGAGGAATACGCCGGGACAAACAGTCCCAAAAATTCACGGACAACAGTATCTTATAAGGGGGCTGAGACCACCCTAAAAATATTAACACGTACGTTTTAAATGATGGTTACATTGACGCAAAGATGGTGCTAAACTTATCCTTACAATATCGGTTTTGATTCAGCCTGAAATTGTTTTGAATTGGAATTCAAAGAAAACAATTCAATTCGATTCAACAGGTAAATTGAATTATTCGGTTCAGTAAACGATCGAATTGAATTGAAAAATCCCTGAATTGAACTGAACTGAATTGTAAAATTGCAATTTAAACTGAATTGGTCCGACCACTAATTGCAAGAACGTTTATGGGCATTCCGGAAAACTATCTCATATGTCTCTGCGTTAAGAATGGTCTCCAGGAACTATAAGCTAAGGCAGTTTAGTTGGGAGAAATTCATTCTAAGCAGAGAAACTGAGGAAGACTGGAAGAAGGTCGCCTACTAATTATAAAATAAAATAATAACTAGGTAATTCTTTCATAGTAGATCTGGCCGTTTTAAAAGTATCTTGGAGTACTGGGTTTGCTGCGAATTTCATTGGGATTTTCTATGAACATTGTGGCTACTGGATCCAGAAATGTGAGGCAAGGTTTAAATAAATAGAAGATTATTGTTTAGTCCTGCCTGTGGGACTGGAAACCGAATTGTACGCAACCCCCTGTACCCAACGTATTGCCTATCTCGTCGGTAATAGAATATTTTAGTCCCCATTTTGGGTCAAATGCTCCTGGGAATTTG
Organism: Allacma fusca; assembly: GCA_947179485.1. Classification (NCBI taxonomy): domain Eukaryota; kingdom Metazoa; phylum Arthropoda; class Collembola; order Symphypleona; family Sminthuridae; genus Allacma; species Allacma fusca. Next base: position 56,751,770 of record OX359246.1, on the reverse strand, counting down.
TCCGTATTAAAAACTGAACACTCTAAATCACTGTTTTATAACAAATACTACTAAGACTTTTGGTTTGAATTCAAAAAATTCAATCTAAAAGCAGAACTGGGTGAGACCTCATCAGGTATTAAAAATAAGAATTTCAAATCAAGACATGTCAGCCTCAGATTGGCGTGATAATGATGTAATTGTATTCACCAACTCAAATCGTTAAAAGTTTCAAATGTGGTACAAAGATTTTAATACAACATACATATGTAATGCACATACCTTCATAAGTACAAATTACATAAACCAGAAAAAGATAAATTTAGAAATATTATTACTAAACAAATTTGGTAACGTAAAAAATTTAATGAGAATAATTATATTGTTACATGCCCCCAAACAAGACGTCAGATGTACTTAAAAAAAATAAATGCATACAAAAACCAATCTCACACAATGACAGCCACAGTTTTCGCAGCAGATTTGTAAGCGTCGAAACAAAACTGTTAAAATGGTAAGGAAATTTAATTTATTATTGTTGAGGAGTTGATGTGGTACGTCTGGACTTCTTTCCACCTTCACTGCCATTGATATTACGTTTTCTTACAACAGCTTTACGGTTTCCATGTTTATCGTATCGGGTTCTGAAATACTGGAACACACGGCTTGCTAAACTTGTCACTACTCTGCGCGAATTCTCAACGAGCTTTGCACATGCAACTGAGTCACTACTTTTAACTGCTGCTGATAGCAGAAAACGTTGCTGCACTACAGCTAAATATATATAAGAATAATTATATTTTATACACACTAGTTACAATAAAATCTTGTAAGTATACCAGTGGCCACTAGAATAGTTTTAGCAGGGACAGGAACCAATCACCAAAAGCAAATTTACTCGATTTTTTACTTGAAACTCTATGCACAGTATTTTGTCTTCAGAAGGTATGCTTGGCCACGTTGTCTATTTCATAAACGGAATAAAATAAACTCACCCTTTTAAGGTAAAATTTCGCAGCTCAATAATCTGATGAAAATGGCGTAGAATGATGCGCACAACCCCTCAACAAGTGTTTGAACAGCCACACTCTCACGAACGGAGGCTGGGAGATAAATTGGGGTTTCCTTTTCCTCCCACACTATGTAAACATATGGTACCTAAATTTAATTAATAAAATGTATATTTAAAATGATCTACACATCAAAATAAAGTCAAAACAAATTATCAATTTCAAGGAAAAATTATAAGTAGCGTTTTAAAAAAATTGTACTTACAATTTTTACTTCTGCGGTTGTTCCAATTCCAGCAGCTCTTGCATCAGCAGATGCTTTATCTCGTTCTTGCAATGTTTTTTAAACGACGCTTTCATATCAGCGGCAACGCTTCCCAGGGTTGATGCTACGTCTTCTCGCAGTTTTTCGACGGACGAAGTATATGCTGGGTTTTCACGTAGCACATTATTCCCAGATGAAATCACATCAACTCGATTTTGGAGAATTGCCAAGGCTGATGATGCTTCGTCCACTTGTGCACGTAGTCCAACTTCTGTGGTCTTTAGTTCCAAAATTTTCCCTTCCAGTAGGGATCCCACCGCGTCTGCAATGTCCTGAACTCCTGGAAATATTTTGTCAGGCATTTTTCTATTTCGTCGTCCGCCTTGCGATGTTATTGCAACTACGAAAAAATAATAATCGAAATAGTTACATTATGTTAAGAAAAAGGTTTCAACCCAGTTTCTCCTAACAGACATTGCATGTCCTGGGCGTCTCCGCAAAGATCAGCCTCAACAGGTAACAGATAACTTGTTACAAATTAAACCTCCTCACCGGGTGTCAAGAACACCCCGTTCGTTAGCTATGGCTCACTGGAAGGCACATGAGTGGGGAATTTGGTTGCGTTATTACTTTCCCGTCTTATTTTATCACACTGCTTCCCGTCCATACTGGTATCACTGGATTCATTTGGTGTTTGGATGCAGCGTATTATTAACTACCAGCTATGGAGAAGATTACGCCATTATTGAACAACGTCTGAGTCACGCAACAGAACGTTTGGAGTCATTTCTCCAGGGTGTAGCGGATCTGTATGGCCATAGAGCCCTTCGGTTTAATGTACACCTTCTACGGCATCTAGCGAAATTATGGGGTGGAGACATTCTTAATCTTACAATGAGCCCTTTTGGATCATTTAATGCGGTTTTGCAGGGATTTATCAATAATTCTCAGTATATGGGATTTCAAGTAGCTCGAAGGTACTGGCATTTTCTCAAACTCATGGGAGAAGTAAAACTCTTATACCTGACAAATATCTTGGAGAATTCTCAGCTTACCTTTTACCTGAAGGTTCAGTCATACCTTCATCCAAAGGAAACGTGTTATTCGGCAGTCACATAATTCTTAAATCGAGAAGGCGTTGGTATTCGTCGAGCTACAAGCGAAGTAAACTGCGATTCTCTTCCTGGGTTACACTTCAAGATGGGCGTTTTGCTGAAATACAAGCTTTCGGAGCTCCAGACTGCGGAATATGGGCAATTGTCCGAATAATGCTCACTACTCCTTTTGCAACATTATCACACATTGTAAAAATTACTGGTACATCATTTTTCGAAGTGATAAATTTAAATGATTTTGATACTGAGGTTATAAAGGTTGAATTTCAGGAAGAACGATATGTTCGCAGATTTTTAAATAGCTACGAGCACAATAGAGAATAATTTGTTATTATTTTGATACTGATATTGGTATTCAAATGGTACCTGTTTATTTAACAGCGCAAAATTAATATCTGCCTGCTCTTACTACAACACTATACATCCCACATATTGTGAATTTAAATATTCACAAATACCATAAAGTTACTTACCAGGGGTCGGATTTTTGTAAATCTTCCTGGAAGATCCTTTTTAAAATTACTTAACTGTGGAGAGGTCCTTAACAATTTCTTAAATCCCTACAGACAAAAATTCAACGGTTTTCCAAAACAGTTTTACGACCTGAAACCACAATATTTGACATGGAAAACTGATGCTCAACTAGAATTATCCATTTAATATTTCCTAAACACTATTCAAATAGATTTGTATTTATTTATTTAAGGCCTTATAGGCTTTCGCTTATGACCCGATATTGGCATCACAAGGTTTCACAATAAGAGAAGACATTTTTATACTGTATTAAGGATTTTACAGATTCCTCTCACTATTTAAATATATTGTTTTGTAATTACGTCAGATCTTAGTTGTTCTCGGAGTGTAAAACCAAGTTCATTTTTGGTTATTTAGAGTTTGGTATTAAAAAAGAATTTGTTCCAACTGGATTTTTATCCTTACACCATGCAAAAATTGTTCACCAACCGCGAAAAAGTATTTCATTTCATTCATATGGTTATTATTTTAGCCTACTAGCATTTGATTTTCTTTATTGCATATTAAATGTAAACCATAATTGACTTTAAATGATTTTTTCAACAATTTGGAGTATGATACGCTTAATTACTAGGAAAAATACCCAAAATTCCGGGTTCAATCGTGGGGGAAAACTTGACAAATTGGGCATTTTTGGCATTTTCAATTGCGGGCAGGCAAATATCGTATAAATATATTTTGAATCAGCAAACCCTGCAGTAACCGAGTAATACCCGCGTGCAAACAATAGGTACACGGGTATGAGTCCAGGTTTTGGGTACATTACGGGTACTATATACATTTTAGTTTCAAGTATCGGTACTAAATAATTTACCCGGGTACGGGAATAGGTACACCATGGGTACTGGTACACGGTTTCTGAACCCAGTCCGAGCATTGTTTGGCCCTAATAAGGAATTGAGTCATTCACAAACCTAGTGGTTAGATTGTTGCAATTTATTACGTCTAGATTTTCTTTAATCAAACCAAGTCCAATTTAGGTCGAAGTGGTCACATGTAACAAATTTTAAGTTTTACTGTTGCTGAAATGTATATGGTTTCATTTGTATTATTTTCCCAGAATGGTTTGGTGTTTTTAAATTTTTACTTTACTAGGTATATAATATATGATTAATGAGAATAATATTCATGACATTCAAAAATGCGGAGTATAATTTTCTCAACGGATCGGATATATCCGAACGGATACGGATCGAATACGGATCGGATATATCCGAACGGATACGGATCGAATACGGATCGGATAGGATAAAAATGTTGAAAATCTTTATCCGAAGTTTATCCGAACATTTCGGATGTTACAATTTCATCCGGAAAAAATGACGGATAGGATCGGATGCTACTGCATGTATTATCCGAGCGGATCGGATGATGATCTTTTGTTTTTCGGATAATCCGACGGATATCCTCGGATATCCGCGGATATGGGTAACTTTTAAAAGCATGACTATCGCGCGCTTTGTGGTTATCAATATAACTCACAGTCATACAAACGTGACGATTTCGGTACGTTTCTGTGTCTTATTCTCATTGTCAGTTCATACACCGTTTTTGCAAACCTAAAACTCGAACCTCAAATTAATGAATATGCCATAAAACGTTTTCGACAGAATTTTGGAAATAAATTGATTCCTTTTTAACATATAGAAGTATCTTATTGACTTAACGCTCGTTACACGTTTCAATAAGCTAGTTAGCTAATTATTAGTTTAGTTTTAAATAATTAGCACTTGATATTCTCAATGGAAGTTACTGTTCCAGAAAAATCTATTTTCGAGGAATGTTCTCAAAATAGTTCAGACGAACCTCAGCCGAAAAAATTTAAAAGTGAAGTATGGAACCATTTTACGATTGAAGAAGATGGCATGTCAGCCAAATGCAATTATTGTAAAACGTAAGTTTACCAATTTATTATTTTTTACTTTTTTACTTATAATTTTGATTGACATTACATTCCCATTCTGAATGTATTTCTAGGAAACTCTTATGCATAATAATGCTATAGAGCATGTTGTCTCTTCTCCTTTCAATGTACAAGTTAATTTAATTAAAAATATTTTGTATAGAATCTATAAATTAACAAAGGGAAAAGGCAGTACCGGAAACATGGGTTACCACCTTCAAAAACATCATCCGAGAAAACTTCCGACTGTCCCTCCGACAAACGAGAGGTCCGTGCTAACTATGTTGAAGGACCTGGCAAAGCAGAAAGCAAGTGAAGTATGTGTATCATTTAAGTAGAGATTTTAAATAGAATATAATTTTCGCCGTATTTCGAATTCAATATATTCCAATTTGTTCTTTTACAGTTCAATCACAAGATGTTCCGAGAGTATTTACTAAAATGGGTCGTGCTGTCAAACCAACCGTTTCTCGAAGCCGAATCTCCAGAATTTCGAGACTTCGTATCATATCTTCGTCCAGAAGCTGTTTTACCTTGCGCTAATACTGTCCAGAGCGATTTGATTGCTGCTCATACTAGGGAAAGGTAAACATGAAAGTATTGCAGGTATGAACAAATTAAATTCGTATGTTAGCTCACTTCAGTTATTCCAAAATTAGTTCCCTCTGCTAGCCGATAAACTGAAATAGATTTTTTAAATATTATATATATGTACAATCTACATCATCAGTGCTCGTGCTACTACACATAATATAATTTGTGAAATATGTTTTTCCAGGGAATAGGAAAGTTTAGCCTGGGGCTAGATTGTTGGACATCCCCAAATCAGATTCCATTCAAGGAATTACAATACATTGGATAGATGCCGAGTGGAGACCACGTACAAAATTATTGGAATTCAAGCACATTGAAGGCAGACATACTGGTCCTATTTTAGGTGCTGCGGTAATTGAAATCTTGAAAGATTATGGTCTGTGCTTGGAAAATACGTTTGGAATAACATGTGATAACGCCTCTAATAACGACACATTAATGGAACATCTGGATAAGCATGCGAGAGATGGTCGATTGGTATTTGCATCGGAAAATTCACGCAGTCGTTGTTTTGCCCATATTTTGAACCTTTGTGTACAAGATCTACTAAAATCATTAAAGGCCGAACAACCTATTGATGAAGAATACAATGAGAATCACAATGCCGATCTAACTGGAATAGGACGTTCCAAAACAATATCCCAGGTGCGGACGCTAATGAAGAAAATTAAATACTCACACACCCTCCGAGAAAGTCTACATCAGCTTTGTGACCAATTTTCAACTACCAAGCTTCAGCCAATGCTGGATGTTGTTACCAGGTGGAATTCGACAAATGATATGTTGAGTCGTGCTGAAGCGCTAAAAGGTCCTCTGAATTCTTTATGCGCAAGTGAGAAATGCCTAGAACATCTCATGATAACTGAATCGCAATGGGAAGATCTTAGGACGTTAAAAACAATACTTCAGAAGTTTCAAATTGCCACATTGAGATGTAGCAAGGACAGCGCTACAATATCCGAAATAATTCCGATTTACAACTGGTTACATGACTCATTGAAGGAATTTCAAGAAAATCATTCCGGATCATTGTGCGATGCTGCACATGCAGCACAACTGAAACTCGAAAAATACCGACATGATATTGACACGTCACCAACTTTGTTTGTAGCGACAGCTACTGATCCGAGATATAAAATAACCTATTTCAAGGACCATGGATTCGAAAATCGCATTATTAAAAAAATTAAGGAAAATCTATCAGCAAACTACAAACAGTACATAGAGAATCAGCAATCTACTCCAGCTGGAGTCGCCAGTGATGAAAGTGCTGTTGCAGATGAATTTGAATCGTATGCTCACAAGAATACCAACAAGAGGACATGTTCAGAACTCACCAGATTTTTGAATGAAAATTGTGAGCATTCCAAACTTGATGTGTATAGTTGGTGGAGAGCTAATTCCGAAACATTCCCAACTCTATCAAAGATGGCGAAGGATTTTTTAACTGCGAAACCAACATCGGTTCCTATTGAGAGGGAATTTGCCGGGGGAGTGGATTTAGTCTGTCCCACGAGAGGACGATTGGCCCCTAAATCTATTACTGCATGTATGACCCCTAAGAGCTTGTGGAAAACAACAGGCAGACGTGCCAAAAATGAAGACTAAAACTAAGTTTCCAATAAAGGGAAAAGCGAAGATATAATTATTATTACTTTCAGTAATTACATGTTTAAAATGTTTTGATGAATACACGTACACTGTTTGTTTGACACTGTGAACCGTATTAAAGCTAAAAACGATCGATTTCAATCATTTCAAGTCTAAATTAAAATTGTATAGTAAGCATCCGCGGATAGGATCGGATATCCGCGGATAGGATCGGATAAATCCATTTTTGTATCCGACTGCCTCGGATAGGCAAACATGTCATCCGAAGTTCGACGGATAGGATTCGGATACGGTTGTTTTTAATCCTATGGAAACGGATAGGATCGGATAAGCCTCAATTTTATCCGCGAAAATTCGGATCGGATAGGATACGGATAGGATATGTGAATTATCCTATCCGTTGAGAACCTTAGCGGAGTAAGGCTGGGGAAGGTCACGATCAAGAGCTAGTAACAAAATCTGAGTAAAATTGTTGTTTCATTCATAGTTAAGACAATTATGAAAGCGCATTGGTCGGTTTTAGTCGACCAATAACTCTCGCACTTTTAATTTGCGATATTAACACCGTGATTACTGTGGCCTGACATTGCTCGTATGAGCTGCTGACTTACGTTCATTAGTCGTTTGTGGCGACAACTCATTGGCATATGCTGTGCAAGTACAGTGCGCACACAACAGTTCAACAAATGGTGGTAGTACCAACAGCAGCCAAAGCACAACTTAGCTGCTCTCATATATTTGTGCAGCTATCTTGTATTGCGTGTAGAGTACTACTAACAACTAATTTCATTGACCGTTCAAAAATTGTGGTGCTTTTCGTTCCAATTGAAAGGCACGGGATTTATATGTAATTTTAAAAAACGTTTTTTGAAGATAACCGACAGACGGTTTTGGCTTGGGATTTGAGTGTAACAGGTAAACGCCTTTTAGGTTAGGTTGGTCAACTATAAATATTACGGAAATTGCGATTGGGAAAATGCTATGTGTACTAGATAGAAAATATATTTAGGGGGCTTAATTTGTCCCACGGTTTCCTGTCGCGATTCGGGACATGGTTTAAAATTGAAAAGTGAAACCTTAACAGGTCAAGATAACTGGAAGTAAATGCGTTAAAATTGTTTTAATTTGTAAAAATAGCATCGTGGTTCATAAAAAATAGTCTAAATTAATCATAATCCTGATTTTAGTTTACGTTGTTACAATGGTGTTGAATTTAAAACAAAGAAATGACAATGTGTTTCCAACGGTTACTCCCCTGTAAAAAAGCCCTGACTTATTTTAACACTCAATCAAAATTTTGCGTTTACCATATTCGTCAATTCCGAAAAGAAATGCTATATCGTGACACACATTCCCCTTTAGCCCCGTGTTTAAGCAAGTTATGTCACGTGAAACTGGTATGTTTTAACAAGTATGTACTAATATTGTAATCACGAAGTGAGTATCGCGCTCACGACTTATCGCGCTCACGACACAGTCGCACGCGTAAATAAATACATATTCTAATGCCATCTAGCGTTACGGGAATTATTGTATATGCACCGTTTTGCTTAGGTGAAAAGTAATTTACCAGTTGCTTATTATTATCAAAGTCACAGAGTATTATCCTCAAGTTCTACAATGTAAAAGAATCGCATTATTTTAATAAAAAAGGATTTCGTGTTTGAAAATGAGTGAATCAAACCAAAAAGAATATATAGCTAACATTTCGCCAAAAAAATCCAGTGAAAACCAAACTCGGTTTGACTTAAAACGGTTTAAAAAAGGAAGCGAAGTTCCAACAACAAAAACTATGGAAAGATTCAATCTCCATCTTGCACGTCTGAACAAAAATCAGCTGCGATACATACGGAAGAGATGAGTGTATTTGACAATTCCGAACATAATTTTGAAACCTGCATAGAAGGTTCAGTAAGCAATCGAGAGTTAATTGTAAAAATGAAGCACCCAAGAAGCGCCCATTCTTCCAACTCCCAATCGATATTCAAAAATATTGTCGATATGATGGACATTTTAAGCCAGAGTGAAATATTACAAGAGAATCAATAATGATTGCATGTTTGCTATGTGAAATTAACTACCTTTGCCAAAAACGTTGGCTAAAATATCAGGGCCACCGTTACATACTTTTAAACGTCATTCAGAGGTAATTGTTTATATTTATTGTGTTGTTACTTGAATTAAAATTGTAAACGCGCAATTTCAAAAACATTGTATACAATTAAACTATCCGAACCCAATTTACGTGTAGAATGAATGATTTCTCTCATAAGTGCGAGGGTGAGAGCATAGTTATTTCTTGGTGAGCTCATTTGCGTCTCATTTGCGTGACAAAGTGTGTACACAATTGTGAAGGCGAGGGAGATGTGATTCATGGACAATGAGCGTGAGTTGAGAGTGAGCGAAATTAAAATGTGCATCTACGGTCCAGATTAAACAACGACGTATGCTTGCGTAAACAAAGTCTGTGTTATCCTGAGCTCTAGCCATCTGGAGCCATCTTGAGTAAACAGCCGTGTACTTTCTCGGTGGGTTTATAAATTGTTGGTGATTGTAGTTAAGTCGTGCCAACAAATAAACCTGCACCTGAATGAATAATTTAATAGTCATAGACTCTCATACGTAGAAATGTATTTATTGTTTAATGTTCACTTGAATAATCATTTAGGAAAATAATGACATTTGTTTTCTATAAGCCTCAGGTGTACATATTGTTATAAAGATAATAATAATGTTATTCAGTCGATATGATCTTAGCCGATACGTAATCCGACTCTTTACAGAAGCTATACTCCATAGTGCATATATAGCCCAGCCGAAAAATCATTTACATACATACATAATTATGTGAACTGGAAAACAGAACTCGGAAATTTACAAATTCCGATTCAAAGGGTTATGAACTTATGATATGGTAAGTGTAACACCTAAGGTTGCTTCTTGTATTTAACACTGTAACACAAGAGCTTGATGAAGTCCATCACTTTTCCAAACAGTGTTTCAAATGGAACTGAATTCGAGCAAATAGTTCTTGAATAATGGTTATTTCAAATGGTTGTTTAAACAAATCTTAAATTTAGGAAGAAATATGGGCTGGTCGGCTGGTTATCTATCCAAATTAAATTTAACGTCAGAAAAACTCAAATAATAATATAAATTATAGGTCACGATGAACAGATTTTGACTCTTTATTCATTTCATTTTATACCAGAAGCTCATAACAACGTTGTACAAAGCAGGTGTTAGTTTTAAATGTGGTTGCTTGTTGCATATAGAAAAGAAATCAATTTATGATCCATGCATTCCCTACTTTCAATCAAAATTCAATCTAAAAGAAGTGGAAACAATTGGACTATACATTGGGGCACGAGGAACAATTTCAAATTTTTTTGTAACATTCCTAAAACGATTTAGGATACCAATGAAAGTTATTGAAGAAATAGTATCTTTAGTTCTTAAGAACAGTGCATTAATTTGTAATAATCATCTTTATAAGTCATAAATTATACTAATTAGTTACTTAATTGAAAATTGTTAATAGTATACTGAGTCCATAAGGGCTACTTCTATTGAGAAGCAGTGTCAATAAAGTCTTTCTCTCTCTGCTCAATATGTAAAAGCTTTGAATATGATGATACAGTATAACCACTTCCTATTTGCATGTACTGTTCTAAGCCCGGTACGCCGGCACTACCTGAATAGTCTTAACCTACAAGCTGGTAACTCACTTAATTAGCCATATTTCCTTAAATTGAATGAAGAAGCATGTGACCTAATTGCGGTATTCATCGTTGTGGCTCTACTAGAAAGTGCTTGGGTATGTACTGAGTGGCCATACCGCTATCCCTAAACCTACTTCATGTTGTTTTCCCAATGCTAAATTAATGTTGACCGAAATGTTCTTTATGTAATAGATGTGATATTGTTACTTATTGTATTTACTCAATTGCAGCCATTATAATTTACCCCATATTTTAATTGCTTAACTCCATGTAACATTAATTAATTTCATAGAGAATTCAATTATTACTGCTGCGGCTCATAAAAACGTTTAAATCATTAGAGTAAATTAGTCATAATCATAGTGTGGTATTACAAAATTCCGTGACAACTTTGTAAGGCCCGACAATATGGGAAGGAGTTTCTGGGAAAGAATTTGGAGGATTCTAGTCACACTTATAGAAAGTCAGACAGTTCTGGTGGAACCAACAGATTTCCCAAAACATTGAGCAGATTGGAGGCAATGTGTTGACAAGACTTGTAACTTCCAAGTTGTAACACATTTTCTGTTTATCTTCCCTCCTCGCTTTTAGTTAAGGCCTGACATTGACATTGAAAGCCGGGAGGGATGTGGAAAAGTCGAGTTTTACAGTTCCCATAATAATGTACTTATGCACATTCAGTTGATGTACTGTCTCTAGTACTGGTAGGTGGTAAGCCATAGGACTTGCTGTCGTTTCATTTTTAATATGTGCGAAAGACTTATTTCAGCACACATACCACTTTTTCGCTCCACATGCTCACATGTAGACTCCTGTGAGTCTCAAATGTACTTATTAATAAATTATTTTCATTACATCACCTCCTTCCAGTTCTTATTACGAAGTCATCAGAACGTCCAAAAATAAATCCACCTAAAGGGAGCTACTCGCAAAAGTCATAGTCATGTACACTAATACTCCTGACAATATGACATGAAACTGATTACAAGGGCGTTCTTTCTTTCTCCTCAGGATTGAACCCCAGCCAAGGATGGAAGTCAGTGCTGTACAGACATTCTACCTCAACAAAAGACAGGAGTTTTGAGAGTTAATCACATTGTCAACTGGAGGTAAAGTATTTAACCGACATACCCAAAGTAACACTTTGACAGTTCACGTTGTACAGGTTCCTTTGAAACTCTTTCCTCCCTTGTAATTTCTTTTACTAAAAAATAGTAAAAACTAATTTACATTTTCTTTGTCAAATTATTTAAATTCGAATTTTTTCAGATCATCAAAAACGGCTCCTTGTATTTTTGTATATTTGAATACATACATTCTATATTTGTACACAAAATAAAAAAAAGTTTAAAAATTTTAACTTTAGTTCCTCATGAATGTCAATTTGCTATTCGTCAAATTTTTATATAATTATACAATGTAAAAATGTACCAAATTCCAGAACATTTTGCAAAGTTTATAATTAAAAAAAGCACGTTATTCAGAGTATCTTAGCTGAATGAATGAATAGATGAAGGAATGTGCCGGATGACGGCGGAAATATTTCAAGAGACTCTGTTTATAGAGAGCGACGGGCAGAACATGTGATTATGTACTTTTTCCTACCATACCAGATCCACAGCTGCTTACAATACAGCTTGTCAGAATGTACACCTCCGGGTATTTAGCTGGTACTTTCTTTAATTCCTAGCCCATTAGCTTCATCTAAGTGTTGATCCTTCCCGGAATTTATATGGGGGCATGCTGCAACTCTATATGAATGTATGAAATTGAGCCCAGAACATGATCTAATTTAATAATTGACTTTGGGACTCTAATAAGAAATCTAAGGCGGACTCATTCCGTCTGAATCAGTGGTCGTCACGGGAACGGGTAAAACCCGGGTACATGGGAACGGGAACGAGTACAGGAACGGGTACGGGAACAATTATTTTGTTCCCAGCCAGTTTGGGTACGGGAACAGGAACACACTCAGGTGGACCCGACCACTGGGAACAGGAACACGAGTGGGAACAGGAACTGAGATTTTCATCTTGTTCCCGTTCCCATTGGGAACGGGTACAATCTACGCATGTTCCCGTTCCCATACCTGTTGTTCCCGGGATCAAGTGGGTACTTTTACCATCTTCTAGAAACACACTCAAAATTGATTTTGGAAGAATTGATAGTACATTGTTTATGTAGAAAATTATATTGGCATATTCATGTGCTACATTCATTGTTGCATCCCTTCTCAGTATGCAATTTTAAAGTGTTGATATTCGGTCAAGTCGGTACATAATCTCTGAAGAATTAAACATTCAGTTATTACGTTGTTACGTTTTGCTATGGGGGAGCGTTTAGCCACCCTGCCGTCTGTTTTTTATCTGAAAAACGAAGGGTTTGGTGGTTACTGAAATCCTGATAATAATTTTTACCACGCTTTAGTATAATACGTCTTGGACCCGGGAACGGGACCGGGAACACCAGCTGTGGGAACGGGTACGGGTCCACAACATTTTAAATTTCTGGGTACGGGAACAGGAACGGGTCCGGGTACGCATTTTTATTAAATTCATGGAAACGGGTACCTAAAATACTGTTCCCACCATCACGGGAACGGGTTCGGGTACGGGAACACTTATGCGGTGTACCTATTGAGTGGGAACAGGAACGGGAACGGGAACAAACTTTTTGTACCCATGACGACCACTGGTCTGAATAAGAATCAAAACTGGGAGCTATATTCAGGAAATGTCACGGAGTTCGAAGATCCGCGTGGGAGACATTCGGAGAAAACGAATGAGTCGTTTATTACAAAATATACAAAGCGTGCAGAAGATGAGGAATATGTGAATGGTAATGAAAGGATGGAGGGATAAAATTCGAATACGAAACTATAGCTTACTTGTATAGTTAATTGTACACAATTCATGTTTATCTCAGACAGTTTGACCCATTCAGAGGTCTTAGTGTAAATAACTTGTGACAGTGTTTAATGAGCATGTTTGTGAGTTTGGGGGCAGTGACGTACACAGACACGATGTTGTGCCAGTGAATTGAAATATTTTTGTTTTTTGTATATGCAACTAAAAATCTATCTCGGGAGGAATAGGTGTGTATCTGAAGTCAAAATGAATTTAAAGATGATGTGGATGTCCCGTTTACAAATTGTAAGTACACAATGTCACTATATGCATTGCTAAGCTAGGTCAAAAGAACAAGCTCTGGTTATACATAGAGCCGTCGTTATTTAACAGCCTTTCCTCCCATCCGTCCTTATGATTATAAGCCTCGGAGGCAGCTGCGATGCAGCAAATAATCAATTCCGTGTGTACGGTTATCAAATGGTTATTTTTATGACATGCAATTGCAAATACCAGGGGAAAAAATCACAGCTAAAAATACGCGACACGCTTCAAATCCCCTTGTTTACACACCCAATTGACTCACTTAAATGATACATGGTCAGAGGGGGAAAGAAGAAAAAAAACTGGATGGATTTTTAATTAAAATCAAGCCAAATGCAGGTTTCCCTCAAACCAAAATGAACTACCAATAAATACACATTGAGAGATTTGATGTGTCAATTTTCCTTTTGGTGAAACTACATGTGAATTATTTTTCTTGTAATCCAAGATCCAACCAGTTCATTTAAATTTTCATCAGCAAAACAAGGTTGCGAGCCTTCAATAAAAATAATAATGTAACAGTTTTCGTAAGTTACTTTACCCTTGTCGCATTAATTTAATAACAATCCGAAAAACAAACAAAAGTGCGATTATAAAATGGAGGTTCAATTTGACCTTTCGTTTGTCTCTTTATCTTTCCTTTCAATTAAATTTTTACGCATTAGAGTTTTTGTAATCATACTTGACAGAAAGAAAAACAAAACATGTTGGTTGTGTCGGTGTTCACAGAAGGCACGTTTCAGTCTTAAAAAGCAGATGCGAAAAATGTCGATTTACTATCTCAGACAATTGAAAAACATCCTTGACTCCTTCCTATTGCTCTTATGTCAATACTTGTAAAAATTATGTTTTTCTTGGAAAATCCTAATGCCCGTTCCCTCAGAAGAAAATGACCTGGAAACCGAATGACAAGTGTTGCAGAAAATGAAATGAACCAATCTACGTCAATGGAATGACTCCATTAGAACAATAGTGATGGGCCTGATGGGAGTCTAATTTCCCGGTTGCTTGAAATAATTTATGACAGGGGAGCAGAACTCTTGTGAAAAATTCGTGGCTTCAAGTAATCCCATTTGACATTTCCATATAGTCCAAGAGAGTGCCAAGTCAAACAAAGTAATGAACCTTGGAAGGAGAAAGGGAAGTGTCTGCAAAGAAAAAACACAGCGCAAAGGAACAATAATTACATGTGTACATTTAAAACAGTGCTGACTTGGGAACATATGTAAATGATTTATGATATTATTGGAACAATGAAAATTGTCAGACGGACTGTTAATAGTGTACCGATTACTAAATAAATTCTATGAGTTTCCCAAAGAGTCCAAATGTTTTGGGGATTTTTCGACATGTCCTTTGCAAAAATCCAAGGGATATATCCTTCCTCACTGGCAGTAAACCAAGAAAAATGAAATATCTTTCGGAGACTGTTTCCGTCATTTATTTAACAGCTGCTCTGGCGCTGGTTCCCTTGTGTAAAGACACTTATGTGTATACAGATGCATGTATGTACATATGTATGTAGAATCCTAAATCAAATACATTTTTACTCAACCCACAGTTATAGAAGTAATCGATGTTCTCATTGATGGTGTTACTCTCATTTTTTTTTAAATGAGTGTATAGTATATCTGAGGTGTGTGTACTAAATAGTATTGATACATTATTACTAGGAACTACCACGACACTTATATTCGCCCACACACATCAAAACCCAAAGAAAATTTAGGTTGGGTGTGAGATAAAAAAAACGAAGCCGAGAGAAAAAGAGAGGGAATTGGAAAAGTGATATTATGCGGGTGTTTTTTTTTTCAATGTCACTTTCAAAGAGATGACTTCTAATTTTAGCGATTCATCTTATAAATTCTGTCGCTTCCTTCGAGGCTCAAAGAAAGAAAGAGTTTCCAAAGGACTGGGTCTCTAGTATCTCCTCTGTTTTCATTCAAATCAGTTCAGTCTCCTCTCCAGTCAAGACCTTCCATCTTTCAATCAACAACTTTTACCCCGTCCTTCTCCGGAGTTACATCACCGTTATCTCCTAATCTTTATCATGCCTGTAAGTTCATTATCTTCTTTGCCGGAAAGTAACCATTTGTAAATAACTCGATTGTATTGCACAAAACAAGGGCAGCTCTTTCAAAAAATTTATTTATTTAGAAAAATAATAACAATAGTAATAATTATTATTATTCCCACACAAAGCATTTCATAGTTGAAGCCTTCATTTATTCTGTACACAGTTCAGTTCTTTGATTTCCTCCTTGCAAGAGCTGTTTTAAAAAGTAGCTTTTTGAAAGCTTTTGGATCTGTGAGAAAATTGTTTTAAAACATTTTTTTTAAAACATTGAACTTGTGTGTTTTATCAGGGAAAGCGCGACAAGGAGTTAGAACAAGAGGTCCTCAACTGGATTTCCGGTTGCTTGGGAGAGCCTTTGCCTCCAGGTGAGTTGGAGGATGTTCTTAAGGATGGTGTGATCCTGTGCAACCTCATCAATAAATTAGCTCCTGGAAGTGTGAAGAAAATCCAAGCCAAGGGAACCAACTTCCAGTTGATGGAGAATATTCAACGGTAATAATTATTCTTATTTTCATTTCTTACTCTTTTACAAATAATTATTACGGAATCAATAACAATAGGATTTAATGTAAGTCCAAAGATTTTCAATTTGCCTAATATTCTATACTATTTGACTGAAGCACTACAATAAATAGGATTAGCTTTTAAAGGTGATAATATTGTTAGCAGTCAGTAAGTGAGTGGAAGCCGTTTTAGTTAAATTGTGCCTGAAATCTGATACGAAAGAGCAAAGGTTCAGAGGAGCCAAATTGAAACGGGACTAAATACTAAATAGTAGATATCATCAACTATTGATCCTCAACGACTTGGAAGCAGTCAAAACGACCCATCTAATATGCTGCCAAATATTTTCAGTGACACGTACAATACAAACTATTTTTTTGGATGGAGCAAAAGTTCTTTATAGTAATCAGTTTTAAAGGTACACCTCAAAGTACAGAAGTAGCGGAGTCATTAGAGGGTCATTTTTCACTATTTAATGATCAGTCACACATGTCCTATCTATCATTGGCAAAATGTAATGTAATTATACGGTTTGGGAACAGATTCCAGGCCGGCGCAAAGAAATATGGCCTTCCCCAAGAAGAGATCTTTCAGACCGCGGACTTGTTCGAGCGGAGAAATATTCCACAAGTTGTTCTCAGTTTATATTCTTTGGGAAGAATTGTGAGTACGATTTTATTAAAATGCATGAGAATAACAAAATGAAAGCTGTAGGATTTAATTGGGAGAAAGAATTTATTAGTCAAATTGACTCTGATTTAATTTTTTCCATTACAAACTTTAATTTAGACATTGACCAATCATGAATAATGATTGTATTACGTAACCCCCAATACTTATGTCTAAATTAACTAAACATTAATTTAAAATCCAATACAGACACAAAAGCACCCCGAATGGACTGGTCCCACTTTAGGTCCCAAGATGGCTGACAAGAATGAGCGGACTTTCACCGAGGATCAATTAAGGGCCTCTGAGGGTCATCTCAACCTTCAAATGGGCTACAATAAGGGTGCTTCCCAAGCTGGACACGGTGGGATGGGTAACACTCGTCATATGTAATGGGACCTGCGGAGCCTGCTGTATATAATTAATTACTTCAGACTTCAAGTTTATGTTGTTATGTCAAATGTCTTGCTCTAAAATTGTCATGGACTCTTTTAAGTTATATAGTGTTTAGATGATTACTTTTGGATTACAGAAACAAAAATGGACGTGCATATAACATTTTATTTCCAAGTTAGAGATGCCTTTTGAAAATTATACTTGCTATAGTTTCTGATTTGCAATAAATCCTGTTATATCCTTCTTCCAATTTAATTTATTTCCACTTTAGTTAACTTTATGGGGAAGTGTCTTTCTGTGCCATCGCGGGCTCTCACAATCACTGATGTAGGTTTGCTCTCTGGGGAATTTCCCTTTCCGTGGCATTATTACGAGAAGAGCGAGTGAATTATGGGTTTTTTTTACTGTGCAACCGGGTTAAGCCCACCAGTAGTCTCACATTCTGTTTCACTATTTTTGCCACTTGGCAAACCCCCAAACTATTTCTGGTCCATTCAAAAAAAAAACTTCGTCTTTGTCTCCATCTCCCATACTTCACTTTGTGCTTGCTGTGAGTGCCTTCATACATTAGGAAGCTGTGTAGCATATTCGTATAACTATAATTACATGTGAGATTCCCTAAATATGCATACGGTCATAATGATATAAATACGCTCAAATAAAATACTGGGAAGGGATATTGTGCATGGCTTGTAAACGTGCGAAGATGCTTAGAAAAGTGGATTCGTGTCACACATTAAATTACAGCCGAGGTGCATTTAAACTGATGATAATAGCAGGAAAACATCTCAACGGAAATACCAAATTCGCAATGTTTTCAACTCTCCGTCAATTTTTCCTGTTATTCTAAATTCAACGTTAGTATTTACCATGTCATGAATATAATTTCAAAATCATTACTCACAAGCAGAATTTCAACGAATACAAATAAATATAAACATTCCAAAATACAGATTATGTATACGTACTGATTTTCATGGCAATCCCATTAAAGATAATGTAAAGTTGCACTCTATCAAATACTGCAGTTGCATAAAATAGAGCAGAACTCACAGTCTTGATCTTTATATCGATTGTATGGGGGGAAAGTATAGGCAAAACATTATGAGGGAGACTCGTGTAAGGGCTTAAAAAATCACTCATGAGGGTGACAACATTACATGAGCACACAGCTTTTTGCTTGCTGGCTTGCTTATTTAAGAGTATGATGCAATCAGGATAAATGTAATTATAGTTGTACAAATCCATGCTGCACAAGTACGTACTTACAAATTGCACTGTAGATATGGGGCTGATTGTAGAAATGAAATGTCAAAAAACGAAATGGAAAGTGACCAGATTCTTTATAACTCCCTTATTTACATGTGTTTTGAGCATTTGTGCAAATTTCTGTGCAGGAGGCCTTCATCATATAATTTACTAAAACAGAGATAGTGCATAATTATCTGCAATGATATCTCAGTTTACTCTCATCCAAGGCATATCTATATGTAGACTGTAACTGGACTTGTAAAGGGTAATGACAGTGGGATAAAATAGAAGTTCAGTTGGGATCATTGCATCAGTCAGTGTAAATTATTCGTTTACAATAATAGAAATGGAATGGCAAGGGAGAGTGAGAGATGAAGCCAACGGTTTTTGTTTAGCCTAGTGGGTAATTTTAAAACACAATATTACTTCACATAAACTGAGGAACCCTAACATATATGTACACTTTCCAATGATACATATTCCCTTTTCTGTAGTTTCAGTTCTTTACACATTTGGCAGGGGATACAAAATTAATTATTTCTTTATAATGAATCTGAATGCGTCATCGGCCGTCGAATCTTTAAGATACATAAAAAATGTTCAAGATGGTTTTTTGCTAATAACTGATACAAATATACATGTCAGGTCTGAAAATTATTAGTGGAGTAAGATGAGACAGTTTTGCAAGAATGCAAATTTTTAAATTATTGGTTGTAATTCATTGTAGCAGAAAATATGTTTTTATTATAGTCGGATTTCACTGGAAATAAAAGTTGTGAGTTGTAGTTCACTGGAAACAACACCAGTTACTATTAATGTGTTCTGTTGGAGGAAGGAAGCTCGACGTGTATGTGGTAATAAAGAGGAAATACGTTTTCCTTAATTGTAAGATATGCGTTAAAGATTTAACTGCCTTCATGGTTAACACGAATATGGCATCAGAGTGCTTAATCGAATTTCTTCCTTCAAGCAAATACATACACAAGAATACACCAAGGGTTCTTATCAAATTAAAACTTTTAAGATGACACAGAAAGGAATTACAAAAAACCATTTCTGAGAAGTGTGACCGCAAAGCAATGAGGTCTGACACTAATAAGAGATAATTTGTAATCTCCCCACTATAATAAAATCATTACGTGCATAATGGTTGTCGCAGACATGAAGTGAGGCTAAAGAGTTCTATGCAGATAAAATTCTCTTGTGTTGTCAGCGCTCGCCCTTGCATTGAATCTTATCTGTTGTAATTGGACCAACTTAAATAAAGCCGGTCAAGCTTAATGCATTTTAAATAGTAGAGGATTGTGAATTCCCAGTTAGCAGAGAGAGAGATATTTTGCACAAGCTCTCCGGAAATATTTTGAAGTTAATAGTTTATTACACGATACTTGACCATATTGTTTTCAGGGGAAGTAGTTTTGTTAGTATTTTGTACGTAGATTTGTATTTTATAATGAAGTTTTACACCTGTTTGTGTTTCTCCACTGTCCTGATGAGCTGCATTTTGAGCCATAGTCTTGTCAATTCAGCTGTGGGGGATATTATCAGCAAATTTCCCAAACAAGGATGGCAGACATTCCAGTGGCTTCATGTATTGAATCCAGGTAAGACAGTTTTTACACTAGGGACTGATGAAAAACATGCGAAAACTTCAAAGTAACTCAGGAATCCTCAATTTCTTAAAAATTCCATAACAAAATTAATAACAATATTAATAAGAGCTACACCTATAAAAGTATGTGGATTTCAAGATCAAAATCCCCAATGTATTTTAAAATCTCAGAAATGGTAATTTTAAACATGAAACTGCACTACGAAAATTACAAATAGATTTTTAATGCTTAATTTGGAGCAGATCCCACAGATTGGGCATCATTGAATAAGTTGCTGAAATTAAGGGTGTCCACATTTAATTAAAATTAAAAAACCTGTAAAACGCTGTACATTCAGTGAATTTTGTAATAAGCTTTAATAATTGCATTTTGAGGTGTGTCAATTGTAAATAATTTCTAAAAGTTGAGTTCTTATGGGAATACTTTTCCAATTGTGAGTATAGACAAAGACATGGCTTACAGTCTCTGGAATGCGAAGACATGGCGACAATGGCTCTTCAAACGAAATCCTGCATTAAAGGAGACATTTCGCCAGAGACGGGAAGGGCAAAATGAGATCGATAATCCAATTAGGTATTCTGAAGTTGTGATTGTGGCAAAGCCAGAAGAAGTTCTTGAAGCTTTTTCCGGAGAATTAATAGAGGTAAACTTTGAATTAATTGTATATCTATAGTAATAACAATGATGTATGTACACCCATTAAAAAAATATTTTTGAAAGAAGTTTTTATTTACTTGACAAATGATTTTGATACCAGTACGGAGTGAGCAACCAGGCATTGGTGTGGAGTACAAGAACATTCCCAACATTCATTTTTCAGAGACATGGCGGCAGGCTGAGGGTATATGATTGTCAGGACATGTTCATCGTTGCAAGACTGCTCAATGGCTACCCTGTGTATTTACATGATTTCTATCCTTTGCAAATCCGGAATCCTATGGGGGGAAGCATTCGCTACCCTGTTTCAGACAGGTGCAGGAGAATCCCGGCAGAGTCCGCCATTTGAATAGATTTTAATAGTTCTGACTCATGCGAAGTCACAGTAAAAATAGTTATATCATTAATCTGCATTCATTTAGACTCGGTTTATAATTACGCTTCTTCCCTATGTAATGTATATAACGCATTGACCGGAAGTTGTAGATTACTTCCAAGAATGAAGGTCCAGTATTTGGTACTTACAAGCATACAAGATAAGTTATTTTTCTACAAAATGTGAACTCACAATCAGTGAAACCAAATAAAAAATATTTTTCTCAACGATACACTCTTAAAAAACTGGATCAAAACCTCCGCTTTTACACGCTTTGTAAACAACACCACGTGCATTCCATTCAACAATCCAAAAGGTTAAAGGTTATGGGATATATCTTTGTAGACTCCTTATCCCAAAAACACTGAGTTAAAACGCATCTTTAACGCACAGTTGAAATAAATAAATTTTCATGCCCGGAATAAATGCTACACTTTAAATATTATTTATTACGTTTACATGTAAAAATAGTAAATATCCCTTAAATCAAAACTGATCCAGCTCATGTTGTATTTATCTGAATGATTCTCATCCTCACATCGTTTGAAAGTTTCGGATCAATTTTCGCCAGTTCAATTAGGACAACGTTTCTAATCCGTTCAATTGCGTTAGCCAAGTCCGAACTCAACTCAGTGATAAGCCGCGCCCGTTCGGGTGGGCTCAACCCATCCAGAAATATTTTGGGCTGAGAGTAATTGTCATCATCCCGGGTATCCACCCTATCCACTTCTCCCGATAGAGGGTATTTTGACTCTTCTGCAGAAGTGTCCACTCGGGAGCAATCAAAGCTATTTGGGTAGTAATTTGGCATTCCAGCCCCATTGTTAAGAGCGCAAGCGCCATCACGATCCAAAGAGTTTTGGAATTTGGGCCGATTGACAGGAAACTGTTGGAAATTGGGTCCCAGACGATATCTCTGAGTGTCCAGATATGCAAAGGCTCTCCCATGAAGCAAAGGGTCGGGACTCATTTCAATTCCCGGGACAAGGTTCGAAGGATCAAAGGCCGCCATTTCAACTTCGGAAAAGTGGTCGTTAGGATTCCGGTTAAAAATTACTTTACCAACGGGAATGAAGGGGAAATCTGACTGAAGCCATACCTTCGTAGCATCAAAGGGGTTCCAGCGGTAAGATTTGGCCTCTTCCGGGGTAAGTTTCCAAGCAGGGTAATTCTTCTTTTCAATGGCATTAAATAAATCCTCCACAAAATAATCGGGGTCTGTCCCTGAGAGTACTGTGGCCTCTGCCGTTGTCATGTTTTTTAGCCCCTGCTCAGAAATTAAATGGAATTTGACAAAAAATATTTTCCCGTTAGAGTTAACAAACTTGAAAGCATTGACGGCGGCTAAATTCATGTGACGGAAACCGTCGGGACGTCCCATATCCGACGAGAGCTGGAGTTGAGTAAATAAGCCCTCAGGTCTTAAACTTAAGAAGTCCCAACGAGTATTCGGATCTCCCAAGTGGGTTCGAGGATTTCTTTTTATAGAACGCTGCTGACTTGGGAACAGTATGGGGTCCCGATTGGGAAACACGGTTGTTGAGAGCGTCGTCAAGTCCCAGTTCCCTTGATCCGTGTAGAATTTTATAGCTAGGCCTCGGATGTCTGTCCCTGGGTCTGGAGATCCGGCTTGACTATTGGACGCTGAAAACCTGGCGAACACGTCCGTTCGTTTTCCAACTCGGGCAAAGACACTGGCTTTGGTGAACCTCGTGATATCGTGCGTGACTACGAAGTAACCGTACGCTCCGACCCCTTTCGCATGATTAACGCGCTCTGGAATGCGCTCGCGATTAAAATGAGCTAAAGTGTTGAGGAGATTGGAATCGCTGAGCAAAATTGGACCACCTCGGCCAACTTGGAGGGAGGCTGTTTGACTGGGCACAGGCCTACCGTTGGCATCCGTGATGACGTTTGAGAATGGGCATCTCACTGGGAGGGTATTTTGGCAAGAAACTAGGAGGGATAATGCAAGACATTGTTATGAAAGAATATTCTATAAATATCTACATATTTTTTAGGCAGCGGTCGGATTTTTGTGGGAAGACGCGAAAATTCTTACCAGGGGAAATTTTCTGGCAGAGGAAAAAATTCAGGCAGGGAAAATTTCGTAGGGAAGGGAAATTGTTTTTATGAACAGGGATTTTGAAATTTATTGACCTTTGTTTAGCACGAATTTTTAAAAATTTGGCGTCTTCCAGGGAAATTTGTTCTGTAAGCAGGGATTTTGAATTTAATTTACGTTTTTTACTAGGATTTTTGAACTTCCCACGAGGCACATCGATTCAGCAGTGAAAATCAAAAATTATCTTCCAGGGAGATTAACAAAAATCCAAACCCTGATTTTAGGTAATTAAATAATACTTCGTACTACAAATTTATTGGATTTTAACGCTCGTAACTTACTTTCAGCTGTCTCAAAAATTGTGAATATTAAGAGCGATTTTATTACACCATGGAGCCGTGGAGACATCGGGACATTCAGAAGGATTTATTAAAAGAGATCCTCAATCCTAGAGTAGCTAATGAATAATTATATGAATTACCTGATGAGTTAGACTTATTCTTAGCATTTGCAATACTTCAATGTATGCCTGTCAGATTGAAATAATACCGTGGAATATGGCCCAAACATTTATGATGAAGCAGCACAGATGTGAAAAGTAGAACGATATAAATTGTCCAAGTTTAGGATGTTAAATTCTAATAGCTGTCACAGTCATTTATGTTTTTGCAAAAACAGATCAACCCAAGTGTGCACAGATACTTCAAAATCGGCACGCATAATGTTGAAATAGTATTGTATGGCTAAAACTCAAAGTTGCTATTAAGTAATTACATGATGCGAAGAAAACTTGCAGGAAATGGCTCCAAATTGTTCAACATATGGAATTGTTCTGATCAAGCTTTTGTACACAAATACTGTTGTGATCCTGAGCAAGCAAATATTTTATTGAATGAGGGAACGGCTTGTCGAATAGGCGAATAGTTTGAAACACAGTGCAAAGCTTCCGGACTTTTTGTATAGTCCTTATGCTATACCCAATTTAGGTGAGAGCAGGATAATCAGAAAGCACTAGCTTACCTATTCAAAAGTCTTAATGTATCGACACTTTAAAAATATTTTAATTGGTGGATATTTTATTGTGTAACATGTTTTGAAATAATAGGTTAAAATATGCTGAATCGAGTAATTATGGTAAATAATTAGTTAGGTAATATGCGATTGCAGTTTGGGATGATTATCAATTAAATCATCCCAAATTTATCAACTGCTTTGCGGTGCTGTACCTTCATACTATGTAAATTTGTGCATTGTAAATTCTATACATCCAATTTGTATTGGTCCTCTGGACGATCCCACTTTCCCACTGTAAATATTGTACGGAAATATTACGCTTGATTTTCTCTAGTGTTCTGTGTATGTATATCTATACGACGCAAGTACACGTTGTGCAACATGTTGAATTGGACCCTGACAAATTTCATCTTGGGTGCAAAGCTTCACTCAAATTGGCCTAAATACATGAATACATTGCAAAACAAAACAATGTAAAGAACCTTAAAAACGTAACATAATGTGATACAGCGTTAAAACCGTAGCATAACGTGAAAGAATGGGACAGGTAAAAAAACCTATTGAGTTATGTTCATGTTCTGCGTCACGTTCACGCATGAAGATAAAATTACAATAAAATGTATATCCTTTCAGTAGTAAGGTAGTAGGTTTTCCTTCAATAAAAGTACTACTGTAAAGTAGCTAGAGCAATTTTTATAGTACCAACGTATCTATACTGTGAAGGAAAATATCCTTCTAAGCAGTTATTCCCTACTAGAAAGTGGGAAGGGGAAATATATGCACATACATATATTTGAATGTGCTAACGTAACCTTAGCAATGTGGATGACATAACCATACCGATTGAACTGCTGGAGAGACAAGGTTGAAGAGAAGTGAGAATATCTCTCACACATATATGTACTATCGATGGTACATAGTACCCTATCACTAATACCTTGCTCTGCAATAGAGGGGTAGTGTATCTGCATTTACAACTAAGGGTCCTAGCTTCAGATATTATAATAAGGTCAAACCATTGTTCTCCTCACGTATAAATACTGCAGTCCTAGTAAAATGCGGCATTGATTATTATATTGTCATTGAGTATTCACTCTGATAGTTGGGGTAAAATAAAATCCAACACTAAAAAACCTTCCGAAAATAATATTGACTTAGTATCATTTATTTTATTACGTTCATTCTCGTAAAGTAAAATTAGAACTTGGAGTCTTTTTGTAGGATTGCATATATTTCATAATAAATCCTTACAAAACGTGGCGATCCTGCCAGTTCTACGTACTTTGAGTGAATTTAAAAATTTCCAATTTAAGATCCAACATTTTGTTGATTAAATTCCAAAATGCCCAGAGGAAACTTAAGAAAAAATATTCCTCCGATCTCAATGAGCTTGAGAAGCCGAGATGGAGAAGAGGAGTTGCAAGAACTCGTTCCTCCTCCTGGGTCAGTTCTGGTGTCGCACTCACCACAAAATACAACCCAGACGCTGAACATTCGGCAAACTGAATCAATGGGAAATGACCCCAGTAATGGATCATCTCCCGAATCAGTTACAGAAACTCCACAACCAAATACTATGTTCAGTATGAGACAACCTCCTTTTGGAGAAAAGGAGATATTAAAAAATCATGCTTTATCGGAAAACAGTTTTTCAAATCAGTTTGCAGCATCTTGCACACAAACGGAAAACAGGTCTCCCTTTAAATGGGGAACTATAGACGGAACCTCAACGTTTGGTTCTGATAAACAACAGGACACCAATCGCTCCAGTCCCGAACAAACTGATTTAGCTGATAAATTCAATCAGTTGAGAAGGGATATGAGTGCCAACAAATTCCAAATTCAAGGGCAACTTGAGACAATCTTCGGACAATTGGAAGATTACAAAGCCTTGAGTAAAATGGTACATTCCCAGGATCAACATCTTGGTCGAATGGAAATTATGTTTGCCACCTTTTCTCAACACATGGAAACTTTGACAAACAAAATTGACTCTATAACTCTGAATGTGAATACGAGTTTAGAAGAGCAAAACCGTTCATTGGCAACTGTCATCAGTTCACAACAACAGTTAAATATGCAAATGAACAATGCTAATTCCTCTGGAATACCGGCAAGCCCTAGCCAAAATAGTTATGGGCATAATTTCATGCATTTCAACACTCACAGAAATTCGAGTGCTTATAACCCAGCAATTATATCACCAAGTTCTAAACTGAACTTGAAATCCTCAGAAGTACAAATACCTAAATATTCGGGATCAGTAGATAAGAAAACCCCATTTGAGTTTCTTATCGAATTAAAAAAGTATCAGTCAGTGACCGGCTACTCTCCTAAACAAATGCTAGAGAACATCATTCCTCTAGCACTAAAAGATGAGGCTTACGACTGGTATAGGTATGAGGACAAAATGACAGAATGGAAGGAGTTTGAGTATAAATTCCGGAACGAGTTCCAAGCTATAGGTTATGCAGATGAACTGGAGAGAGAATTGCTTGATCGTTCCCAAGCCCCACAAGAACCTCTTACACAGTTTATTCGCGTTATTCAAGGGTTTTATGAGAGACTCGGTAAAGACGCTAATGGTATGGAATTAGTCCACCAAGTCAAAAAACAAGCTCATCCGGAGTACAAAAAAATACTTCAAACCAAGTCCATACATTCACTTCATGACTTAAAGTTGGCAGCTCAAGAGGCCCAAAAAGTTATAAAGTCATGCATGACGTACAAGCCTCCTAACTCAAGAGACGTTCTAGAGCCTTCATTGGGTTGGAAAGAAAGGTCACACAAATATGTGGAGGAAAGACCAAATAATTATGACCGCCAGTCTAAATATGGAAACAATGATGCAAAATTAGATTTTGCATCCGTCGATCCATTTACTTACTTTCACACTTCTCGCTCAAGAAGGGAAGTAAGATTTGAAGACAAACCCAAAAGCAACTCCTCCTCAAGGAGCAATAGCCCTGATAAATATTCAGGAAGAAACAGTCCTTCTTCATATAATCCCCGAACGGACAAAAATGAAATTATTTGTTTTGGGTGTGGGAAAGCAGGTCATTTTAAAAAAGATTGTCCCACTAAAGCAAAGGATAATATGTCGGGAAACGAACGGTCGCCGAGTCCAGCTCGAAAATAATAATACATTCGGACTCGGCGGATTGTCATGCAAATTCTTGTCAAAATAATGTAAATAGCGAAGAGCCCATCATCCCGTTATACATAGCCGATACATATATGGATGCAATCTTAGATACGGGATCTTCCATATCAATTCTGGGCCACCCAGTCATTAGTTTACTACGAGCTAAGAAATTACCAACAGTAAAAGTTGGTAAAAAGATTAATTTTCTCATTGGAGAAACTATAACCAAAGAATGCATAACATTACAGGTTGACTATATGCACGGGAAATGCTTTCAGAAATTTACATTGCTATCTAATAGCAATAAACCCATAATACTAGGCAGAGATTTTTTATTTCAAACGAATATATCGCCAATTATATGGCGAAATGGATTTATAATTGGATTAAAAAATGATATTCATCCCTTTTCCAAACCAAAATTACAATTGGAGGAAATATTCACTCACAGGAACGTATACCCCATACCAGAAGATAAACCTGATGACCTAATAAAATTTTCGTCAACAGACGATATAATTGTTAATTCTAAAGATAAAATCAGAGAGATACCAGCGATTGAAAATAGTACAGCTGATCACATATTAGCATTAGATATCCCATCACCAGCACAAGTCCTGGCTAATTGGGACTATCCTGAATCAATGGCTGAACCCCGTAGAGTAGAGGTTCCAGAAATGGATCTACCTACGTTCGATAAAAATTTTCCAACTCCAAAGGGCATAATGGTTCCAGCATACATTGATGATGACAAACAACTGAAATTATATGAAACATTAAAACCATTCTTTCCTATGTTCACGGATAAGCCAGGAAGATGTTATCACTATAAACATCATATTAATACAGGAAATGCGAGTCCTGTCACGGCAAGAATAAGACCTATGTCTGCAGGCAAAAGACAACTTTTCAAAGAAGCAGTATGTGAATTACTTGAACAGGGAATTATTGAACCCTCAAACAGCCAATGGTCGGCAAACGCATTCCTTGTTCCTAAAAAGACACCAGGAAAATACCGACTGGTTGCAAACTGGCAACCCCTAAATAAGGTAACAGTCAAGGAAGAAACACCCATGCCATTAGTAGATACAATAATCTCTGACCTCCAGAATGATGATTACTTTACAATAATGGATTTTCCTGACGGATTTTACCATATACCAATGGATGAAGAATCCAAAGAAAAAACCGCATTTAATACACCAGATGGTTTAATGCAATTTGTGCAAATGGGACAAGGACTCAGTGGAGCTCCAGCCACATTTCACAAAGCCATTCGAATAGCATTGCAGAAGTATTTAAATACATGCGTAAAATGCTTTTATGATGATACCATTGTACATAGCAAGGGGTTTGATTTGCATTTATTGCACTTAAGACTAGTGCTTTCTAAGTTATGGCAGAAGGGTTATACAATACATCCAAAGAAATTACAATTGTGCCGACAGCAAGTTTCCTTTCTAGGATTTTTAATTAAACCTGGAAAAGTACTTCCAGACACAGCAAAGGTATTTTGTATACAAAATTACCCAATTTTAAAATCCGCTAAAGACGTGCAACGTTTTCTCGGATTGGGTCAATTTTATGCCAGATTTATTAGAGATTTTAATAGAATCTCCAAACCATTGAGAGAGTTATTAAAAAAGAATGCTACATTTAATTGGAGTACAGATTGTCAATGTGCATTCGATATGCTAAAAAATTCAATATCAGCAACAACTCATTTAAAAATTCCTGATTTGAATAAACCTTTCGTTATATCCACAGATGCCAGCAACACAGTGCTTGGCGCAGTTCTTTTACAGGAACACGAAGATCAGCTTTATCCATGTTGGTTTGCCAGCAGAGGGCTAAAACCAGCCGAAACTAGATATTCTGTTTCAGAGAAAGAATGTCTTGCAGTAATTTGGGCCATCGAGAAATTTCGTGGATTTATCGAATATACAAATTTCACAATTGAAACTGACCATGCAGCCCTATCGTGGCTACTTAATACGAAAGACCCAGCGGGGCGTTTGGCGAGATGGTTTATGACCTTGCAACAATATGATTTTAATGTTGTATACAGACCTGGCTCTTCCATTCGCATGAAGGCTGCAGATGCCTTGTCTAGAGTTCATACAGTTGCAATAGTTACTATTGATACTTCTGAAAGAGAACCAATTGATAGGAATGCTATGATTAAGGCACAGGCAAATGATGAGCAACTCAGTTCATTGGTAAAATATTTAAATGAACCCAATAATGAACGAGATCCATTTGAAGAAAATCATTTAAAAGCTTTAGCTAGCAGAGCGAGCATTACTAATGATGGTCTTTTGTTAAAGTACGTAGGACCTAAAGGAAGACCATGGGAAGATGAGAGGTGCTACTGGCGAGTTTGGTTACCTTCAGAACTCATTCACCCGGTAGTAACTTACTTTCACGCGAATACAATATTCGGTCATCTAGGTATACGGAAAACATACGGTCGGCTTGAACTAAGAGTTTACTGGAATAATATGCGTAAAGATGTAGCCCGTTATGTAAACTCTTGTCAAGAATGCCAACAAGCCAAGCGTTCTCGTATTCCACCAGTGCCAGCATCATCCATGACCCCTGCAGGACCATGGGACACCATATGTACCGACCTAATGGGTCCGTACCCTAAAGGCAGAAGACAAAGTCAATACCTGCTCGTAATATTATGTCATTTGACTAAATTTGTGGAAATTTTTCCATTGCGAAAAGCAACAACTGAGAGTATACTCGAGAACCTCTGGTCAGTAGTATGCAGATATGGAATTCCTAAAACTATTCTAATGGATAATGGGTCCCAATTTGCTTCCAAACAATTTCATTTGTTTTGCAATAATCTTGGAATCAAACCATTCCATATTTCTGCTTATCATGCACAGGCCAACCCCACTGAACGGTATAACCAAATTATCAAGGAAATGATAGTCACGGTCACTAACAATACCAAAGACTGGGATATGAATACTGATTCATTAGCCTTTGCATTACGTTCTGCTATCAGCGACGCTACGGGGTTCTCTCCAGCATATTTGAACTTTGGGAGAGAACTTAATACACCTTTTGATAATCGGCTTGAGACCACATTGCCAAGTGCAACAACTGAAGGCAATTTTGGTTCAAGAATTAACCTTTTGCATCAACTCGCAAGGGACACATTACTCAAAAACTCCCAATTATCATTGTCGTACTACAATAAAAAGTGCAAACCTAGATACTATAAGATTGGTGACCTCGTTTGGTTACGGTCCCATTTTTTAAGTGACGCGTCTAAAGGCTTTTCAGCCAAATTAAGTAAAAAACGAGAAGGCCCGTTTAAAGTAGTGAAAGTAGTAGCTCTGAACATCTACAACCTAGTTAACATCACTAGTGGTCAAATCGCTAATAAAATTCACGCAAACGAGCTGAGCCCAGTAATTACTAATGGCATTCAACAATTCCACGACCAAGAACTGGAAGATTCCGAAGAGACATTCCCAGGCAAGTGACCATACGACCGACAATCGAGTGAAAACACATAATCCCAACTCTCACAAAAACCGGCGAACTGAAAAGTTTAAAAATGGTGAAGCTCAAATTAATTCTGCTATTTCTCACTCTGCCCCACGATTTCCTCATAAAACACACAATGAGAAAGAACTGGACAGATTTAACTCTTTTTTTAGTCCAGGTACACAATCAGTGTATATTAGCGAATATGAGAGAATGATAATGGACTGTGAGAAGCTCACTATTATTCAAAGATTTGAGCTGCAGACGACTTGTTCACATGCCAATATTGCTCCCATGCAATTTGTAGAACGAGGAATTCTTCACATGGAGTCCAATCCATTTGAGCGCAGGCATTTTGGAGAAAATATGCCATTCAATCCAAAAGCAGTACAAGTTAGCCTTGATCGTGAGAAGGGGGCAAAGCAAGTATCATTATTGTCCATCGCAGCTACAGTTGGAATTCGTGCCCGGGTCTTCATTCGACCTGAAGGACGATTATTTAAGCAGCCAACAGAGTTTAGTCGTCACCTGGAGTATATCTGTGATGATATACCATTTGTAACTAACCCTAGTATGGCCACGGCCAACCCGCCAATGGGCTTAAAGCCACCTGAGGAAATGCCAGGTCAGCGTCAACCCTGCTCTGCTGTTTTTTACCAGCAACTGGGATCTGATTCCATGGAAACTCAGTCAGGTAGTAACGGCAGGGTGATTTCGGCAAAATTAATTTAGAAAAAACAACTTGTTAACCCGGTTGTACATGAAATGGTGTCAATATTGTTAAAACTTATAATATTTTTGTTATTTAGCGATGGGGCAAGGTGCGACGGAGTAGTTCTTGTAGCAGCATTAGCAGTTATTCCGATTGGAGAATCCCATATTCCCCCGTCCACAATCAACGTCCACCACACTCGTTTGGAAGCACTCCAGGATATCACAACTATCTACATCAATTAACAGATCATTTAAAATGTTTTCCAAATGTCGTGTAAATCCATTTTTGCTTTGTAGTTTCATAATTAATTCTTTCAAAAATCCCTCGAATTATGTAATTTTAGTAATTATATATATTTAAAATGTTCTGTTCTTTTGGCGATTAATTATTCCCTTAGTAAAATACTCTGTATTTTGAAACTAAGGAGGAGGGTGTGTGAAGGAAAATATCCTTCTAAGCAGTTATTCCCTACTAGAAAGTGGGAAGGGGAAATATATGCACATACATATATTTGAATGTGCTAACGTAACCTTAGCAATGTGGATGACATAACCATACCGATTGAACTGCTGGAGAGACAAGGTTGAAGAGAAGTGAGAATATCTCTCACACATATATGTACTATCGATGGTACATAGTACCCTATCACTAATACCTTGCTCTGCAATAGAGGGGTAGTGTATCTGCATTTACAACTAAGGGTCCTAGCTTCAGATATTATAATAAGGTCAAACCATTGTTCTCCTCACGTATAAATACTGCGGTCCTAGTAAAATGCGGCATTGATTATTATATTGTCATTGAGTATTCACTCTGATAGTTGGGGTAAAATAAAATCCAACACTAAAAAACCTTCCGAAAATAATATTGACTTAGTATCATTTATTTTATTACGTTCATTCTCGTAAAGTAAAATTAGAACTTGGAGTCTTTTTGTAGGATTGCATATATTTCATAATAAATCCTTACAATACATACAAGCAAAGCTGGGCACATACCCTACATTTATGCATAAATATACGCAGTTTTTTATGTATGTTCGCACATTTTCCGAATATTTGTATGTATTTTATGTAGGCTGCGTGTTTCCACTAAAAAAAATGTATGATATATGTATGGCATGAATACTGTACTTACGAGTATGTATGTTTAAAAGGCCGGGGAGATTTAGGTATGTATTATGTATGCACCGTGTATGTTCACTGAGCTCCATCTGTATTTTCTTGGCACGGTCTGTGTTTATTGGTGCATTCGCATTTATTATTTCCGCTGCAATGCAAACGATTTCTATACGTTGTGACTGAAGCCTACGAAACTAGAAATTAAAAATTTTAAACTTAACTAATTAACAATATACTCGCACGAAGCCATGCTTCATTAGTTTTTATAAAGGTTCAGAACGTCCTACATGCACTTTTATAGGCACGTGTACATATATTTATACATAAATTTATTTATATGATGAATATATGTATGATTACATTTCGGGACAAATTAATGTATGCATATATGTATGATTGCATTTCTGGACAAATTTATGTATGCATATATGTATGATTGCATTTCTGGACAAATTTATGTATGCATATATGTATGCTCTTCGTAAACAATAAAATGTATGTACGATTTAGGATACGCAATCTTTTTGCCCAGCTTTGCATACAAGCGTTATCACTTTAGAGAATTATTCCAGAATATGAACTGACTTTGAATACGAATTTGAAGAACTGCAAATGCTCAGGCCAACTTCATCTACTGTATTATCTATTATGGACCAGACCAGTTTCATATAATCTGGATCAGACCAGACCATTGGCATCACTAGCTGCTAGAATCAAATTAAATTGTCTGCTTTCCCACGGTGCATTTTAAAGACAACTTTTGTTCGTCATGAAATGTGAACATTTAATTTAAATATTTTACTTTTCTCAAAAGCAAAAAACTAAAAATCTGCCATTTAAACACACGCACGGGTGGGAAATCACTAGTGTTTCTTGTCAACTGCAAGTTAACCGCAATTACTAATTATTGCACTTGCAAGTTCGGTTCAATTACGGTTATTTTACACCAGGGAATTGCAATTGTCGATGCAAGTGCAATTTCTATTTACTTAAATTGCAATTACACAAGCATTAAATACTTGCAATTACCGGTTAAGCCCAACTGAAATGGGTAGAAATTCAATTGCAATTACAAGTGCTTGCACTGCAAAAAGTTGCAATTTTAAAAATACTTATCAATTTAATTGGAACTTGAAACCGTTTCGAATTTGAGCGCAAAACTCCACAAAGTGCCTCAATAAGTCATTCCGCTCTAATAACTAATGTACATAATATTCAGCGGGTTGTCTCAACGAGTGTAGTTACTGTCTCATTTCGTCGGTGAGGAGACAAAATGATCTAAGTGAATTTTAGATTAGTATCAATATGTTCCCATTTCCACAAAATTATAGAAAAATAGGCCAGAAATTTAATATGCTTCTTATAAAGATATGCTTAAGGATGAAATTTTACAATATTTTAGCCTTGGAAGCCTTGGAAGGATATTTCATCTGTGCATCTCTGTTTAATGCATTGAATGTAGATCATTTGATTCAATACACTTTTTTCAATTTAGTGAATATTGTTTTGCTACTAATCAAAAATGCGAATCATTTTGCCTCATTACGACGATTTATAATTAGAGTATATCACTTAACTTGCAATTACAAATTGCACTTGCACTTGCAATAATTGTACTTATCGGTGCAATTACATCCAAATGTTTTTGCAACTGCCTTACCAACTGCAAGTAACTAATGAACTAATAATTGCAAGTTCAATTTTGGTTATTTGCATAATCTAATTGACACATTTTAGCAAGTACTAGTTACGACATGACTGGTACTTGCATTATCAAGTTCGGTTATTCCCAATCTTTGCACCGGCAGAAACACTAGAAATCACATGTATAAATAATTGCAAGCTGACAATATCTGTAGTCTAGAACTGGTCCATACGATTCCAGTTCGATGGCTATGAAATTAAAACGTTAAAAATATTACATTTCACTTGTTGGCCAGCATTTAGCCTTGCCAACATATTATCAGCCTTAATTGACTAATAATATAATAAGCTAAAGCACTAAATTGGACAGTCCAGAGATGTCCAAATGAAATAGCCTTCCTTCAAACCTTTGAAGGCAATTTTTTGAAAAAACACATTCCTTCATCCTTCTTTTAAAAGAAGCCTTTAAAATACAATGCCTTCCATCATCCTTACTTCCTTTATTAATATAAAGTCTCCTGCCTTCAGCCTTAAAAAAAATCCCTTATGTGATAGCAACGGGGACCATTGTTTCGCGTCACCCCTAAAAAGATAGTTTTCTCCTGTCCCTGCGTTTAATGTAATAAAGGTTCAGGAAGTACTTTCGTTTTGCCATGACTGAGATGCGGAAATGCACTCCTTCTAAATCTAACTAACATCCTGGTGCAATAAGAAATTCAGACATTTTTCTTTGGAAGCTTGAGAATGTACCAGAAAACAAAAAACTTTTGCAATCCTAGATAACTATTTTCAACCCCCGCCCCCGTGGTATCATAAAAAATGCAGATATTTTTAATTGTGGTTTGTGATAAATTCTGAAGCTTCCAAAGAAGTTTTTAGTCCGTTCCGAGGAACCCAATTAACGTTGATAAGCTTTTCCGGTTGTTCGAAATGGAAAATGAAATCAGTTCTGAGTACGATATCCCATTCAAGCATCTCTACTCTAGCACTTCGGTCCTCTCATGAAGCAAGTATTGTATCTTACAATTTAGTAAGTTCAAAGTGTTTGTACCCACTCCCGACACGTTCGGCTGAAGACACGCATTACGATTATCACTGCATATAATTTCTTGAACCATGGACAAAGAAAAAGCTCAAAAAGAAATATTAATTAAAGGCAAAACGCGGTATGCACAGTTGTTTCCTTATTGTGTCAGGTTAATCGTGGTTACAGCCTTATTGGGAGCAACAATGCTATTATTATTTCATGTTGCTACACGTAACACGACGTCGACTACGTTGCGACCCGGTAAGTATAATTATATATCAGAAAACTTTCTAAATTTGAAGTCAAATGAATATGTTTTAACATTGGCTCTAGCATCCTCGTTTTATAGGGAACATAAAAACAAAGCACTCGAGGTAAAATGAGCGAAATTAGTCCTTCATTTACCGAGAAGTGCTCTTCATAAGAGTCAAGAATTAATGTTGAAATGGGATTTAGCTCATAAACATCTCATAACGAGGATGTAATGTAAATTTGAATCCACATTGTGATTGCTGTATTATATCCGCAGGTAACCCGGGTCCTACTCCAATTGTTGTAACCACTATACCGACCTGGATACAAGGCCAGAACGTTATTATAAAAAGTATCACAAATAGGGGTAAGGAGACACATGAATTTTGTTTATATTTTTATATCATTTGTATGCTCATTTTAAAAGTTAAATGTAGTTGAAGTGATCCGTAGGCAAGTAATTAGTATAAATTAATTTCTTTTTATCATGTACACATCAATTTAAATGGGCACACTAATAGGAAATAACTTGATTTTACAAAATTGAACAAAACAATTTCTTCAACTTTATTGGATTTTATGATTCAAACAATTACATATGTACCGTAGGTGGTTTTATTTTAAGACATACATACATGGATGCTTACAATAGTTTTTAGGTCGGCTTATAAAACAGTGTTGTCTGGGGTTTCGTGGGTCTCTAGTTCCTTCAGAATCAAATGCTCGATCGATTTCGTACAAATATTTTATTAACATTGTTTAGTTCAAAAACTCGTATGAGTTCATTATTGATTGAAATCGGTAGGCGTGTTCATGCGTAAAAAAATTAAATCTGTACTTCTCGCACATTGCCTCCGAAACTGCTCTCCAATTGTTTTCAAAATTGTTGAGAACATTATTCACGCCACTTCCTCTGATGGGTTCGTTATTGGTTGAAATCGGTCCACGTGTTCGTGCGTAAACCAATAAAAAGGAATAGAATCTTTGTTTTCTTCCTAAATGTTTCACTTATTTCGATAAAATTTTAATACACATACCAGTCAGTCCATACTAATAACCCTATTTTTTCAAAATTCATCAAACTGTTTTTTAAAAATGTTTCATGTTAATTTTATTTTTACATTTGTGACGCGAATTTTTGAAATGAGCTCAACATAATACAATAAAGGGAGAAAGAGTAAGGAGAAATGGTAGCAGTCAGTAGCTGACGTCGCACTACGCGACAGCCTTAAATAATCGCGAAGCGCTGATTTTCGTATACGTACTTTCTGTGGATAAGGGACGATATGAATACATGTAATAGGACGAAAAGTCGAGGGTGATAATAATTAATTGTATTGAATTACAGGAAACTGTGCATCCTATCAGTTCCAATGTGATAACAGAAGGTGCATCAGGAGCTCGGACAAGTGTGACGGATATAACGATTGTAGGGATGGTTCCGATGAAATCAACTGCGGTAATTCCCTCATATCTGCTACATAGTTGTATTCGAAGTTAACTTATTAGTAATTATTACATTTCGCACGGTCACGTGGACGGGATGCCCATTATCTTTTACACCTCCGACGAGCTTGAATAAGCGATTATCACTTACCAATACTCAAACGCATTGTTTCCATGTATATGCATAAATATAATACTGTTAACTGTAATGCACAAGAAAACACGTAAAAGACATTTCAGGTATTGTTTTTAGAATTATTGTATCAGAAAATCGGACCCAAAATGGATGGTACGAGTATGCGAGACGTTTGTTCCAGTATGTGTCAGTGCTCGGCACGGGTATGGGTAATACTCCGGTAAACGGGTATGGGTACGGGTATGGGTACTACCCGGGTACGGATTTTGTGTACCCGAACAATTCCGGGTACTACCCGGGTACACTTTGGTCGGCTCAAAATCTCGGGTACGGGTACGGGTATGGGTACGGGTACAAGGATTTCAAAATGGGTATATACCCACCGGGTACGGGTATAATGGTGTCATTTACCCGTACCCGCGACCATTGTACCCGAGTATTTGGATATGTTGAGATTTGAGACATTTTAATGAATTTTATGAAAATAATGGAACTTCCGTTGGAAAATTCTGTCGGTATTTTTGTCGGAATACATATAGCTTATTGTTAATACACTTTTAACCTTAAAACATGCAATAACTGTATTTCAGACTGTGTTGCTAAAATATATATCTATAATATATATTTTTATGAAAACATGTTTTAGGAAGAATAATTAATAAACAGACGAGGAATAATATCAAAATAGAAGTGGAGAATAGGATTCAACGAAATTTTATACAAAACGTCTTCATAATGTAGTATTTTGTCACTAATTGCATAAATAGTCTGATTGACACGTGTGCACATGATACTTCATTAGCCACAATGAATACAATTTAAAAATTAGAGTTCCGATGAGTTGGATGGCAAGATATATTTTGTAATTGGTAGTTGATTAGGAAAAGGCGGATATTTGTAACAAGATATTAATGAGTTACTTGTACACAGAACTACTGAGATGAGAAAATTAATGTAAAAGGTCAGAATAAATCAAAAAGTGAAAAATCGAGTAGCCAAGTCCCAAGCCAAAAATGCATGTACATATGGACTGGGTGCTATTAAATACTTCGCCCATCAGCCCATAAACAATCAAATGGGGATAGTTTTACTTCTAATCAAAAACGCTTATAGTTTTCTACTCTTCAATAAAAATATACAATGTCAAATACCTCTCTAGCTAGTCAAAATTACCCACTCAGGTGTCATACATTATTACATATACCGTACTATTACTATTACATTAAAACAAATATGGATAAAGTACCCGGGTACGAGTACGGGTACGACACTGAGATACCCGAGTATGGGTACAATTTTCGCGTATTTTCGGGTAAGGGTACAATACGGGTATAGGTACATGGGTTGAGATTACATTGCGGGTACGGGTACGAAAAATTTGTACCCGGATACTCGGGTATGGGTACGGGTATAGATACCAGTTATTGAAATACCCGCACTTCGGGTACGGATACGGGTACGGGTACCGATTTTTCGTACCCGTGCCGAGCACTGGTATGTGTCCGTTAAAAGGGGAGAAACTCCATCTCTGTATGAGAAATTTACAGGAAAATATCTAATTAAAGCCAGTGAGCTGAGTTGAATATTGTGGTTTTGCTGCTGATTGAAAATAGTAAAATATGTTCATTGTTAGGCATGCTTATAAGGAAAGTACTTGCTTGGGGTTCTAATTATTGTAATCTGCAGATTTAATAGAAATAATTTGTATTTATACTATTTGCTACCATTAGAGCCCCACGTTCATCTAACAGCCTTAACAATAAGCTAAAATATCATAGGCCTGATCATAATTTATTCAAGCATAGCAATATCAATACGAAATTTTGTGAATGCTATAAAACGTATTATTGTAGGAAGTTGTTTTAAGGAAACATTGCGTGAAATGTAATCGTCAATAAATATAGTTTCAAAACAAGACTTAGGAATAATTAGTTGTGTAATTACTTCAGTTGTCCATCCTATATCTATATAAAGGGGACGTAAAGAAAATGTAAATCCGCCTTACTGTAAACGGTAACCATGGGAACTGTATTTCATCCGCAGATAACCCGGATCCTACTCCAACTGTTGTAACTACCACTGCTGTGCCGACAAGCATGCGAGGTCAGAACGTAGCTTCCACAGAGTGGAATGTTGAAAGTACCACAAATTATGGTAAGGAGATGTATGAATTTTATTTAATATTAACTGATATTGCGTATTATTTAAACGTATTAATCTTCTTTCTAATAATTACTTAAATGTCATTTCAATGACAATTTGAAAAATCAGAATTGCTTGTGACGAGCCGTGGCATAGTGTTATAGGTTAATTACTTTTTCAAACACTTACGTTTTGTCAGTGAAGACGCAAATTGGTCAACGTTTGCATGTTTTTGCATAGCACTTAGACGATTTTTCCTATTCAGGAACGATTTGTTGGTAGTTTTAATTCAAGGCATACATTGATTGATTTAAACAATCGTTTTTGTGTATGTACTATCTGTGGCTAGTGACTGCTATGAACACATGTAATAGACCAAAAATTCGAGGGTGATAATAATTAATTGTATTGGATTACAGGTAACTGCTCATCCTATGAATTCGAATGTGATAACGGAAGATGCATCAGGAGCGCGTACAAGTGTGACAGAGATAACGATTGTGGTGATGGGTCCGACGAACGTAACTGCGGTAATTCGTTGATATCTACTTCGTAGTTTTATTCGAAGTAATATACTACTATTCATTAATTTTATTATTGCGCAATATTTATATAAAATATACTCCTTGTTGGGCATGTTTGGGGAAATAAGTACTTGCTTGGGGATGTAATTGTAAGCTGCAGGTTTGATAGAAACAACAGCAGAAGTTTATGAATGCTATACATTTTTATACAGTTAAATTAAATTAGTAAAATTACTGTTGTAGGAAATTGTTAACACACAAATTGTGTGGAACACAATTATCATTAATTAGTTTCGAAACGGGGCTGGTGAGTAATTAGTTGTGAAAGTACTTCCTCTGTCCATCCTGTCTATATAAAGGGGTGACGGAAAGAAAATGTATACCCGCCTTACTGTAAGCGGTAACCATGGGAACTGTATTTCATTCGTAGATTTCCAGAATCCTACTCCAACCGTTGTAACCACTGCTGTGCCGACGAGGTTTCCATTCCAAAACCTACATTTTTCCACATGGCGGAATATTGAAAGTACTACAAATAGGGGTAAGGAGACGTAGACATATGAATTGTCTTTAAAATTTATATTACTTGTAGTACTGATATTGCATATTATTTATGAGTATTAATCCTCTTTGTAATTACTTAAATTCCATTTTGATGACTATTCTAAAAGTCAAGGTTGGTTGTGGTGAGCCGTGGGCAAAGATGTATAAATTTATGACTTTGTATCATATGCGTCATTTACGTCAATTTAAATCTGCCAACCAATAGGAAATCATTTGAACTCACAAATTCCCACGGGTTATGTACATGAGTATTAACTGATTGTTATTATTCGTTTCCGTCTGAAAACATTATGAAATTTAAGCCTCCTGTTGAGATAATCAAATTTCATTTGAGCAAGCAAAGCTTTCCTGAAGAGGAAATAGTCTACATGTTATAGTTTTGTAAAGGATGTACATCAATTAGCCACTTCAGGGACGATGTACTTCCATGTGTAATTAATTAACGCAACATAAAATCATATAATAATGAATAGCTTTAAATGAAGTACCTTTGAATTGGGAAGCACTTATACTTTCTTGTAAAAATAATGTTACTATATTAACAAGTCTTATGAAGGAAACATGATTAGATTTATTTGTATGAATTATATTGTAACCAAACTCTTCACAAGTCAGAGAGACTTTTAAAAGACTGACTCCTCCGACTCATACTGGACCTTTTTATACTCTTTGGACTCCGAACTGATTAGACCCGTCATTTCTGCTAATCACTCATTCACAATTCTCAACACCGTTAAATATAATATAAATTCTAGTCCATTATTATTTATGTGGCTAAGACAAAGTAACATTTATGTTACAGTACATACTTCCATACGACCACAAATTTCTAATCCATCCATTTGCAGTATATTAAGAAACCCCCTTGCTTAAATAAGGAATGGGTACGTATCAAATACTCAAGTCAACAACTTTTGTTGTAGAATACATTTCTAGCATTAATCACAAAAAATTAGCATTTCATTTAACAAAATCATTTTCACTGTTGAAATGGGAGAAAACCCAAAAATATGTTTGCCTACAATAATAATGCTACTATATATACATATATAAGGTATCTTAGAAAATCTAGATGTTAGGTTCAGCCATAAATCAACGTTACTGCAGTTATACCATGAGTGCTCTTTTGCGTTTGTAGATAACCAGGTGCGCAGATCAACCGTTGTAAGCCCTGGACTGACCTGGATGCAACGCCAGAACGTTCCGTCAACAGAGAAAAACATTACTACTACCCAATCTCATTCTGAATCGGTTTCAACAGCGGCCAACAATGTTTCTTCCTTTAATAAGACACTGTGGAATCGTGATGAAGAGCCTTTCAACTTCTCTGAGTATTACAATTCCGACGATGAAGTATCTACCGTAACATTGAAGGATTCGCTGAACAAAATTGGGCCATCTATATAGGCCAATTTTGAAGGAAGCCTTTTGACTTGGAACAGGCTTTCCACTGGTGACTGTTATGACGTTTGAGAATGTGAATTTCAAAAGAAATATATTCTGATAAGAAATTAGAATGTGTAAAGCAAGACATCAAGTTTTAAAGCATATGTTACAAATATCTATATTTTAGGGAATCAAATAATTGTACCACAAATTTATTATATTACAACTTTCACAACTTATTTTCCGCTGACTCGAAAATTATGTATAATAACATATTAACAGTACAGGCTGCGGAGCCGTCCTGACATTCAGTATTTTAATTACT
This sequence comes from Allacma fusca, assembly GCA_947179485.1. NCBI lineage: Eukaryota > Metazoa > Arthropoda > Collembola > Symphypleona > Sminthuridae > Allacma > Allacma fusca. The sequence goes on along the minus strand of OX359246.1, from coordinate 56,709,311 downwards.
CATTCAATAGTAAATGAATGGAATCATTGATTGCAACTTACAGTTATATGTATATACATATAATTACTGTAACCCTCACAGTTAGTGCTGTCCATGGGAACGGAAATTTGGTACCCATACCTGTTCCTGTACCTGTACCCATTTTTTCAGGAACTAAAACAATGGTCCTGTTCCTGTTCCCATAAAAATGGGTACCAATTCAAAGTTCCTGGACCTGTTCCTGTTCCTGTTCCCAAAAGTACTTAAAGACTAGCAGGAAAGTACAGCCTACACATTTATGCCCCAGGTAACTCTATTTATGCATCAATTTAAAAAACCAAATATTAAATCGACTTTATTAAAAGTAAATAACAGTACACCATCTCCAATACCTTTAGCTACTCGAATATAAATGAGAATTCAGTAACAGTCATTAAATTAATCATCGCAGCAAAGCTGGGCAAACAAATTGCCTATCCTAAATCATACATACATTTTATAGTTTTCAAAGAGCATACATTTTGCACACATAAATTTTTCCAGAAATTTAATCATACATATATGCATATAAATAAATTTATGCATAAATATATGTACACGTGCCTATAAAAGTGTATGTTGAACGTTATGAACTTTTATAAAACTAAATACAATTTACGATGGTTAAGTTTAAAAATATTAATTTCTAGTGTCGTAGGTTTCAGTCCAAACGTCTAGAAATCAAAGGTGTCCACCTATCCTATTTATAGGCCTTGTTAAGGTCTAATTGGACTTATACCTTAAAGGAGTGTAGCTCTAATAGTTAAATAATAAAGTGGGAGAATATTAAGAGAGTATTGCCAATTATAGAGATATTTATTCAGTGTACAAAAGGAATGAGAGGAAGAGTGAGAGCTAGAGAAGGAGAGTGGAGTGGAGTGGAGTCCAGCAGAGTAACAGTAAAGTTACCAAGGGTTAGACCCGAGCCAGACTCCCCGAGTGTGTGAAGGAGCTGGGTTTATATACTGTAGGGTTGGCTGTAAAACAGGAATTATCCAGTTCAAACTGGTTTTGTTTCCGTTACATTTACATTGTTACTTTTGTTCAGAGTTAATACCAATCAGACTACAGAGTCCAAGCTTCTTAGATGAAGCATCCTTTTTTAACCAATAGTTGAGCATGATACAATAGACAATAAGATTCTCTTTTCTTTACAAATGTAAGTAATATTCCTTACGTGTTACAGTTAACAGTAAGAGGCTTCATTGCTACTCTTTACATACAATGTAATATATTTTCTTAAAGTACAAGTATGGCTTAACATTCATTGGATTAGGGAAAACGATGACCTCATCGTTGGGAAAATATAAAATGTGGAATTAAGTACACAGTAAAAATTTTGAGTCCGAATTAAAATTTCAATAACACAATAAAATTCTTTAGAATGATGAATAAAATATTTGAACACAGATTACATGACTTTCTCATAAAAATGACACTTTTTTACGTATATTTCACCTTACATAAAGATTTTTCGTCCTCGAAAAAGTAAACAATTTCTGAAGTGGAAAGCACACTGGAAATGTTAACATTGTCGTGGAAATGTTTGTCGCAAAAATTGTTGGAAAATGGAGACACTGCAGTTCGTAGAGTAGACTTCAAAATAAAATGTAGATTAACCGTGACATTCAAAAATATTAATTAGACAAACCGGGTGAAGTGTAGAATTCATTGGGTAGTTTCTCTGTACTGGAAACTTTTCTGTAGTAACGTCGTTAATGGAAGAGGCATGAGGCGTGTCTTGTCGCTATTTTGAAAACCAGGGCGTGCATGGGGCGCGGTGAATGAAGTCCGTAAATTGTCGTTGAGCAGGTCAATATTGGGCTGGTGACTTGGCTAGGGTCATCATTGGAGTTTCGTCTGCAATGGGCAGAAGCTTTTCGATGGGAAATCACGGGTAGAGTGATCAATTCTCCCAGTAATTTCAAACGGTAATCCGGGTGTCGGCAAAATTGTTGGTTGACTCGTCTGGGCATTTTGAGAATATCTTGAAATTTTTGAGCAGGGCCTCCGGCAGAGGCTGACGCCACAAAAATATTTTGTATAAATAGTTTGGATAGTAAGAAATAAGGAAGAAAGATAGGAACAAATTGTCGGTCGAAAGAAAGATTTAATTAAATGAAAAACTGTGTGACCAAAAAATTTTAGATTTTGTAGGAGCCTATTTCAGAATATGATTCCTAGTAAATTTTTACATATACTGTAAATTTTTTATCGATCTAGCTCTACTCCTTGGGGTACAATGAATTTTTGTAGGGAAAATTTTTGACAGGGCCTCCGGCAGAGGCTGACGCCACGAAAAATTTAGAGTAGAATATTATATAGTTGTATAGTGCAAGAACAAAGGAAAAGTGTAGGTACATAATAATTTATTCGTACGTTAAAAGCACAGGGGGGAAAAAATTTTTGGAAAAAAATTACCAAAAATTTTTCGAATTTTCAGGAGCTGATTTTAAAATTAAATTACCCGTAAATTTTTATCTAATCTATGAAATTTTCAGAGATCTAGCTTTACTTTTTGGGTTAAAATGAGAATTATGTGAACAATTTCGGCAGAGCCTTCGGCAGAGGCTTACGCCACAAAAATATTTTTGGAATGGGATTGCTGGGGAGCAAACTCGCAGAGAGGTAAGGGAATCGTCTATACTCGAATTAACAAATTCAAAGTATAGAAAACGTAGCAACTCCGCCATGTTAAGGTCTAATTGGACTTATACCTTAAAGGAGTGTAGCTCTAATAGTTAAATAATAAAGTGGGAGAATATTAAGAGAGTATTGCCAATTATAGAGATATTTATTCAGTGTACAAAAGGAATGAGAGGAAGAGTGAGAGCTAGAGAAGGAGAGTGGAGTGGAGTGGAGTCCAGCAGAGTAACAGTAAAGTTACCAAGGGTTAGACCCGAGCCAGACTCCCCGAGTGTGTGAAGGAGCTGGGTTTATATACTGTAGGGTTGGCTGTAAAACAGGAATTATCCAGTTCAAACTGGTTTTGTTTCCGTTACATTTACATTGTTACTTTTGTTCAGAGTTAATACCAATCAGACTACAGAGTCCAAGCTTCTTAGATGAAGCATCCTTTTTTAACCAATAGTTGAGCATGATACAATAGACAATAAGATTCTCTTTTCTTTACAAATGTAAGTAATATTCCTTACGTGTTACAGTTAACAGTAAGAGGCTTCATTGCTACTCTTTACATACAATGTAATATATTTTCTTAAAGTACAAGTATGGCTTAACATTCATTGGATTAGGGAAAACGATGACCTCATCGTTGGGAAAATATAAAATGTGGAATTAAGTACACAGTAAAAATTTTGAGTCCGAATTAAAATTTCAATAACACAATAAAATTCTTTAGAATGATGAATAAAATATTTGAACACAGATTACATGACTTTCTCATAAAAATGACACTTTTTTACGTATATTTCACCTTACATAAAGATTTTTCGTCCTCGAAAAAGTAAACAATTTCTGAAGTGGAAAGCACACTGGAAATGTTAACATTGTCGTGGAAATGTTTGTCGCAAAAATTGTTGGAAAATGGAGACACTGCAGTTCGTAGAGTAGACTTCAAAATAAAATGTAGATTAACCGTGACATTCAAAAATATTAATTAGACAAACCGGGTGAAGTGTAGAATTCATTGGGTAGTTTCTCTGTACTGGAAACTTTTCTGTAGTAACGTCGTTAATGGAAGAGGCATGAGGCGTGTCTTGTCGCTATTTTGAAAACCAGGGCGTGCATGGGGCGCGGTGAATGAAGTCCGTAAATTGTCGTTGAGCAGGTCAATATTGGGCTGGTGACTTGGCTAGGGTCATCATTGGAGTTTCGTCTGCAATGGGCAGAAGCTTTTCGATGGGAAATCACGGGTAGAGTGATCAATTCTCCCAGTAATTTCAAACGGTAATCCGGGTGTCGGCAAAATTGTTGGTTGACTCGTCTGGGCATTTTGAGAATATCTTGAAATTTTTGAGCAGGGCCTCCGGCAGAGGCTGACGCCACAAAAATATTTTGTATAAATAGTTTGGATAGTAAGAAATAAGGAAGAAAGATAGGAACAAATTGTCGGTCGAAAGAAAGATTTAATTAAATGAAAAACTGTGTGACCAAAAAATTTTAGATTTTGTAGGAGCCTATTTCAGAATATGATTCCTAGTAAATTTTTACATATACTGTAAATTTTTTATCGATCTAGCTCTACTCCTTGGGGTACAATGAATTTTTGTAGGGAAAATTTTTGACAGGGCCTCCGGCAGAGGCTGACGCCACGAAAAATTTAGAGTAGAATATTATATAGTTGTATAGTGCAAGAACAAAGGAAAAGTGTAGGTACATAATAATTTATTCGTACGTTAAAAGCACAGGGGGGAAAAAATTTTTGGAAAAAAATTACCAAAAATTTTTCGAATTTTCAGGAGCTGATTTTAAAATTAAATTACCCGTAAATTTTTATCTAATCTATGAAATTTTCAGAGATCTAGCTTTACTTTTTGGGTTAAAATGAGAATTATGTGAACAATTTCGGCAGAGCCTTCGGCAGAGGCTTACGCCACAAAAATATTTTTGGAATGGGATTGCTGGGGAGCAAACTCGCAGAGAGGTAAGGGAATCGTCTATACTCGAATTAACAAATTCAAAGTATAGAAAACGTAGCAACTCCGCCATGTTAAGGTCTAATTGGACTTATACCTTAAAGGAGTGTAGCTCTAATAGTTAAATAATAAAGTGGGAGAATATTAAGAGAGTATTGCCAATTATAGAGATATTTATTCAGTGTACAAAAGGAATGAGAGGAAGAGTGAGAGCTAGAGAAGGAGAGTGGAGTGGAGTGGAGTCCAGCAGAGTAACAGTAAAGTTACCAAGGGTTAGACCCGAGCCAGACTCCCCGAGTGTGTGAAGGAGCTGGGTTTATATACTGTAGGGTTGGCTGTAAAACAGGAATTATCCAGTTCAAACTGGTTTTGTTTCCGTTACATTTACATTGTTACTTTTGTTCAGAGTTAATACCAATCAGACTACAGAGTCCAAGCTTCTTAGATGAAGCATCCTTTTTTAACCAATAGTTGAGCATGATACAATAGACAATAAGATTCTCTTTTCTTTACAAATGTAAGTAATATTCCTTACGTGTTACAGTTAACAGTAAGAGGCTTCATTGCTACTCTTTACATACAATGTAATATATTTTCTTAAAGTACAAGTATGGCTTAACATTCATTGGATTAGGGAAAACGATGACCTCATCGTTGGGAAAATATAAAATGTGGAATTAAGTACACAGTAAAAATTTTGAGTCCGAATTAAAATTTCAATAACACAATAAAATTCTTTAGAATGATGAATAAAATATTTGAACACAGATTACATGACTTTCTCATAAAAATGACACTTTTTTACGTATATTTCACCTTACATAAAGATTTTTCGTCCTCGAAAAAGTAAACAATTTCTGAAGTGGAAAGCACACTGGAAATGTTAACATTGTCGTGGAAATGTTTGTCGCAAAAATTGTTGGAAAATGGAGACACTGCAGTTCGTAGAGTAGACTTCAAAATAAAATGTAGATTAACCGTGACATTCAAAAATATTAATTAGACAAACCGGGTGAAGTGTAGAATTCATTGGGTAGTTTCTCTGTACTGGAAACTTTTCTGTAGTAACGTCGTTAATGGAAGAGGCATGAGGCGTGTCTTGTCGCTATTTTGAAAACCAGGGCGTGCATGGGGCGCGGTGAATGAAGTCCGTAAATTGTCGTTGAGCAGGTCAATATTGGGCTGGTGACTTGGCTAGGGTCATCATTGGAGTTTCGTCTGCAATGGGCAGAAGCTTTTCGATGGGAAATCACGGGTAGAGTGATCAATTCTCCCAGTAATTTCAAACGGTAATCCGGGTGTCGGCAAAATTGTTGGTTGACTCGTCTGGGCATTTTGAGAATATCTTGAAATTTTTGAGCAGGGCCTCCGGCAGAGGCTGACGCCACAAAAATATTTTGTATAAATAGTTTGGATAGTAAGAAATAAGGAAGAAAGATAGGAACAAATTGTCGGTCGAAAGAAAGATTTAATTAAATGAAAAACTGTGTGACCAAAAAATTTTAGATTTTGTAGGAGCCTATTTCAGAATATGATTCCTAGTAAATTTTTACATATACTGTAAATTTTTTATCGATCTAGCTCTACTCCTTGGGGTACAATGAATTTTTGTAGGGAAAATTTTTGACAGGGCCTCCGGCAGAGGCTGACGCCACGAAAAATTTAGAGTAGAATATTATATAGTTGTATAGTGCAAGAACAAAGGAAAAGTGTAGGTACATAATAATTTATTCGTACGTTAAAAGCACAGGGGGGAAAAAATTTTTGGAAAAAAATTACCAAAAATTTTTCGAATTTTCAGGAGCTGATTTTAAAATTAAATTACCCGTAAATTTTTATCTAATCTATGAAATTTTCAGAGATCTAGCTTTACTTTTTGGGTTAAAATGAGAATTATGTGAACAATTTCGGCAGAGCCTTCGGCAGAGGCTTACGCCACAAAAATATTTTTGGAATGGGATTGCTGGGGAGCAAACTCGCAGAGAGGTAAGGGAATCGTCTATACTCGAATTAACAAATTCAAAGTATAGAAAACGTAGCAACTCCGCCATGTTAAGGTCTAATTGGACTTATACCTTAAAGGAGTGTAGCTCTAATAGTTAAATAATAAAGTGGGAGAATATTAAGAGAGTATTGCCAATTATAGAGATATTTATTCAGTGTACAAAAGGAATGAGAGGAAGAGTGAGAGCTAGAGAAGGAGAGTGGAGTGGAGTGGAGTCCAGCAGAGTAACAGTAAAGTTACCAAGGGTTAGACCCGAGCCAGACTCCCCGAGTGTGTGAAGGAGCTGGGTTTATATACTGTAGGGTTGGCTGTAAAACAGGAATTATCCAGTTCAAACTGGTTTTGTTTCCGTTACATTTACATTGTTACTTTTGTTCAGAGTTAATACCAATCAGACTACAGAGTCCAAGCTTCTTAGATGAAGCATCCTTTTTTAACCAATAGTTGAGCATGATACAATAGACAATAAGATTCTCTTTTCTTTACAAATGTAAGTAATATTCCTTACGTGTTACAGTTAACAGTAAGAGGCTTCATTGCTACTCTTTACATACAATGTAATATATTTTCTTAAAGTACAAGTATGGCTTAACAGCCTATATATAGGATAAAAATAGGCAGGATGCTAAATCCAAGTAATTATAGGTAGTAAAATAGGGTGCAGTAATTACCGCTAAAATTAATCCTATATTATATGTAGCAGCTGCAAGAGTTCACTTTTTATTTAGGAACAAGGTAGGCAGTTTGTGAAGGTAAAAATAGGCATATTTAATAATCTATTGACAAATTTGTCAAGCAATTATTTGATTTAACCTTAAAATAAATCTCAAAAATATTCTTCAAATACGTGACATTTTAGTAGTTCGATTTTTTTCATGTGTTACGATTGCACGTATACATACATAGATGATTTTTAGTTGAAAAAATAAACCTTTATAGGCTAAAACTAGGTCTTTATGGGCTAAAAAATAGGTCTTTATAGGCTAAAAAATAGGCCTTTATAGGTGAAAATATAGGCAGAAACATTACAGGAGTATGTATGTAGGCGAATAGGTAGGCAATTTATTTTTGATAAATAATATAGGTTAATATGCAGGGAAGGCAAAGCTGCAAAAAATATGTAGTATTTTAGGTAGGCTGAACCTTTTGGACACCTTTGCTAGAAATCGTTTGCATTGCAGCAGGAAATAACAAATGCGAATACACCAATAGACAGACCATGCCAAGAAAATACAGATGGAGTTCGCTGAACATACACGGTGCATACATACCTAAATCTCCCGGCCTTTTATACATACATACATACTCGTACATACAGTATTCACAGCATACATATATCATACATTTTTTTAGTAGAAACTTGCAGCCCACATATATTGCATACAAATATTCGGAAAATGTGCGAACATACATAAAAAACTGCATATATTTATGCATAAATATAGGATATGTGCCCACCTTTGCATCGCAGTGCAAAGTTCAGTAGTAACTGCAATTACCTAAGACAAGTAGCACTTTCAACATACTTTTGCTGAACTAACAAGGATAAGAGCACGCTGGAGTTTTCTGAGCTACAATTTTGGGTTGAAGTTCCACAGAGTTCCATTTTTGCAACGTGTTAATTAATTATTATTTATTATTTTGCCAAATAATAACGTGCGAAAGAGTGACTTATTTGGCATGTGGCGACGTACTTTTAAAATAATATTTTATTTGTGAGGTATTTTTATATTATAAACTTGATGTGAATACCAGGTAGGTAAACGTTTTGTTCCTGTTCCCAAACCCGCTTTTGTTCCCATATTTTGGGAACAATTTCTATGTTCCCAAACGTTCCCAAAGTGTTTTGGGAACAAAATTTGTGTTCCCGTACGCACCCATTCCTGTTCCTGTTCCCAAAAACCTGGGTGTCTCCTGTTCCCATGGACAGCACTACTCACAGTATGTAATTACAATTTACAATCTTTTTTACTTTCATACTGCACTGGCACATAGGATAGTGCAAACTGTTTCAAATGATTAATATTTAAATTCGTGTTTTTTAAACCGGAAAGGGCTTCGAATCACCAATAGTTCCATGAAGAGCTAGTTCAAAAAAATTAATACATTCCGGAAACCGATCTGAGCGAAAATGTGGCGGGTAATTTAGAAAGAATAATTTATATTTGATTGTTTTGTTTTGGTTCACCTACGTATTTTATTTTGTGTTTGCTATTGTGGGCTTAATGTATTTTGTATTTGTTATTGTGTACTTAATGCAATTGCTCATTGAAGACCAAGTATTTTTCATGGCTCTGATTATGGAACATGGCCCAAAAAATTATGATGAAACAGCACAGATGTGGTACGTAGAATGATATCAATAAATGTCCAAGTTTAGGATTGTAAATTGTAATACCTGTCACTGTCATTTATGTATGTATATTCGAAAATAGAATATTCAATAGAAGTATGCACCTATACATTCAAATTGACATTCATATTAATGAAATAGTGTTGTGTGGCTAAAACTCAAATGATGAGTTGTTAGATGATTCCAGAGAAAAACTACAAAAAATTGCTCTAAATTGTTCAACATCCCTAATTGTTTAGTTCAAGCTTTTGTGCACAAATTTGTAGAGGAACAACAAAATCCAAAAGGGCGGAGCAAAATTTCACACTTGCATACTTATGAATGTTCATGGTTTTTAAATCTTTCTCGACCCCCGTTACGAATATATAAAGACGGAAAATGTATAATTCTCCCAGTTTAAAGCATATTTTCTTCCAGTTTTATCTAAATTAATTTCAATCAGGGTGGTTTAAATCAAAATTGACTCTTCAACTTTTGCGGTTAGGTAAAATTTAATTTTACGTCTCCAAACGTTGTAAAACATGCATTTTTGTGTTTTTACAAATTTTTGGCATGAGAGCGTTGAGGATTTTGATAATTACAGGATAATTTGGGTATGTTGACATATTGATTATCTGTCAAGCTGTCTCAGTGCCATAAAATTTGGATATGAGTGAGTATTGAATTGAAAAAATGGAGGGGGGCAATTTTGTGTTAGAGATGCTAGATTCTGTGTACAGGCTCAAAAGATTAAATTAACCACGTGTGTACACAATCCTGCAAGGAGTTGCGTTATCTTATGCTGAACTGTCGAAAGTAACTATGTTAACAGTATTTTCAAGTTGTTTTGACGAAATATCCAGTACGCCAACGTACTGGCAACAAAGGTTATGGTTGTATCAGCGAAAATATTTATTGAGAAAAATTGGAATGCGAGGCTCACTGTAAGTTCACTAGCACTAACACATGGTGACATTTACGTCAACACGAGTAATGACCCGCTTCATGTAAATATGCACTTTACTTACCTGATATGTAATTAGCATCAACGCGGGGAAGCCAGATCTCCCTTATCTTATCTATTTGACCTGCAGTGAACCTGCACTACCAGCAAGTAACCTAGTAATCATAATTGACGAAAACATTCTATTCTAAAATATTCTCTTGTAAAAGAAAGTTACCTCTGAAATTACTCTTCTTATACCATTTACACTGAACACTTTTCAGCTCCTAAACTATTTCATTAAATAGAATAAAAAATTTATTTTTTAAATAGAACCGTCTCAGTTTCACCGCATTTTCTATTTCCTTAAGTACATATTCCGCAAATGATACACGAATCGCCACGCCATAACACCAGGTAAAACCAGAGATGTTCACCCGTCGACTGGTACCCTTCGAAGAAGACTTCCTTCAGGGAAGGAGGCGCTTTTTTCGACAGAAATGAAGGGAAGGGAAGGAAGGGTGAAAACAAATTACGAAGGAACGAGTTACTTAAGGCTTCAGCGCATTGATGGAAAAATTGAAGTTGTCGAAAGGGTGCTTCCCAATCACCCTTCACGGGCCGAATGTACCTTTCATGACAACTAACTCTGATGATGTCAATACACGCTTTCATTCTCACGTAACGTACCACGATACATATAATACGATGGAAAGACGGGATATGGCGAGTACCGTAATTTTTCTTCTCTTGACTTCGTTGTCTCATATATGAAAATAAAATATTACGGAAGACGGAATTTGGTGAAGGAAGGATATTAATTATTACTGAAGGCTTAAGGAAGGATCTCAACAAAACAACTTTGAAGGAAGGGTGAAGGAAGGAACCTTGTTTTCAAGCCTTCAATCTGAAGAGGTCTGAATAAGGAAGGGAATCAAAAAGGATAAAGCAATTGTGGCAATCGTTTGAAAATATGTTAATATCCATAAGAAACTCATTTATTAGTATCTGGGGCAATGGGCAACGTTAAACAAATGTTGGAATAATGAATTTTATAAGTAACTGTTACATATATCCGATAAGGCAGAAAGTTTTGAAATTAACTGAGATTTTAAACAATTAGTTCGGCTTCAAAACATCTGAATTCAATCAGAATTGCGTGAATATACTTATCTTTAGTAGGTCTTAAAAATTCAGCACAATGGCATTGTGCTCATCTTAATGTGTTCAACTATGTTTTTAGAATTTGTTCACATTTGTGCACATGAAAATTTATAAACTCTGTCTGTGCATAATTGTGCACACATTTTTCTTTCGGGATTAGTTTGAGCACAATTGTGCTGCCAATTTCCATGCGGGATTCGAAGGATTGAAGGAAGGAAAAATCATTTGAACTTCTCTGGGTAAAACAGTGAATATATATCGACATGTAATTAAACTGTTATAAACACGTATGATTATACGTAGAATTGTCCTGAGGCTAAAACCGGTATTTTTTGTCTTACGCCATCTGTTTCTTTAAGCATCTGAATTACAAATATAGTTATGTATTGTACATCATTGATTTGATTAATTATTTCTATATTTGATATTAGAAATGTGGGTTATACATAATTATAAGTTATATTCGCTTTCTTGCCATGTAACATTGAACTAATGTTATGCCAATTTTCTTGTATTATAAGCATTCTTATTCCAATCAATTTTGAAACAGACAGTGAAATGGACATTTTTGGTTAAATTATACGAATTTTAATGAATCTGATTAAGCTCAAAATGAGTAGTGATATTATTATATTGTCAATCATGATGATAGTTCATTTAGTATTTGTAAATAATTTTTAAAATAAATCGTAAATCAAACATAATTTTATTGACGACAAATTTAACTTGTCGTCAATTTTTTATACATTTCTTTACATTTTAGTAATGGAACAATAAAACTGTGATTATATCGGCTATAACTGTAATAGAAATTAATAACATGATATGATGGAACCAATGTTTCACAATTAACCAAATTGCTCAGCGCTTTTCCTGCTTATCAAAACCATGGTTCCACCACGCTAGTATGGAAATGCTTACGAAAATAGTATTTATATAACATTAGTTGATTAAGTCATACTAATTGTAAGACTATATACATATGTATGTATATTACCTACATGTATTTACTACAGCATTATCATCTCAGCCGCTCTGACCCCTAAGCTACGTGTTTAAAGAAAAGAATATTCACTTCCCGAGAATATTGCCTTAACAAGATAGTGACTTGCATAACCACAGTCGCTCGATTAACAATAATTTATATGACGTTAATCGTTTAAGCAGAATTCTTCTAAATGATATGACGCAGTCAGAAAACTGAATACAGAAGAAGTCATAACGTCCAGTCAACTTTACCCTTAGCGTCTCGTATTTAAAATAATGTGTAGTGCACCTCATAGGTCCAGGTACTACTGGGGTATTTGAGCAAGTAAATATACATACTTGATAAAGTTTTTTTGTGCCCACAACTGATGTGCAAATGAAAATCAAATTTTAACCAAATATCAGATAAACTTATGGGTGCATGTCTAATTAATTACTTGTACAAAAAAAAACAAAGATTTTTCTCTGACAGAGACAGGAGCAACTATAAACGTATGTACATGTATGCATGTACATAGCTGCTCAGAAAATACCTGATACAAATTAGGTACTTTCATGTTATCTGTCAATGTGCATAGAAGACTCGTAATTTCATCGCGTAAGGTCCCAACCAGGCATGTGTAGCATCGTGTAGGATTCTCATAAGTGACGTCCGGTAATGAGGACAAAAGTGTCACCTCAGGCTGTTTCCGAAATACTCGGTTGAAGTCAAAATCGACAACGCAAATGTGTTCAGCACCATACCAGGAGCTTAAATAAATTTTTAGGGCCTATTCGGGTAACAGGATACCAGGCCTAGGTTGGCATGTTTAAATGACGATTACTGCCGTTTGTGTTGGCCAATTAGGACCAAAAAAAATGTAAACCCACTTATGGCTTATAGTCTGTTGCTTTACTGCTAACACAAATATCAGGCGGGTACCGGCACCGGGTAATACAATACCCAGTATCCATAAATATTCAAAAAATTGTGACTTCCGCTGTAGCAATATGTTTTTATGATTGCTTGGTGACAGACTATTTTTGTGCTAATGAAATCCGGGCATTGTACCCGGGTTTTATAATACCCGACCGAATATCGGGTATTGAATTACCCGTTCCCAATACCCGCCGGATATTTGTGTTAGCAGAAAAACAACAGACTATAAGCCATAAGTGGTTTTACACTTTGTTTGGTGCTAATTGGCCAACACAAACGGCAGTTATCGTGATGTAACCATGCTAACCTAGGCCTGGTATCCTGTTACCCAAATAGGCCCTAAAAATTTATTTAAGCTCCTGGTATGGTGCTGAACACATTTGCGTTGTCGATTTTGACTTAAACCCAGTATTTCGGAAATAGCCTGAGGGAACACTTTTGTCCTCATTACGGGACGTCACTTAAGGGAATCCTACACGATGTTACACATGCCTGGTCCCAACTCTCTCATTATTATCTTGAATCTTGTAAAGATTTGAAATAGCTACAGTTGACAATGTACAAAAGTCAAAATCACGTTTCCAGTTTTAAGAATAAGAAATTCTGAGAGACTAATAAAAAGTACCTGCCAGTTCCCGGATAGGTACATTCACACATGCATGTAAAACAGGTACAAATTCGGGCGCTTTTCAGGTACACGTAAAATTCAGGTACTGGTGCATAACATTCTATAAACGTTTGAGTACACACAGTTACCAAGGGTCCGGTACTATGTGGAGGAAAAAGGGTACAGCTTTTTTCAAGTACCCGCCTTTCAGGTATGGGCTTAGGAACAGGTACTTTAATTTTAGTAACTAACCCGAACTAAGTCAGTCTTTAGTCAACTATAACCCCCCTCCTGGTATAATAAGAAATGCAGACATTTTTCATTGTGGTTTGCAGTAAATTCTGAAGCTTCCAGTGAAGTTTTGCGGATCCGTTCCGACGAACTCAATTTACATTGATAAGCTTTTCCGGTTGTTCGCAAAGGAAAACGAAATTCGTCCCGAGTGCAATCACCCATTCAAACGTTTATCCCAGCACTTCGGTCCTCTCATGAAGCAATTTTTATATCTTACAATTTAGTCAGTTCAAAGTGTTTGTGCCCACTCCGGATACGTTTGGTAGAAGATTGTCGCTCCATATAATTTTTGAACCATGGATAAAGGGAAAGCTCAAAAAGAAATATCCATTAAAGGCAAAACTCGGTGTGCACAGCTATATCCGTATTATGTCAGGTTTATCATGGTGTCAGCGATATTGGGGACAACGATAATATTATTATTTAATTTTGCTACACGGAACAAAAATTCGGCTACGTTACAACCCGGTAAGTGTATCAGAGTTTTTTAAATTTTAAGTCAAAGGAGCATATTTTATTACTTGCTCGAAACCAGAACGTTCCTTCCACTGGACGGAATATAGAAATTAGCACAAATAGGGGTAGGGGGACACATGAATTTACATTATATTTTTATGCCATTTTTAAGCTCATTTTAAGCTAAACTTGATTGTGAAGAGGCGTAGGCAAAGTGGTATAAATTAATTTATTCTTACCATGTACACATAATCTTGGGAATCACTTGATCTGACAAAATTGCAAAAAACATTTCTTCGGTTTAGTTGGATTTTACGATTCAAATATATACTTATATTGTCGCTGAAGAGACAAAACGGTCTACGTCCTGATGCTTATCCAGCGACGACATGTAGGTAGTTTTAATTTAAGGCATAAGTACATTGATATAGGTATATAATACTTTTTGTATATGTACTTTCTGCGGTTAGTGGATGGTAGGAATATTTTATAATACGACGAAAAGTAAGGGGTGATATTAATTTCTAATTGTATTGAATTACAGGAAATTGTACATCCTATGAGTTCCAATGTGACAACGGAAGATGCATCAGGAGATGCGGTACAAGTGTAATCGAAATAACGATTGTGGTGATTGGTCCGAAGAACGCAATTGTAGTAATTCCTTAATATCGGGTTTATAATAAATTGTGCTGTAATTGTAACTACTATAATGAGTGTTAGGGTTGTTCAAATAGTAATTACTTAAATCATTACTGGGTGGATGTTGATAAGCAGGGACCTTTTTCTCCCCATCAAACCTTAAAAGGGCCAATGTAAAGACAAATTCGTTTTCTCCATTATTTATCAAATTTTTTCCCGTATTTTAAATTTGGCTTGTCCCACTAGTTCAAGAACTCTCGATACTCAATACAGTGGTCCGTATTAGACGTGAAGTTGAAAAATACACATACATCCTGCCCACTAAAAATCCTTTTCTTAAAAGAAAACTCCAACACCAAAATATGAGGCTTTCAATCATAATCCGAAAAATATTCCCTTACCCCTAATTTATAGTGAAGAGTGTGAATATCTCCCTTCACAACTAACTTAAAAAATTCTTCCCATTCCTAAACGGAACAGCTCCATCAATTACCCAAACATTCGCCGCTAGGAATGACTCAAAATCCCCCAAATCTATTAATAACCCCCGCAAATGTCTGTCTCTATCTGTCCCTAACTATAACTTAAAAACCATCCCATCCGTCACCTAAACATTTACTCCCATTCATAACTAAATAAGCTTTTCAAATTGAAAAAGCGTGACATAGCAAAGGCATAATGCATGTTGTGTTAGCAGGAATTAATACAAATTTTCAGGTCAGGGATTGTCAAAATATTTAGTAAACCTACTCCTATCTATAGCCCAACACGCTTCGCGCTAACCATAACACACAACAAAATATTCTTCATTTAAAATTTAAAAAAATGTGGTATGGAATGCACGCATGCCCGTACCCGCTTTTATAAAAGTAATGATATCGTAAAATTAAGTTTATTAAATCCGCGTAAAATGTCCAGAGCGATTTCTTCTGGAGATATATTGATATTGAGCATTTAATTATTAGTACAAATGCCATCTATTTTCAAACGCAGGTTCAACATACCTTTCCACGAATAGAACTACAGCGTCGAGCCTGGGTAAAAAATATTTTCATTGTAAAAACGTTTTGAATGCCTATATATTTTCAAAAATTTTAATCAAAATTAAAATCCGATGTTTTTTTTATTTATAAAGGGCCTGCGCTTTGGATGCTGCTAATAAGACCACATTTAAGTACTTTGAATGCAATCCAGTCTCTCAATAGGACAATCAACAACAACCAAGACGCAATTCGTAGCCTGGTGTCACAAAATGATATTTTGCTAACCAATAACACAAACCTACAAAGAGATGTTCAAGAGCTGGAGTCGCAAGTACAGAAATTGAATTCAGCAAACGTCGAATTAAATGACCGTATCTCAACCTTAGCATCCACTCTTCGACACAATGTAACCAGAACCACACTCGTGAAGGAGCAGCAAGTACCAGCCTTGACACAGGTAAATTTGATGGAAATACTTACAAAACTCCACTTCGAAAGTATACCTACATATTTTCAAAAGTGATTTAAATCATTGACAAAACATGGAAAGCATTTAAAGCTTATTTGTATTTTCAGATTTGTTATCCTCTCCAAAAGCCAGGCTATATAGCGGAAGGAATTTTACAGGTTTGATACTTATACACATTGAGTTCCGCTATCAAGTAATTCACGATTGACGTTTTAATTTTGTAATTGGGGTAGCATTTAAGAATTATTGTCTTATCTCCCACAGGGAAATCTGAAATGTATGTCTACGCAACTGCAAAATACGAGGAGGGCTGCCATGATTTGGTTGATCTGATAGGGAAAGTCAAATCTGTGGATACATTTGGCAAGTGCGTTCGTGTATTTGCCTCCCGTGGATGTACTGGCTGGTCTCTGGCAATTTACCCCGGAAGTGGATCTTCTCATTATGCTCTCAACTCAATCCTGACAGTAATTGGTTCCGTCGGACCATGCCTTTCAAACGAGTTCATTGGGGCCAGCTTAGGTAGTCAAGTACTGGGGGTGGACACTCCTGTCGAAAAACATAGTGTTCCTGATTTGCTAGAGTTTTTCAGCATTCAGAAATACCAGAGCCTCAACGGCACCTTCATCTTGGGACCCCATAATCGTGTGGAATTTGTCCGTGTGATGTCCTCTCGTAAGCAATTTCCAGAGTCCCCCTCCGAGCTGGGAATAGAAAAGAAGGAATCCTATCTTTCCTTGGGTAAAAAGGAAACTGATGTTGTGGGCTACTTGTATCCACTAGGTTTGGGAGGTTCGGTTAATGATACCAGAAATATTTTCTCACAAAGTCCATCCGGCAGAGACGCCTGGCTTCAAGCCACCTCCGACATTCGACCTTACCTTGAAAGGGCAGAATCGAAATGGGTTAAACTCCGGATGAACCTCATGTATGAGAACGATGAGAGTACCAGACCCTATGCGTTCTCTTATTACATCAATTATGACCAGAAACGCATCTCTTATGGGTATATTCAGAACTAATGTACTACACTAGGGGAATATTGTAATTACTCCGAGCCAGATGTGGAGGAATTAATTGTGTCTAGTATAAATGACTAATTATTTTCAATGATTGCATTCATTATCACTAATCAACGTTAGTCTGTACTTATATGTTTAAACGTCATCCAAGGTGACAGGGCAGAACCATTTGGGTTTCAAATATATAGCCATTAATAAAACAACTATCGACTGTAATCTTCAATTCGTTGTTTTAATAGAAACATGATTAATTTTAAACACAATAATTTCCTGTTTTGGAAAAACAAATCCTTACAATTGGTTTTACTTGTTAATAGTTTTTTAAATTTAAAAAATGAGTTTTATTGTTATTATCAATCTTACGTCTTTGGAAAAAATTACTACTATAGTTTTTAGATTGACTTATTTGTATGAAACTATAAGTAGTTGTGTCGTTAATTTAATATTTACTTTCGGCTTTCGTAAGGAATAACTTTATTAATCAAAGTTTGACTACTGTGGAGCTTACGGTGTCGTTTCGATCACTATTGGGCAGGAGTTAAAGAATCCCTCAACCTACTAATAGGGTTGCACTTTTAGATGAACGCTTTGTCAAATGCCTAATATATTGTGCACACCTCACTATATAATAAAACATGTGTAGCCAACGAATTTTATTGAGTGAGGCAGTATTATAAATTTAATGGGTGTTGAAACCATGACAAAACTGGTTGAGGTAAAAATGTGAAACAAGCTCCGACAGTTTTGGTTTAGGCCTTAGATGTGCAACTTAAGCTTGGTTGTACAAATTTTTTAAAATTTCGTAAATGTAAAAATCGGTATAAAAATTTCAGGAGTCATCAGATAAGCACCATAACAGTTGTCTTCGATGCAATTAAAGATGCATTTTCAAATTTCTCAAAATTCTGAAAAATTTCGAAAAATGTACAAAGCTTTATATACTAACTTCAGGAGAAGCCAGAAAAAATGCATTATACGTTCGGTACAATACAGGCATATTTTCAATTTTTCAGCATCGAAAACATCACATGAGCACTACAATTAACAGTTGACTCGAATTTAGTGAAATGTAAGAACTTCAGAAGGTATGACATGAGGTTTACTATATTTGGCGTATATAAGTGCCTTACAGACACATATAAATTCAAATTTTGAAAACTTGTAAAACTTCAAAATGCAATGCCCTTATAACAATGGGTCCTGATTGTGAGCGTATTGTACAGATTTACGCAAACATTTTTCAGTTTGAGGGAAGTTTAAAGTAAATTTTAAGAATGAATTGTTAACGGCAAAATTAATTACTTTTAGCTTATGGTCATAGTACTGCAATCGTGTTGGTACGTCCACGTAAATTAACGGTTCGTCAGGGTCGGGATCCAATTTTGAATAATGTCCCGAAACTGAACTATGTTAGTGTCCGTGACAAGATGCTATCACATTACTGATTTTGAGAGTTAGCCTTGTTTGTTATAGTGCTTATAGCTTTACAACTAGTATATACTGTGTACCTGGAATAATTGTGGTATATACATAAGTAACTCGCATGTATTATAATAAGCACATGCACAAAAACTTTACAATTAAGGCATCATATTGTTATAATAGGTAGTAAAATCCATCAAACACGTTAGTTCACACACCAGTACCTAAACACAGTCTAACGTACAAACTTCTCAATAAATTCGAAACTCCTAATGAAAATCATCCATCACTGCATTTTCAGGGTTAACAAAATTATAATATGCACCAGGAAGGAAATAATGGGAAAGAGTAACTGCGATTGTGTGCAACACATTCCAGCGTGAGCAGTAATGATTAATTGTAAGTCATGCCAACATAAATAAATATATCACATCATCTATCATTTATTTCATGTACATGTTATATATTGGTTACATCATAACCAAACAAAATCATAATACTTTATTGCAATGACTATGCGATTGCTGTAGAACCCAGCAAATGTCAAGGCTGTATAAGGTAAACTGCTGGCTGAGAAACCTTGGGATGCGTTTTTAGGTCCGTGTCAGTGTGACACAAAGCTCCATGTTTACTTGAATTAAAGTATTTGTCACATGTAATTTATGGGCGTTTACGTATGTTGTATTTCTTAGAAATACCCCAAAGCCAGTATTTTTTTACCAACAGTATGGTGCTTTTAAGCAGCTGAATTGTACATATTATTTATTTAATTAGTCCCACATTTGAAATGTGGACTGTACATACATACATAAGTGCCTCGCAGCCTCACTATCTGGCAATATATATATGATTACGCGAGCATGTCCTTTCTTGCAAAATCACATATCTATAAGTGTCAATCAATTTTGACACAGAAATCGTATGAATGTACATATTTTGTAGCTAAATGTTAAATAAATGCTTTCATAATCCATAAAGGGCCATCATTTTTCTGTAAAAACCACTAAATTATAATTACACGTATGGCTGTATTACAAATTTGGATTATACACTTAGCAGCTCTGATAACTCACCCTGTTGCTGATAGCAAGAGCACGTGTTATCTTATACATTATGTGTATCTGTATAAACAGTCGCAATTAATCCTGCAGTAGGTAATTACTGATATACATACCATGAATGCAACTTGCATAGCTAAAAGTTGAAGGATCCTTTGGAAATTCACATTAAATCAAAAACTTCTAGACTTTTTACAAAGTGTCTTCAAGTTCCAATTTTGATATGTTTTCTGGAATAATGCTATTTCAAGAAATGCTACTACGTGTGAGTTCCTGTTGAGTTGTTACATCTTTTTAATTCCAAAAAGTTCTCAACTGATGTCAAACCCAATGAATGAGATCCTAGATCCACAGAACTTATATAAACGCCAAGTGATTTATCTTACAAGATTTAGTTTCAGTCTTAAACTTAATAGAAAATATCCGTCCAACCAAACTCAATTCCGCGCAGAATTATAATATTTTACGGAACTTTTGTTCACGTGATCCTTGTATTTTAACATTACTGTACGCTGTACACACTTGATTGCAAGGGTATTTCGTACTTCAGAAATCTAAGTTAAATTGTGTCTGTCTGCGTTGAAAACACTTTTCCATAAACACAATTTAAATGTCTAATATTTCCTTGGGAGTTACACTCTTATGTGTAATTAGTGCTTACTACATCCTGCTAGGCAGCAATGCCGCATCAATTTCTGACTCAGGTAAATATATATATAAAATTTGATAATTAGCCCTTACAACCACCATGTTTACATTATTCGTTCTGTGTGTAATAATTTTCCCACCGCTAAAGGTGGAATCCCTCACAACGGTCCTTGTTTGGCAGAGACGATGTCATGACGACATTATTAAGTGATGACCACATGAAGTTTTAAACGAGGTGTACGCTGACATTCTGCCGAAATGAATGAAATGAGCAATAATTGAAGGTTTTTTAACAGACATTGGTCCCCTGTCACAGCGTTTGGGTGTGACTCCAATAATAAACTCCAAAGGAGTGAATTATCCGTTTGCGTGTTTAGTACGTAAAAAATAAAAACAAAAAACTTTATAAAAATTTGTAACGGAAATTTCTGAAATCAGCTCAACATAATACAGTAAAGGTGGTCAGGAGATGTGGTCGCAGCTGACGCCGCCCTACGCGAAAACCTTAAATAACCGCGGACAGATGTTTTTTGTATCTATATTCTGAGAATAGTGGATGCTATGAACTCATGTAATACGGCACGAAGAGAAGTCATGGGAGAAAGCAAAGTGTTTTCTTTTTTATTCTGTCTTAGAGTAAGTTCTCTCTTTAAGGTTTAGTTTTTGGATTGATTCAGGAGCAATCAGAACAAAAAGATTTTGTAACATGGAATTTCTCTAACCTATTTGACAATAAAATCCTTCGATAATTAATTGTATCGAAACGTAGGAAACTGCACATCCTACGAGTTTCAATGTGATAACGGAAGGTGCGTCAGGAACTCGTTCAAGTGTGATGGAGATAACGATTGTGGGGATCATTCTGACGAACGCAACTGTGGTAATTCCTTAATATCTGGTATAATATTGTATTATAATTGTAACTACTCTAAGGAGTATTAGGGCTTTTCAAGTATTACTTAATTTATTACGGGGGTGGTTGGTAGTAAGCAGGGATGTAAGGACGGGTAACACGTGATGGGTGATCCCAATAAGGTCATAAGCAATAAGCACCTGATTGAACTGGATTTTCGTACTTACTCATGTTCTGATTTAAAAATGTGTAATATTTCATTGGTGGTTACACTTTTAATTAGTGTTAACTATATACAATTACGAAGCCTAGCTGTCTGGTTCTCTGGTTGAGGTAATTAATTAAAATGACTAAAATTTAATTTTAACTTGCGGATTTGGTACTTTCCATTTGGTACTATTTACTTCATTGGAAATTTCTAAAAAAGAATGTGATAGAACGGGCATATCAAACAATGTATCTCAATGGAACTTAATTCTGAGTTCTTACTGTTTTGAGACCTGACGAACACTACGTTTAGGATAAGCAGAAGCGTTAACTTATAGCAGTGGCTTCTGTATCTTAATCCTGATGGACCAACCTACATTTATTTAAGAGATTTGTTTCGCTTCTATGAGCCAGGGTGAGAAAAATATTGTGCAACACGTTGTTTGCGTAATGAATTCTCCAGAATTATATAATAAGAGAAGATGTAGTGAAAGATGAGCGTTTTGCGTGTGCATGCAATACTTTGCAATTATAAACTAAGACGACATAAGCACACACGGGTTAACATGTGTTTACTTGCTTTTTAACACTGTAATACAGAACACTACACATATCCATTCCAATGTGATAACGGAAATTCCACCGTATATGAAGCCAGATGTGATGGTTATAACGATTGCGGTGATTGGTCGGATGAAGCTTACTGTGGTAAGTCCTATTAATCTACTAGTTGTATTGTTTTATTAAGTAATACTAATTGTAAGTTTAACTAGAGCTATGGAATATTTTAAAATACAGGATTTGAAAATGCATGTTTTGGGACCTCAATGTATTGTGTAATTAGTTTGTCTGGTTATGCCCCTATGCTATAGTGTCTGATGAAACGAGTTCTTGGAACTTTTACATTGGTTTAGTTGGGTTTTGGAGAGACACTTACTTTCATATGGGTTGAATGTTTCAAAAACTGAATTGTAATTATCTATCTTTAAGTATGATATTTATAACACTTATGATCTATGGGGCTCTTTCTGACGAACGCAACTGTGGTAATTTCTTCTGGTTTTTGAATTGATCCAAGAGCAATCAAAATATAAACCTTTAATAACTTGGAATAATTATAATTTTCTCCAATCTATTTGGCAATAAAATCCTTCAGTAATTAATTGAATTGAAATATAGGAAAGTGCACATCCTACCATTTTCAATGTGATAACGGAAGATGCATCTCCCGCTTGGAAATCGTGTGCACAATTGTGAGCAAACTGGGTTTTCCATGAATTCCGTGCACAATTGTGTATACATATTTCGTTTACGTTATTTTGTGCACAATGATGCACAACTCAATGGTTACCATATTTCCATACGCCTTTCAAATTTCACTTAAATTCTATGAACTGTCGTCAATAATTTTTATGTAACGTAAATTTATTCATTAGTAAACATATTCTGTTGAATAGCTAACAATAAATAATTAAATTATATCAAACACGATCATTCAAGTTCTACAGTGTTAGGAACTCTAATTAAATATTTCAGATAATTTTCAGTCGTACTACAAGTAATAAATTTTTGCCTAAACAATTTGGACAGGATTACAATTGACCAACTTTCGTCAACATGCGTAACTGTTGTTAGATACGAATTGAGTGAATTTGCAATCCCATGAATGCGCTGAGCAACTGCCACTCCGACACCACCTGCAAAGTTAATGTACACAAGTTTCTGAATAAGCCATATTTTATTGTCTTCTGTAGCTATTATCGCATTATTTCGTTTATGGGTGATTTGATCTGCCCGGCTGAAAACCTTCCCATTAATAATGCATCTCTTAAAGCTGTAACCGCAAGAAGCAACAATCCCAAAATCTCTGAGTTTTCGCTGGTCCTGACAGGAAAATTGATACTTTTGGCTTGGTCCAACAAATACAGTATTAGGGTGGACTTTTTTAAATTGCATGGAAAATTTCTTAGACTGCATTAAAGATTGAAAAAAAATTGGCAGCAATTTCATTATTGAAAATTTTACAACTGTTTCGAAGTGTTACCAGTTCCAGTGTACGGGCTTTAATTTGCGAAGTAATCTTATTTCCACGAAAAAGATTGCTTAAAAACCCATTAAAGTTTTCAAACTGAAAGGCTGAATAACACCACAACGGTCCCCAATGTTTTACACACGTTGTAGAATGTAACAGAATGTGTAAATTATATGTACATGATTGTATACCGTAAAGATTTTCAGTACTTTTGACAAAAGATAATAAATTATTTTCACAAAATATCAAATCATCTTCAGTTAGTTTTTCATCCGACAATAGCATAATACAGTTCGAAAACTTCAGAAAGTGTTGTCTGTAAACTTCTGGTAAAATTCCAGTTAACACGGTTGCAGCAATAAAAGTCCAGGTTCTCCATTCCGAGGCTTTCCAAAATTTTCGCTGTTTTATTGATCTAATTGTTCGATCATAATCGTACGGAACACGGAAACGTAATAAAGAACTGTCGACGTTTTGCAGTTGTCTCCCAATATAAAATGCACTTTCATGGTTGGAACTATCAAACCAAAACCCAGTCAGCATTTTCATGACTCCAAGGTAGGTTGAATGCATAACATCGTAAGTAAATCCAGTAATAATATTGAAGTTTTTCAATAGTAGCAGTTGAGAGGCGCTTTTAATACCATTGTAACTTTCCTCTTTAAAATCCCTTGACTCTAATTTTCTGGAAAAAATGTCTAAGTCCTCTAAAAACTGAGGTTGAGTTCTAATTAAACATTCTTGAAATCTATAAACCCATTTCCGAGAACGATATTCATCATCACACCAGTGCGTTTCACCTGGAATGAGACACCACGGACATCCATATTTTCCATTAAATTGGTTTAGCCCTTGTACAGCGCATCGAGCAACAGAATCTGCTATGAACATTGGGGCGTAGCAAAAACTAGCAAATTGTTTGCCTGCATGTTGCCAAATAATTGGTTCAGTACAAAATTCATTAAGTAATTTAACTACTGGGCTGAAGAATGCATCAAAATTTGGTTTTTCTTTACCACACCATAGAGCGACAATTAAAGTGTTTTGTCGACGTAAGCCATAATCAAGCTCATTCAGAGAAATTAAAATTGGCCAAAAACTGAATTTTGAGGATCGAAACGGCGATACTCCGTCGGTGTTTAATGACAAGGAAAAATCGAATTCTTGAAGTCCAAGTGTTTTATAACTTTCCCCATCGCAAATATCTTGTTGGAATACTTGGTTATTTGCATTTCGCTTCAATAAATTTCGATACAAACACTCTGAAACGTCTTCTGACTTCAGTAAACTGTTGATCATGTACCGAATATCAAACGTAATGAAGTAGCTTCCACTCCGCAACATAGACTCGTTACTTAATTCCGTATGACAGGATTCGCATTCTAAATATTTTTCTTGTTTTTCTTCTCCTATTAAGGATTGGCACTTTGGGCAAATAAATTGTGTTTTGCAACTATTCATGTTGACGTTAATTTCTTTTTTAAGTAAAAAGTGGCTGCTGGGTATATCTCGATCTTCCGGAGACAAGAGTTGCAGTAATGTCAATAAATCCTCCGTTGCTGACTTTGTTAAGCCGTGCTTTATCACATAAGCATTAATGAGGAGAATTTTTTCTTGTCTATTTAAACTTGAAAAATGTTCCTGAAATTCACATCATCTGTATTAAAAAGCAGTTATGTATATAATCAGTAATATAAAATTAGTAGACTGTATTAGAGTTAAAGTTTACATTTGGCCCTTGGGATTGCCTGTTAGCTAACCAATCTTCACAAAGTGCATGACCGCCACCATTGACATCGTTCGAAGTTGTCTCCTGTCAATATAAACGTGAAATTGTCAAAATATGAAATATAATTGCCCGCGTATATTTTTTAAAATTTATAGAATTATTACATTTGGAATTGCATCTTCACGATGATTGATAGTAAGGGGAGATTCTAAAATAAAGTTGATTGCATCCCCACTACACCCACCTTGTTTCACCTGCTGATAATTAAAAATTAATTGTAAAATGATTGCTTAAACGCTATTCAACACAAAAATCATTATATTAAAAATTAAAAATAATTACAACAGTTCAGAGTTACCTTTAATAACCTATGCCTGGACCGTCGTGGAATATTGCTGACTGGAGATGATTTGAGCTTTCTTTGCTTTGGCATTGCGATATTTAAAATAATAGTAAATATTATTGCAATTTGTTTCGTTCACAGCGCAATATTTACAGACCTAATATCCTACAGTAAATTAGCCCTACACATAATGAGCATTTAATAGTACCAAGTAGTCCCGTTTGGACAAACTACCCAAATAAGTATTAAGCTAGTTATTGCTTAACAATAAAAATGTTTGTGGAATAGAATAGCTTATGTGCTCTGTTTTTTAGCAAGAAACTATCCGGGTGATTATTCTCGACAAAGTTCTAAAAGGGTAAACGATTACAAATAATGTGGTGTTCAAACTCAAATACTACCAAAAAATGAAAGAAGCCCAGTTTGTACTGGGGTGAGTAAGTATATAATTTTCGATTGAATTAAATTCCATGGTGTGCACTTATCTATGGCTCTAACATTATCCAAACGAGTTTCCCGCCTTCATTGTTGTTTAACGGCCCGCTCTCATTTTCTGCACTTACACTTCGTGTCATCGAAGAATTACCACGCCGTTTTAGATCTAGAAGCTTTTTCAATTACAACTGAGAAAAATGTATTTGGTTGTGGAATTCCTAGAAGATCCAAAAGTTTACAGTGTTATTTCTGTTGAAAATGTGGTTGATGGATCAGTCCGAGCTAATGTTACGGACTATTTGGGCAAAGCTACAAAGGTCATGTGGGGGAGAAGAATTTCGATGCCGTTTTACGTGGCCAAGGTAAGTTCTGCAATTTAGTTCTTCTATTCTTATTTACAACTATTTTAATATTTACAAATAGTAATATTTTAGAAACTATGAATTATTATTTAATGCAGGCTCCCAACGAGAAATGAATGTGATATGTAATTCGTTGGCTGAATCAGCTGCAGTAAGCGATGGAGGGTCCAACGATAATCCTCAGCAAAACGAAATCGTCGTAAATAAGGTGTTTACATTGTTTACTTAACCAGAATGATTGTCTAGACAACGTGGACATTGTAGTTACATATGTACATGCTAATTATAATTATTATTACAGATTTCCGAAAAAAGGAGCAAAAGAGCGAAGAAGTCCCGAGACATTGCGAGCGTGCTTGCAAAACGGTCGAAGTCAGCTGGTGACAATAGCAGCACTTTTAATGAGGTAAATTTTATTAACGAATATTAATATTTTAAAACAGCGAAGTAAAATAAATATCCATGTTGTGTGAAGTAACGCTGTTATTTTAAAACTTATTATAGCCAAATGTCAGCGAAAATGTTTTGGATTCCATTACGGACAACAATTTGTATTTACCCGAACTGCCAGTAAACACTCGAGAACATGTTAACCAAGCTGACGATCCTGGTGACTTGCAGGAATGTATCAAGAAGTTGCAGGCCAAAATAGAAAAGTTAAAGAGACGAAAGCTGAAGTTGAAAAGTATTCTATTTTCAATTTTTAAATTTTTTTATTGTGTTAATTTAAAATAATTATGAATTTACTTTAATATTTCCAGATACAGTGGACGAGCAACAGAAGACAATCAATTCATTGGAACAGAAGCTTCAAGTCTCATCATCGTCTTCGGTGAATAATCATATATACATATATATTGTAGTTCATTTACATATTAATTAAAATTTTCATGGTAAATTTTATATTAATTTTAAATCTCGTTAAAATTGTAGAAGAAGGTCGAACTTGTAGCTGGCAGCGGAGTTTATTTGCGAGCAACTAAAATTGCTGCAGCAAAACTGGTGTCCAAAACTCCAGCTATTCTTTCCCGGAAGTTGTTTCGGTTTTTATTTACTACGGAAGAGGCTAAGGGATGTTCCATTTTAGGACGACAATGCAATGCAAACAAAGGCTCCATTGCATTGCCTTCAGTGGATCCAGCAAGCGTGATGCCATCATTGGTACAGACAATATTCATGGTTGATAACTTTATTAAAACTTTCTAAACTTCTTCATTTTAATTATTGATTTACAGAGTTCACTCTTTCTACATTTATTCTGAAGCCTTCTTTTACAAAAGGATTAAATGAGTACCAATTTCAGAAAGGGAAAATTTTAGCTTCACTTGGAAAATTGCTTCGTGAGGAGTACCATAAAACCCCGTGAGCGGTGATCAATAATTGGCATCATTTTTAATGGTTTGCTACAACTATACTTAATACATGATTCTTGTTATAAATAAATGTAAAAGATCGAAAATCCAAAATGTCGTGAGAATTTATTTGTGCACAATTTACTCTGCACATTAACTTGTGCGACAAATTGGGCCAAATGTGCAGCACAACAATTTGTGAACGATTAGGTGTGCGCAAGAAGCTGTGCACTTCAAGTTGTCTACAATTCGGTGTGCGCAACTTTGGCCCAATTTGTCGCACATTTTTTTGTGCACAATTGTTATCCATATTTCCAAGCGGGACTCGTTTAGGTGTGATGGATATAACGATTGTTTGGATGATTCTGACGAACGCAACTGTGAAAACTCCTTTACGCAATCTGGTATATAATTGTATTCTAATTAGTGCATCGCATGGGTTCAGGTCGCACCCGGGTATTTGGGTTCAGGTCCAGGTTCAGGTTCAGTATGGGTTCATTTATTTTGGACCCAATAATTTTGGGTCCTTTCTGGGTACAATATTTTATACCCGTAAAATTGGGTACAGGTTCAGGTTCAGGACCAGGTACAGAGAAAAACCCGTTTTGATTTTACCTGTCAGGACCAGGTGCAACACATAAAAGACCTGAACCTGATCGCAAAAGACCTGAAATGTTTGGGTTCATTGATTGAAAGTTAAAGGCCGGAGGATTCAAGCTTCTCAAATGATTTCCATCGCAAAAGCAATGGCAGGGTGTCCCAGGAACCAGTGAACTTTCATTCTTATGCATTTTAAATATATTTTGTACTACAAATACCCAATTGTACTTTTAATACAAGATAAAATTTAAAAAAGTTTGGATTCTCAAGTACCCAAACATATTCAGGTCCGGTCCAAAAATACCCGGGTTCAGGTCGTCTTTTGGGTACTTTTTCGGGTTCAGGTACTAATCAGGTGCGGGTACTACAAAAACGCAATTGGGTCAGGTTCAGGATCGAAAAATTTGAACCTGTGAAATGGGTACATTTTCAGGTACAGGTTCACGCTTTTGAGGTACCCAAAGTTTGGGTCCAGGTTCAGGTACAGGTTCGACTGTTTTGAACCCATGCGATGCACTAATTCTAATTGTAACTATTATAATGATTATTATGGCTGGTTAAGTATTACGTGCAACTTTAAGGGATGGATGATGGTAAGCAGGGATTTGACGATGCGTTACACGAGATGGGTGTTCCATTAGATTACATTGGTCCGTAACGCAATAAGCCAACAACCTAGTTTGAAAATACAGTGTTTTAAAGGATCTGTTGTATGTATTTCAGTCTTTTCACTGAATAATGTTGTGCAAGATTTTGAAATGCAGACGTAGGATTTGAACATACAAATGTTCAACCTTTGTAGAGACCTCAATGTATTTTACTTTCTGTGGTGAGACTCCTAGATAATTACACTTGTAATTATTAGTCCGTTTACTCATAAACTTCTAAAACACAAAAC
Organism: Allacma fusca; assembly: GCA_947179485.1. Classification (NCBI taxonomy): domain Eukaryota; kingdom Metazoa; phylum Arthropoda; class Collembola; order Symphypleona; family Sminthuridae; genus Allacma; species Allacma fusca. Next base: position 56,679,933 of record OX359246.1, on the reverse strand, counting down.
TGGGCGCATACCCTACATGTATGTCTACAAGTAGGTAAAATTACAGATTGTGCTCAAATTTTAAAATATTTTGCAGGCAACTATATGTAGACAGCATATTTCAAGGAAAAGATATATTTAAACCCATGCTTTTTAAATGGGATCTCCGTTGAAAATTGTACATTTTAGAATTTATCTGACGATATGTACGAACCTGTATTCCAAAAGGCTAAATAAACCCCCATCCAGATTTGACTGCTTTTTTTTAATTGTATGTTTCTTAACTTGGTGCAGTGCAAACGATTTCAATGTTGTTTGGATTGAGGCTAGTAAGTGTGAATCCCCTCCGAAATAACGTGTTGACGTGCAAAGCGAAAAATGTCCTTACATAAAATCTTCGAAATAGAGAGGATCTTAAAGAATATTACTCTGTCGTTCAATCCCGACAAAGATGCATGTCGGTTGCAGGTTTAGGGACAAATTTCGGGAGTGATGTATGTAGGTTGTAGCTTGGGTCAAATCTCAGGAGTGATCTATGTAGGTAGACTAAAATGTAGGCTCTACGTAAGAAACTGAAAATATGTAGAATTTAAGGTATGCGAATATTTTGCAAACCTTAGGCTATTAATAAAATTAACATTAAATCAGTAGCTTGGACTACCTGGAAGTCAAGTGCGGGTTCAGGTTCGGTTCGGGTTTATATCGGATCCTAACGTCATGTAATTTTTCAGGTACGGGTAACCTAGTAATACCCGACGAAAAATACATGACAAGTAAAGTATTTCCTCGGATCCGACTGAGTAAGATCGGGTCGAAGAAAATTTTTACCTGAATATTTGATACCTGAAAGCAGCTCTACTTGGTATTTTGGGTTTTGACTTATTTGCAGTAATTATTTCATATTCTCATATCCGTATAGATTCAAATTTATACGTATGAATGCCCATTGCCGAAGAATTGAAACGTGATGTCGTTTGTATCTGCAATTGAGAAATCTTTTGTAATGATTACTAAAATATGCATGCATTAAATTAAACGCAGACGAAGAAGAAAGAGCATTAGCTATTTTGCTTGATTCCAAAAAGAAGTTCAGAGTTGCGGAAATTACTCCTGGAATTATTGAAGAAGACAGCGAAGAATTCGCGAAAATTGAAACAAATTCAACAGTTAATACTGGGTGTAGTGTAACCGGAACAGTAGTGCTTATTTTCTTTGTCACCCTAAGTACAATTTCAAATCTAAACGGTTATATGTAATAAGGACTGAAACATAATAAGCTTATAAATAAATTGTGAATCAGTGTGTAAATTTATTGTCTAAAATGTCCGGCATTAAACTGTTGGCTTTCTTTACTGTTGAGAGAAGCATCTTCTAAATTTTGTATTATTTTTTCTCTCTTCTATCTAATCAGTGAATAATTTCATTACATCACGCAACATAAAGAGCATGAGTAGCACAAAATTGCTGAAATAATATCTGAAACATTTCGAAAGGACATATACATATACAATGCAAAGTTATGGCATCCGAGTGTGTTATCTTATACATTATGTAAGTATATATATTAACACAATTACAATTAATTTTGCAGTACTGATATACATACTAGGAATGCAATTTGCATAGCTAACAGTTGAATTATCCTTTGGAGATTCGTATTATCTAAGTCAAAAACTTCTAGGCACTTTACAAAGACTGTTCATAAGATTCAATGTTTATAATTAGACAAATCGTCATTATTCCTTGAAGTTCCAATTTTGATATTTTTTATGGATGAATGCAATACCAAGGAATCCTACTGCATGTGAGTTCGTTCCTGTGATTTCGTTACTTCTATTTAATTCCAAAGAGCTCTCAACGGATGTCGGACCCAATGAATGAGATCCTAGTTCGTCAGAACTTATTTAAAAGACAAGTGGTTTATCTTGCAAGATTCAGTGTCACTCTCAAACTTTATTGGGAATATCCGCCCAACCAAACTCAATTCCGAGAATTCAGAATCACAATAGTTTTGTAAGTAACAAGTAATTTTTGTTCGCGTGATCCCTGTATTTTGAAATTACTGTACACTGTACACACTTGATTGCAAGGGTCGTTCGTACTTCAGAAATCTAAGTTAAATTGAAAACACTTTTTCTTAAACACAATTTAAATGTCTAATATTTCCTTGGGAGTTACACTCTTATGTGTAATTAGTGCTAACTTTATCCTTCTAGGCAGCAATGCCGCATCATTTCCTGGCTCAGGTAAATATATATATATATATATATATATATATATATATATATGTAATTAAATTTAATTATATTTAGTAATTAGCCCCTACAACCATGTTTTTACATTATTCGTTCCCTGTAAAACTTTCCCACAGCTAAAGGTGGAGTCCTTCACAACGGTCCTTGTTTGGTAGAAACCATGTCCAGCCTTCGAAGGTTAGCCTTCAAAGAAGGCTTCATTGAAGGCGTTTCGCCGATTTTTCAGCCCAGAGAGGGAATGAGGAAGGGCGGGTTAGAACGTTCGAAGTAGCCTTCGGATGTAGTAAAGGCTTGGATAGTGCTCCGCATGGGTACAAAAATGTTGTACCTGGACCTGAACCTGTACCTGAATCATGGGTACATGGATTTTTTGAACTTATACCCGTACCTGTACCTGAATACCCGGGTTCAATTTTCCTGAACCTGTACCTGTACTCAAACCAAATCATAAGTACCTGTACCTGAAAAGTACCTGTACCCAAAAAGTACCCAAAAAAGTACCTGTACCCAGGTATATTTTAAAAGTACCTGAACCTACCCGGATATTTTCCATTGTACAAATTTAAAGGATTACCAAATATTTTACACGAAATAAAAAATTAAAATATCTGCGACCAAGACATTTCACTGATTGTTTGCCAGCTATTAGACGATCATCGCAATGGTATTTTAGGGAGAGACAACATCAAAAATATAATGCAAAGTTGATGATCTGAAATCTAAAAATCTCAATCGGGAGACAAATGAAAAGGCATGAGGTAAAGGAGATTTTTTTCAAAAATGAAGACTAGGATATGAAATGTTTACTAACGTGATAAACTAATGCAATAGTCGAAATTGAGGTTATTAAAAAGCTAATTCTCAATCTAATGGTGCTCTTGTGGCCTTAAATACATCTGAAATAAATTTAGGACTGACTGAGACTTTTGCTAAGGACTTTTACTAGGACTGAGACTGATAGGGACTGATATACGGGTACTATAAGACTGAGTGGACTGACTGATAGAACACTACTTGGGACTGTTAAAGGACTGTGACTGATAAAACCAAAGACTGCATAGCCTTGGTGCGTGTTATGGTAAGTATGGATATCACGACGCGTTACACAGAATGGATGGTCCCTAAGGTCACGCTTGACCATAAAGCAATAAGCCAATGGCCTAGTTTGAAAATACAGACATTTAAATGATTTGTTGTATTTACTTCAGTCTTTGGCAGGGTTGGCAAAAAACCGGCTTTTATCAATAAAGGCCAAGCCAGTGGCATGAAATGGTAACAACCGGTTTTTATTGGACAGTGGACTTATTTGGATAGTATTAATTATGGCCATTTTATACCAAAACCATAAACCGGTCCGGGCCGGTTAGAACCGGATTTTAACCAATAATAACCAGGCCATTTCTGACCACTTGGCAACTCTGTGCTCATGCATGCGTAATATAAGCCAAGCCGGTTGTACGTTTTGGTTAAAACCGGTTTTAAAGGACAGTGGATTTATTTGGATAATATTAATTACGACCATTTTATACCAACCCAAGCAATTGGACCAAGCCGGTAAGAACCGGATTTTAACCAATAACGGCCAGGCCATTTCTTGCCACTTGCCAACCCTGGAGTCTTTGCACTGGACAACGGACTACCTAGTTATTGCATTATTAGTATACACTGAATGACATTTTCACAAAAAACAAATTTCGTCGGTTTTGTTTTCAGGATTTAAATAATTATTATGAAGGTATAGTTTCAACTTAATATATACATACACTGATATGCACAATAGTTTCTGGCGGCATCAGCCCCTAAAAAATAGTGTTATCCGTGCGTCCATGTGTCTGCATGTTCCACAGTTGTCGTGCGAAACTACTCGACCGATTTCGTTCAAAATTTTGTTAATATTGTTTAGACCGAAAACTCGAATGAGTTATTGGTTGAGATCGGCATGTTTGTACGTAAACAAACAAAAACGAAAAACACTGTTTTCTCCCAAACTGTTCCACCGTTTTCAATAAAAAATATTTACACATAGCAGTCAGTACTACTACAGGTATTTTTTAACAGGGTTGGTTTGGTTTAAACCAAATGATTTAAACCATGGTTTAAACCATGGTTTAAACCAAACGGTTTTTTTTATAAAAACCAATGGTTTAAACCAAACACCTAAAATTTTAATATTTTCAATACAAAATGCTTACATCTCGTCGTGCACAAAACTTGTGCAGTTACTGTGATATTGTGTAGTTAAACTTTAGTGAAGTAAATAATACTATTAGCTTTTAGTGTTGTACATTTAGAAATTCGGAATCGTTTGTAAAATGAAAAATGCCAAACTTGTGTTTATGCTGCAAAGTTGTCGTTAAAATTATATGTAAATTATTAAATATTTAATGCTTTGTGATACTTACTGAGTTTGGAAAATAAGTAAATTTGTTAAAATTCACATGTTTTTGCATATTAATGAATGTTTTGGGTTGAAAATTTGCTTAAACCAAAAAACCCTGGTTTAAACTAAAAAAACCTGATTGTTTGGTTTTTTTGAAAAAAACCAAAAAAAAACCCAACCCTGTTTTTTAGCATTTTCAACATTTAAACTTGTTAAAAATTTGTATTGGAAATTTCTGAAATGAGCTCAACATAATACAACAAAAGCGGTTAGGAGAGATGACCGCAGTTGAAACCTCCCTACGCAAAAGCCTTAAATAACCGAGGAGAGACGATTTTTGTATCTGTATTATGAGAATAGTGGATGCTATGAACACATGTAAGACGACACGACGATAAGTCGAGGGTGAAAGCAAAGTGCTTTCTTTTTATTGTGTTTTTGAGAGTAAGTTCTCTCTTCACGGTTTGGATTGATTCAGGAGGAATCAAAACATAAAAATTTAATAATTTGGAATTATAAATTTCTCCAACCTATTTGACAATAAAATCCATTATTAATTAATTCTATTGAAATGCAGGAAACTGCGCATCCTATGGGTTCCTATGTGATAATGGAAAGTGCATCCGTAGCTCGTTCCAGTGCGACCGAGATAACGATTGTGGGGATCTTTCTGACGAACGCAACTGCGGTAATTTCTTCTGGTTTTTGAACTGATCCACGAGTAATCAGAACATTGAACTTTATTAACTTCGAATTATTAATTTCTCAAATCAATTTGGCAATAAAATCCTTCAGTAATTAATTGTATTGAAATGTAGAAAACTGCACATCCAGCCAGTTCAAATGCGATAACGGAAGGTGCATCTCAAACTCGGTCAAGTGTGATGGAGATAACGATTGTTTGGATGATTCTGACGAACGCAATTGTGAAAATTCCTTTATATCTGGTATATAATTGTATTTATTCTAACTGTAACTATTATAATGAGTATTATGGCTGGTCAAGTATTACGTGCAACTTAATGGGATGGATGATGGTGTGCAGGGATTTCACGACGCGTTACTCGGAATAGGTGTCCCATAAGATTGCATTGGTTCGTAACACAATAAGCCAATGACCTAGTTAGAAAATACAGCGTTTTAAAGGATCTGTTGTATGTATTTCAGTCTTTGCACTGAAAAATGTTATGCAAGATTTTGAAATGCAGTAGTAGGATTTGAACATACAAATGTTCAACCTCTGTAAAGACCTCAATGTATTTTGTACTTACAAGTCAGATATTCAATGTCATCCGATAGTTATTCTCAACAATATCTATCTGCCCATGAAATGATATTGAACTTGCACTGTGGTCATGCTGAGAAAATTGACTGTGAACTAAAGTTCCAGTATGTTTAACCAGGTTTTTTGGTTCGTGGCTAATGCCAAGCTTCCCAGCTGGTTTTTAGTACAAAGTACAATAACTTAAATTCAAAATACTATTGCTTAAATCATTTCGTAAACACGTTCCATTTATTTTGGTGAAAAGTATTTTGAGTCAAATATTTACTATTATGTTTTATTTTATTTTGTATGTCATTCAAAAGGCACTTACATACAGGGGTGGATTAATATGAAGAATGTTTACCTTGGCCCTATGACTAAATGAATTTGTGGGCCATTCTAATTGCAGTCTGAGCGACTGAATAATAATAAATAATTATTTTATTTTACCATGGCCCTATAAAATTTTTACCCTTACCGAGCCTGGATGGGCCACCCCGTAAATCCATCCCTGCTTACATATGTACTTATTAAAAAATGTCTTCGGTTTGGTGTTTCAGATTCAAACAATTATTATGAAGGTATAGTTTTAACTTAAGATACACATTCTAGCACAATAGTTTTTGTGTCTGTATTATGACAGGGACAGTGGAAGCTAAAATCATGCGTAATACAACACTCGAGAAGTCGAGGGTGAAAGCAAAGCGCTTTCTTTTTATTGTGTGTTAGAGCGTAAGTTCTCTCCTCACGGTTTCTTTTTAGATTGATTCAGCAGCAAACAGAACAAATACATTTTATAACTTGAAATTTTCACATCCTATTTCGCAATAAAATCCCTCAATAAATAATTGTATTCAAATGCAGAAACGAGCACATCCTACCAGTTCCAATGTGATAACGGCAGGTGCGTCAGGAACTCGTTCAAGTGTGATGGAGATAACGATTGTGGTGATGGGTCTGACGAAACTAACTGCGGTAATTCCTTGATATCTTCTATATCGTTTTATTCTATCTAATGAGTATTTCACTCATCCGCAAGGAAAATAAGACACAAATGTCTCGAGTCACCAATAGTTTTTGTCCCCCTAGTGTATAATATAAAAGGGATTGTTACTTATCAAATACTCAAGTTCACTGTTTTGTATGTGACTATGTGAAAAATAATGCCGTGCAATGTACTAGAATTTCTACTAGAATATGACTAATAGAGACATTTCAGGTACTGGTTTTAAAATATATAAGAAAATGTCACCAGACTTAATGAAATTGAATATTGGATGAGTGACCTCGTTCTAGTGGGTCGCGATGTGTGGGTTGAAAGGGAAGAACATGAAGCTGCTGATATAAAATAGCAAATGTTGCTTATTGGGCCTGCTTGGAGACGTCCTGTTTTTCCGATATTGTGTGAGACACTTATTTACCACACTGTGGTATTTTAGAAAAGGATTTAAGCTTTCGAATTGCTAGAAGCAATGTACTTAATTAGTTAAAATGATGCAAGCTACGCTATTCTTTCATCTGTGTGTCACCAGTGGAGTCCCATCCTTCTAAGGGACTGTAAGAGCAGGCTAAAATAATGATATGCCTGATTTTAGTCTAATCAAACAATACAAGGTCATCATCGAAGAGTCGTAGGTAGTAATTATTTTGACACAACAAATAAAATTCAGGCTATTTTAATTTAGTAAGTTCTCTCTTCACGGTTCCATTCTCATTGGTATTTCGACCTAAAGCCTAAAGTATTTAACGTTGTAATTTCTATTTTAGCTTTTTTCCGAAAGTATGTTAGGGTGTAGGGTGTGCTTACATAAAACATGTTACTTCCGTAACCGTAAATATTTTTGTCGGCATTACGGAAGGAACTAAACGGAAACAACATTCCAACCGCTTACGAACAGACATCTCACATTCGCACTTCGTAACATTTACACTAATTACAAACGGTCTGAACTTATGTAAGAGGTCTTTGACATTCTGTAGTTTAATTTGTTTGCAAAATGTGTTTCCCATGGTATTTTCTATTTTGACCTTTCGTATGTTTTTTTTTTGTGTTTTGTCGACACACATAAAGTATTTTGCATATCCCTGAGTACAATTAATGTTACATTCCGGATTGGAAATAAAACTCAAATGTACAGGGTGTCCCATATCCGTATACATTCAAATTTTTACGTATGAATGCCCATTGGAATTTCTGCCGAAGAATTGAAACGCGATGTCGTTTGTATCTGCAATTGAGAAATCTTTTGCAATGATTACTAAAATATGCATGCATTAAATTAAACGCAGAAAGAGAAGAAGAAGAAAGAGCAATAGCTGTTTTTCCTGATTCCATTGAGGATTTCGGAGTTGAGGAAACTACTCCTGGAATTATTGAAGAAGACAGCAAAGCATTTGAGAAAAATGAAACAAATTCAACAGTTATGGGGTGTAGTGTAACCGGAACAGCAGCGTTTATTTTCTTTGTCACTCTAAGTACAATTTCAAATCTAAATGGTTATATGTAATAAGGACTGAAACATAATAAGCTTATAAATAAATTGTGAATCAGTGTGTAAATTTATTGTCTAAAATGTCCGGCATTAAACTGTTGGCTTTATTACTGTTGAGAGAAGCATCTTCTAAATTTGGTATTATTTTTTCTCTATTCATTATTAAAATCTGAATAATTTCATTACATCACGCAACATAAAGAGCATGAGTAGCAGTGCTGCGCTCAAGTCAAGTAAATTCCAGATTTGACCATGAACTTGACTTGACCATGAAAGTCAAGTATTTTTTTGATACGATCTTGAACCATGGCGATTCATGTTCAGGTAATTACTTGAAATTTCATGGTCAAGTAATCAAGTACTTTTTACGTCACTTGAACATGATCATGTACAACCAAAATTGCACTTGACTTGACCATGACTTGACCATGCCTTGACCATGACTTGACCATGGCTTGGTCATGGCTTGACCCGAACAATACATATATGCTCATGTATAGTGAATTTCCTACATAGTGGTTCCCAAGGGATGAAAAAATACCTGCCCATGTATGGGCATGTCATTGTATTTTACTACTACATAATGAAAATGTAGTACAAGGGAATATTTAACCATGTTAATCTAAAGGATATGCTGTCCGAGAGGAAACCACTATATAGGAAATTCACTGTATATACATGTATATGGGTAAACTAATTCAGTATCTTGTTTTCACATGGTCTCAAAATTGTAAATAGTATGTAAGATAATTATCAACAAAACGAAATTTCATCTGAAAAATATTTATTAAAGAATCTTATTCATTGAAGAAAATTCTATTAACGCAAGATGTTAAAACAGGTAACAAATTTAATTGCAGTCAAATTTGACTGCCGAGCATGAGTTGAAACTTGTTGCGCAACTTTATTTTACTTGAATATGTACATGAAATACTCATGGTTCATGGTCAAGTTTTAACATTATCAGACTTGATCATGAACATGACTTGACACTCAAGTAATATTCTCCAACCTGACCATGACTCTTACTTGACTTCAAGTATCATGGTCAAGTTTATAAATTTCCTGACCATGACTTGAATGCTCAAGTTATAATTATTTTTAAACTTGACCATGACCCGAACTTGACCATGACTTGAAATACTCATGGTCTACTTGTGCGCAGCACTGATTTTGAGTAGCACATAAAAATTGCTGAAACAATATCTGAAACATTTCGAAAGGACACATACATATATAATGCAAAGTTATGGCATCCGCGTGTGTTATCTTATACATTATGTATGTAAATATATTAACACAGTTGCAATTAATTTTGCAGTACTGATATACATACTAGGAATGCAAATTTGCATAGCTAACAGTTGAAGTATCCTTTGGAGATTCGTATTATCTAAGTCAAAAACTTCTAGGCACTTTACAAAGACTGTTCATAAGATTCAATGTTTATAATTAGACAAATCGTCATTATTCCTTGAAGTTCCAATTTCGATATGTTTTCTGGATGAATGCAATATCAAGGAATCCTACTGCATGTGAGTTCGTTCCTGTGATTTTGTTACTTCTATTTAATTCCAAAGAGCTCTCAACGGATGTCGGACCCAATGAATGAGATCCTAGTTCGTCAGAACTTATTTAAAAGTCAAGTGGTTTATCTTGCAAGATTCAGTGTCACTCTCAAACTTTATAGGGAATATCCGCCCAACCAAACTCAATTCCGAGAATTCAGAATCACAATAGTTTAAGTAATTTTTGTTCTCGTGATCCTTGTATTTTGAAATTACTGTACACTGTACACACTTGATTGCAAGGGTCTTTCGTACTTCAGAAATCTAAGTTAAATTGAAAACACTTTTTCTTAAACACAATTTAAATGTCTAATATTTCCTTGGGAGTTACACTCTTATGTGTAATTAGTGCTAACTATATCCTTCTAAACAGCAACGCGGCTTCATTTCCTGGCTCAGGTAAATATATATTTGGTAATTAGCCCTTACAACCATATTTTGACATTATTCGTTCTATGTATAACTTTCCCAACGCTAAAGGTAGAGTCCTTCAGACCGGTCCTTGATTGGTAGAGACGATATAATGGCAACATATTATGAAGTTTTAAACGAGGTGTACACTGACATTCCGCTGAAATGAATGAAGTCAGTAAAGTCAGTCTGTTCCTGAAACCGATCCCAAAATGTCGGGTTCAAAAAATTTTGAACCCGCATCACACCCGAACTCGAACACAGACATATCATAGTGGAACCCCGTGTCAAGCATTATTGCATTCATTCAACTCAATCAAACTGCAGTTTTCTTATTTAGTGGCTTTGAAGGGGTGATAAAGTACCTGCTCGTACATATCACTACAGTACATTGCAAAAAGATCCATTACCTATTTACTACATAATTAATGTACACTAAGTGGCATAGCAAAAATTTCTTCAGTTTTGTTTTTAGGATTCAAACATTTATTATCATGATATAGTTTTAACACATGGACAAGTACAGTAGTTGTTAAGGCGGCGTCAGCCCCCTTAAAAAGTATTGTTATCAGTGGGTTCGTGGGTCTGTATGCTCCTCGGTCTTCTTCCAAAACTACCCGATCTGGTGTAAAATGTTGTTAACAATATTTATGGCGGAAATTCGTATGAATTTGTTATAGGTTGAAATCGGCTGGCGTGTTTGTGCGTAAAAAATAAAATCTGCACGTCCAGCTCTTTTCCTCCGAAACTACAATAATACCGATTTCCTTGGAAATTTTTGTGAACTTGGACACTTCCTCGAATTAGTTGAAATCGGTTCGCGTGTTCACGCGTACAAAATAAAAACGTATAAAATCTTTGTTTTCTCCCAATCTGTTCTACCGATTTCAGTGAAATGTTTTTACATATACCAGTCAGTGCTACTAACACATTGGTTTTTAAATTTTCAATGTTTAAAAATTTGTAACGAAAATTTTGAAATCAGCTCAACATAATACTTATAATCAAGGGGATAGGGAGAGATGGCCGTATAGCAGACGCCGCCCTACGCAACAGCCTTAACTAATCGAGAAGCGATGATTTTTTATTCTGTATTATGTATGTATGTAATTATGTTTATTGTGTTTTTGATAGGCTCGTACACAAGTATACAGTAGCTAATTATACAATTTGCAGATTAGTAAGCTTACATTTTTTTCCCTAATTCTAATTATTCACACTTTATAGATGATAATGATTATTTATGATTATATTATAGTTTATAGTATTTTGTTACTAAGTCTCATCATTTTAATACATATCCGATCAGTTTGAGAAAAGTTTGCACATTTCATGAAAAAATTCATATACAGCATTTTTATACAGCATTCAAGTTTCTGTATTATGAGGATAGTGGAAGCTAAAAGAATATGTAATACGACACGACGAGAAGTCGAGGGTGAAAGCTAAATACTTTACTTTTTATTGGGTGTTAGGGAGTAAGTTCTCTCTTCACGGTTTGGATTTTGGATTGATTCCGGAGCAATCGAAACATTGAAATTTATTAACTTGGAATTATAAATTTATCCAACCTATTTGGATAGGTAATAAAATCCTTCAGTAATTAATTGTATTGAGGTGCAGGAAAATGTGCACCCGGCCTTTTCCGATGTGATAACGGAAGGTGCATCAGCAGATCATGGAAGTGTGACAGAGAGAACGATTGCGGGGATTATTCTGACGAACGCAACTGTGGTAATTCCATAATATCTAGTATATCGTTTTATTCTAACTATAAGCATAATGATTATAAAAATTTAGTAAATATACTTAGGCGAAGTTCCCGTGCAAACGAGAACTACGTCTAGAATAAGCATAGGCGTTAACTTATAGCAGTGTTGCTTCTGTATCTTCCGCTGCAAATAAACTCGTATCAAAAACCAATCACAGGCACTTCATTAGGTCCAGAAATGTGGGAGCAATAATAAATAAAAAATCTGTCAAAAAATCTTTGACGCACTAAAGCTCCATATGACTCACAATCCGTTCTGTCCCCCAGACGGACTGAAAAGTTACATGTTACACTGTTTGATCCACATTTTTGATGAATGTAGCCAGCTGATTGTTTATCCAGATTCAGTATCGTATTTTAAACAACAATATTCGAAAACACATATTTGGGACCTCAATGTATTGTGTACTTATGATTTTTTTGAAACAATTCAGCTACAAAAGGAATTAATATTTCGGAACATTTAAATACATTTTGGTATTTTGTATTCAAAATATTTGAAGTAGAGAAGTATCTAGTACTTAGTGTTTTATTATAACTTTGATAGTGCGCGTAACTTCTGTCGTGACAAAAATGGAATGACATTCATACAAAGTGGTTTAAGCAAAAGTATTTTGTATGCTAAATAATGTAATTTCTATTTAAAACTTTATACTTGTATTTTGGTAATTTGGATGGTTCAAAATGTATTGTGTCTTTACTTGTATTTTTACATAGTATTCCAAGGTGCTTTAAGTTGTAATTTATTAACTTTATTGGGGAAATGATTTTACTTAGTAGTTTGTATTTCCAGTTTTTGCAGAAGCACTTTATTTGTATTTTGTATTTTCTCAATACACATTAACTTAATATTACTAAATATACTGATATGCACAGTAGTTTTTGCGTCTGTATTGAGGATAGTAGACTTTACCAAGATTCAAATAATGATCCTGATAGAACATGTGCGTTTTGCATTTGCATGCAATTCTTTGCAATTATACACTAAGACGATATAAGCCCACATGGTTTTACATGTGTTTATTTGTTTTTAACACTGTAATACAGAACTTTGCACACCATATCAGTTCCAATGTGATAACGGAAATTGCATAATGCCTGGTTCCAGATGTGATGGAGGTAATAATTGTGGGGATTGGTCGGATGAAATTCACTGCGGTAAGTCTCGTATTGTATTGTAAGTATAACCAAAGCTATAGAGTATTTTAAAATACAGCATTTGAAAATGTGTGTTTTGAGACCTCAAAGTATTTTTAATTTGAAATACTGTTTTTGTACTGAAAATGTTGTATTTGGATGTTGGTATTTTGGATGGTTCAAAATATATTCCATTTCCTTCGTATTTGGACCTAAACCCCAAGGTGTTTTACATTGTAATTTCTATTTTAGCTTTTTTCCGAAAGTATGGTACTTGGTATTTTGGGTTTTGACTTATTTGCAGTTAATATAATTATTGTTATAATATTATTATTATATTTATTATAATTATAATTATAATATAATTATTTGACATTCCGTTGTTTGATTTTTTGACACAGACGGACTAGAAGATACCACCATTACAATCTCTACCACCGAAACTACTCCTGGAATTGAAGAAGTCACCGAAGAATTCGAAATAAATGAAACAATGTCGAGCCTGAATGACACCCTTGGTAAATATAATTTTGAACCAATTCCAATGACAATCATTTTGAAAAAATAAAATCCACGGTAACTTTACATTCATTGCTACCAGAAAATACTTACTTATTTACTGTGTAATTACTGTACACTGAATGACACAGCAAAAATAATTATCTTGGGTTTTGTTTTTATGATTCAAATAATTATTATATTGGTATAGTTTTAATTTAATATATACACTGATATGCACAGCAGTTTTTAAGGCGGCTTTAGCCACCTTCATAAATAGTGTTATTTGTGGGTTCGTGGGTCTGTATGCCCCGCGGTTTTCTTCCGAAACTACTCGACCGATTTCGTGCAAAACGTTTGTTAACCTTATTTAGGCCGGAAATTCTGTTGAATTCGTTAGTGGTTTAAATCGGTTCGTGTGTTTGGTCGTAAAAAATAAAATCTGCACGTCCCGCTCATTTCCTCCGAAACTACTGTACTGATTTCCTTGGAAATCTTTGTGAACATTCTTTAGGACACTTCGTCGAATTTGTTCGTTATAAGTTGAAATCGGTACGCGGGTTCATACGTAAAAAATAAAAACGTATAAAATCTTTGTTTTCTCCCAATCTGTTCTAAGCGATTTCAATGAAATACTTTTACACATAGCAGTCAGTACTACTAACGCACATTTGTTTTTAAATTTTCAAAATTTAAAAATGTTTAAAAAGTTGTAACGAAAATTTTTGAAATAAGCTCAACATAATACAATAAAGAGAGTAAAGAGAGATGACCGTAGCTGACGCAGCCCTACGCGACAGCCTTAACTAATCGTGGAGCGATGATTTTTGTTTCTGTATTATGAGGATAGTGGAAGCTAAAAGCATGTATAATACGACATGTCGAGAAGTCGAGGGTGAAAGCAAAGTATACTTTCTTTTTTATTGTGCATTAGAGAGTAAGTTCTCTCTTCACGGCTTGGATTTTGGATTGATTAAGGAGCAATCAAAACATAAAAGTTTAATAACTTGGAATTTTTCTCCATCCTATTTGACAATAAAATCCATTAATAATTAATTCTATTGAAATGCAGGAAACTGCGCATCCGACCTGTTCCGATGTGATAATGGAAAGTGCATCTACAGTTCATGGAAGTGTGACAGAGATAACGATTGTGGGGATCATTCTGACGAACGCAACTGTGGTAATTCCTTAATATCTGGTATATAATTGTATTCTAATTGGAACTACTCGAAGGAGTATTAGGACTTTTCAAGTATTACGTGCTGCGTTTTGGGATGGATGGTGGTAAGAAGGGATGTTGCGACGTGTTACACGCGATGGGTGTTCCATAAGTTCACACTGGTCCGTAACGTAATAAGCCAATGAGATAGTTTTAAAATACAGTTTTTTTAAAGGATCTGTTGTATTTACTTCAGTCTGTAGAAGAAGTGAGGCTTTACTATGGAATGTTGTGAGGACTGCTGTAAAGTCGTATAACAATAATTATTATAAAGCCAAGCTAAAGCCACATATCTTCCTATAATGCCAGCCAATAAGTAGTAAATAAGAATGTATTTAAGAAATATAAAATAATAATGTGAGTTGCTGATGAGGGAGCCAAAGCGATGTCAATGCCAATAATACAGGAACGCCAACCAGAGTTTCCAACTAATAACAAGTAGAGTTTATTAATTAGGATCAGGACGCTACTTTGGTATGGTAGAGAGTTCTTTCCTTCTCGCAGCTCCAGATTGCACTGAGGCTCTCCTCAGAATACATGTAAGAGGAAACTGGAGAATGTATCTCCTTTACATATTCAAATGATCTGCCTTAGATTCATTAAGGCAGATTAGCTATTTACATAGCAATGATACCTTCTCGTTACAAGTCTTTGCACTGAAAAATGTTATGCAGTATTTTGAAATACAGATATAGGATTTTAAAATACAAATTTTCAACCTCTCTTGAGACCTCATAGTGTATTTTGTACTTACAAGACAGACTTTCAACATGATACACCAGGATTGAAACGAAACGTATCAAATCCACGATGTCATCTGATGGTTAAACTCAATAGTATCCATGACATGATAGGGAACTTGCCTTGGTGGTCATACTTTCAAAATTGATTGTAAACTATAACTAAAGTTCCAATATGCTAAAAAGGCTTTTTTTTTGTTATTGGCCCACATGATTTCGCAGCAAATTTTGCCCAATTGTATTTTAGTACAAATTTCAATAACTTAAATTGAAAATACTTTTGCTTAGATCATTTTCTATACACGTTCTATTTATTTAGGTGAAACGTATTTTGAATAAAATATGTTTTATGTTATTCAAGGTTACTTACATACATGGGTGGTTTTTATACCATATGGCACTATGACTCTAGGTGGTCCGTTGCAATTGCAATCTGAGGGACTTTATTTTATCTTGACCCTAAAGGTTTTACCCTGGTCAGGCCAGGGTGGGCCACCCCCGTAAATCCACCCCTGCTTACATACATACCCATACTTACGTATTTCCTGATATGCACAGAAGTTTTTAAAGCGGCGTCAGCCCCCTTAAAAAAGGTGTTATCCGTGGGTTTGCGGGTGTATGCCCCGCGGTTTTCTTCAGAAACTACTCGATCGATTTCGTCCAAAATGTTTGTTAACATTATTTAGGAGGATAGTGGAAGCTAAAATCATACGTAATAGGACACGACGAGACGTCGAGAGTGAAAGCAAAGTACTTTACTTTTTATTGGGTGATAGGGAGTAAGTTCTCTCTTCACGGTTTGGATTGATTCAGGAGCAATCAAAACATGAAAATGTATTATCTTGGAATTATAAATTTCTTCTTCCTATTTGACAATAAAAACTTATAATAATTAACTCTATTGAAATGCAGGAATCTGCTCATTCGGTGAATTCCAATGTGATAGCAGGAGGTGCATCCCGAATGCGTTAAGATGTGATGGAAATATCGATTGTGGGGATTATTCTGACGAACGCAACTGTGGCAATTCTTTAATACTAGTAGAAAGCCCTGCTCAGCAGGGAGAATTGCTCAAGTGAAATGCCACATTCAAACTACAAAACGAACGTTTTTGAATATTGTGTGCTGCTTGATGAATTTTATTTACACATAAGAAAATAAAGCCTGCAAAATATCATGGTTGAGCGCACTTGGGAACTTCCCACCAAGGCCCTGCCCATGCCCCATGTTTGATCCGTAGATCGCGGCTGGGAGTTAGTCCCGCATTCATTTATAAATGTGTTAAGTTATCGATTAAAAACTTCCTTAAATACAACGTTTGTTGTAAATGTTTCATTTCTGCCAACAATTATCTTTCCTTGATGCTCAGTATCAACTATTTTTATTTTAACTTTTTTTCCTGATGTTGCTCTTGAAAATGTAACATATAATTGACCGTGTGTAAAAACGGGAGACGGCAAATATATTCCCAAGCGATCAAAAGTTTGTTCCTGACTTTTATTAATAGTCATTACAAAACTGACTCTTACAGGAAACTGTCGTCTTTTGAGTGTAAATGGAATGTCCGGGTCGGACGGAATCAAATCTATTCAAGGTATGAATCCTATATCGCCTTGAGCACTTCCTGTCAGAATTTGTGCATGAATCACATTATTGGCCAAGTTCTTAACTATTAGTCTTGTACCGTTACATAACCCTTTCCTCGTATTTAAATTTCTTAAAAGCATGTTAATTGCTCCAACTTTTAAAGTAAGTTTATGTGGAGGCATTCCTGTCGGTGTAAGGGAATGCAGAAACTCACCATTTAATCTACCTAATACATCTTCATTAAGCCTTATGGTATCATCATTCTTAGAACATAGAATTGCTCTTTTGGTGAATTCAGCTGCATCCAAGGCACTAAAACTTGCACCGAATATCTCTTCTACCAATGATCCTACTCAAATAAAATCGTGAGGTATTTCAACTTTATCATCGGGTAGACCGAAAGAATTTAAAAACTCGCCATTGCCCAGCTTCAAAAGCCAGTTTGAAAAGACAATCTGATCGGGTTCAGTCCTCATATTTTGTGTGAGCTTTATTTGTTTGAATAGTGGCTACATGCGGTTATTTATTAAACATGATTCTATTATAGAAACTCTATTTCCATGTTTAACGACATTTAAACATTGCCTCCAGTCATCCCAACCACTCTCCACCCTTGGTAAAACCAATGGGTCCCAACCACTCTCCACCCTTGGTAAACCCAATGGGTCTCCAAAATCTCCACCCTTGGTAAACCCAATGGGTCTCCAAAATCTCCACCCTTGGTAAACCCAATGGGTCTCCAAAATCTCCACCCTTGGTAAAACCAATGGGTCCCAACCACTCTCTACCCTTGGTAAAACCAATGGGTCCCAACCACTCTACCCTTGGTAAAACCAATGGGTCCCAACCACTCTCCACCCTTGTTAAAACCAATGGGTCCCAACCACTCTCCACCCTTGTTAAAACCAATGGGTCCCAACCACTCTCCACCCTTGTTAAAACCAATGGGTCCCAACCACTCTCCACCCTTGTTAAAACCAATGGGTCCCAACCACTCTCCACCCTTGTTAAAACCATTGGGTCCCAACCACTCTCCACCCTTGGTAAAACCAATGGGTCCCAACCTCTCTCCACCCTTGGTAAAACCAATGGGTCCCAACCACTCTCCACCCTTGGTAAAACCAATGGGTCCCAACCTCTCTCCACCCTTGGTAAAACCAATGGGTCCCAACCACTCTCCACCCTTGGTAAAACCAATGGGTCTCCAAAATCTCCACCTGTGGTAAAGTCAACAGGACAACACAACTCTCCTTCAAATGAACCACTGGATATGTGATTAAATGCCGTCGCTTGTACTCTGCAACATTAAAGACAAAAATAATTAGGAATAGCCGTTACCAGCAATATTCATTCCAAAACTCCGAATACGTACGGTATCCGTCACAAAATATCAAACTCCGTCAATAGTACACCTGTTTAATAATTATGATTACTACCTTAAAGTTTCAAAGTTACAGCACAATTCGATAGTGTGGGGCGAGCGGAATCTTAGGTAAATGTAATGTGACGGGTCAAACATAGGGCTTGGGCAGGGCCTTGAGGGGAAGTTCCCAAGTGCGCTCAATCATGATATTTTGTTTGAATTATTCAAATAAATCTCATTATAGTATTGTATATTCTAGCGTCTATATATGTAGGATTATCCCAAACCTATAAGTAATTATCCCTGCTGAGCAAAGCTTTCTAATACGGAGTTGAGAGTAGCTAATGTGGTGAGCATAATAATATTGGTAATAATTTTTTATTGTAAGTATTTTATTTACATATATTTATAGTCGCATGCAAATGTCAAAATAGTAACAACAAAAATTACCTACCTGAAAAGGTTGAAGCCGTGGGACTGATGAATTCTTCTGTGAAAGTTTGATTTGAATGGTGTGATTCGGTGAGCTCGTTAGTCGTTATGAGAATGGCTTGCGTCGTAGAGATAGGCAGGAGTGGAGTTCCGATCCAAGCTAACAATTATACGATGCACGATGAGGAGAGAATTGCTTATGGGATATAAGTACTCTTGCCATCTATTGGTGTTTGTGGAAAGTAAATGAAGCAGAAGAGCGCGTACGATGAGGGGAGGATTGCTTATGGTATGGTATATATGTACTCTTGGCATCTATTGGTGCTTGAAGCAGAAGAGCGCGCAATTTGAAAAGCCACAGACTCCATCAAGTGGCCGTTATAATGTAGAGATCTGGTATATAATTGCATTCTAATTGTAAGGGAGCGTTCACAAATGACGTCATCAAATTAGTGGGTGGGTGCTAACGGGAGATGCTGATGTTGATGACGCAGTGGTAGGGTGGATTTGACCAAATGATGATGTCATCAACCGACGAATGTTACCAACGATTTTTTTGCTTAACCGTTAACAGTTTTGGTAGTTTGATTCAACCTGCTTCGACTTGATTACTTGCCGGAAATGCCGGGCATTTTCAAATTAAGATATTTTCAGGGAATTTTCAATTGTGCAACCCTGGTGATGATGACGTCATTACATGGGGTGGGTGCGTCGTTTTATCACATGATGATGTCTCATGACAAGTGTGTGACTGGGTGCCTAAAAACCAGTATTTTGGATGACGTCATTTGTGAACGCTCCCTAACTACTCTAACGAGTATTAGTGTTGTTCAAGTATTACGTAATGCATTGCGTGGTGATTGGTGGTAAGTAGGGATGTCACGACACGTTACACGGTATATGTAGGTGGTTCCTAAGGTCACAATGTTCTATAATGCAGTATGCCATTGAGGTAGTTTGAAAATAGAGATTCCCAAGATCTTTCTCTCCCTGTGAAAACAAATTACTTCCTTCATTGCATATCAAATTTTGGTCCGTATTAAATTTGGTTTATCCCGGTAATTCAGGACCTCTCGTTAGTCGATACAATGGTCAAGGAAAGAGATTCGGTTCTGTCAATTGCTCAATTCTTACTCAAGTTTTATGTTTTTAGTCATCAGTGTTTTTCGCAGAATCCTTTTATTTTGACAGTGTAAACACTTGATTGAACTGGATTTTTGTACGTGTAACATCTACGCTAAATTAAGTGTTTCTGTGGTGAAATCATTTATTTAAACATGTGTAAGATTTTATTGGGAGTTTTTTTTAGGTTAATTAGTGTTAACTATTTTCAATTGTATAGGCAGAAATGCTGCCTGGTTCAGGTAATTAATTAAAATGCATAAACATTTTATTTTAGCTTGGCCTATTTCGTATTTTGCTTTGCACTAGTTACTTGATGGAAAATTTATATGAAAGAATGGGATTATAGAACTGGTGTAATTTCAAACAAAATGTTTCTCGATGGAATTAAATTTTGGCTTCTTAATGTCTTTATACCAGACGAAGCTCCTTATAACAAGAACTATACGTTTAGGATAAGCACAAGCGTTAACTTATAGCAGTGGCTCCTGGATCTTCCGCTAAAAATAAACTCGTGTCAAAACCCAACCACATCCAATCATTGTGTCTGCCAGACGGACTAAAAAATTACGTGCATGTTTGATCAAATTTTTGATGAATGTAGTATGCTGATCCTTTACCCAGATTCAGACAATTCGCAAGAGAAAATCATTGCGATACGATTTTCCCGCATATGGCGACACAGATCAAGTACATATTTTGCATAGCTGTGAATATAATTATTATTAATTATTATTTCAGAACACTGCACCACATATCAGTTCCATTGTGATAACGGAAATTGCACCAGGCTTGAATACAAATGTGATGGAGATGATGATTGTGGTGATTGGTCGGATGAAACTCGCTGCGGTAAGTCTACTTGACCTACTACAGATAGTTGTATTGTAAGTATAACCAGAGCTATGGAGTATTCTAAAAATTTGAAAGTACATATTTTGGGACCTCAAAGTATTGTGTACTTGGAAGTTTTTTGAAACCATTCAGCTATGAAAGTCATTTGTATTTTGGATCATTTAAGTACATAGGTATTTTGTATTTAAAATATTTTAAGTATCTTGTACTTACAACTAGTATCTTATATGACTGAAAATACTAAAAGTATTTTGTAGTTACTTACATTGAACGACATACAAAACGTATTTGAAATCGAGTAATTTGCTCGTGAAACTGTTTATGTTGTTGTAATATGTTTTATTTTAAAAGTAATTTTAACTTTGATTGTGCGGGTGTCATCTGTCGTGACAAAAATGAATCGAAATTCGTACGAAGAAGTTTTAGCAATAAAATGAATTGCATTTTTATTTGTATTTTGACATAATAACCCAACGTGCATTGCGAATATTTTAAATTTTTCACGGAATGTTACTTTATTTGGAACTTTGGAGTTTGATTTTTTTACAAAATGTACTTTCCATCATATTTTCTATTTTGACTTTTTTCCGGAATGTATTTTGTTTTGTATATTGGCGACACATTTGTACATATAGCTCTGTGATTAATTAATATTGAATATTGCATTAGAAATAAGACTACAGGGTGTCCCATATCTGTACACATTCATATTTATAAACATGAATTCCCATAATTTGAATTCTGTTGAAGGATGTCGTCTGTATCTGCAATTGAGAAAGATTTTGTAATGATTACTAAAATATCCATGCATTAAATTTCACGCAGAC
Source organism: Allacma fusca (assembly GCA_947179485.1). Taxonomy (NCBI): domain Eukaryota; kingdom Metazoa; phylum Arthropoda; class Collembola; order Symphypleona; family Sminthuridae; genus Allacma; species Allacma fusca. Next base: position 56,658,030 of record OX359246.1, on the reverse strand, counting down.
GGAGTAGAAAACGCCACCACTACAATCACATACACTGAAAGTGAAACAAATATATCACTTGCTTCTATTGAGGAATCCGGAGATGAGCAAACTACTCCTGGAATTGAAGAAGTCACCGAAGCATTCTCAACAACTGAAACAATGCCGAGCCTGGAGGACACCCTTGGTAACTATAATTTTAAGCCAATTAATTAATCTTTAACTAATTCCAATGGTAATCACGTTGAAAAAATAAAATCTAAGATAATTTTACATTTAAAGGACTTGAGCCCGCTATTCAGAACCCACAAGGGAAATACCCCAGTGCTTTCTATAATGTTCTTCAATACTTCAATTTTTCAACATCCTTCAACCGCAAACAGTTAAGGAGTCTAAAGTCTGAAAATGCCATTTTGCATTATAACAACACAAATCTACAGGTAGAAGTAAAAAAACAATGTGGGGTTTATACTCCGATTTACCGTAAGGTCTTACAGAGTTTTCTTTACCTCCTTTATTCTCTTTATAATTTCACAACTTGGAGCCATTCAGGCCCATTAGCTACATATTGTGAAGTGGGACGTCCGTCCATTCCACACTTTACTTAACCGCAGGCCTGTATGCTAACTCGTCATCATATGACTAATTACCGAAGGTAGAGACAAAGGCCTCCGCTACGTATGCGGTCCGCTATATAACATACAGTTTCGTGCATATACCCGGTGTAACACACAGCATCCCCGCAGTCTCGCAAGCATGTATATCACAACACACATACGCAGACTTAGCTATGGAGAGAGAGTGAATGTAAGCTACAGGTAGAGAGAGAAGATATGCAGATAAGGGAGGAGATAAGGGACATGCCAAGGACACAATCTTATCCGAATGTCAGCATTCGCAGTATGTACATATACACCGATTCATCTTACGAATCATTATCGGTGTACGGCACACACTACAACTACTGCTACTCTTCCAAGAATGCGCAAAATATCTCCAAACCTCATTTGCATACCGATAGTGTAAAGGGAAAGATAGAAAGGACCTGAAATTATGTTGGGGTGAGCTAGAGTCGAAAGCCGGCTCTTCTGCAACCTTACAGATTCGCTACACCACCAGACCGCAGGCTCGGTCCCGGTAGAAGTAAAAGAGCTGGAGTCCGAAATACAGAATGTGAGGTCTGAAAACTTGGACATAACTGCACGACTCTCAGCCTTGGAGTCAACCCTCCAACATAATGTAACCACGTTAGTTAAAGAGCAAGAAGATTCAAATATAGCATCTTTATTTCATACAGCTCAAACATTAAATTTGCAGACAGCATTTAGAAAACTCGCAGTTAACAGTAAGTATCAACACAATTCCAAGAGTGTAATGTAAGCACGGAAGCTTAAAAAATGAAAATCTTTGTTTTTCAGATATGCTGACTTTCCCCAGAGCCAGGCTTTACTCTGGAAGAAATTTTACAGGTATGATAATTGTACACGTTGCTTTTATTTTTATCAAATAAATTGCAGTTGATATTTGACATACAATTGGAATAGCTTTTAAAAACTTTCTATTTTCTTATGAAGGGGAGTCTGAAACGTATGACTACGGAAAGGCGAAATACGGAGGAGGATGTCACGATCTGGTCGATCTGAAAGGGAAGGTGAAATCTGTAGAGACATTTGAAAAATGTGTTCGTGTATTTTCCTCCAATGGCTGTGCTGGATGGTCATCAGTAATTTACCCCGGAAGTGGAAATTCCTATGATACACTCAACTCAAAACTGACGGAAATTGGATCTGTCGGGCCATGCCTTCCCAACGAGTTTGTAGGAGCCATCGGAAGCGGGCATCCATCCGATAAACACAGAGTTCCTGATTTGCTCGAATTTTTTAGCATAGAAAAATATCAGAGACGCACCGGTACCTTCAAATTGGGACCTCATAATCGTGTAGAATTTGTCCGTGTGACAATCACTCGTAAGGTACTTCCAGTTTCTGTGTCGGAGGCAAATGTAGAAGCAAATGAGTTTTACCAATCCTTGGACAAAGAGGAAGATAACGTTGTGGGTTACTTGTATCCTGTCGGTCTTGGAGGTCCAGTTGACAAGAACTGGAATATTTTCCCTCAAAGTCCATCCGGCAGAGATGCTTGGCTTCGAGCCACATCTGAAATACGCCCACACCTAGAAAGGGCAGAATCTAAATGGGTTTCACTTACGACGAACGTCTTGTATGTGAACGATGAGAGTACTAGACCCTATGCTTTTGCCTATTACATCAATTATGAAAACAAGCGTTTTTCTTATGGATTTATTCCGAACTAAAAAGTGCTGTTGAAACATGTAATTTACTCAAAAAATCCGAATAATTCCTTTTGTCTTTGTGGTTAAATTAAAAACAGGGTGAAAATGAAGCCAATAAAATATTTAATATGGAGCAAAAGCGAAAATTGCACATTTAATTTACCATTGATTGCGCTAGCAAATTAATTGAGCAGTCCAAGTTATTACCTCGATTAAATATATTTTTGACTTCCAAGAAATCCCAATTTTGTACTACAAGAATTTAGTTGACCTTATGGTGTCTCGCACTAAGCTGTTAGCTTCTGGTTGTTTTTACTGAAAATAGCATTGCATTGTACACGAAATAAATAATTATTTATCTCTCTGGACTAATAATATAATTAATAATAATTATTTTATTATTTATTATAGGAGTTATATAGGAGTTCTAACATTATTATCTTTAAGGCAAGGATATGTGTAGAAATTGCAGAAAAAAAGAACACAACGCAACATGCAAATTGTATTGTTTACATAAATACTATTAAGTCTTCCAAGATCAATTTTGAGTGTGTTCCTACAGATAGAAGAGGGTAAAAGTACCCACTCGATCCCGGGAACAACAGGTATGGGAACGGGATCATGCGTAGACCATACCCGTTCCCAATGAAAACGGGAACAAATTGAAAATCTCTGTTCCTGTTCCCGGTGATCGGGTCCACCTGAGTGTGTTCCTGTTCCCGTACCCAAACTGGCTGGGAACAAAATATTTGTTCCCGTACCCGTTCCTGTACTCGTTCCCGTTCCCATGTACACGGGTTTTGCCCGTTCCCGTGACGACCACTGCTGGAGGTAACCTGTCATGATCTTTGTGTCAACAGGAAGATAGTTAATTTCCTTACCCTTTTCACTCGTATATGTATCTCCAACGTTTTTCGCCGGTCTTTCACTCATGTACATATAATACATTAATATATAAACACTTTTCAATATACTCAAGATTTTAGAAAATCTTGCAAAACTTGTTTATTCACACCCAGAGAATTCATTGTCTGGCAGTCAGATCTGCCACAACCACTGATTTAATAATTTTGAACTACTTGCAAACAGTAATTTTAAATGTCGTCAGCCATAACCCTAGTAACAATTTGTTACCGATATACGGTCATATAATAGTAGAAAAATCACTGTAGAAAGTTTTCGTAATTAGTCTGTAAATGTTTCGATGAATGACACACATCAAGTATTTTGCATATTTCTTAGTACAAGTAATGTTACATTATCTATTGAAAAAAACTCAAAAGTACAGGGTGTCCCATATCCGTATACATTCAAATTTGTACGCATGAATGCCTATTGGAATTTCTGCCAGAAGAATTGAAACGTTATGTCGTTTGTATCTGCACTTGAGAAAGCTTTTGTAATGATTACTAAAATATCGATGTATTAAATTAAACCCAGACGGAGGAGAAAATGTAACATATATTTTGCCTGCTTCCATTCATGAGTTCAGAGTTGTGGAAATTACTCCTGGAATTATTGAAGAAGACAGTGAAGCATTCGCGATAAATGAAACAGTTACGGGATGTAGTGTAACCGGAATAGTAGTATCTATTTGTTTTCTTTGTCACCCTATGTACAATTTCAAATCTAAACGGTTATATGTAATAAAGACTGAAACATAATAAGCGTATAAATAAATTGAAAATCTTTATCACTGGTGAAAATTGTGATATTTAAAATTATTTGTCGGACAGCCGTTTCATGGCTGACAATCCGTTCTGTCTGGCAGACGAATTGAAAAGTTGCAAGCACATGTTTAATGCAAATATTTTATTCATTTATCCTGCTGATCTTTTTACCTTATTAAGATAACCACCCGGATGGACCAACCTCCTCACACATTTATCTGAGATACACTTTCTTGTATGAGCCAGAATTAGAAAATGTGCAACACGTTATTGTGTTGTATGCACATTTGTTTAGAAGAAGAATCAGTTCAATTTCTTCTTACACTCAAATATGTAATATGTTTTCAAATGTTGAAATCCTGTTGCAATTTTAAAAGAACATAAATCCAGAGGATAGTAAGGCTTGATTCCATCCGAAATAGCGTGCTATCGTGCAAAGTTGACTCAACATGAGAATCTGTGTGTAAATTTATTGTCTAAAATGTCCGCATTAAACTATTGGCTTTATTAGTATGGAGAGAATCAGCTTCTAAATTTGACATTATTTTTTCAATATTCATTATTCAAAAGTGAATAATTGAATTAGATCACGCAACATAAAGAGCATGAGTAGCACACAAAAAATTGCTGAAACAATATATGAACTTTTTGAAAGGACACATTTGCAACAACAGAAAACCATCGAATGGGATAACGCCAAGTCAAGCTATGAAGGAACCAAATCAGTAATTGAGAAAAATCAAGAAGGGTTTAGTAATCCAACACTCCGACAAGAATTTTATGAACATCAACGGTTTTTTATTGGATGTTACATACATGAAAGCCTTTGATTCAGAGAATTATAACTAGTAAAAAAAAATTCGTTCAGCGAAAATTGATTTTTTTTAATTATATTTTTTATCCATTGTGCAAATGATTCATCACTTTGCTTGTTAGTATCTAGCTGATGATGACAGTCTGTTAGATGTCGAAAGCTTACATATATGTAATATAGCTTGTTTAATAAAGATAACCCCGTAAGCCAAAGATATATATGCAATCTATTTTCGAAAGCAAATTTTAATAAGGTGACTTGAACATGCATTTTCATTGTCAATTCTGCATTGTTTATTTTTAAAGCAAGATCCTTGTAAATAACTTATAGGTTTCAATTTATGCATGTATAAGTATCTATAAGAATCTAAAAATATGTAGGGTTGAAGGTATGCATAAAAAATCTACCAGCTTTGGCCTCAGTAAATATCATTACTTCATTATCATTCCAAAAATGTCTATACATCTACTTATTGAATGACTGCCCATCAAAACTGAAATCTTACAGTAGTTTTACGTTTAAAGGACTTCAGAATTACTACGAAACCCTATGGCCAGTATTTTACCAACCAGATTGGTCTGACGCACACCTTTACTGTGAAAGTCATATAGACTACGCTATCCTACGCACATCCTTTGTTTGCAAACCTGATTGTGAGGGTACCCTATTGGTACCAGAAATTATTTGAGTGAACTAAATCAGTACCATGGTTCTGCCACCACTCGTACTACACGATTCCGATTATCCAACTAGATAGCTAGTTTTTACCCGTTTACCCGAGTAATATTCATAATCCATAACCTGTCCGAGCACTACTTTTTATACTTACATTTTATTTAAAGTAATTTTTTATTTGTAAAAATTATATATTTTAAAAATGTGGTGTCGGTGACAACAAAGTTGCTCCCAATAATAATCGGGAAAGACGTGGATACCAAAATTGTTCTCGTATATAAATGATCCGGACGGGTCGGGATTTCTATTCCTATTTTAGAAGCTCTACTGCCAATTCGCCTATAAAATACAAGAAGCATACATGTACATAGATGGATACCATATTCCTTGGAAACATATTTTTTCTGTAATAACTCCTAAATTATAAATACGTATGACTATATTACAAATGTGTTTATTATCATTTATAATACTTACAAGTAAACCTCGCCCAATGCTCATTCGTGATCAGAAGGACATTTTGTGTGAACTAATACTAAGGTAGCTGGTCCAATGTCCCAGCGCGGACTAAGGTTTGGACCATCTCGCCCTAGGTTGCGCCGGAAACCAGGCCCAAGTTTCAAATTCTAACTAGACGCTAAAGGCCAGGAAACCAGTTGTGACCAATATTGGACAATCTAATGCGAAAATTCCAATGGTGACCAATAGTGGTTAGTTGGTGAGTCTTGGAACGATTTATGATAAATGCGTGCCAAAACGTGTCCTTTAAAATTGTAACATCTACAGCAATAGCATGTAGGGAAGCAGAGGAGGCCACAGAAGACAGCATCGAGTACTGCAACATCAACAGTACGAGTTGGCGCACAATAAGTTTGTGAAGCTCTTCTCTGCTGCAGTGGTTACCAAAGGATTTATTTGTAGCACTAATTGTTATAAGGAATTGCTGACCGTATGAGAATGAATGAAATTATTTTAAGCTGATTGATGATTTTGTGATGCAATATAGTGAGATTAGATGCAATGTGGTGTGGGAAAAGAGTTATTAATGTAAGGGGTAAATATCCTGCAGCCACCGTTGTCAATAATATGTAGTTTGAACTCTGGTAATTTTGATTTTGGTTTATTCAAACGACATGTTTCGAGTCAAATTTTCATCATCAGGCTGTATTAATCAAAAAATTAATCAAAGAAATTAAAAAATATTAAAAAATTAATTAATTTACAAAAAGTTAATTTTGTTTTTGTTAGGAATGGAGAATTAAATATTCATAGTCATAAGTGAATGGAGACTTATTTTAGTTATAGTTATATCTGTGTAGGTCTGATTATATAAAATTATATTCATACATAATGGCGGCTCAAAATCTTACTTTGAATAATTAGTAATGGTGAAAAATAAGTGAGTGAGTAATTGTCCACAGCAGTGAGTTCTTCAGATAGAATGTGTACTGGAAAACAAGGAGAAAATCACAGGTAATGAGTAAGTCCAAACGATTATAATAATGTGACAGGTGACGCTATTCTGATTGGTAGTATGTAGCTAAACATAAATCATTGCCTTACGCATAAAACATTGGTTCGTAATAGAGACATGATAAAAACACATTGGTTCGTATTAGAGATACATAATAAAAATAAAATAAAAACAAATTCAATCCTTATAGTAGAATATTGCAATTTCCAATAGAAATAGTAAATATAAATATAAAAATGCTTACATGACAAAATCCTTTTAGGGTTTCGCAATATTTTTATGGAAAATACACAATTATGAAAAATTAAAGTAATTCAGAACTGCACTCTTTCACAGGTTTGAGTTGGAGGCTGTGACTGTGTGGCTTACAACTTGATAGCTGAGTGTGAGTACATATTATACACTTTAAAATTATACATTTCGCGGGCATATTTAGTACTAAAGCAAGTATTACTTGAGCAATTCTATAATATTGTTGCTTCTCTTAAAAGCAGTTTTTACTATGATTTGCTTTGCTACTGCTGTGTAGTCCGGATGTGTAATAGCATTTAGGTTATTGACAAATAAATTCTGTACAAAGTTTTTCATATTACTGATATTACTATTGTATGTTAAAGCCAGGTAAATTGTGTTGACATCATTATTGATGGTAATGGGTCTGGTGTCTCTAATTAAACTTGGATTAAATTTGGAGATATAATTAATTATTAAAGGCTTCCTGGGTAACAGTAATGAGTCCCTTTCTAATGTTAGTAGTCTATTAACAGTATCCATTAATAATTCTAATGGATATTCACGTTTAAGGAATTCCAGCATTAGATTATGTAACTTCACCAATCTATCAGTCAAACTTGAACACAGTTTAATAATGCGTAGTCCTTGAGAGTAAGGTAGGCTTTGCAGGGTTTTCTTAGAATGGTTGCTATTGAAGTGAAGGTAAAGTTGTTTCACCATTGGCTTTTTAAAAAGTGAAGTTTCTAAAATATTTCCTTGCTTCAATATGACCATAACATCCAGAAATTCAACTGAATCAGTACTAAATTTATGTGTAAACTTGAGAAATTTATGTTGAAAGTTATCATGTAGCCATAAATCAAAGTTGGTCATTTCTGTTACGTCAACAATAAAAAATATATCATCAATATATCTACCGTGGAATACAATTAGTTTGTGTGAAAGAATACTAATTAGTTCTTTGAATACAGTTATGTTAGCAATAGCTACACTTGCTGTATTTCCCATTGCTATTCCTGAGATTTGTTCCAGAATAATGTCTTGAAACATTACATAGTTTTTGTAGAGTGTCCATTTAAGCATTAATTTAAGCATAAATTCAGTCAAATTATACGGATTTATATTGTATTCATTAAAAATGGCGACGATATTATTAATGCATACTTTTGGGGGTAATGAAGGATATAAGGAATCCACGTCCGAAGTAGTTAGCATGTACTTTCTATTTGGATTTAATTGGATTGTAGTCAGTAATAATAAAAAATGATTGGTATCTAAAATAATATGGGGTACATTAAGCATTATTGGTTGTAGGATTATATCTAGTAATTTGCTAACATGTCTATTAAACGTGTTACAGTTGGCACTAATTGGTCTTCCCGGTGGAAACTTATTCTCATTTGTTTGTAATTTATGAACCTTTGGTAGCACATAAAATTTAGCTGGGGAGAATTTATCAGGTATTAGGGATGTAAGCTTACAAATATTTTTAAATAGAGATTCATAATTAATTATTTCATTTCGTATTAAAAATATGCTGTCTGAGAATTCGTCTTTGCTAACAACCCTATAGTTATTTGTGTTGTATAATTGCTTAAATACTTCATTATTATAGTCAACAGTGTTACAAATTACCAAACCTGCATTTTTATCCGCAGAAATTAATAATAATTGGTTCGTGTGAAGAAATTCTTTGCACCAGTTAATTATTAAAGGGTTTGGGAATGAATTTGTACAGTAATTATTATTTGTCACAAAATCATCTGTTGCGTTACTAATGGCGTTTACATTGAAAAAGGTTTCTTCTAATTCACAGTGTGTTTTACCGTTATTTTCCACTTTAGCTTTGTGTAAGAGTTGTTTAAGTTTCGTGAAGTTATTACTAACGTTGTCATTAAAAAATAACTTCCAGCTAATTTTCCTAATTCCTTCCTTGAGTTCATTTCTTAAAATATTCTTATTAAATATAGTATGTGGGCAAAATTTAGGGCCAAGTTTACATATTAAATCTAAAAGAGCTGGAATTTTATTTGTTGTCAGGTTATGCAAAATCGAGTCACTGTTTTTTGTAAGTGCTATTATCTTCTTAATTTGTTTGTTGAATGATTTTAGTTCTGGTGGCGTGATTTTGTTGATGCTTATAAATCTTCGGTTGTACTTATTATTCTTAGAGTTTGAGCCATCTTCATCTCATTTATTGGTGGTGGAAAGTTCTAGATCAGCTAATCTAATATTGCTGATGGGAATTCGTGATTGATTCTTGTCATGAGAATGTGGAAACTGATCTTCCAACTGTTGTTGTTGGTGGTGAAAATTTCGAGAATTGTTTCGAGGAGGTCTTCGAGGATTTCGGAATCCGTTGTTATGATGACTATTAGCATGCTGGTTGTAGCGCTGGTAATTCCCTGAACGGTTAAAATTACGAGATGAGGGTCCATTTGAATATTTCTTGAGAGCATTGTAGGGGTTTCCTCTATTTGGTTGGATAATGAATGATGAAGAATTGGAGGAGCTATGCTGTTGAGTAGGCTGTTTATTTGTACGTTCTCCAGATTTTTGAGCTTTTAAATCTTGTTGGGCATACATCTTGTCTAGATTCTGAAGAATAGTGCATGCATCAGGGAATGCAGAAATTTTTTGAAAATCTTCTTTATATCTTGTAAACACTTGTGGAATTTCAGTGACTTCTTTTAAATATCTCGGAAAGTTGACTTTCGTTTTGCACGAGTAACTATCCCAGTCGATTTTCTTCTGGTTTGTATGTTTGAGGACAGTGGTTTTTGCTAGCAAGAAAAATTCAGCTGTGTAAAATTTAACAGCCGTTGTTTTCGCTTCTCGTTCTGTATCTTCGTCGAAGAATTGCGAATCCTCTGTATTGGAAAGATGATCGTAAATGATTTCCATACCATTTAAAAATCTCAACTCTGAAGAGAAATGTTGTCCATCTGATAAGACTTTCTGTGATTTTAAAGCAAATTCTTTTTTCAGTTGAGCCATGTATACATATGTAATTCTGGGCATGTGAGAGTATTGTGGAACAATAATATTTGGTTTGAAGTCAGTTACCGCTTTGTTAGCTGTAGTTGCAGAGTTTAAATTTTCTCCGCAGTACCTGGTTTGGACTGCTGCAGAGAATTGCGTCAATATATTTGTAGAGACTTCTGCTCTGTCAAGTTTGAAATGTCAGTTATTATGAATTTGACGTGAGTTAACTACTTTGTGAGAAATAAAGAAAAGGAATATTCATTGTAATTTCTCTCTTATCAACCTTGCATTTTCACTCACGTTATAAATAGGGATTTGTGAAACAAAGTTAACTTGCACTGCAGGAGCAGTGCTGGTCCTCCGAATTCTTATCCAACGAGAGTAGCTGGAGTTGTATTTCAAAAATGTATATTAACAGCCAACTGTGGCTGTAACAAACATATTTTACCTTACATCACCGACTTTCGAAAAATTTCAATTGGAAAATGTAAGTTGGACAGGGGGCCGTGTAAAGATGAGTTAGAATTAGAACCCTCGGAGCGATTTATTCCCCGCTCTAATTGTAAGGCGAGAAGACCAAAACGTTTCCCGGCGCTGGCACATTGCTCCAGCTACCTAAACTCACACATAATTTCATTCTGATCTCGAGTGACCATAGAGTAAGGGTTACTTGTTAGTAGCTTTGATAACTGACCTTGTTACTGATAACGCGAGCACGTGTTATCTTATACATTATGTATGTAAACACAGCCGTAATTAATAATCGTTGAAGGTTCCTTTGGAAATTCTTATTAAATCAAATACTTCTGGACACTTTACCTAAACCCTTGATAAGATTGATTGCATATAATTACACAGTTCGTCAGTATTCCTCGAAGTATCAATTTTGTTACGTTTTTTGGATGGATTTCTTTGTAACTGAATGCAATTCCGAGGAATGCTACTACGTGTGAGTTCCTGTGAACGTGTTACGTCAGTTCAATTCTGAATAGCTCCTAAGTGATGCCGAAACCAATGAATGAGATCATAGATCCACAGAACGTATAATTATAAAATGAAAGTGATTTATCTTCGAAGATTCAGTTTCAATCTTAAGCTTAATAGGAAATATCCTTCTAACCAAACTCATAACCGTACAGAATCATAAGAGTTGACGGAATATTTTTTTGCGTAATCCCTTTTTTTACACTATTGTATACACAGAACTGTACGGGTTTCTCGTACATAAGAAATCTACGTTAAATTAAGTTTGTGCTAAAATCATTTAATTAAACATGTGTAATATTTCATTGGTGGTTACACTTTTGAGCTTAATTAGTTTTAACTATTTACAATTAGGAAGCAGTGCTGCCTGGTTCTCTGGTTCAGGTAAGTAATCAAAATGCCTAAAAATTTAATTTTAACTTGCTGGTTTCTTATTTTCCTTTTAGCTGTACTATTTAATTGATTGAAAATTAATAGAAATGAATGAGTTAGAACTAGCATAATATCAAATAAACTGCATCTCGATGGAATTAAATTTTGGGTTCTTAATGCCTTAAGCCGCAAGTGCCTACTTGTAGCCAAGGATATAGGCCGTAACAATTGCACAAATAGGCGAGAAGGAAGGCCCCTGCTAAACTATATTATAGGTAGGATGCAGGATAGGCAAAATCAGTTTAGCATCTTTGACGAGAACTATACGGTTAGGATAAGCACAAGCGTTAACTAATAACAGTAGCTTCTATATCTTCCGCTAAAAATAAACTCGTATCGGAGGCACTTCATTAGGTCCAGAAAAGTGGGGGAGGGATTTATAAAGTAATTTAAGAAATTCCGTTTGTTCCAACGATTTAAAAAACACATCAAAACTTTTGCAAAGAGAAGCAGGAGACAATTTCAAATTTAAAACGTTCGACAATTGTGGGGCGCGGTGTGCCTGTAACAGTACTGTTTATTTTCTTCATTACCCCATTCACCATCAACTTTAAAAGATTATAACATAAGTAACAGTGGCTGAAGCATATACTCATAAATAAATCCAAAATCATTGTTAAGGGTGAAAATATTTCAAAAAATCTTTGTCGGACTGCCGCTCCATGACTCACAATCCGTTCTGTCCGCCAGACGGACTGAAACGTTACATGCATGTTTGATCCATATTTTTGATGAATGCAGCCTGCTGATCTTTTATCAAGATTCAGTATCGTATTTTAAATAACAGAATTCAAAAATACATATTTTGGAGCCCCAATGTATTGTGTACTTATGATTTTTTTAAACAATTCAACTACAAAAGCAATTATTATTTTGGAGCATTTTAATACATAGATATTTTGTATTCAAAATATTTGAAGTAGAGAAGTATCTACAGATAGTACTTAGTAATTTATTATAACTTTGATAGTGAGCGTAACTTCTGTCGTGACAAAAATGGAATGAAATTCACACAAAGTGGTTTAAGCAAAAGTATTTTGTATGCAAAATAATGTAATTTGTATTTAAAACTTTTGTATTTTGGTAGTTTGGATGGTTCAAAATGTATTGCGTTTTTACTTGTATTTTTACATAATATTCCAAGGCGCTTTATGTTGTAATTTATTAACTTTTTTGCGGAAATGATTTTACTTGGTAGTTTGTTTTTCGAGTTTTTGAAGAAGCACTTTATTTGGTATTTTGTAGTTTGATTGTTTTTGCAAATTGCATTTTCCATCGTATTTCATACTTCGATATTTCCCTGGAATGTGTTTTGTTTTGTATTTTGTCAATACACATCAAGTATTTTGAATATTTCTGTGTACAATTAATGTTAAATTCCTTATTGGAAATAAAACTCAAGTGAACAGGATGTCAAATCCGTGTACATTCAAATTTATAGGCATGAATGGTCATAATTTTAATTCTGTCGAATTTACTAGCGATGTCGTAGGTATCCACGATTGAGAAAGATTTAATAATGATTACTAAAATATCAATGCATTAAATTAAACACAGACGGACAAGAAGATGCCGAAGCATTCGAAAGAAATGAAACAATGTCGAGCCTGAATGACACCCTTGGTAAATATAATTTTGCACCAATTCCAATAATAATCATTTTGAAAAAATAAAATCCATGGTAACTTTACATTCATGGGTAAACTATGAAGTAAAGCATCCGGGAACAGATTGTACATATGTGATCGGGTGTCTGTTAATGCTAAACCCGAACCAGACTGGATTCACTTCCTATTCTGGATTCTCCTATATAGAACCCGTTTCCAAACTCGTTCCCTGTCACAGCGTTTGGGTTTAAAACCTTCTGTTCCTGAAACCCATCCCAAAATGTCGGGTTCAAAAAATGTTGAACCCGCATCACACCCGAGCACAACCTCGTGACAAGTATTATTGCACTCAATCAACTCAATCAAACTGCAGTTTTCTTATTTAGTGCTTTTGAAGGGATGGTAAATCACATATCACTACAGTACACTGCAAAACGATCCATTACCTATTTACTGAATAATTACAGTACACTGAATGGCAAACATTTCTTAGGTTTTGTTTTTAAGGTTCAAACAATTATTATCAAGATATAATTTTAACATAGCATACGCACGACAGCATTTGACATGCAGTCGTTTTTAAGGTGGCGTAAGCCCCCTTAAAAAATATTGTTATCTGTGGGTTTGTGGGACTGTATGCATCGAGCTCTTCTCCCTAAACTACCTGATTTCGTGTAAAATGTTGTTAACAATATTTAAGGCGGAAGTTCGGATGAATTCGTTTTTGGTTGAAATGGGTTGGTGTGTTTGTGCGTAAAAAATTAAAACGTATAAAATCTTTGTTTTCTCCCAAACAGTTCTACCGATTTCAATGAAATGTTTTTACACATACCAGTCAGTACTACCAACACTATTTGTTTTTAAATTTTCAAAAATTTTAACTGCTTAAAAAGTTGTAACGCAAATTTTTGAAATGAGCTCAACATAATACAATAAAAGGGGTAAGGAGAGATGACCGTAGCTGAAGCGGCCCTACGCGACAGCCTTAACTAATCTTGGAGTATTGGTTTTTGTTTTTGTATTATGAGGATAATGGAAGCTAAAATCATATGTAATACGACAGGTCGAGACGACGAGGGTGAAAGCAAAGTACTTTACTTTTTATTTGGTGTTAGGGAGTAAGCTCTCTCTTCACGGTTTGGATTTTGGATTGATTCAGGAGCAATCAAACATAAAAATTTAATAACTTGGAATTATAAATTACTCCAGTCTGCCCATGCAATGAGTTCCAATGTGATAACGGATGGTGCGTTAGTGTCTTGCAAAGGTGTGACAGAAATGACGATTGTGGGGATTATTCTGACGAACGCTACTGTGGAATTTCGTTATTAAATGGTATGTGATTGTATTCTAATTATTGTAATTTACTCTAACGAGTACATATGAGTACTGTTCGAGTATTACGTAATGCATTACATGGTGATTGGTGGTAAGTTGGGTTGTCACGACGCGTTACACGGTATACATAGGTGGTTCCTAAAGTCACACTGGTCCATAACGCAGTAAGCCAATGAGCAAGTTTGAAAATAGAGTCCCAAGATCTTTGTCTCCCTAGCTCTGAGTATAATTAATATTAATTATTATTTCAGAACTCTGCACAGAATATGAGTTCCAATGTGATAGCGGAAATTGCACTAGGATTGAATACAAATGTGATGGAGATAATGATTGTGGTGATTGGTCGGATGAAATTCACTGCGGTAAGTCTCGTATTGTATTGTAAGTACAACCAGAGCTTTGGAGTATTTTAAAATACAGCATTTGAAAATACGTATTTTGGGACCTCAGAGTGTTGTCTGTCTTTGTTAAACAATTCAGCTACATTATTATATCATCATTATACACACAGCATATTTTGGAGCATCTAAGTACATAATATGTAGGTATTTTGTATTCAAATTATTTGAAGTAGAGAAGTATCTTGTACTTACAATTAGTATTTTATGACTGAAAATATTAAAATTATTTTACTTCGAAAGACATACAAATGAATTTGAAATCGAGTCAGTTTATCCAAGTAATTTTAACTTTGATATTGCGGGTGTCATCTGTCGTGACAAAAATGAATCGAAAATCGTACAAAAGAAGTTTAAGCAATAAAATGTATTGCATTTTTATTTGTAGTTTGAATTTTTCCAAAATGGATTTTCCGTTGTATTTTATATTTTGAATTTTTCCGGAATGCATTTTGTTTTGTATTTTGACGACACATACCAAGTAATTTACATAGCTCTGAGTTTAATTACTATTAAATTCCGCATTGGAAATAAGACTTAAGCGTACAGGGTGTCCCATATCTGTACACATTCATATTTACACAAATGAATGCCCATAATTTGAATTCTGTCGAAGGATTTACGAGCGATGTCGTCTGTATCTGCAATTGAGAAAGATTGGTAATGATTACTAAAACACCCATGCATTAAATTAAACGCAGACGGAGTAGAAAATGCCACCAGTACAACAATTCCTTCCACTGAAAGTGTAACAAATATTTCTCCTGGAATAATTGAAGAAGTCACCGAAACATTCTCAACAACTGAAACAACGCCGAGCCTGAATGATACCCTTGGTAACTATAATTTTAAGTCAATTAATTAGTCTTTAACCAATTCCATCGGTAATCACTTGAAAAAATAAAATCTAAGATCATTTTACATTTAAAGGACTTGAGCCCTCAATTCAGAGTCCACAAGAGAAATACCGCAGTGCTTTCTATAATGTTCTTCAATACTTCAATTTTTCAACATCCTTCAACCGCAAACAGTTAAGGAGTCTAAAGTCTGAAAATTCCATTTTGCATTACAACAACACAAATCTACAGGTAGAAGTAAAAGAGCTGGAGTCCGAAATACAGAATGTGAGGTCTGAAAACTTGGACATAACTGCACGACTCTCAGCCTTGGAGTCAACCCTCCAACATAATGTAACCACGTTAGTTAAAGAGCAGGAGGAGTCAGATATAGCAGCTTTAATTCATACAGCTCAAACATTAAATTTGCAGGCAGCATTAAGAAAACTCGCTGTTAACAGTAAGTATTAACACAATTCCAAGAGTGTAATGTAAGCACGGCAGCTTAAAAAATGGAATTTAAATCTTTGTTTTTCAGATGTGCTGACATTCCCCAGAGCCAGGCTTTACTCTGGAAGAAATTTTACAGGTACGATAACTGTAAAAACTGCTTTCATTTATCAAATAATTTGCAGTTAACATTTGACATATACAATTGGAATAGCTTTTCAAAACTTTCTATTTTCTTATGAAGGGGAGTCTGAAATGTATGACTACGGAACGGCGAAATACGTAGGGGGATGTCACGATCTGGTCGATCTGAAAGGGAAGGTGAAATCTGTAGAGACATTTGAAAAATGTGTTCGTGTATTTAACTCCAATGGCTGTGCTGGATGGTCTTCAGTAATTTACCCCGCAAGTGGAAATTCCCACGATATTCTCAACTCAAAACTGACGGAAATTGGATCTGTCGGGCCATGCCTTCACAACGAGTTTGCAGGTGCCATCGGAAGCGGGCATCCATCCGATAAACACAGAGTTCCTGATTTGCTCGAATTTTTTAGCATTGAAAAATACCAGAAACGCAACGGTACCTTCACATTAGGACCTCATAATCGTGTGGAATTTGTCCGTGTGACAATCACTCGTAAGGTACTTCCAGTTTCTGTGTCGGAGGCAAATGTGGAAGCAAATGAATTTTACCAATCCTTGGACAAAGAGGAAGATGACGTTGTGGGTTACTTGTATCCTGTCGGACTTGGAGGCCCAGTTGACAAGAACTGGAATATTTTTCCACAAAGTCCATCCGGCAGAGATGCTTGGCTTCGAGCCACATCTGAAATACGCCCACACCTAGAAAGGGCAGAATCCAAACAGGTTTCACTTACGACGAACGTCTTGTACTGGAACGATGAGAGTACCAGACCCTATGCCTTTACCTATTACATTAACTATGATAAACAACGTATTTCTTACGGGTTTATTTCGAACTAAAAAGAGCTGTTGAAAAATGTAATTACTCAAAAAATCAATCAAATTTCTTTTGTCTTTTTGGTTAAATTAAAATCAGATTGAAGATGAATCCAATAAAATATTTAATATGGAGCAAAAGCAATGATTGCACATTAAATTTGCCATCACGCTAGCAAATTAATTAAGCGGTCCAAGTTGCTACCTTAATTAAGTATATTTTTGACTTCCAAAAAATCCCAATTACGTACTACAGAAATGTAGCTGACCTTGTGGTGCCTGGCACTAACCATTTTGCTTCTGGTTGTTTTCACTGAACATAGCATTGCATTGTACACGAAATAAATAATTATTCATCTGTCTCTCTGGAAAATAAAATCATGTCGGGATTAAAATTGAGCAAGTATTCAAGTTCATTTTTAAGACGTGAATTTACAGGGTTGTCCAAAGTAAAGCAAAAGTTATATTTGAAGTGATCACCTTTATATTTGACAACCATTAAAGCCATTTTTTTTATTTATTTGAACGGGATGGAACTACAGGCTATGAATGGGTATAATTCCACGAATTGTTTATTTTGTAATCTCAGAAAAGTAGATGACTGAGTGGAGCCTGGCACTGCACACCAATTTTCCTTTGTATTGTTTTCCCTGAAAATAGCAGTGTACTAGAAATCAACAGTAATTCCCTTTGCTTTCTATACCGAAATTTGTAACTGCGATGACTGCGACGGAAAAGTTTAGATTTGCTACTTGTGAATTTATAGGGTTTCCTAAAACACCCATAATCCCTACAATCAGATTGGCCAAAAATATTTTCTAGTTTCACCATTTTCTAACACATTTTCTAAAATTAACTTAATCGACCATAAAATAGTTAGCATTGACCATTTTGTAATCAGTGAACCAAAAGGTGAGCAAAATTTTGGAATTTATTCGAGGAGACTACTTGAGTGCTCGAAGTCAAAATTTTCCTATTTTGAAATGATTGAAGTTCGCCTATTTTATTCCCGTTTCAGAGAGATATTTAGTAGGCCACTTCCCCGGAAATTGAAAATAGGGGTACAAATATTGGGTAGGACTTTTGGGAAAAGCTGGCATTGGGTGCAGGTATTTTGGAGAATCAAGATTTTTTTATTCACTGCGTGGACCTCAACTTCGGCAGACATTTGGCGGAAAAATTTCTTTCAAACTTCCAAATTCCTTACGCCTGTTTCCGAATTTCTGATTACTAGGGATAAGATGTACTCAAAAAAACAAAACATATTGTCCTTTATAAATACTATCCCTTTCATGTACATATAGCGCTGCATAAATGGGTATGGGGATGTCAAATCCTGAGCCCTTCTTTGCGAAATCATTTATCTGTATAAGAATTGCCCTGCTTTTGGGTATTTTGAGGGCAAGTTGGTCATTTTCACGGTTCAAAATTTGGTTCACTAGTTTAAGATTCAGAATATCCAATTGAGGAGGAGTGCAGCGAAGGAAAATTTACATGGAAATAGGCTTATCGAGGAAAATTTGAAGGTCACACACGTTTTAAGCAAACATTTCCCATTGACCAATTAACATGCTGGTTAAATGCATTGTATTTCATAAAAAAGAGAAGCCTCCGAAAAATTGGTATAATTGGGAATTTTACATGTGTCACTTAAGTTATCAATCCATGGGCAGAATAAGGAAAATAATTTATGTTCCGTATGTATGTACATACATTTCCTTATTTCTTTCCTTAACTACAGGAGCGTAGAGATCAACTTTAGACATGCCGAGGTATTCTTTCAACCCGAAAATGTATTTCTGGAGGAGGCGTATATCCAGAGTAAGTTGCATAATTTCATTCACACTTCCTCCCAAGATAATACTCTTGAAGATTAGTATGTTTTTACAATCTATTCGTTTCCAATTCTGGATAATTATTACTTTTTATTAGTCTAATAATCTTTTTCAAATATAACCAGCTGAGAAAAGACTTGGTACAGCTCAAACCCAGACAAAAATTTATTGGCGTGGTTCTTGCGATTATTACTTTTGTTCTAATACGAAATTTTTGGTTAACGGAAAATGTTCCAAGGTTACAACGTGTGCGTCACCGATTCCTGGGTAGGTTCAATACGGGTTCAGCGATTTGTGCAGAATTTACTATTGCATTTGGGTGTATTATTAATTATTGCAAACAGTACAAGTGTTTTTAAAAGACAGTGGACAAATTGTTATCTGAACAATGATTATTTAATTTTTAATTACTTAATGGTAGTTAATCAACCGGGTTGCAAGATACCAAATTTTGGGGTGTCACCTACATCTGAATATTTGAACAGCCCTGAGTGTCCGTATCAAGGATGTGACGCTTACACAAAAATTGTTACTGTTTACAATAGGACAAGAACTATTACGGTACGCATGTTATTTTATATTCGTGATGATAGAACTTTAAATGTATGCAGTGTTCTGTAGTTATAGCAGAACCCCGTATAAAAGCTCCTTTGCTTTAACTTAAGTTGTTATGGAGAGGGTGTACTTTTTTATTTTCAGTTATTTTATTGGAATGTTTAAAACTGAAAAGAAAAACTTTTACAGGTCAGAAGGACCAAATCTGCAGACGGGTGTTTTGAAGAGACACAATGTTGTGCTGTTGCCTATTCAATGTCCACAAAAAATAATGACCCCATTCGGTAAAAATCCTTTTGTATTTAATAATGTTCACGTGTTAAATTTGCTGCAAAAAAATTATGCAACATGTGATGTTCACATTACTTTCTTTAATAAATAATAGCTACCCTGTAAGTTGTAGTTCATAAACGTTTGATGACACCTGCAGCCGTAACGATCATTTAAAAATATAATTATGTAAAGTAGAAACAATTAACAAGAAATTGTAAACATTTGCAGCTATCCTGAAAGGAGCTGTTACCAGATTAAACCTTGGCAGGAGATTAAACCCTCAATTTACACTGAAGTGCTGGAGGTCACCTGTCATGATCTTTGTGACAACAGGAAGATCGTAAATTTCCATCCCCTTCTACCACTTGTCCCAAAAGTTGAAAATAAAATACGAGCATGGACAAGAAGTGAATACCGACGAGCCTTCATTAGGGTCATCGTCCTAAGCATCGATAACTTGAATCAAGACGAAGCCCAAGTAAATCTTCCCAGAACATTACAAGAACTAGGAAATCAAGGCTTCTACGCAATGAGTGGCTACTCAATAGTTGAAAACACAACTACTGGTAATTTCCTAGCTGCACTCACAGGTTTCAATTCATCCAAATTATTATCAAAATGCTCCTTGAAAACCATTGGCGTTTACGATGGGTGTCCTTTTATTTGGAAATATTACCGGAACTTTGATTACATCACACTCTTTCTGGACCAGTCTGTGTTGAAAAGGGAGAAGTCCAAACGTGTACTAACTACGGGGGATTTTATTGCCCAACCAACGGATTATTTTATTCCAGCAGCTTTCATAAACGATAACATGGTGAGCGACATCTACATTCTTTTATTAAATCTCTTAATTTAAAAACTATATTATTAATCTTCTTTCCTATCCATGCTTCCTAGTTTTTACGAATTCATAATGTTTAAACTTGACAAAGAAATTTTATAGCAGAGACAAGACCAGGTTGATCCACAATTTTATAACTCGTTTGCCTCCACATCCCCCACAGACTTCATTCTTGACTTCACTCAGAAGTTTATCCGGAAATTCACAAATTTTCCTTTCCTCTCAGTTTCACGAATTAATCCTACTAAGGAAACAATGGTTCAGTTGGACTCAAAACTTTTACAGTTCTTCCTAAAGGTTTCGCAAGTTCAGAATGCGGTCATCATATTTTTCAGTAACGTTGATAGTGCAACTAAAGTCCCACCATCAAGACCATTCCTGTATACTTACGTTCCCAAATGGATCCCAGAAGGGCAGAAACGGAATTTATTTGTCAATTCGCAAAGATTGGTGACACCTTTCGATGTCCATCAGACTCTTCATGAGGTTCTAATTAAGTCTTGCATTGCGACTGGTTCCACGATGAAAGAGTGTTTATTCCTCTCACAGTCAGATACCAGCCAAAACAATGGTTTATCCGTTCTTGGTCCATCAAATAAAAGCAGAAACTGCCAGGATGCTCAGATTCCTGCCACCCTTTGCCCGTGTTTAAGTTCAATACAAAATTAATTCGTTTTCTTCGGTATTCCAGACTACTTCGTACGAATTTCAAGACCATTCAATTGCAATGCCAGTATGTTTTCATTAATAAAAATTGAGTGAACAGTAATATATTGTCATTATGTTTATTCTGATAATGTACATAGCAATTTCGTTATAAGAGACCTAATTTTAGTAGTATTTTCGCTTTTAAAAACATAGTATTGTATAAGAGGCACATTTTCATATGTTCAGGATTATTACATTATTAATTTTTTACTATTGTAAAATGTGGGTTCGTGTGTGTGCGCGTCCGTCCGTCACATTTCATTTTGGATAGGTAGAGCTTTTTGCGCTACTGATAGAAAGCTTTTTGCTCTTCGGATAAGGAAAGCTCTTTACGCTACTGATAGGGAGAACTTTTTACACTACTAACAGTGATTTTACCTTATTGATAGAGAATTTATAGGTTAGAGATAAGGGTGAATTTGTGCGCTAAGAGGGACAACGTTATACGTTAGGGACAAGGGGACTTTTTAAATATAATTAGAATAAAGGGCCTCTCACACTTATCTTCCATAAGTAAAATTGTCTACCTCCGTAAAGTTTTTTGCCCGTAGCCGTAACAACCATTCACACATAGTCGCTTCCGTAGACGTAACGTTCTCCTCATCCGTAGAAATAACCCTTACGGAAGCAAGTTGAAGCAGTCAAGTTGGATTTCAACTTTTTTCCGTACGGAAGAAGTATTTGTTTATCGCGCCCACCAAGAAAAGCGCGAATCGATTAATATTTTCTTTGTTTTTATTAGTATTGTGTGGTGTTTGCTCGTGGAGTTTTCTATTTTGTTTCGTTTCATTTTTTAAATAAAATTATATTCATAATTAATAAAATGCAGAAATAGCCAAAGCAGTGCTGTTTCTCAATACAATTTAACCGCATGCTATTGTCATAAAATTGCACATTTAAAAATTATATATCATCCTAGTAATCAGACAGTCAAAAATGAGTACTAAACGTAATAAATGTAACAACGCAATGGAACTTTCCAGAAACTGAAATATTGCTATGGTCGATGCAAGACGTTATTTGTATGATCCGTCCCACGAAATGTATTCCAACAGGGATCTAAGGAAAACAGCATTGGACTGAAATTGGAAATGCGATGCAGATAATAGGTATAATAAGCAGAATTGTGATAATTCTGTTGATTTAAAATACTTAAATTTTCTAATCGAATGTAATAAGATAAAATAATTTATTTACTCTGCAGCAAAACAAGCTCAGGTCAAATACTGTTAAGTCCAAACTTACGTTTCTACAAATAATCATATGAGAAGATACTAAGTACAGGTGTACTAAGAGTGGGACTGACTTCCTCTTCAAGGAGCTCCTATTAAAACTCTTCCTGAGAGACGCTTATCTGAGCCCACCACTGATAGCGCAACAAGGGATCTCCTGAGTTCCCCAAAGATATGAAACCTGTGCTAAAGGTAGACAAATGAAGAAGGTGAGATCTCCAAGAGAAGGAGAACTCTGAGCCATATAAAAACATCTTTTAACACAGAGGTGCAGAAGCCCCGTGAGAGCTCCTGCAGACACTGACTTTGAGATCGCCCGACGGAGCTCCAAACTTACCTTCTCCCAAGAGCTCCATTCTATCATCTTCAACTTCAGCCCTCTCTACGAGTGTAAAATCTACAAAGTTCCAATCTCAACTTCAACCTAAGTGCGAAATATAGACTGAATTAATTTCACTTTGAGACTCAATTTACCCCAGCATGGAAGAAGAGCTTCTTCAGTTCCATAACTAAAGAGACACTTTTTCTCACAACATGAGAAAGAGGAAGAGACACAAGCCCGAGCACCGCATGTGTTCCCCTTTCTGAAGTTCACTCTCTTCCCAAATAGACTCTTTTCCACTACGCTCAAGTGTGCTGCCAATATTTTACAAGAAGATACATTCGTCACCCCTGTTCATCGCTGCCTCATCAGTTCCCCTCTCCCAATTCACGAGACTTGGCTGTGTGACTGTACGGTATGTTTATGTGAGAATATTATGTTGTACTTGTAAAATATTGTATATTTTTATCTTTGTTTTTCTCAGTAGTTAAACCCCATAGGTTTGAGATCTTTCTCCTCACAATCCAATTATATTTATGTTAGGTGATTTGAGGAAGGTCTCCACTATGGATAACCATTGCATGCATCTAAACCACGACTAGCAGTAAGAGTCAGTTAGGTTACAATCTGTTTAAATTACATATTTGATCTAAAGAATATTTGCAGTACCATATTCTTGAACATCTTAGAATATAAGATCTGCGGACATTTAATCATACAGTTTTCAAATACCTACAACTTACAAATATTTTATGTAGACACTCAGAGTATTTACTCTAGATGTACAAAGGGAATCCTACCTCCCTGTCCAAGGTAGAGACAGTTTAACACTCAGATTGGAACATAGAATAATTATGAATGTTTAATAGTGGAATTCAATAAAGTTAATGCCGTATGAAAATATATGAACAGAATCATTCACAATAATTCTTCTCATTATTTTATTAAGTAATTCTTATAATAAATCTCATTTCACTCATTTGTGTTCCTGGTTACGAGTCCGACGGATGCCTCAACCTTGCCGTTACTCATGTTTCCAAATCCACTACACAACTCCCATTTATTTCATATTTTTATACCCTTGTTTCCGTTTTAGCCTCCGTCTGGTTGGTTATTTCTTGAGGCGGAATAATCAATTCAACAATACACGTACTTAAGAGATCAGTACACGAGAGGAAAAAACGAAGCAGCTCCAAGTGGTTCTGGTTGAAAACGAAACACCAAGAACGATGCAATCGAAAAAGAATTTCTCCGAAGAATGTCATTTCTGTCTGGGTTTGTCAAGACCAAAAGAAAGTAATTACATAATGTAATTATTTACATTCGTTTTTAACATGGTAAATCCATCCAGGTTCTGGGTCTGTTTTTTTCAAAAGAGCCATTCCCATAGTGAAGCATTGTTTTGGAATATGTACATGAAATGGACATACACACATTTTAAATAGTGTGGATAATACTAAAGCCAAATAATATTTACCTGTAGCCTACCAATCCTAAAATATTATAATAAACATTTGGGACTAGCTGAGCTGCGGCACGGTCCCAATGAATGGAGCGTGATAGGCCTTTCTATTTACGTGGAAGGCGCTCCCCATGTATTATGTTGGGAGGAAACTCCTTTCATCGTCACTACAGCTAGCAAGCATGCTTGCATGCTCGCTGTATGTGTCCACATGAAAACTAGGCGTAAGCGTAACACATCCACAACGCATTACGCAGATATGTATACAAATTACCCGTTTCGGATCTTCCCCGATTTGACGGCCGGCACACGCAAATGTGCACTTTAAAACAATTTTACAATGTAAGCTTCGTGCTTCCCTTGAGGTTAGAGTTTTCAAAACGTACACATTTGCGTGTGCCGGCAGTCAAAAAAAATCCGAAGTTTCGAAATTGTCCATGAGATTTTTTGAAAAAATCCGAAATTTTGCTTCCACGATGCCAAAAAAATCAAGAGTGTAGGAGTTGGTTAGACAATGTGTTTGAGATAGCAATTTTGTATATTCAAATCGTTATAGCTACAATAATTTATTGAAGTTCTCGGGGTTTTTCGGTTTTTAACCTTTCTATTCGGATTTACCGAAAAAAAGGGTTGGATATTTTTTTAACAAACGTTTTATCTACTGGGTCCTATAAATTTGTTTTATAAAATAAATGCATTTACGGGTGGCTCTTTTGAAAAAACAGACCCTTCTGCGGATGCAGTATAAACAGAAACATGTAATAAGGTAATATATATATATATATATATATATATATATATATATGGGTGCAAATATATTTCATAAGACTTTATAAAACCTTTAAGGACGTCCAGAATTTATGACGATGTCCAGATCGATGTAGACCACTCCAAACTTCCGGCCCACAATTCCAGCTACCAAACCAGCTCCGATGATGAGACTAAGGTTCAAAATCCTATCGTGACCGCAATAACAAGTTCTGAAACTTCAAAATATATTTTGGGAAGAAACAAGATGAAAAAATCGATAAAACTTGAGCACATAGGCACCTGTAATATATGCGGAACGTCCCCGTCCCGTACCAAAAATTGAAAAACGTAACTTAAATTCCTGTTTTGTGCCGACCCAATATGAAGTTCGAATTCGATTTTGAGACAATGTTTCGACTTTATTTTTTAAAAATACTGTTACTGAAATCATATAATTGTCAATAAATGAACATTGTTTTCAGGTCCAACATTTTGAAAACACTCGTGGTGATAATTCGGTAGACAGTTAAATTCTCCTTGTGTCCAGGAGCAACAAAAATTTATATTTTTTAATAAGCGGAAGCATGATTTGGTCCCAGATATCTGATATTATCTTATGATTTCACTTTTTGAGCATTCCTTAGTAAATCAAAATGTATATTTATAACGTTCCACTATGACTGGCCAATAATGCTAAACGTTGCCAGTACTTAAAACGGTTGCAATATTACTGTAATGTTTAATTAGAATTTTACCATTACAGGATGCTGACGTACAAAATCATATTTTAAAAGTACTGGAGCAATCCGAGGATGAAGATTTATTTGGAGCTTGTATTGCATTCGGTTGAAAACGTTTTCTCCACGAAAAAGATCTATTGCCATGCTCAAGATACAAACGTTTTTGTGCGAAATTACAGCGGGTGCAGCTTTATCATCCCGTAAAACAAAAAAATATATTGTTAGCTGTTAGTGATTTACTACACTTACTAGAACAATACCATGTCATTCCTAATTTACATTATATGCAATACGGTTAATAAATGTGTATTTAGTCAACAGGATTCGACTCGCAAATTTCACATAGCTTTCCTACCGGGGTACTTTGCACATGTATTAAAAATGATTGGCAATGTTTTGCCGTAACAATTTCAGTTTTTTGGTGTAGATATTGAATCCGATTCTCCCCATTAGCTACAAAGCTGAGGAGCGTCTCTGCTTCCATAATCCTGTGACAATAGCATGACCATTTGTGTCCTCGCGGTCCAAAGCGTCTTCATCAAAAAATGATCATGTACCGTTTTTTAAATCCCAAGTTCGGAAAAAATTGTGCAGTACACAAAACGCTGAAAGTTGAGTCTTATTTTTTAAAACACTTATGAAATGAAAATTCGTATATTAATTTCTTACCTTTTACAATATAGTCAATATTCTCAATTTTTCCTTTCATTGGAGTCGTAAATATTCGGAAACGGCTTGCAAGTATTCCGAAAGCGTTTTCAATTGTTCTCCTGCCTCTGGAGTGTCTGTAATTGTAAATACGCTGTTCTGGATCCAAATTACTGTCAGGAAATGGTTTCATGTTATTTTCGGACATCGGAAATGCGTCATCTGCAACAATTACGAATGGAAATGGCATTGTGCTTCCTGACATAAATCATGGTTCTGGGAAATTCATTAAATTGCCTAAATTTAAAAAAAACAAATAATAATTATAACCCAAAATTATAAATACGGTCAAGCACTTGTCGAATTTGTGCAAATCTCAATAAAACGCAATGAAAAATTCGCGCTGATCAATAAATTTTAAAATCTCTTTTGACAAACATTTCCTTCCAAATAGCGTCGAAATGTTTAGAAATACTTACAAAATGAATTGACCAAAACGTTTGACTTCCGTGTTGCAACTTCCCCCATACTTTTGAAATTCTTGCATTGGACCTTTTCCTCGCGAAAACTTTGTTTCCACAAAAATTATAAACGTAATAATTTAAAAATAATTTATGTAAAATACCTTCGAGAACATTTTTCCCAAACGGCCATTCTCTGAATACACCGATATCATTCTGCCTGCCATAACCACCGACATCGATCATTGTAAATCGGTAGTGTGCGTCACACAAAGCCATGAGATTGATGTTGAGGCGCCCGATTTGAACTGACGCACTTTTTCTTATACTTTACTTCTTTATATTTGGGGCCACTTCTAATCTTTCAGCTAATTGAAAGTGCTCATTGGAATTTTCTCTTCCGTAAACAGTAACGCTTATTCCTAAACCTCTCTCAGTCACTTATTATAGCCGTTGGTTACTTTCCAAGTAAATACTAACTAAAACACAGCAAAACCAATGAGAGGTCGGACTCCGCCGGCTCCTCAGGTCTTGCCAGGCAATTAATTTTGCCAAATATATTTGGAAAACCAATACTGGAGGCAGGCCTGGGGAAACTTACGTAAGTCCCAGTATTACCCAGTATCATTTGAATGTCATGCAATTTTGGATTGAAATATCTCAGTACATTTATCGTTACTTGGAGGACTGACTTCTCTTTTGAAACTTATTTTTCCATGGGATGGAAACTCTGAGATCTCCAATTTCAAGCCATCTTCCTTCAAAAATTATTTATACACCAACTTCAAAAAGGAGTAAAAGAACTATACAGAGAAGATTTCTCTCCGATTGACAACCACCATAACGTTCCGGAGACAACTAACAACCCCCTTGTATGTGATGCTCGTGGCAACAGCAACGCAATGGATACAAACTACTTGGCTGATCTCATTAAATCGAGTAGCTTGGACTTGAAGTAGGAGATCAAGGAAGAAATTCGATCATTGTCCACCAAAATTGCAGAAGTCGAAGCCAACCTTAGTGCCAGAATAGATTTTAAAGTTCAAGAGCTGGAATCAAAATGTGCGGATCTGCAAGACAGCGTAGATAATCAGAACAGGATTATTCAAGGCCTGCAGTCAAAACGTGATCGCCTCTTTACATGCCCAGACGTTCCACCTGGAGAATAACGAAGTTTTCCAGAATAAAGATGGGCGCTCACTCAACCTTATTGTTAGAAAGCTTCCGCCTCCAACCAACAGTCCTAACAATGACGCGACCTCCATAGTTAGAACCTATCTTCTCCCCAAATTATGGGATACCACAAGTGACGTCGGGACAATCTCGAGTTTGTTTGAGGTGGAATATTTCCTAATTAAATCAAAATCACCTTCATCAGTACATGCACAACAGAAAGCATCTTTCAGCTTAAGTTCTCCAACCGGAAGAATCTCCTCGCCTTTAAAACAAGATGCAAACTTCTGAAAGACACTGGTATCTTCGTATCGGATGATTTATCAGCTGTTAACAACAAATCCGTGCCCACCTGGTCTCGAAGAGGAAAGAATTCTGGAATCAAAACATTCAATGCTCCGTATATGCAAACAGATACTTAATTGTGAAACGACCTGGTCTGGAAAAGGAATTTTTAGAATCAGACGGCCAAAATCTTGTCAAAGTTCAAAGCATTCACAATTTAAAGTCCAAGCCCAAACCTCAAAATAAGCTATCGATCGTATAGGATGTGGGCGGCTCCATAACATCCAACAATTTTTTAAATATGATCTTTTGGAACAGTATTGGTAATAATTTCTTAAATTTAAACTACGCTGACAAGGGTCTCATTTTAAGAGCCGACATATTTTTCCTTGCCGAAACTTTGCTCCCTAACCGTGATTGTGAATTTCTAAACCGGAACAATGATTTAAAAAATTTTAATGTTTGTAACCCCTGCTTTTAAGCAAAACAATTTAGGGAGACACACTGGAGGTATTTCATAAGTAAACATTTCACTATTAATAAACATTTTAACACGTATGATTTTTTATGTACGTACATACTAAGGCACGAACCATCACACAAGTTATTAATTTTGCTGTTCCTTTATGTAAAACCAAGTATGGATAACAATGTCATCGTAAAGAAATTAGAAGACGTAATTGAAGAAATATCTTGTGAATTGGAGACACCAATGCAAGGGTTGGTCAGATGAATTTGTCCCCCAATGTCAGTACTCCAAACGTAAGAACCAGCGCAGAAAATTTAATTAATCCTAGAGGAAGGATTTTTCCCTTCCATGTCGGACAAAGATTTCACCCTATTAAACGGTCGGTGCCGAAGGGACAATCCAGCACAATATATGTTCTGTTTCCACAACGGGGCAAGCGTAATTGATTTATGTTGTTCAAACTCTGCCGGTTTTATTCATGTAGAAGATATTCACATTTTGAATATACCGTACTCTACACATTTCCCAATTAAACTGTCCTTGCTAGATTTTAACATTTTATTATCTCCAATCTTAGAGCCTCAAAAAAGACATAATTACTTGGAGAGGCTACTCTGCGGAATATGCCACGTGCCTTAACGATCATTTAAAAAATATATCAGAGTGCTCTGGAGTGGAAAGTATAAATGGTGAAATTATTTCATGTGTGAAGTCAGCATCTGTGAAATGCGGGATGCAGAGAAGTGTTACGGTTGGAAACGGTCAAAGGGACAAACCCTGGTACGGTAACGACTGTAGAATTTCACGAGCGGAGGTAAATTCCAAACTAAAAATATTTCGTAAAAACTTCCTCATTACCACATTCAGAGTAGAATATCACACTGCCAGAAAAGCCCACAACGATCTCGTCAAATCTGAAAAGAGAGCTCACGTTGAGCACATTAAGTATTGTATGCGACTTCCAAAATCAGTGTCTACCTTGTGGACAACATTTAGTAGTTTCAGAACCCGACCAGGCTGTCAAAACTTAATACCTGTAGATTTGGGAAAACGTTTATCGGAAAGTCATGCCAAAAAAAGGTCAAATACTCCCACTGACTCTATCCTACCAGAACCATACCTCGGTATTCTAATTCGGGAAATCACCCTTCGCGAGCTCGAACATGCTCTTACGTCGCTTAAAAATAATACGTCTCCAGGTTTAGACGGTATTACAAACGAATTCTGGAAATATGCTTCCCCAGAACTTTGCAGAATCCTCCTAATTCTATTTAACTCCATCATTTCTGAAGGTGTGACCCCAAATAGTTGGTCAGAGGTAGAACTGTTTATGCTCTTTAAGAAAGCTGATAAATCCCTCCCGAGTACCTTCAGAGGTATTGCCCTTATTAATACAATAACGAAATTGTTCACCCGCATTTTATATGAGCGGTTATATCAGTGGTGCGAAGAGAATAACATTCTTCCTGAAACCCAAGCGGGCTTTAGAAAACACAGAGGGTGCTTGGATAAGATGTTCACCCTGGCAGCTATTATTCAAAATTTGAAATTAGAATTTGAAAATAGTAAAATTTACGCTCCAAAAGGGAAACTTTTTGCTTTATTTGTAGATTTGGCAAGAGCGTTTAACTCATTAAAACATGATTTATTATGGAGAAAATTAGTTAATTTTGGAGTAAACTCCAGGTTTATCAGAATATTAAAATCCCTGCACGATAATGTAAACTAAGGGTTAGGGTGGGCAATAGCCATACCTCACCATTTGATATTTCCCAGGGAGTTCTGCAGGGGAACATTTTGAGTCCATTACTCTTTGATCTGTATATATCAGATATCGACACGTTCATCATGTCAAAGGGAGCCACCCCAGTGGGTCTAGGAGGTTTAAGCGCGGTAGATCATTTGCTTCTCGCTGATGACAACGTCACTCTAGCAGAGTCCAAATTAGGTCTTCAACGTAAGATAAATATTCTAGATGAATATTGTGACCACAACTACTTGTCTATTAATTTATCAAAAACCAAAGTCATTGTATTTAGGAAAGGTAGCAACCTGCACAAAGACTGGGCGTGGTATCTTAAGGGCCACAAAATCGATATCGCTTCGGAATACACATACTTGGGTGTTAAGTTTACCTCATTTGGTTCTTTCGGAGTCACCGCAAATAACATGAGAGGTAAACCTTTAGCCACAATTTAACCCACACTTGAGATTCTTCAAGCAGCCAGAACTGATTCATGGCAAGCCCGTATGAAACTCTTAGACTCTGTAGTCATCCCGACAATGACATATGCTTCTGAAATCTGGTCCATTAATATTGGGGATGAACTGGAAGTGGCTCAAAATCAATTCTTGAAAAGACTCTTGTGGCTTCCCAGTCGAACTACTTCACATGCCCTCTCTGGTTTAAGCTCCTGCTTATGCCCACAGAAAGAGTCTCTAGAATTTGCTTTGAAAGATTAAAATTAATTAGTAAATCTGACCCTCAATATAAATCCAAGAAGTCCTGGCCCAATTTTATCCGTGATACTCTTTGCACCCATGGCTTTACAGTGGTGTAGGAATTTCAGTCGGCAGAATATCTCGCAGGCTTTTTTAAACATATAATGGCAGTATTATTTGATCACTACGTAGAAGATGATCTACGTAGGGTAAATGAGTCATCAACACTCCCTATGTATAAATTCATTAAATCTCATTTTTCTACGTCAGAGTACTTATGCCACAACATTCCTTTGCAATATATCCAATGAATCCCAAATATTCGGCTTAATTCATCCACCCTGTATACAACCAAGGTTAAACTCAAATTCACATACCCAGACCAATGCATTGGATATATATATACAAGTCATAACGGGGTTTGTTCAAATAAACGTTAAATGACAAAAACATTGGATCTTATTACTGTATTATTAGCTGCTTATGTATATGTAATTATATATATGATGTTAGGTCAACCCCTTTTATGCCTTTATATACTGTATACCTTTAGCCCCTGATTTCTTTAGATACTACATGTTACGTATGCCACTGGATATCGCGTATCTGTAGCTATTTATTTATTTCTCCTACGTCCTGTGTGGTTATGCGTTTAGCTACTTATTATTTTACCATTTAATACCGTCAAAATTGTTGTCATGTCCTTGACAAAAGAAAATTATTCTTAAGTATAATAGAATCCATTTCTTTGGTTTACGTGGTTAATTTTATTAAACAAGCTAAATTATACGCAAGCTTTCGACATCTAACAGACTGTCATCCTCAGGCACTAACAAGCAAGTGGTAGAAAAATTTGCAATTCGAGAAAAATACATATTTTTAAAAATCAATTTTCTGGGAATAAATTTTTTTAAGAATTAGTTATAATTTTCTGAAATAAAGGATTCCATGCAGCGTCTAATAAAAAACCATCGTTGACGTTCATCAAATTCTTATCCGATTGTTGGATTATTAAACCTTCTTTGATTTTTCTCAAAAACTGATTTGGTTCTTTCATGATTGATCTGGCGTTATCCCAATCGATAGAATGTTTCCGATTGTTACAAATGTGCCGAGCAACTGCTGATTTTTCACGATTCTTTAATCGAACATGGTCCATGTGTTCTTTCAGCCGTGTATTTAAAGGACGGTATGTTTCACCGTAATAAATTTTGTCACATGATTTGCATGGAATATTATATATTACGTGAGTTTCGTTCTCTTCTTTGTCCTTGAATCGGTTGAGCATACTTTTATTTTTCTTACCGGGCAGGAAATAGTAATATAAAAATAATATAAAAATAGTGAATATAATTCTTAAGTAATTATTTTCCGAGAAAATAATGTTGATGATATTTTTCGCATGAGATTTCTGCTGTAACCTGTCATGGAGATTTCTGAGATCAGAATGTATGGGTATATCACCAAACTTCCACTTAATTAGAAACTTGATTACTTCTGAAGAAAACTAGGAATATTTCAGTTTGTTCGTTCATATAAAGAGAGACAAACACAACAGTAAAGCATTGGGAATATCTACTGACATAAATGCAATTAAATGTGTGTGGGCACGTACATTATATATACATCTGTAGCTGCATTACAAACGAGGATTATAATCTCAGTAGCTGCATTAGCTGGTCCTGTTCCTGCGATAACAAGAACATACGTTATCTTGTACATTAATCATCAAAGTCGGAATTAATTTTAATAGCCAAACACTTATGCATGAAAACTTACTAGTGGCCTTCATAAAATGAAATGCATATTGATTGCATAAAACTATACGTATTAAGTCGAGTCCCATCATTCCTCGGAATCCAATTTTGATACAACTTCATTCAACCTGGTAATTAAATGTAATTTAAAGGGATTCATCTGTTTGTGTGAGTTCCTGTGAAGCAGCCAGGGTTGCACAATTGAAAATGCCATGGCATTTTCGGCATTATGCCTGCCCAAAATGCCCTGGCATTTTCGGCATTTTCATTTCAGGGCATTTTGGGCATCTATGGCACTTTGGGCATTTTCGGCATATTCAGCCTAGGGCAGGCATTTTCGGCATATTCGCACCAATTTTTTAAATATATGGCTTTATCCACCTGCTAATTTAGCAAAATAAGTCACAAAACAGTATGTTGCAAATAATTTTAATATTCAACTGGATTACATGATAAAATTATAGAAACAAAATGTTTCCAAGAAGGCTGAAGAATTATTATTATTTAGGGAAAAATAATAATAATTCTATTTTCCTAATTTTATTGTAAAAATTCGCCTGTACACCGTGTCTTGAATTATTTAGATTTTAAGAACAAACATATGTGGACTAAGATGCAACCTCAAAAGATAAAATCGTTGTTAAAAGATTAAAAATATTATTGTTTGTGAGTTTCAAAACTCGTCGGCATCTAAATGTATTTATTGCTACATTTTGGACTCCTAGAATTATTACACTGGTTTACTACGGCTAATTAAATGCAATTTTCAAAGTCGACACAAAATTTGCTACGGAAGTTTTGACATATATTATAACAGTAACATCTTATGTATCTAATGACAGTGTAAAATTTTCTATACTTTACAAGCCATTATCCACATACGGAATTTATGCTGGCACTGTGCAAATTGTTCTTTCCAAATCCAAAAGTTTTTAATAATGTACAGCGTTGAATGTTTGCAACTCCGTTGAGGCTTCAATTTTTTAAAGAATTTGAAATAACCACTGACCATAAGTAACGAATTAGACGAATTAAATTCTTTTTTTAAAATCAAGTACTTATAACATTTTCTAAAACTGGGTTGGTTTGATTATGCTACGAAAAACACCCTTATATTCGTTAAAGGAGCAATAATGGTCATAGCGTATAAGCTTCTGTAAAAATGCCCAAAATGCCGGGCATTTTCAGAGTAAGGCATTTTCAGGGCATTTTCGGCGTTTTGGGTATTTTCAGGGCATTTTCAGGAGGGCAGGCATAAAACCTAGGGCATTTTCATTTGTGCAACCCTGGAAGCAGCTACGTAATTTTGATTGGAATAAGCTCTCCTGAGATGTCAAACTAAATGGAAAAGATCATGTATCCACGTAACTTACTTACATATAAGGAAAAAAGATTGATCTTACAAAATTCAGTTTCAATCTTAAACTTAATAGTGAATATCCATGCAACGAAACTCTTGACATTTTACTTACAGAATCGTTCACAAATTGTTATCTCCCGTATTATCTTTATTTTAATACCTACTGCATGTAGAGGCATTGATTGTAAGAGAGCCTTTCGTACGCCAAAAATCTGCATTCATTTAGGTCTTTACGTATTGAAATCATTTACTTAAACATGTGTAATATTTCATTGGGAGCTACACTTTTATGTTTAATTAGCGCCAACTATATAATTCTAGACAGCAACGGTGCAACACTTTCTGCCTCAGGTATAAATAAATAATCAAAATAAGTAAAACGCTTATTTTGGCTGCTTACACATACTATTTCTGTAACTTCGGTCTTGTTCGAAGATTAAAGCGCGGAGTGGGCACATGTGAGATTTTCCTTCGATTTTACTAGTTTTTAGGGGAGTTGCGGAGGTTTATAATTATATGTTGGAAATACGACTAATTCTAAAGAGTAATTACAATATTAGTACACAGAATATCGTCGGCTAAACTTGCTAACCGGTTATAATTTAAATTGCTTAGAACGAAGAACGGCTATAAAGCTGAAATCTCAAATGTAAAAACCGGCCATAATTCCCCGCTTCCTCTCCTCTCTGCGGACCGGGGTTTATGCTCTACAGCACAGGGGAATTATGGCTGGGTTTCACTTAAGAGTTTGTAGCGGGAGCGCTATAGCCGGTTTTCATTTTAGGCATTTTTGATTAGAGTATATAGCCAGTTAGGAAGCTTAGCCGACGATATGTACAATTGTAATTATTACAGTTTCGCAATTATTACCATTTGAGACCACCTGGTTACCTGGTTATACCTGGTCACCTGACCGATTTTACCACTGGTTAACTATTAATTAGTAACTGTATATTGCTATTATATGATTATTCCTAAACCTTCCGCATACTTTTTACCGCAGACGAAGTAATAACCACTCCGACCCCTAATTCCCAGGAGTATGAAGACAATGATCACTCCTGGAATCTATCAAGTCACCGAAGCGGCTAGATTTTGCAATCCCGGCCTTTTCCACTCTTTTCCACCCTTTTCCACCCTTTTACATTTGTTCCACCCTTTTCCACTTTTCCCACCCTTTCCCACTTTTTTCCACTTTTCCCACCCTTTTCCACTTTTCCCACCCTTTCCCACTTTTCCCACCCTTTCCCACTTTTCCCACCCTTTCCCACTTTTCCCACCCTTTTCCACTTTTCCCACCCTTTCCCACTTTTCCCACCCTTTCCCACTTTTCCCACCCTTTTCCACTTTTTCCACTTTAAATTTCAAAATTCCCACCGCACATTCGCCGTATTATTCGGACTAATTAATGGCCAAAGGTCACAACTTACTTTATACACCGGGAGGTAAATAACTAAATTATAAATAATTAGAATACTGATGGTGGATTGACATCTCTTCGAAATCTTATTACTTTCAATTTGTACTAGGTTAGGTTACAAATGGAAAAGATTGATCCCATCCAGGTTAACATTTTGATTGATAACACCACTCGCCATTTCTATACTTTTACACAGGTCCGAACCCCTTTAACCATTAACCTTTAACCCTAAAGCTGCCATATCTTGAAAAACAAAAGAGATTGATGTAAGAGATGTACAAGCATGTGTAAAAATTGTGACTGGTGTTATCAATAAAAAAAATCAAAATGTTAATTTGGATGTGGTAAGTGTTTTCCATTTTTAAACTAACCAAACAAAAATTGAAAGTAGGACATTTTCGAATGGATGTTAATCCATTAACAGTTTCCTAGTCTTTATCCAGACATGCCCAAATGAAATGATCTTCCTTCACACCTTCAAAGGGCAATTTAAAAAAAAATCCTGCCTTCTTCCTACCAATGAATGAAGTGTTGTTATCGATCGAAATGTTAAATTGTGTGCGATTAATCTTTTCCATTCTTAACCTATGAAATTTAAAACGGAAAAAGGTGGACAAAGTGGTAAACGGTTGAAAAAGTGTAAAAGGGTGGAAAAGTGGACACGGCCGGGATTGTAAAATCCAGGAAGAAGTTGATGAGCTGCAATCTCAAGTAGAGAGTATCAGGGCCGTATTTCATAAATATTACAATCCGACAATTGCAAGTAAAACGTGACAAATTGTCAATTGAAATATGATTTCATAACCCGTAGTGTGACAATGACCAGTGACGGGAAACATCGACTGACAATGACAGGAAATTATAAATGATTTACAATTATTACGTTTCATGTACCTGCGTAATTACAAGTGACTTACAATTATCGTTTATAAAATTGTTTTGATGTAGATATAAAGATATATTGTATATAAATATTATTGATTGAGACAGATTTTAAACAGTAAATTGTGGACTTTTATAGTAGTGAAAGTGACGAAAATAATCACGTTTCTCGTGCAAGAGCAAGGAGGAAATTTAAACCCCTAATCAGTTTTTAAAATCACAACCCTTTCTTGCACATGTAAATATTTGGTGGGTGAAATTGGTGGAAAGCTTTTGCATAAAACTTCTCGCAATTTCACATTAACACCTGAGCAACAGCTCTTAACTGCAATGCTATGGTTTAGAAACGGGTCATAATACAAAGGCATTTGGCGCCAGCACGGTTTATCAAACTAAGTACTTGAGCTAGCGGTTTGTTTTTACCAAAACATTTGTGTGGCTTTCTTGCATTTGAAACATGTGGGGAAATTCTATGCTGGTTGCTTGCCTTATTCTATAATTTTCAAAGAAATCTCTGGAATTCAACCCGTTGAAACTATGTTAGAGTACATTAGGACTAAAAGTTTAGGATTAGTTCCAACAGATTTGGAAGGTGCTCAAGAATTCCATGAAGGGATTGTAAGTTTTTAATAACATTTAACGACAGTACAATATCTTTTTACTTTATTAGTTCGCTGTAACAATCTGTCAAGAAAAATATTTTGTTATCCTCTGCATTTCAGAAAAAATAAAAAAGGATGACAAGTTGAAAAACCCCTCACGGGTTGAAACTACTTCGTACTTAAATTCAAAAAAGCGACCTGCGGATCATCGACCAGTAATACATTTGACAAGATACAGTGACGGATTAAAAGACAAAGATGAGTCTTCCGACGGTGACCAAGATTATCCAGAGTACATGCGGTTTATAAAACAAATGATGCACGTTCGCCTAAACTACTCCGGACAATTCGGACGTCAATGATGCTTTAGTGGATAACCGAGACGAGGACATCACTCAGGAATCTCTAGTAGATAATTACTACGAGATGGGAAACAATGCTGAGGATCAACGTCGACAATCAGTGAGGTGGAACCTCAGGAAATTTGGATTGCTATCCCCCTTCCCACGCATGAGGTACATAATGAACCTGAGAACCTTAACAGACCCGAGGAAGAATTCCTGGCCATAAATCCACTTTTCAAAACTTCAAATTACAGTGCAATCTGTTATATTTGACTTTGAAAGCATAGTCTGACAAAGTAGAAAACATTTTCTTCATTTAATCCTTGCTTTTTGTATAATCCTCGTATTTCGTCGGGTTGGAATCCTCTGATCGTTGAAAACTTCCTGTTCAACCTCCACGCCCTCGATTTTAACAATGCATCAGCTGTTCCGATTATGTGGTCGCGAAGTCTTCGTTGTGGGGAGGGAAATGAGCTGCAGAGACACACCTTTACCACAACAATACAACTGCCTTTTCGGACCATTGTTATAGCTAATTCTTCACCATCAATTTAATGATGATCCCAAACTATACAACGCTTATTTTCCAACATTGAAAATTTGAAGATAGTCCTCTCCAATGGCTACCGTGAGAAGAGGTTAACTCAAATGTGGACTGACCGTCAGGTCTTGACGTGCTGCCGTCGCTCCGTGTGGCCTCATAATTTACGAGCAGCATAGCCATCTTGCCTGCGTCGGCAGTGGCATGCTCTGTAAGGGATCGATGGTAGGTAAGGGAGCAATGGGCCAGGAGGCAGAGTGTCATCTCTGTAGCTAAAGCAAAAGGGTGATGTTCTCGTGCTCAACCGTTACTCATTGTCCCATTCCATAACAAGGAAATATACGCACAAGGGAATTATTTCTACAAAAAATTGAAATTTTGGATAATATCCTCCTAGAAAGTAATTTCAAAATTTAAACCAAATTACAATAAATATTTTTCTTCTTTTTGCAATTTTGTTAAAACAATGGATAAACGGCGGGTCGTCACACCACCATCAATTCAAGAGGGAAAGACACTGATAAGGAAAACATCTAGACCGGACCAGTCCTGTTCAGATAAAGTCACTATTGTGGAATCGCATTTAGATGCTGCCAAATCTAGGGCAATCAACACAACAATTAAACAGTAAGTGAATTACCATCTTTAAATTCATTTATATTTTATTGTATTATTTTTTTTAATACAATTATATTTCATTTTACTATTTTTTGAAATACATTCAGATTTCGTTGTATTATTTTAATAATAATAATAATTTTATTCAGGTCGATATTTGGCCAAAGCCTTTACAACCATTACGACTCATCTTCATTTACATTCACCAGATATGATTTTAGTTGATTGATTGATTATGAAATGTATATATACGGAGCAGAGGCTTGGATAATATAATTACTCCGAAACTTGCTTTCATTCATCTTGCATTAAAAATAAAAAATATTTCCTAATCTTAAGTGCAGTGCACCAACAGTTGTAAATATTCCTGCATATATTTATGCTGGGTTCAGAGTTAAAACTTGTTTGTATATAATTGTCTGTTAATATTGTCGTTACATTATTCACTCAGTAGACTAGCTCTTACAGATCTGTAATGTGGACATTTAAACATTACATGGTATTTATCCTCATCATCGTTGAAGTTACATAGCGTGCATTTGCTCGATTTGTCTTTTACTCTAAAATTCTTATTCAGTTCATTTAAAAAAGCGTATTCTCCTTTATGGAGATGTGTGGAATTCCTGTCCATAAGTTTTGTATGAGTTTGACTTCGTTCCATCCGGGTGATATGTTGTAGAATTCGCGATTGTAGTCCGATCTTCGTTTTTATTTTGCAGTAGTGTTTCATCGTTCTCCCTTCTACCATCTTTCGCACTTCTTCGTTTTGTGATTGTGAGTTCCGATAATTCTAGAATAATTTGCCTTCAGGTAGTCAATGCTGATTTGGTCATATTCTTGTTGCAATCCAGCTTCTCTAAAAACGCATTCAACCATTTTTGAACACATTTATATTTCATTGTATTATTTGTTTAAATACATTTATATTTCATCGTATTATTTTTTTACTACATTTATATTTTATTAAATGTTTATTATTTTTTTTATAGAGTGGAAACAATTACCCGTGATATTATAGCCATTACCGAAAATGAGTTCCACAACCCCGATGCAAACATTGAAATAATCCGCGATGTTGTCGATTCCATTTTACTCCCGCTCGTTAGGTCGAAAAGGATGTAGAGAAAGATGAGAAGAATTTACCTAGGATCAAAATGTATTTTTGCACGTAGTTTTATATCCTAATTCCTTAAAATGACCGTGGCACATGGATGGGCAATTTTAACTCCCTCTGCCTCTTCGTTCAAGGGATGGAATATTGTCTACACGCACTCTTCCTCAATCGCGCGATACGTTACGGACTGTCCTCGTCCGTAGCATACATGCGAACCCTCACGAGGGATTCAGGGATGCCTAGCATTCTCCGTCCTTGCTCTCACAAAATGAGTGGGTGAGGTTGAGTACCCGTTGATTTTAGGAACCCTTATGAACATGAAAGAGAGGACTAATGGAGATCATGTGAACGAAAGATAGGGAGGCAGAGGACACATAAGCCATCATGACCGTATCTTACCGGAACCTTTATGCGAAAATCTTGGTTCCGGTAAGAAAAAATCATTTTGGAGTTTAACGTGATAAATGTTGAGGTAAACAGGAGGACGTTTAACCTTTTTGAAATTAAAACGTTGGGTTTTTGCGTCGGGCATGCCCTAGTGCCTAAGCTCGGATAAAATGTTATCCTATCCCATGGAGAACGGGAGAGGGTTACTTGTTATAATACTGTGAGTGAAGTTGGCGTTATGGAGTTGGGCTTGCTACATAACAATGTCTAAAAGATTTTCGCATAAAGGATCCGGTAAGATAAGGTCACGAAGGCTTATATGTCTCCTCTGCCTACCCCTCTTTCGTTCACATCCTCTCCGTAGGTACT
This sequence comes from Allacma fusca, assembly GCA_947179485.1. Taxonomy (NCBI): domain Eukaryota; kingdom Metazoa; phylum Arthropoda; class Collembola; order Symphypleona; family Sminthuridae; genus Allacma; species Allacma fusca. The sequence goes on along the minus strand of OX359246.1, from coordinate 56,617,308 downwards.
CTCCCTCATGTTCATGAGAGCGCCTAAAATCAACATGTACTGGCCATCTCTCTCACAATTTGTGAGGACGAAGGCGCGGCATCCCTCATTCCCTCGTGAGGGTGCCCATGTATGGTCAACAACGTTTAGCAACTAAGTATTACTTTCCCGCTAATTTATTCCCCCCTTAGCTTCGTTGAAATTAAGGGACATTGAATGGTTTAAATAGGATGGCCAGTTCCTGTAATACATTGGTATCAGTGTACAGCTCCAAACGTATAAAAGCTAAAGACATAACCTCTTTGGCATAGGGTATAGTGGCTAAAGAATACGACATCCAATGGTATAAGCATCTGACATCAGACATTTAGTATGTAAACAGGGTTGAGAGTGGATTATTAATCCCGGTTTTAAATTTTTTAAATAAATTTTGAATCCTAATCCTAATTTGAAACTTTAGCAAATTTTAATTTAAACCTTACTCTTGAATCCGGACTCTATTAATTCCTTTTAATCCATAATCCTAATCCAATTTAGTTGCATTCTATGGATGAATCCTCAATCTTAAACCAATAAGGGATGACCAATGTAGTCAATCCAAACTCCAAAATCCACTTCAGTTAGCAGTGTGGAATATGGAATAGGATTGTTGCGCTGTCAGTATGTTTGTATATTTTATTATAACTATTGATTGCAACCCGTTATTATTAGTTTACATTATTCTACGGCTAAAAACGATTCCTTGATGAAGGTATTTGTGTTCCCGTCGGGAACCTGGAACATCTTGGTTCCCACACCCGTTACACGCTTCACGTTCCCGGGAACTACGCATCCATCTAGCGGAGAAACGAATACCCTCGGCCTCCCTCGTTAAAGTGTTGAGATAATAATTTTACATAAGCGACTTGAGCTGTTTTGCATATTGTCAGTTCGGATCTTATAGTATTGATTTCCGCGTACTCTAACTTGCAAGATGAAGGTCATTGCAAAACTCATAGTGGGAAACGTTTAAGCAGTCGTTTTGCTTTTTTGGCAACGCAGACCAGACGTTTAAGTTGATGACCATTTTTAATAGTGCCTAAATCTATTGTTGCATGGTACGCATGCATAAGTATTGCTAAATCAATTGATTGGAGATATTTGAAGTAGAGGGAACAAAATCGAGAACTTTAGCAATGACGGGGGGAGCAAGCACAAAACCGGCTCCGAGAGTCTTAACTTTTAAAGCACGTTTTTACTTCTTTATATCACTTAGAAGTGGATTTGGGGCAATTTTAGAATTTAAAGTATTGATACTTACTGACCGTTGAGGGGGAATCATTAACTGGTTGGCAGTGGCAAGTTGTTGTTTGTTTCTCAGTCCAGGGAGACTGGATCCCTTGGAGAGCGATGGCAAACTGCTCCATCCTACAGGCGGGGGTAAAGGTGCCGCTCCACCGGAGCAGATGATGAAGAGGAAAATGCAGAGCGTGGTGAACGTTTTGGAGAGACCACAAATTATCCGCGGTCGTTTAGCAGAAATTGTTGAGACATAAGAGACGGAATCGTCGGAAGAGTCCCCTGAATGTGGGCCTGCGATTCCTGGTGCGGGAGCTGATGCTCCGAAGAGATCGGAGGCTGGCTCAGCGTACTCGTTGGTAAAGAAACTGTCGTGGACGGAAGTCCCGAACGGAGCACTTCGAATAAGGGAAGGCGATAGGCAGGAGCCTCGTTCCTTATGAAAATTGGTTCGTTTTGAGTGGGTAGGATTAACGACATGTCTTTGAATTGACATTTGGGGTGGTTCATTGTCGGATTTGAAGACATTTGACATGCCGGAGGTTCCTGGCTGGGGTGAACCTCTGGGGGAATCACTAAAAATTGAGCTCTCGAATGACTCGGAGCTGACAATGGAATAGGCGGGCGACTGTGGCAATGATACTTGTCATTGGTCGGGGGAATCGATGTATGGATCAATCTCCCTTGTCTCGGAACTGCTTTTAGTCTCACTAATGTTGACTGGGCAAATGCGTCGATTTGTATTTGAGGGTCCACTAAAATCAGTGGAGTGGATTGATAGTATTCTGGGGGAATCTCTCATATGTTGGAGTAACGATTTCCATGATATCGATTGGCGGTACGCTGCCGCACAGTATGCACCTCTAAATTCATCTGTGAAAAAAGGACATCACTGGGTAACACAAGACCTAGGGCTACGTGACGACAAATTCTCGAATAAATGGGAACTGAACAATCCTTTGCAGCAATGACCTGTCCAGTTGTATCCGAATACTGAAGGGGAATTTTTTTATAATACACTCGGCCACCGGACAATAAACTGGGATGTTGGCAGAAGTAGGGAGTGTAACCGAAGCCAACTGCAACCCAGGGTTCTCGCCTAATTTGAAAATGGGCCTGACTCCCAGGGTAGTCTCAGCAGACGTTTGGCCTTGGAGAGTCGGGTATTGTATAGCGAAGCTGAAGAACTGGGGGATCTAGGATCCATTGTGCTGCATGTGTAACTTGACACAATGTGACCACAATTAAATATATGGCTAAAATTAATTGTTCATGCCTTTATCAATTAATCTTTGAGACTTTCGCACCGGAAGTGCGAGTTTGCCTAGAGGTGAAATTTTGGAAGAAACTGAAGCTAGAGTCGCACTTGGAGAAGATGATGATGGTGCGGACATTTCTTGAGGAGGAGAGGAGTCAAATTGACAGAGCCAAGGGTCAAACTTAGCTTGGTCATCACTTGTGTATACATATTCAGGGTACACAATACCGTCACCTAAATCTAAACGTTTGAGCTTGTATGAACCGTCTTGTATGACATGTGCCCAATGTCATCTATTCTTTACTTAAATTAAATACTTACCTGGAACTTGAAAAATGATTTTCCTAATTTTCATTCAGGAATGGACGGATCAACATGTACAGCTTCCAACGACTATTCATTTATTTTTTTGTGACACGGACAAATTGCGAATCACAGGAATTGTTTTCCACTTTAAGCGCTATACAACCAACCATAAAGTATGTACATAGCATTCCGCAATCTGACACGATGATGTCATTTTCAAGGGTGGGTAAGTGCATTTTGAACTTATGACCCAAAATGACAGAGGAGTGATAGGGTCCTACAATCGCCCTTTTTAGATGACATAATTTGTACACGTTCCCTAATTCAGTTTCATATATGCATCCTGGCAAATTAGCCAGGATAAATTGTATCTATATGTGAAGTGTATATGCACTCTGCTCCTTCGTCACCAACTTCAGTACATTGTGCGCATTCACGCTCGTAAGATGTTCCTGCAAACGTTTCATAAACGTTTCTATGTCTGCTCATATGCTCTTATAATGGATCTTGTTTACCATGAGGATGTAAAATACCAGCTCTTACATCGAAAATGCTCTTATAAGCGGTGCTCGTATAGGGAACATTTACAGCCCAACATTCCTATTGGGGGACCTGGGAGTGCTCTTATATTGAACATGCTCTTATACGGTGGCCTCTTATAGCGAGAGTGCACTGTACCATAATCATTTACGTACCTTTTATCCAGTTAATCATCAGTAAGTCTTGACATAACCAAAATAACAGAACACTTAATCTCTCGGACAGGATAATCACTCTAACACTAAAATGAACATATAACAGCTTCTGCGATAAATCATCAATGTAGGAAAGGTCAACTGCTGGCAGGCGAGTCCTCTGCAAAATTCCAGTGACGCAGGTAAATCCTCTGCAAACAATGACTCGATCCTCAGCACTACGTTGGTCCGGGAGAGTAAAACTAGGGGCATTCCAAGACAGCACTTGTGGCCACTTGATCCGCCGGGCTTCAATAGTTACAATCTATAAGCCTTATATAATTTCTCAAATACAAAAATAAAATCAACCGTTAAACAAACCTCATGTTTAAAGTCATGCTCAAAATGATACCAAAATCTCAAACGTTTTCTTAAAATATTGAGCTTTTTAACCCGAGGAGCCTGGGATGAGAGCTATTCGGGAGCACTTTATGGGGAAAACCGTTTTACGGAGGCCATCATGTAAAGGTCATGATTATGCCATTACTTCATGAGCCCCAAACCATGAACTTATTAATTAATTATTGAATGGAATTAATTGAATTGATGCGATCAATAAAAACTCAACTTGCTACTCACATAATTGATTAACATAACCCGAAGGCTGATTATTTATTCAATAGAAAAGGAAACAGAAATGAATACGTTATCAACAAATAACTTCAAAAACTAAAACTGGAAATGGTAAGAGTATCTCAGAGGATTCGAACTTAGGAGGAAAAGGAATAACTCTCAGTTCAAGACTAAGAGTTCCTGATTTCATCAGGACTGATGGACGCAATACTTACTATATCTGTAACTTCGGTCTTATTATAAGATTATAGCACGGAAAGTTTTTGTGAGGGTTTCCTTTGATTTTACTAGTTTGTAGGGAGTTGCGCAGGTTTATGTTATATGTTGGAAATGTAGCTAATTGTAAAAAGTAAATACAATATTAGCACGCAGAGTATGTATGTAATTATAACTATAGCAATTATTACCATTTGAGAGCTGGTTATGTAACTATTAAGTAATAATTGTAAATTACTATTATATGATTATTTCTAAACCTTCGGCATACATTTTACAGCAGATGAAATAATAACCACCCCGGCCCCTAATTCCGAGGAGTAAAAAGACAATGACTTCACTCCTGGAATCTATCAAGTTACCGAAGCAGCAGTGACAAATGAAACAATATTGAACAGGAATGTTAGTAGTACTCTTGGTTAGTACCAATTTGACCAGCTTCAAAATTACGCCAATGCATACATATAATGTATGTATGTAACAACTGTCAAAACTAAAATTAAACTGAATTTATAGAACTTTAACTAAAGATCCAGTCTTTACAACAGAAATTCAGCAGGGCTGTCTCTACTATTCTTCAATACTCCAAGATGTCAACATCCCACAATCGTCAACAGTTGCGGAGCCTCGAATCTGAAAATGCTATATTGCCTTACAACAACACACATCTGCAGGAAGAAATTAGTGAGCTGAAATCTCAAGTATCTACAGAATATCAGGTCGTCCAACTCGAACATCAATGATCGACTCTCAACATTAGAGTCTGCACTGGCCTGACAGCCTTCCTAAATTCAAATCAACTATATAACTACGATTTCCATTAACATTGACGATTGATTCATTGTTATTCCAGCGGCGCAATCACAATTTTATACACGCTTTCGTGACATAAATTTGAACACACGGCTATCCTTCCCTGAAATACCAGCACGTGTTGTGCAAATTTGAAACACTTTCTAGTTACCGCATTTTGATTTTAGCAGTCTTTCATCAGGAACTAACTTTCACCGTCATTCATTGTAAATAACCTTCATAACGGCATTGTTCATTCGCTTTGTAGTTATTTTAAGCTTAAAATTAAAAGCACTTAACACTAAGAATATTTAATAAACATAAAAATAAACGATTGTTGCAAAGGGGAACGTGTTATATTGTTGAATAATGATTGCTGTACATCCCTGCGTATTGATTCTTATCAAATTCGGTCAATGAAGCGTGTGCAAAATAATGGTTTAAGCGCTTAAAATAAAATGAAAAAAACTGAAAACACTAATGCTCGTTTGATTTTTGTAGATATATTAAGTATAATATTTTACTTCCGTTCTTATTATTATTTCGAAGAGTTGAAATAAAAATATACGTGGTAAAAAATGTTTTTAATTGAATCGATGTATTTAAATGGCAGTATACTTCCTTCACGAAACTGGAAATTGAGGCTTAGGTGAGTTCGAGGCTGAGTTCCAAAGGGTAATAAATGAGCCTCCGAGTTCGAGGCAAAGAATTACTTAGAGTTCAGTGCCTCAGTGAGTTCGAGGCTTAGAGAAATTGCACACGTTTAACTGAGTGCGAGTTCGAGTTCGAAATTTTTGCCGAGGTATGTTCTGTACTCGATTTCCAAAACAATAATTATATGTATTTCTTAAAGTTAAAGTATTTAAGATAGTATTTTGTACTTAAGTATCTTTGGAGCGGTCTTTGATATGTATTTTACTTAAGTATTTTAGAAAACCTAGTTGCTGGTATCTTATTTAGTATTTAGTATTTTGTGTTACGAAAAAAATCAAAAGTGTTTGGTATTTTTGAAACTAAAATGAGGTAGTTTACACATCTCTGCGAATGTCTAAATATGGTAGGTGCATATTGTATATGCAAAAGTAATGGTACTCACTTAAGATCAAAATTCTTGTAATCAATAAATAGGCACGAAAGCAAACGTACATAGTTGTTTTCTTATAATGCGATTAGGTGTTAAGTGAAAATAACGAAGAATGCAATTGGTAGTGTCAGACTCCACATACATAATTAAACAATATCATGTAAAACAGACATTTCTTAGAAATCAAGTATCAATGTTTGGATTTTTTAATTAATCCCATTATTCGAAATATTAATTTCATAGTCTGTTGTAATGGATTTTTGATAAGTAACTGGGGTTTATGATCCAACAAGTAAGCAATAAGTGAGGCTTTGTCATAATTGATGGAATGCTTTACTCGTATCCACCACTCACGCTTGTTTATCAGCATCTTTAACTGTTTTGTAATAAAATTAAAACTGAAGGCACCCGGCTTTCGTAATAACTGGATGAAAACATGAGCGAGGAATGAAAATAATCCTTTAAATATAACAGAGTAAGTTTATTTGTCCTTGCGAGAGTGATATGTTGGATTACTTATTCTGATATTCAGGATCAATATCGACCACCATGTGCTAAAACAAAGTTTTCGGACGGAGGTGATCTTGCTCTTGTTTCAGTTTATAAATTGTGCTCTCCCATGTTTGTGACATGACTGTGTTCATATTCGTTAAGCAGGGAAAGAATGTCTCAACAATTAGTGCTTAATAAGGTATGCAGAATCATCTCCATGGGTATTTCAATGCGGAGTGATTTTTGCAAACTTATTATTACAGATGCTTTGATAAACATTAGATTTTCAATGTAAAAATAAATATTGCATCACAAATACATTGACTCCAAATCAATTTTCT